>OZ012717.1:33730705-34930705 GCA_963942605.1 Poecilus cupreus
TTGTTACGTTCTAATTTTGTTCATGTTATCCTTTGCCCTAGTTTGTCCTATTTCTCATGTTTTCCTTCCACAATAACCTAAAAATAGAATTAACTTGTTATAACTTAATTATTTTATTTTTATTTAAAAATTAGAGTTGCACTTACCTTGTTAGCTTCATCGTTTGAATTCATTGATTCAATTTCATTATTTTGTTTTCTAAATTTAGTTTTCTTGATCCTTTGTAGATACTCAATTTGTTGACGTTTATTAATTAAAAATAGTTTATTGTTTTGTCGTTAGCTTGTCGGTAGCGCGAATCGCTAGTAAAGCTTTGCTTACACTGCAGCATCATTTTGGTTGTTTGATTTTTGACAATAATATTTAAAATTAATTTAAATTCAAACTAAGGATATTTATTTTCCGTATTAAATACATGGTAGATTTTGCATTCCTTGTTTATTTATTTTTCGGAGTTTCCTAATCCTAATTGCACCTTTGTCACTTCCAAAAATGTATCTCCTTCTCTCTCGTCACGTTGTTTCGTCCTTTTCTTCCGGCGATAGTTTCTGGGAGGGATTTTGGTTAATTAATAAAGTTCCGTTTTGATTCATTGATTTGGTGGTCTCGGAATAAGACAGTTGTTGTCGCGGCGTGCAATATTAATTCTTTCACACGTGGAAGTGAATACGTTTTCCGATAGCTATTCTACAACCCTGAGCGGTTACGCGGTGCGCGGATTATTTAGCAACGGAATAAAATTGTGACTCGCTTCGATAGTTTTGTGCGGTGTCTCGCGAATCACACGTGTTTCGTTGAGGACATTTTGATGTTAGAAGGAGTCTGTCTCTACGGAGGATCTATTCGATTTGCTTCCACAAGCCATCTTCTGGACATTGTCACCGGTGTGTTGTCGTTCGCCCGCCACGGTTCACCTTGCAAACCGGTCAACGACTACCCAATTCCATCATCCTTGGAACCAGCCGCCACAAGATATTTGGCTAAGTTTTATAATTTTATTTATATATTTTGTAACACCTCCTGCACTGAAAACATCGATAGAAGTTTGGCATTGTTATTGTTACCAAGATTGCCTTGGAGCAAATTATTTTCGTAGTTATTTTACTATTTCTTTGTCATACAAAATAATAATTTTCTTTTCCATTATTGTTATATTCTACATCAAAACTAATACTTTATTTAATTGTAAATTCGACTTTTTTTGTCGCGGACAGTTCGTACCCCGACCATCTGGCTGTAACTCGCCTACGTCCATCGTTGGCCAACCGTGCGTCGTATAGTTGTCAATCGGGCTACGGATTCCCCCGCGTCACAAACTGTTTGACTTTGTTTGTATTTATTTCTTTAACATCAGTAAACGGGTCAATTTTAATTATTGATAATTTATTTTTGAAAAACCTTCTTTTTGACGTTTTCAGGCATCTCGATATTACGGTAGGTAAGATAAATAATTAGCTATTACTACCTATTGTCGTTTTCGTAATTTTTGCGTTAAAAATTACGTGGCGCCCTATTTATCCCTTTTTTTTTCTTTCTCATTATTAAGAACCACTCCCGTCTCCACTGTCAAAAGCTAGCGGCCGCACACCAGCAGATCTCAGGGTGCGTAAGTGACAATCGCGTCTACGCCGTGGTTATTTCTTTTATTTTTTTTTGCGTTGACGCAATCCACGTCACAAATTTGGCGCCCAACGTGGGGCGGCGCTTGCAAAGGGCTCGCTTGTAAAGGGCGTGCGTGTTAACGTTAGGCCCGCGTTTTAAAGGCGTCCATATTTAGGGAGCGCGTATAAAGGGGCTCGCGTATTAAGTGCGCGCGCGTTAATTGCTTAAGATTAAAGTAGTTAGTTCTGTTGTCTTCATTTCTTTGAATATATAATTTTAATAGTGTCAATATTTATTGCTGCACTGTAGAGTAGATTGTAATTAATTTAAATATTTTTGGTTTCTTTGTTTATTATCATGGAGTTTAAACTAGATATTGATAGATTGTCGCAAAATGAATTGCAATACGAGTTGAAAATCCGTGGAGTTACTGATTTAACCGACGCTGATGTACGGCGTAAAACATTACGTAATTTGATTAAAATAGAAAAGCTTAATTCTTCGTTTAAGTTACCAGCATACCCGTATACGTTTGCTGCGGATCATGAGGCAGTTAAAAAGACCCTTAGCGAAATCAGTGAATTAATCGAACAGTTTGATGGAAGCAAGTCTTCGAGTAGTCATAAAAAAATTTCCTCCAAAACAGCACATTGTTATGATCGAATTACGCGAATGTTAGCGGTTAGTACCGATGAAGTGCAAATTCGGTCGAAACTTTTGATTCAAATCATGAACTTGTGGTCCGATGTGTCAAGTAAATGCAAAACTAACATCAAGTCGTCCACACCGAAACATCCAGGAATTTTAGATTTTAATTCGTTACGTATTGATAATGAATCTTCGAATGGAGACGATTTGGATAGTTCAGGTACTGAGGATACTGGTGCAGATATCTCTCCCATGCAGGTCAAACCTAAAACAATATTGCCTACTCATTGGAACTTAAAATTCACCGGAGATATTAAAGATATGTCACTAGGTTCATTTTTGGAACGTGTTGACGAGCTTCGTATTGCGAGAAATGTTAGTGAGTCTCAGTTATTTAATTCCGCGATAGATTTATTTCAAGGCAAAGCATTAATTTGGTATCGTGCTAATAAAAGACAATTTTCATGTTGGAAGGAACTGGTGACTCAATTGCGAGCAGTTTTCTTACCATACGACTTTGATGAGAGATTGTTTGATGAAATTAAATCGCGTTGCCAAGGCCCAGACGAAAGTATTGATATTTATGTAGCCATTATGGAAACCATGTTTAACCGATTGAACACGACAGTTCCAAAAGACTGTAAACTTAGAATCCTTTTGCGTAACATTCACCCCAAATTACAACACCAGTTGTCGCTTGTAGATGTTGAATCTATCGAACAATTAATTAAGCTAGGTAGACGATTGGAGCAAAAATTTGAAACGATTGATGGATACGTACCTCCTTCGGTCAATAGAAATAAAAGGTCCGTTGAGCCAGAATTATGTTATGTGGCCAGCGATTCAAATGAAGATGCAAACCATCGTAAGCCTGATAGCGGTAGCTCTGTCATTGTATCAAATCATTCTCGTAAGAGCAGAAATATAGAGTTCAATTGCTTTAATTGTGGTAATCCAGGTCATTTCGCGAGAAATTGTGTTAAGTCCTTTGTTAAAAAGTGTTACGGTTGTGGTACACCAAATGTCACTAAGACGTCCTGTCAGAAATGTAATAGTTCGGGAAAAGCCAACCGCAGGTGATAGCAGATCGGTTACCACCTGTCGACATTAACATAAATCCGATTCTTGATTTCATCCTTGCTCATGTTAGAAATGATGAGAGACCTTATCTTTCTGTAAATATTTTGGGACATAGTATTACGGGTTTATTAGATACTGGTGCCTCGCGCACAATTGTAGGTAATAAAGGATGGAATATTTTGCAAAATATTGGGTTCGGTTTAAATTCTTGTTGTAAGACGTACTGTACCGTCGCTAATGGACAAAAACTTGTTGCTCTCGGCTCGGTACATGTACCATTTTCTATTGAGAATAAGACAGAATGGATTGAAGTATTAGTTATTCCAGACTTGTCACACACTCTCATATTTGGTATAGATTTTTTTAAGCAAATGGGAATAGTACCCGATTTGCGTAGCGGTAAATGGGAATTTAGTGTTAGAGAGGCTGAAGTAGCATCAATAGACAATCAGAAACTTTCGCTAGACGAAATACAATCAGAGGCTTTAAGCAAAGTAGTAGACAAATATTTTTCGAAATTGAGTGACAAATTAGGTTGTGCTAAACAAGTAGAACATCACATTAGACTAACTGATCCTAATCAAATGCCCATCAAGCAGAGATATTATCTCGTTTCTCCTGCCGTACAGGCAGAAATAGATAAGCAGATATTAGCAATGGAAGCCGATGGAGTCATAGAAAGATCCGATTCAGATTGGGCTTCACCCATACTAATGGTCCCTAAAAAGGATGGTTCATGGCGCTTCTGCGTAGATTTTAGAAAGGTCAATGCGGTAACTCAACGTGATGCGTATCCTCTCCCTTATATGTCGAGCATATTAGATCGATTGAAAAATGCTAAATTTATCTCGAGTTTGGATATAAAGTCAGCATACTGGAACATCCCTTTGTCTGAAGAGTCAAAAAAATTTACAGCTTTTACCGTACCCGGACGTGGTTTATGGCAATTTACCAGGTTAGCTTTTGGTCTCCATGGAGCACCAGCAACTTTTCAGCGGTTTATTGATAAAGTTTTAGGGCCAGAATTAGAACCATATGTTTTCAAATACTTAGACGATATTATCATTATAGCCGATACTTTTGATAAGCATTTGGAAGTACTCGAAGAAGTATTGAAACGGCTTATAGACGCAGGTTTGAGTTTGAATAAAGAAAAATGTTCCTTTGTTGTCCCTGAATTAAAATACTTAGGCTATGTTGTTAATGCTACCGGACTAGCAGTTGATCCAGAAAAGGTATCAGCTATTTTGCAAATTCCTATACCCAAAACGGTGGCTGAAGTTCGTAGAATGCTTGGTGTAGCAAGTTGGTACAAAAGATTTGTTCCAAATTATTCGGAAGTTTGTGCTCCTTTAAACAGACTAACACGTAAATCTGTAAAATTCAAATGGGATGATGATTGTAATAAGGCGTGGAATAAAATTAAACAATACCTTATAAGTGCCCCGATATTAAGTTGTCCAGATTTTTCGTTGCCATTTACGATTCAGACTGACGCATCGTCATACGGTTTAGGCGCGGTTTTGACTCAGACTACCAGTGACGGAGAAAAAGTAATTTGTTACTTAAGTAGATCATTAACCCGCTTAGAACGGAAGTATACTGTAACTGAACTCGAATGCTTAGCTGTTTTGTGGGCCATTGAAAAATTGAGACCCTATGTAGAAGGATCTTATTTCACAGTTGTGACTGATCACCATAGTTTGTGTTGGCTTCATAATTTGAAAGATCCATGTGGGCGTTTGGCGAGATGGGCTATTCGACTTCAACAATATAATTTCAAAATTATTCATAGGAAAGGACGCGAACATCATGTTCCAGATGCCTTAAGCAGAAGTGTACCAACTGTCGATAGTTGTAACATTGAGAGTGAGACGAAATTTTGTTCTTGGTACAGTAAAATGGTAACTAAGGTTTTGTCTAATCCTTTAAAATTTCCGGCTTGGCGCGTTGATGGTGATATGTTATATCATTATTACAAAAATCGTACTCCCGGGTTAGAAAGTGATGAGTACAATTGGAAACGTGTCATACCTAAGGCAGAAAGATCGAATATTCTAAAAATGATGCATGATGCTCCTACTTCAGGACACTTAGGTGTATTTAAAACATATAATCGCATTTTACAAAAATATTATTGGCCACGCATGAAATCAGATATAGCTCGTTATGTTAGGAATTGTAAAATCTGTTCGGCAAATAAAACGGAAAGAAAACTACCTGCTGGGCTTATGGCACAACGTTTTATCGTGGATAGGCCATGGAAACAAATTAGTTTAGATTTGGTGGGACCTTTAATTAAGTCAAATTCGGGATATCAATATATTTTGACCGTAGTTGATACATTTAGTAAATTTGTTTTAACATTTCCCCTCAGGAAAGCTACCACTCCAGCCATCGTAAGACATTTAGAAAACGGCGTATTTCTATTATTCGGAAGCCCGGAATCAATTTTAGTTGATAACGGCACACAATTTCGTTCGAAAGAATTTAGACGGCTTGCTGATACGTATAATATCAAGTTAAGGTTTAATGCTAACTATCATGCTCAGGCCAACCCTGTTGAAAGAGTACATTCCACCCTTAAACAAAGCATCCGCTCTTACATTGGTGAGAACCAACGTAAATGGGAAGATAACCTGCAAAAGATATCTTGTGCCTTACGTACCTCGGTTCATGAAACTACTAAATGTTCCCCATTCTTTGTAAACTTTGGTAGAGAGATTTCATTTGCGGACGAAATGTTAAAGTCGGTCCCCGATCGAATAGGTTCATTGGAAGATAAAAATAATCATAGAAAAATATTCCAAGATATTTATAGTAAAGTCAGAGAACGTTTGAAGGAAGCTAATGAAAGGACTAAGAATCGTTATGATTTAAGACGTAGAGACGTGCGCTATTTACCCAATGAATTAGTGTGGCGTAGAAATTATGTATTATCAGACGCTTCTAAGTATTTTAGTGCAACGTTAGCTCCAAAATATATCGGTCCCTTTATTATTGCTAGAAAGTTATCTCCGTGGACATATGAACTTCGAAATGATGTTGGGAAAAATTGTGGCATTTGGCATGCCAAAGATCTAAAACCTTACTCAGTCGGCGAAAATGTTATATCATAGTTCAATTGTTGTCATTGACAACCTTCTCTTTAGGAAGGGGGGAGTTGTTACGTTCTAATTTTGTTCATGTTATCCTTTGCCCTAGTTTGTCCTATTTCTCATGTTTTCCTTCCACAATAACCTAAAAATAGAATTAACTTGTTATAACTTAATTATTTTATTTTTATTTAAAAATTAGAGTTGCACTTACCTTGTTAGCTTCATCGTTTGAATTCATTGATTCAATTTCATTATTTTGTTTTCTAAATTTAGTTTTCTTGATCCTTTGTAGATACTCAATTTGTTGACGTTTATTAATTAAAAATAGTTTATTGTTTTGTCGTTAGCTTGTCGGTAGCGCGAATCGCTAGTAAAGCTTTGCTTACACTGCAGCATCATTTTGGTTGTTTGATTTTTGACAATAATATTTAAAATTAATTTAAATTCAAACTAAGGATATTTATTTTCCGTATTAAATACATGGTAGATTTTGCATTCCTTGTTTATTTATTTTTCGGAGTTTCCTAATCCTAATTGCACCTTTGTCACTTCCAAAAATGTATCTCCTTCTCTCTCGTCACGTTGTTTCGTCCTTTTCTTCCGGCGATAGTTTCTGGGAGGGATTTTGGTTAATTAATAAAGTTCCGTTTTGATTCATTGATTTGGTGGTCTCGGAATAAGACAGTTGTTGTCGCGGCGTGCAATATTAATTCTTTCACACGTGGAAGTGAATACGTTTTCCGATAGCTATTCTACAACCCTGAGCGGTTACGCGGTGCGCGGATTATTTAGCAACGGAATAAAATTGTGACTCGCTTCGATAGTTTTGTGCGGTGTCTCGCGAATCACACGTGTTTCGTTGAGGACATTTTGATGTTAGAAGGAGTCTGTCTCTACGGAGGATCTATTCGATTTGCTTCCACAAGCCATCTTCTGGACATTGTCACCGGTGTGTTGTCGTTCGCCCGCCACGGTTCACCTTGCAAACCGGTCAACGACTACCCAATTCCATCATCCTTGGAACCAGCCGCCACAAGATATTTGGCTAAGTTTTATAATTTTATTTATATATTTTGTAACACCTCCTGCACTGAAAACATCGATAGAAGTTTGGCATTGTTATTGTTACCAAGATTGCCTTGGAGCAAATTATTTTCGTAGTTATTTTACTATTTCTTTGTCATACAAAATAATAATTTTCTTTTCCATTATTGTTATATTCTACATCAAAACTAATACTTTATTTAATTGTAAATTCGACTTTTTTTGTCGCGGACAGTTCGTACCCCGACCATCTGGCTGTAACTCGCCTACGTCCATCGTTGGCCAACCGTGCGTCGTATAGTTGTCAATCGGGCTACGGATTCCCCCGCGTCACAAACTGTTTGACTTTGTTTGTATTTATTTCTTTAACATCAGTAAACGGGTCAATTTTAATTATTGATAATTTATTTTTGAAAAACCTTCTTTTTGACGTTTTCAGGCATCTCGATATTACGGTAGGTAAGATAAATAATTAGCTATTACTACCTATTGTCGTTTTCGTAATTTTTGCGTTAAAAATTACGTGGCGCCCTATTTATCCCTTTTTTTTTCTTTCTCATTATTAAGAACCACTCCCGTCTCCACTGTCAAAAGCTAGCGGCCGCACACCAGCAGATCTCAGGGTGCGTAAGTGACAATCGCGTCTACGCCGTGGTTATTTCTTTTATTTTTTTTTGCGTTGACGCAATCCACGTCACAGTATATGGTTTGTAAGGGTGCAGCATGCAGGTAACAAATAGAAAATCATTGGTAAGAGACAGATCGCGCAGACCGCAATTTCGCACATCGGTGTTAGAGCACCTCGAGACCGGAACACATCTATTATTACGATTGCTCGTTTGCATCGCGGCGGCGGCTCTCGGGTGGGCACCTCCGCGAACGTGCAGCGCTCGTGGGCCGCGCCATTACTCAATTCCCCGGCTGTGGACGCGGTCGCCGCTCCATGCAGATAGATTAATGTTCGCGGTTCATCCATTACATTTATCCTTCAACTGGTTCGCACCGGCGCCAATAAATCAGCGCCGCGCTTCCGACGCTGCGCCGCCGCCGCCACGTCGACCTTGTAATGAAGTACGGGCGCGAGCGCCGGCAGAAATTCAGATTTACGGCCCACTTTCGGCTGAAAGTGTTAAAGAATTATGTGCCGCTGGAAATGAGATGTGCCTCAACTTACTGCGGAATGCTTTGGACCGCGAGAATAGATCTGTTTTTGCGTTCTTCACATTTTTGTTCCTTTCTTATTGCTGGATAATTTATTTCGCACCGTCACCCCGAATTAATGTCTTACTAAATTACTCCAAAAAATATTTTACAAATTTTATTAATAATTTCCGAAGGAAGAAGTACCTACTACAAAACAGAAGTCGAAGTTTTCAAAAAGCAGAGGAAAGTAACCAAATATGGAATAGGATCCTAATATGGAATACCACCATTTCTCTTGTTGTAACACGGCACAGAAAGATACGCGGATATGTGTCCCTTTAAAGAAAGGTCTCGTGGAATAGACTGTACTTTAATTTGTGAATATTTGTTTCAATTGTTGAACTAAGCTACAATATGTTATGTACTCTACGATATAGCATCCCATAAGATTGAATTCCTAAACCATATTAAATATGAAGTGGGAACAAATTTATTGTTACTAAGTCTAAACAATTTTAATTAAAATAAATATTTTTTATCCAACACCTCTCAATAAATGCTCTATAACTATGGCGATTTTAAACAAGGAAAGTAACAGATTATCCACTAGTGGGTATAATTTTGGAAAAATCCACTAGTGAGTATTTTTTTATTTATAACAATAATAATAACACACAACATCTTGGTAACTAATTCGATTGACATTTTAATTTCAAACATTTAAAGCATATGTCAGTATGTCACTGTCAAATAATATTTCTTTAATAAATTTTGTATTTACTAAGAGTTGTTGGATAAAACGTTATACTTTGGCTTCGTGTGCTAAAATTTCTCTCGGGGGTAATTCCTTACTTTGCCCACTTGTAAAGTAAATAACTATTCAAATGAATTCTGCATTTTTCCAAAAATTTATTTTTTTTAATTTGTTTAATTAGAAAAATTTATGTTGTAAACGTTAAGTAAATGAAATATCAATTTGTTTGAAAGAAAATGTTTTCACGTGGCCAGAATGCAGAAACCGGCGCGAAGTTTGGCACGTTGCACAAGGCGCATATAAATAGCAAAGACGAATGTTCTTTTTCCTTACCCGCTTACATCCCTCTTGACTTGCGAGCGTGAAAACTATTTTTCACGGCTGTGGCTGTGAGCTGTGAGAGCGGAAGCCAGCGAGATATATGAGCTCATCACTCCGAGCGCTGTCGGCCGATCTTGTCTGCGGAGCGTCCCGATGCCAGCGGCGCTGATTTACGGATGAAGACGAATGGCGCGTCGACGCTGATGCCTTCCCGCTCAACCATTGTTGTCGCTGTTAAGCTGCAATTAGAACAAATACAATTGTAACAACCTCCAAGTTCGGTTCAACCATTTTTACAATGGCAATAATAGTTATTTGTAAAGAGCAGATTTTTTGGGAAATATGCACTATATTTGCACAAATATGGCAATATATGCATCAAAATATGCAAAAAAATTCTTAAATTGTTAGATAAAAAGTATAAATCAATACATTATGAATTTTATTGCACAATACAGTCTTAATTCTGATTCACAATTAACAAATATACTACTAATATACATATAAACTAAGTCCAGAAACTTGATATTATAAGATTATGACATAATTACAATAACAAATTAAACAAAATTTTCTAAAAAAAGAAAAGGTGAAACATAAGTAAAAGATATATCCAGCTGAGAATTATCGGTCTTATATTCAGTGTACCCACTTTTAGCAGCATCCATGTATACAATGAATACCTACCGTTACAGTTACAGGGATTTCCCTAAAAATATTAGAGTTTTTTGGTTTGGGTATTTGCTTATTGTATTGTTTATTGCATTTCCATTGCATTCTTCTATTTATTGCGGCCTCTCCAATATTTGGGAATTATCAATGCGTATTACCAAAAATTTCAGAATGTTTATCACTAGACAAGGTCTTGAAAATATTGAAATATGCAATTATATGCAATATATGCAATTAGTAATTAGCATTATTTAACCCTAATCAATGTAATTCGTCCAGAAAATTGACTTTATTTAAAGACATGCAAAAATTAAAATATATGAACTTTGCATATAATCCGCTCTCTATTTATTACCTAAATAAAGCTCTGATTTATTTGTCAAATATGAAATACTAGGAATTTTTTTTTTGTTTATTTCTGGTATAACGCTTTACCTATTTAATTTAAATTTAATTTAATTAAAATTTCAGACCATAATATCTCGTTTATTTGGAGAAATTTTTAACTCGAACTTTCACATGTGATCTTATATTTTTATGTAGGTACTTCATGAAAAAAATTTTTAAGTATCGCAGAATAGCCTTTTTATTTGTTTTCTTTGGTGGCATTTATTTAGTTGACAATTGAACAATACCAACGCAAAATATTGACAGTCAGTAGATGCTAACCCTAACCGTATAAACTCCCTAGTTTTTGCTGGCCTAGGCCAGAAACAAGTAGTTTCTTGACGATTTTGAAATGTGTAAAACTAGTGTTATTGAACGCAGGCTCGAAAAAATTTATTTGTAATATAAATAATATCGAAAATTAGATAAGCCAAGTTAAGCACTAATGCCCGCAGTCAGTAGTTGGATGGGTGACCACTTTGCGAAAAACCCATACCAGCGAACACAGCGTGCCGTTGTCACACCACCGAAAACGAGAAAATAAATAAATAAATAAATAAAATGAGTAGATAAATTTTAGCAAGCATTTAATAAAACATAAAGAGCAGTGTAATTCAAGTTCGGATTGAATCCCAGTCATTACTCTGAAACATCAAGGGTGAAGACTTTTTCCACGGGTTCAGGCACGGGTGGCCCGCCCCTAATCCATCATGCGGCTCACGGGCGCCGCTGATAAATCGTCGCGCTAGTCCGTCGTTAATAATGATTTCCCCAGTGGCGTACGTTGCATGGTGGGCACGCATGTTACACCCTCATCGCATTACGCCACGGTGACATCTATCATGCACTCTGCAAGTCGCATATCTGGCTGGTAGGGGCGGAGAAAGCATGATAATGAGATGTTTTTTTCATTGATCAATAACCGTAATATAATCACGAGTTTAGTATTTCTTCTCTTTGAAGATTGCTTTTGACATCCGCTACTCCCTATGATGGCGGACAATATCTTTTAGCGATATCTTGAGCGAATGTCGAATGAAAGGTTGGTGAAACTAATATATGTGGGTGAGATTGAAGGTGACCGATTGCGCGGGCGTCCGAGGAATAACTGGTTGGGTATGATTGATGGTTTGTTGCGTGAACGAATGATTCCGAGTGTGAAGAATAAACGAGCATGTATGAATCGCACTATGAATGTGGACGAGGCGAAAGTGGTGTGTCAGGATAGGGATGTTTGGAGGAGATTAATTGTTGGTTGACTGTTTTTTTTGGGTTCGTGCTACCCCACTAAGTGGGACATAGCGTGACGTTATGTATGTATGTATGTATGACCATGATACAAATGAATACCTGGTTTAAAATTGAAATGTGAAATATAAGGTTTTCAATGCTATTTTTTATGTTGCTGAATTTAGGTTATAGTTGCTGTTACAACAGAAATATATAAACCAACTCAAATATTACCAAAAATCTTAAGCATACAGCATAAAAAACATTAACATGATTTATCCCAAAGACAAATCTAACTAAACTATCATTAACATGTGTGGCAATGAATAGAACCCTAAAAATCCCTTGGGAAACCAACTTCGAACAATATTTTAAATACATTTTAATAATGACATCTTTCGAAGCCGTTTTGACAGTAAAATAATAAATAGTATTCTGATTAATCACTTTGTAGCAAATAATATATAATATTCTCGCTTCGCCGTCACTGGTTTCCATCCCAACGCTAACAGCACGCGAAAAGAGCAAGTGTGAAGGGAGTGAGACAGATGAGCACGCGCGCCGTGCGTGACACCCGTCATGCGAATTGAAACGTATTGTTCGCACCGGATTATTGAAAGCCAACGTTATCCCCGTCATGGAAATACATCCGTTACCCGTTAGCTCTTTCCAAATTACGTTTCCCGTCACCGTACTGTCAATTCTATTTATTCTTCCACCAACTTTTTAAAAATATTTCAAGATCTATTACCCTGTTTTCAAATATAAATAATTTTCTACTAAATTGGTATTTTCCAAAGCTCTTTCTTTCAGGCTTTCCCTTAAACTCTACTTCATTTTTAGCTTCCTAGGACTATGAATGATTGCTTTATACCAAATGAAATGTCAACTAAGTCTTTTATATTGTATTTAGAACCAAAATCATCGTACTAGTTAGGTAATAGAAGTTTAAAAATATTATTAATTATTAAGATATTAAAGACAGCAATTCTGGCTTCCAAGTATTACGTTTCTTTGTTTAAGCACCTCTCAAACATCTATTTTATTCTAAATTCTTGGTACTTCTCTTATTATTGAGCTGTCAGATTGTTGAAGAATCAAATAGTTGGCACAGAATTTGAAGACCCGGCACCAAGCGCTTTTCACTTGTTTCCAAAAGTAAAAGAATTTTTGGGTGGAAAACAATTCGCATACGATGAAGACCTTAAAGAAGCAGTGTCATCCTGGCTCAAATATTTGGCGGTAGAAGAGTATAACATCGGCATAGAAAAACTGATACCAGGTTACAATAAATTACCTGACAGCGATGGCGATTACATTAAAACATTGAGTAATGTACTGTGACTTTGTAAATAAAGTTTTGTGTTGATATGTTTCATTTTTATTTAATTATGCCAAATCGTTCTTTACTTTCTGGACGACGTATAATAATTATAGAAAACTAAAAAAAAAAATTAAATAACGTAGCACGCTTAAACTTAGTTACAGTTACTACCAAAACAAAATGACTTTAACTTTGCTACATACACGTCTTCATCAACACTTTAAGAACCACTAACTTGTGGGTAGACCAACTAAATGATTACTAAAAACACTTAGCTTAAGCAAAAAATCGGCAAATCCTAAATCGGATACCGGATGATGTCTCAAGATGAAATTATAGAATATTTGTCGAATTTGTCTCTGTGAAAAACTAAAACATTATATTATTCAAACATGTCTGGCAATAAATTGAATCCTAAGAAACCCCTGTCAAGACAACATATTTTTCAATACATTAAGTGCTAACAAATTTTGAAACTTGTCTTGACAGTAAAACACTAAATATTATTCTGACTTGTTATAAAAATGTTTCAGTGAGTACATAAATATGTATTATGAGTGTCCTGTAAACTATTTAAAAACATCATCCCAACAAAATCTCCTTAAACTCTGGCAGAGATCGCAAGAAAATCCTCGGTTTAAAGCAACGGAAACTCTATTAGGTGTTCAATTCGTAACAGCACTATAAACAATTTCCCCGAACGAGACTTCGCGGCTTGCGCCGTTTGCTGAGTCAGGTCACGTCCGCGAGGTTGTGGTTGAGGCTGCATCAGCTCTTGATCCCAGCCAAGCCGAATCGGGAAGCGCTCAACGTTCAGCGGCTCTACGCCTGTTTAGATACAAAACTATCTTAATTGATTTCTTGCTCAGATGTCTCCGCAAGTGTCCCATGTCGACACTAACACAAACACGGATATCAGCGGCATGTTTGACTTCTGGAGTTAAGGACGCACTCAACATTGAAATATTCCTACTATTTTGATTGGGAAATTACTTTATTATGGTTTTGTGGAATAGGTTCTTGGAAACTAATCGCTGGAGAGATTGTACGGATAAGTAAAATAGTGTAAAACATTAATTGCACAGCGAACTAATTAAGACTTTATTAGTAATGCAAGCAATACCATTTACGAAGCTTCCAGTAATGGTCTTGAAGTTAGGCTAGAGAAACTAAACGTTTTGTAAATTATTTAACGTCGATTTCCGTGGTGTAGCTAACCAGAGGTAGTAGGTTCGATATTCACAATCATTCACTCATGAGGCAGTATATGACCAAAGTCATCTTCGTAATAAGTTACGTGCTAAAAAATATTTCAATCTTAGCCTGATATTTCAAATACATGTGACAAGATGATTAGCCAGAACACAATCTAATGTTTTACTGTCAAAAAAACTCCGAAATTTTAAAAATATGCTAGCACTTAAAATTGTCTTGGATCGAGTTTCTTAGGGTTCAATTTTTTTTACGAAGATGGGAAGCGGATTAACTCATTTGGTCATATGCCGTCTCATGAGTGGATGGTTGTGAATTTATGAACGACATGAACGACAATGCTCTTCAGTGGGATTCGAACACAAGACCTATAGTGTGCAAGGCTAGTGATATAGCCACTACACCACCGAGATCAGCAGGGATATATTTATTGCCTCACAGGTTTTTTTTTCAGAAACGAAGTTATGTGAAATATTTTGAAAGTTCGTCTGGAGGCATCATCCATATTGACATGTTTATATTCCCGGACTAGGGTGACCTTAATTTTTTTTATGAAACTTTATCTAATTTGAAGACTATCTACACTTTTAAAAAGTCTTAATTGTTATTCATTAAGCCACAATGATTTTTTTTAAATGTTGTGTCGTCATTATAGAGGTGTTGGTGAATATCAAACAATAGAGATTTAAATAATTTTTGTCACATAAATGTTCTATTTTTTGTAATAATAATAATAAAATAAGTAAAAAAATATATGACTACAATTATTTACAGTCTGCACTGTTTAAGATCCAGCAACACCTCTACAATGACGTCACAACATTTAAAAAAAATCATTGTGGCTTAATGAATAACAATTAAGACTTTTAAAAGTGTAGATAGTCTTCAAGTAAGATAATGTTTCATAAAAAAAAAAATATTTAAAAAAATGGCGATAGACCCTATTAATTTTAGGTTACTGGATACCTAACCTCGCACTTATCCACATATTGGATAGCTAGGTGCATCTATTTAACCCAAAAGTTAGTGGTTGTTTAACATTGGTTCGAACCCCCAACCGACAAATTAACGAAAAGAATTCCAATAATTTTCACCAAATAAAATTACTCATGTAGCTCTTCCATCACGAGTACCCTTGGAGGCCCTGATTTGACGGTTGGTAACCGCACTTCACCCGCAAAAATACATCAATACCTAGATCTACATTGAATAGAGTGCCACACCCAGAACTAGATAAATTGCGTGACGATATATTTATTTATTTTATTCATACTCTGTTACCGATTTTTGTGCATCACCTTTTCGATTGCCTTTGGTTGTTTTTATTAAATAAAATTTAACGAAACTTAAAACATCGCTATATCTTAAAACAAAATGTTCGAAACCATTTCATCGTAGCATCCCGTAACATCCCAGTTACATGACGAACCGACACCAACGACAAGCAGAAGATGTCGTTCCCGGCGCCAGCAGCGTTGACGAGTTAATTTGCGCCGAGTACAAGGGCGGAGAAACGGCCGTCGCGATCTTGTCAACACGGGAACGTCATTAGGGCTCACCCTGCACACCCCACACCCTGACACTCGAAGCCATCGCGTGAATTATTCACAACGTGTGCTGATGTCATCCAACTTTGCCGAGTATTGGTTTTACATAAAATATACTTCTAGTGGCGCTAGGTGAAGCGGTATAAATCTTACACAGTGGAGATGGTTTTATTATGGGGGAACCGCGGACATAAATCTGTTATGGGATCGCTGCTATTGGTGCTCCGCCTGTAATTGCAGACGTGTTTTGTGTAATATGGACTTGGGGCAGTTTCCGAGGAGATTTAGATAGGTTTTCTCTGGTGTGATGGAGTGATTCATGCTTCATTCTTTCAACGAGTTCAAATTATATTTTATATAAAGTTTTTCCTAGTTGTAACATTGTTTCATATTTTAAACCAGAGAACAACTCATCTGGATCATCAATGAAAAAGATATTGGAAAATGGTTTAACGGTTAACGGTTTCGAAAGTTTCATGCTATAATTAACATATAAACACAAATGATATGAATAAAAATTAGTAGAGATATAGATCTACTGACTAAACCATTAGATTTAGCGTGTTCAAATCACTGAAACATAATAATACTGGAATGCTCACTGACGTTGAAAATGCAAGCCGACAGCTAGTTGAGGGCTATCTCTCTTTGTTGTACAATGTTTAAATATTGCAACCTATCAATAAACGCATAACAACCGTTCTACAAAGAAGTATCGTTTTCCACTTTCGTTAAAGATTCCAAATGCGCGTTCCAGTATTACTATATTTCAATGGTTCAAATGCATTATAACAAAAAGTATAAAAAAGTAGATTTCTAAAACGAAATAATGTAAGGACATGATCTCTCTACCATATTCTAGTACCTAAGTATGTAGATTTTCATTAAAATAATTCTACAGGAAACACGAAAACTACCATTCGTGCCACAGCATCGAATTCCCAAACATACTTTTTTCAACCCTTTAAAATTAACTCCCATGTTCAAAATTAATTATTCTTTTAATTTTCCCTATTAGATTAATCCTTAAACTCTGTAATCAGCTAATTTCAGCTAATTTGGTTCATCAAAAAAATATTTATTGAACTAAATCTAAAATATGGCAAAAATTAAGAAATTTGTCAAACAATCTCAACTTTCCAAGGCTATAACTAAAAAACTAAGCGAGATACCGAAAAACGGCCAACAGTTTTGGACGTTTCATGCTTTAATTAGTTTATATACAAATTTTCAGCAAATTTTATTTTTTTGAAAATTTGCTCAAAATTGGTCAAACTAAAATTTTCCAGAGCCGATATCTCGTAAACAAAAGGAGATACCAATCTGCAGATTTCACCGTTGTATTCAGCGTGTCGAATTACATAAGTGTGGAAAATTTCATTAAAGTTGTTCGGCTGGGTGAAATGTTACAGCAAAAAGATTGAAAACGGCCTAAAATCCGTAAAATTTCAAGGGGTTAGTATTAAGATTTTGCCAAAAATTTTCATCTCTTAGAATTTTCATTTATATACCCTATCCCCCTATTTTCGACTCAAAACTTATAAAAAAATAATTTTTAACGTTATCGGAGTCTTGTTTTTCAAAAAATTATCGATTTTATTACATACAGAAATGAGGAAAAATTTCCGAAAAAATGTTTCAGTGGCTATATCTTGAGAACGAAAAGAGATAATTCTAATTTGTTTTCACCGTCGTATTCAGCATACTTTACTTATCTAATTTATAAAGTTTCACGATAGTACCTTGTAAAATATACGTTTTGCAATTAATCAAAGTTGAGGGGAAACGAATGTGAAAAATACAAAAATCATCCATATTTGTAAACCTGTATCTTTAGATTTAATAAAGATATTTTAATGCGGATTTCAAAAATGAATTCCTCGTACTTTATACTTTATTTTATATCCTGACTTCATTGTGCTTTTTGAATAACTGATGTCTAATCAGACCTTGTCTAAATTGAGACATACAATTGACGTATACACCCTCTAAATAGCTATGTTGTGGTCCTAAACTATTTGAAAAGTAAAACAAATAATGTTTTTCTTCAAACATCATAAAAGTACGTTGTTATGTATTTGTATTCAATAAGCGGAAGTGTCTCCTTGGCAACATATCTACTCCGGCAGCGGACAAAGTAAAATATTATTGAAAATAATTAGGTTGTAATTCAATAATTTGACAGTTAAAAATGAAACAAATAAACAAAAATAATAAAACAGCATATAGTCTATAGCATCCAGAAATGCTGGATAAGACACAATATTTTTTGAAATTTTGGACATTTTTAATGGTTTATAATTCTATTTTCTATGTTTGAAGAAAAAATAGCATTTGTTATTGCGCATGTAATTGTCAGACTCGCTTCGCTCGTCGTTCTAACTTACATGCTCAGCACACAAAGTTTCACATTTACTCCTAATAATAACACAATGTACTGTTTTCTTATATTGTAGTCTATCATCATTAAAAGCAAGTATATTCAATAATTTTATGATTTTCTGTTTCATGAAGAATGTAAACTTTTCTCATGTATTATAATAATTATAATAATCCCGAGTATATTATAGTCGTATCAAGTACAGTATAAAAGCATTTGTGTGACACGAAGGTAGCAGACAGCGAAGCAAATGTGCTTATATTCCAGCGTGTAGCGTCTTACCTGCCGTCACATTAGCGAACATATGTATGTAGGAATACGTGTTATTTGAACTAATTACAATGTGCATATATACGGTGGTATTACGGCATAATTTACGCAGAACGAAATTAACATAATAAGTCATGTTATTATAATTACGTCGCGGCTGTATCGTCACGTGTATTTCGCATGCGAATGTCATTTTGTAATGAAGTTGTTTGCATTTACATCTGGGGAGGCTACGGCCACAGTACGGCGGGGCACGCTATCTAGTGACATGAAAAATTGGCTGTTTATTTCGATCTTTATGGCTGTCGTGCGACCGCGCGGCACGATTTAAATATGACGTGGCCGCTTACATCGATTTACGGCCCGAATGGTAATGTGTATGCACTCCCCTGAAATTCCACGATATTTATTATACGCTCGTAGATACATTTGCTTGTGTAAGTGTCGTTTATTTTAAATATCCCCCATATACCTTACGTATCGCGCGATTGACATACTCATAAATCTGGGAGCATAAACTTCAGAATGGATGGCTGTTATTTTCTGGTTATACGTGTATATTTATTGCTATAAGTAGACGCGGTAAAGTATTGTCGTTTATAAAAATGTTACGACTTTTATATGTGACTAATAAAGGTAAGATTATTTTATGTCAAAAATCCATTTCGTATATTCTCTCGATTATTTCTCCTATATTTATTTGTATATCAATTTCCTTCCATATACTTTTTATCGTCGGCCATAAAGTAGATTAAAATGGTTTTGATAAATTGCTAATATAATATATTTCCTTTTATGAGACAAGCCATTAAACATTATGGACATAAATTTAAATAAACTTACTTATCATTGCACAAACCCTCGCAAACATTATTGTATAAAAAACTGTACTAACAAGTTAGAAAAAATTATAGGCAGATTAATAAACATCGTTTCTAAATGAATTATATTATCAAAATGTGTCAAAATTTATTCTAATCAATCTTGATTACAACCTTAGCTAAAATAATTATATTCCGAGAATGGAAAATGTAGTTACGAATAATAATAAAAATGGAGTTCGCGCTAATCCTTTTTATGAATCTGCCTGATAAAGATAAATAAACAATAACTGGGTAAAAGTAGGTACTGTAAAATATTTATTAAAATAACGACGTTTCGCCTTCAAAGTGCTGCTTTCTTCAGGTAAAATATAGAACAATAAATAATAAATATGTAATCAAGGTTACGATTTGACAAAATAAGGGTAACTTAGATCAAAATTATACAAAATATAAACAGAAAATTAAGGAAGAACAACAGTTAACTTAACAATGACATATTAATCTCAAAGCCTGTATTCAAATTAAGATTATTTGACGATTTCTTGATTTCAATAGCTTCTCTAATTAGTCTTCTCAACCAGTTATTTTCTCATACTAGAATCATCGTTTTCTCAAAATCAATACAATGTAATTTTTGAATGGCATGTTCAGCAACTGCAGATTTATCAGGTTGATTTAATCTAATATATCGTTCGTGTTCTTTTAATTGTAGCAACAGTTCTACCAGTTTAGCCAATATAAACTTTGCCACACTGGCATGGAATCTCGTAAATGCCAGAACAGTGCACCATATCGTTAAAATTGCCCAGAAGATCACGGATTTTTAAATATGACTTAAATGTCGTTTTTATGTCCAATTTATTAAGAATCCTACCAATTTTGTCGGTAATCTTAGAAATGTATGGTAAAGTGGCAAATAATTTCTTCTCAGTAACAACTTGAGGAACTTGTACAGGTTTTTTTTTTCGATATCAGTGCTCTTCTTATCTACGTTTTGCTGTAACCATTTTTCAACAACATCTAAACACTCAATTTCTTCTTGAAGTTTACTGGGATGACATCAAGTTCTAAAAGCTTCTTTTAATATTTAAAATAATGTTTTTTGTTCGTGGTTTTGAACCTAGGTGCATAAAGCAGAAACGTGCCTCCGTGATTTACTCTCGCTGGACAAAGAAGAAACAATACACCAGGTTGAATGTTCCAAACGCAGGTGCTCGTGTAATTTATCGCAGCTGGCTGTGCGGGATCAGAAGTCTGTGTCATGTTGGTGCAACGAAAGTCCGAGACACGAAGCTATCAGGTGCAGTCCGAGTTGTCTTCATTAGTGGTGGTGTGTCATCTGGCTACAAGCCTGCGACCAAAGCGGAGATGTGTTGATGGGCCAAGGTTGGGGTAAAGCACGCTTTACACGAAATACAACACACCGAACAAGTAGTTGATTTAATTATTATAAAGTTTCGTTTGGATATATCGCGAAAAAGGTAAAGTTACTAGAAGAAGCGAGAAGCATATGAGCATCGGCGGTGACCACCAGTTTGGAGTTTGCCAACTTTGTGTTTATGCGACGAAGACTAGGAAAATGTTTGAAACAGAAGGTGGAAATGATTCAACTAATACACGTATGTCGAAGTTCTCCAAGTTATGTTTTAAAATTAATTTGACAAATTCTTCTTTGACGTTTCGTCGCTTGATGCTACATCATCAGAAGAAAGTCAAAAATTAATAATAATATCTATAGGAATTACAAAAATTAATGAGAAACAATATAATTTGTAAAACCGTAAACCGCATAGAAACACATGCCGTGTAGAACAATGGCTGATCAATTGGAAACAATGCGATCTGAAAAAAAAATTAGCAACTGTAGCTACCTTCTACAGTCGTCTTCAGTCTACCTTCTATAGTCGCTTAAAATAATTGTTTTAATCACAGTATCATTTATGCCATAACAAAAACTTAAAATAAGCAATTGTTATAGAACAATGGATTAGAGGAAAGTATTTACAAAATTGTTATATCGAACATTAATAGTTATATGGGCAATAATGTGAAGTCTTGCAATGGGCAGCGGCGTAATAAAAACTTAGTAACATATTTACATTTGTAAGATGTAAAAAAAATTATATTATACATTACTATAAGCCTACGCCAATATATGGATTGAGAGCCAGAAAAAGTAGAAAAGAACATGGTTGATTATTTTAAAGACTTGATGTGTATCACCAAGCAACGGTCGTCTGACTGTTGACATGTAGTCAGTTGTCAAGGTATATTTTTATGTAGACGTTTGGTTTCAACGAATTTCGTTCATTTTCAAAAGTAATTTCCCAATTTACAGGAGTGGAAAAAGTGTAGTATTATATTCGGAATTATGGTCATTATTCATCTTTGTAAATAATGACTATCATAATCCCTCATATAATAATATACTATTATTTGTTTTTAACAAGTGCACATCATTTGTAATTAATTTATGACTTACTGAGCATTCCGCCAAAGATTTTATTGTCATTTAGATAACTTGATGTATATTTAGTATGGAGGAAAAGTAATAAAGATTTTTTGTTTAAATTCAAAGTTCATTTTAGTTATTCCTACAAATTCATATTCTAACAAAACATATCTTACACATGTATCTGCCAAAGAAGTTTCAAAATTACGAACTACAGAACTATGGGTGAAACACAGACAAGGTGGAATATCAATCCCCGACATGGCTTTCAGTCTTCACACTTGAGTTTCTTCAAGTTGTACAATGAAATGTTGCAAATGTACAACTACTAGTAGAACTATAAAGTGTATTTGCTTGTTATCCATATAATATTTGTTTGTGTGATATGTTTTTGAGTCAGTGTGAAGCAAGCTTTAGTGGAACATGGTGCAAGTGTCGAGACGGAAAGTGGGTGTCGCATCGTGAAAGATGAAGCGAGACAGATACGTGCACGTGGGTGTAGCGCAGAGCACGGAGCAGAGACCACCACTCGGCGGCGATAAATCAGGCGGGCGGGCGGCAGACAGGGCCGCGGGACACCACTACAAACAGATTAGATGGGCCGAACAACTAAGAGGTCTTCCTTACTGCGGTTGTCGCATCAATAAGGTGCTGGCGACGATTTATGTGGGCAATTTGATCGCGGCCCGGCCGTCCACTATAAATTACACAAGGAACATTTACAGCTCCCCGGGGGTGAACGAGAGCGCGATACCAGCCGCCGTTCCTGCCACCAACACGCTGCCTTCCAGGGGCGTGCCAACCGGGCCCCACACATTTTCAACCGGAAAACTTTACCACACGACTTTGCAAATGTTTGCTGACTCTGGTTACACTATTGCAATTTAAGAAACTAGTTAGTGTGGCACACTGCTTAGAGCATATTTCGCCAAATCACAATCCTCGTATAACCTCAGGAGTAATCTATCGGTTCTGAAAATCGAACTGATGATGTACAGTTTGATACAATTTACAAGTTGAACAATACAAAATCAGAAAGACAATTACACTCAATACTATGCTGCAATTTGGGATAGAAATGGAATATTGAAGAAAATGCTGTCAGTACAATCTGTTAGACCATAAATAACAATAACGTCAGAGATGAGATAGTTATCAATAATACGCTATTAGATAAAATAAAACAAAAAATAGTCTTCAAATGAAAACATCACAGAAGAAGAAAAAGTGTACGATCAAGAAACCATGCAAAAACGAGGCCTAACAAATGTGTATTATACAAACGAAGATAGATGGTACAAGAATATGGTCATATGGTTATCTAACTTTTCTTTATATAGAGACCAGACTCATATCATTTGGCCCAATAAAAACTTTTAGAAAAACTTTAAAAAAATTGTTCCGATCTTACAAAAGGAAAATGGTTATACTCAATTTATTTGTATTTCAAATTCTGTTATTTTTAAGAATATTTTAAGGAAAAATAACAACCGAAAGAATACCAAATTTAAAAAATTACTAACATAAAGATTTAATTTAGCCCAAAGGTATTAGCTTGTACAACGAACACTGTTTTTGAATCTGCTGACCACAAAATTTAGAAAAATGTTTGAAATAAAGATTGTATGTAATATTATTCTACATCTTTTTGATTACAATGAAATTTACTCTATCTCATTTATTTACAAAGACATGCCCAAAAACCCTGACAGGCCTTGAAATAATCTACCACTTACTGTTGCTGAAATATTTCTAAAATATAATCAATTCGTAACGTAAGCATAATACCTCCTTTGCTTACGAGTGTATGTATGTGCGGGAGATAAAAATGATAGAATTTAAGTTTTAAATATGGTGAATTAAACAATTTTCCTTCGTATAATTTTAACTGGGCCAAACGTTATGATGATTCAGGGCTCGTATGTAATGATCATGAAATGGTTCTAGAAGTCATGGAATAGCAAAAAATATGACGTTCTCGAAAACAATTGAATTGTTGTCATGGTTCTAAAGAAAATGATTAAAATCTAAATAAATAAATAAAAGAATGCAGTCGGAAAATGATAATAAAAATACTACGATATACTATAACACATTGAGAGTATGCTCTTCAATAGATATCCTTTTGACCTTATATAGACTATATACAAAAATGATACAATCTAACGTAATTAGTACACGTCTACTATTGAATTCTTTTATTCTAGAAGTTAAGATTCTAGACAGATTAAGAAAGAAAGTATGCATTATCATAAAACAAGTCTCTGACTCCATTTGTAAGTATAAATTTGCACGCCCATGAACCGAAAATCAGGCTCAATCGTCCGCAGCCTCATATCTCACGGTCGGCCCTCAACCCTCTTCGTCTATGAACTCCGCAACCGCGAGGCCACCTCTGTCACCTTAATTACCGGGCGCCAGAGCTGTTGACTCACGGCGGACCACACACCCCCGTCGCCGCCGCCGCCACCACCAGCCCGAACCTCTAATTAAATGTCTTGTCGACACCGGAGAATCAACTCGTAAATTTCAGTAATCACGCAATCGGACGGCTGGACACGGACACGGCACATACCTAGCCGGGTTGGAATGGGCACCGGCCATGGGGATGGATGAACTGTGAATGTAGGTTAATGGGAAAGAGTTACGTGGGACGTGTTACGCAAAGGTTGTTGAATTAAACCGATTGAAATATTGGTATTGGGCGAATGTTGCGAATAAACATGCTGGACTTCAAAGGGTAAATAACACGGGGTGTATGCTCACATCTACCCTAAATACCGTACGAGGTCTATTCACAAAATAACCGAACATTTTGAATTACGCGCCCACGGAGATATTTAGTAATATGCGGTTGGCAACATTACATTGCGCATAACCTCCTCTGTAAAAACATGTTCTTGAATTGTTGATATATCGTTTAGTTTCCTGAAATTGTTATTTGAGGGCAACGTGTTTAAGAGTACATAGTAAAAATTTGATTTTCGATTTATTAATTTTGCGGTTGTTAAGTATATTTAGTTAATATTGACAAATATATTGTGTTCAATTAACAACTTGAAAAAATATGATAATTTGTTAAATTAAAATTTTGTCATCTCTGAATTTTTAACAAGAAAAATTGTTATTTTTATTTATTTGCAGGATTTATAAAATTTAACAGACTCGTCAATAATACCTAAAAAGTAAATTTAGCTAACTTATGAATTAGAAATGATTAAAGAAAGTTTGTATCCTTTGGAACAACTTAATTTATTATAATAACTATGACTTATTGTTCTGCTTCAATATAATTACTAAAATATTTAGTCAAAAATACATAAAAATAAATGTTAATAATTACTGTATACGCATACTATATTTAGTTACGAAATACCAAATACGACATTTGCTATTGTTCACTTTCGACAACTGAATTTTCTAGATTTGTAATAATCGACATTAGTAATATTCTAAAAATGTATTTTCGAGGTTTGTAATATCCAAGCGATTCGACAAATGTAGTTTTCTACGACCACTTAGAAATCTGCTCATTGTATATTGGTTTTTGCTTGAGATATGAGGTACATTGCAAGCATCGTGCAGAAATGAATTTGTTTTGTGAGTATTTCAATACAGTTCATTTAATTTCAGTACAAGTGCCATTGCTAGGATACTTATTTAGAATTGTCAAATATTGGAATGGTGAAAGCGGGACAAATTCATTATTATGATTAAATTAATTAGGAAATAATATCGTGGTCGTAGAAAAAGTATAATGTGCAACTCGCATGGAATGTTCATTTCATACTCTTAGGTAATGAGTACCATTTCATGCTCGTTGTACAATATACTATTTTGAGATTTGTAGCATTAGTTATTTGTAATATTTCCAACAGTCGACTTTTATATTTTCGGTTAATGTACAATTCCTCAAGATAATTTTCGACGTTTGTATATTCGAGAAATGTATGGAAGCATCACTGGGAAAAATGTGTGAATAGGGGAGAGGAGTACTTTGAATAGGACAAGGACTAATAATATATAAAATTAACAATAAATTTTAAATAAATGAAGTTCGTTTATTTTCTGAGCAAACCTCGTATACTAAGTATATTTTCACATCTCTTCGGAACTGAAACCATATAGACAAACTGAAAAAAACGTTTGATATGGAATCATTTTTATTTATAAGGACATACATAGGTAATTATATTGAATGAAACAGCTTTTGAGATTAGCTAGAGATAGATTAAAGACAACAGGTAATTTATCATAGTATCTAAATTCTTTGACATCAAAATAATTTTTGTGTATGAAAGATTTTATCTTTGGCGGAAATTTCGTCAATAAACGAATTACTTTTGATGCGTGATGAGTATGAAATATAATTTACCCTTCAAATTTCTTCATGAAGTTATAAACATATTATTGTATACCTACATAATGTGTACTTGTTTATTATTATTTGTTTAGATTGGCATTGTTTTTTATTGATTGAATATAATTATTTAATTAAATGATGTACAACTAACAAAGTGTAATTATGTTTATATTATTTATTCTTATTATTAAATGTACCGTATATCCTATCGGCATTGTAAAATATGTAAATAAATTTCTACACAACAAACACAAATCTGTAAATTGCGCACGAACTGAAGTTCAAATCACATAAGAGTCCATAAATCTGTATAAATTTATAAGTTTATACATCGATAAAATAAACAATTACAGTTATCGTTCAATCAGAAGCAAAATAAAAGTTTTAAAAATACAATTTACTTTGGAATATGAACTATATAGATTAAATCCTGGATAACCTTACAAAAATGCTTGTAACAATAAGAAATTTTATTTATTTTAAACAAAATCCATGATTAAATGCATTAACTTATCATTGGGTAATCTTATCATGAGAAATCTAAAGTTCTATTTTGAAGCTGATGGTATATAAGGTTGTTGTGAACTGAAAGCTGCTGTTAGTACAAAAACATTTCATATTGGTTAAGTTGAAGTGCAATCATGAGAGGTATTACCCTCAGTTTAGTTTTTGTCACAATTTTTGTGACAGTTTTTGGCGTTCCTATCGAGGATACAAATTTTACGCTTAGAGCCGTCGACGAGGATGCTTTGCTCACAGTGGTAAATATTTAAATATATTATATCATATTTACCACAAAATATAGAAATGAATCATCATTAACTTATTTCTGGGCGTTTATTAAATAATTTTATTTGGACACGAAATAAAATTTCTGGGTTTTAGTTCAGATAATGAAACTGGAACTGAAATCCAGAAATTTAATTATTTTCCAAATTCATTCAACAGTTCAGAAATTCCTCAATTTCAATATATTTCCAAGTATGTGGAAAAAAATTGTCGGCTTTAGTATTTGATTTTCCACAGGGTAGCATATCCCATAAAATATTTATATGGTCTCAAATATTAATGACTATTTCCCTCATAAAATTTAAGCCAACCAGAATTCTGACATTTCTGAATGTCGTCCAATCAACGTAGAATTACACGATACTTTTGCACTAGTGCAAATTACCAATGTGATTCTGACTTGTTGTCAAATGAAGTTTTTAAATTTTGCTTTATTTTTTATGAGAGAAACAATGTTTGGCTAAAATGAGGAAATAGTCCTTCGAATATCCTTCGTGCATGTAATTGTCGATAATTAGTTTTTATAAGTTTATCATTAATGTTGAAGTATCTTTATCTATTTCTTTTGATAATATATCAAACATTTTTGTGCATTTCCGAGAACATGTTCCGATAAATATATTATCACACTTTCAATTGTTGTTCATATAATTAATTTGTGATTAGTTTTGAAGTGTTTGACAATTGACAAGTAGCTAATAAATGAAAATGATAAAGTGATAACATTTAATCAAAAAGATCTGTATCTTCTTCATTTGATCCCTACATCCTCAAAATATTTGATAATACCGGGTAATTAATTAATGTAAATAATGATCTGTTTGTTTTTACTTTAGCCCGAGCTGATAGAAAAATACGGATATCCTGTAGAAGTCCACCGGGTACACTCCGAAGATGGTTACATTCTGGAGATGCACCGAATTCCATACGGAGTTGCTGATGGTGCTGGCCCTAGCCCCGATAAGCCTGTAGTGTTCGTCCAACATGGCTTGCTGTCTAGTTCTGCAGATTGGGTCGTCGCTGGCCCCAAAAAAGGACTTGGTAAGATGCAAACTACTGTACTATTTCATCCAACAAGTTAATTTACTAATGTTTCCATTTGCAGCTTACCTTCTGGCGGATCAGGGTTACGACGTGTGGATGGGCAACGCGCGTGGAAACAAATACTCCAAGAAGCACGTGAGTCTAAATCCAAAGAAAGGCAAATTCTGGGACTTCACCTGGCATGAAATTGGCATCTACGATTTGCCAGCTATGATTGACTATGCATTGAATACTAGTGGACAGAAGAAATTATACTACATTGGACATTCTCAAGGCACTACTTCTTTCTATGTTATGTGTTCCATGAAACCAGAGTACAACAGCAAAATTCGAGCACATTTCAGTTTGGCTCCTATCGCTTACATGTACCACATGACCAGCCCGCTCATGAAAATCATTGCCAAGTTCGATGGAGGGCTCGAGGTAAATTATTTTTAATATTACTAAATTAAGCTTCATGCGGTGAAGGTTGATTGTGTGACACAGGGTTGTGAAATATCTCTGTGGTTATTAAATTTCTATATGGATGTGTTGTTACGAAAGACATTGAATGGAATGGATCGTGTATGTATTGGTGAACGTGCCTGCATTAGCTTATGATGTGTTAGGTGAAACTAAGGAACAAATGAGAATAATGATTGTAATCTGTGTATTATTGAATGACGATTAATGATTACTGTGAAGTGATGATTTATAAATGAGAATGATTTGGTAACTGTTGAACATATTGACCGGAAGATTGAAAGGCGGGTGTCTACATGATGCAAGATAATGGGTGCTCTGAGTACATTTGAAATCTGAATGTATCTATAGTTGATCGGTTGAGGGTTTATGATTGATGTATGGTTCTGAATGTTGGATGTGGTCGAAAAAAATTGAACAACTTATTAACTCTTGTGGAAATGAGGTATTTGAGAGGAGTGTGTGAAATATGGTATACGTTCATGAACAGAGAGTTCGAAATTAAGAACAATATTGTTAGGAAATGGAAGTGAGTCAGTTGAGGTGGTTTGCTCATCTTGAGCGAACGTCGGATCAAATGTTGGGGAAACTAGAATATGCGGATGAGATTCAATGAGAACAATAAATTACGTTGCCATTCGAGGAATAAGTAAGCAGGTATGATTAATGGTTTGTTGCGTGAACGAATGATTCCGAGTGTGAAGAATAGATGTATAAATCCCACTATGAATATGCACGAGGCTATAATAATAATGTTTAGAGGAGATTGATAGTTAGTTGAGCGTGTTAGCAACACTTTAGACAATTACATTGCTAATAATGCAGGTGCATCACTTAATTCATACACTTAAGTGACAACATCATATTGGAATTCCAAGAATGCCATTTATAAGTGAATTCTACTATAATGTTTAATATTAATCTTGCAGATATTATTGGATTTAATTGGAGTCCATGAGTTCTTGCCGAGCACGAAGTTGTTGGCCCAGGCTGGAGACTTACTGTGCAGTGAAAGTTCTGTCACTCAATTCATTTGTACCAATTCTCTGTTCGTGTTATGTGGATTTAACACCAAGCAGATGAACACCGAACTTCTTCCTGTACTTATGGGACATACCCCTGCTGGTTCCTCAAGCGGACAGTTCTTGCACTATGCTCAGAACATCAACAACAGTAAGTAATTTAGTTTGAAAATATTGAACAACTTAACACTTATGATTGATTCTTGCAGAAAACAAATTCAGGCTTTACGACTACGGACTTGCTAAAAACATAATCAAATACAAGAATATTCATCCTCCAAGCTATGACCTCTCCAAGGTCACAACTCCTGTGGCTTTGTTCTACAGCCACAATGATTGGCTTGCTGCTGAAGTTGATGTGATGAAACTATATGAGGAGTTGGCCAATCCCATTGGTCGTTTCTTGGTCACTGACAAATATTTTAATCACTTGGATTACTTGTGGGGCATAGATGTTGACACTTTAGTTTACAATAAGGTATTCAGCTTGATGAATAGGTATTGAATGTAATAAATAAGTTTTTGGTACTCTTTATGTTTTCACTAAGTGAAGAAATAAATATGTTTGTTTTTGCACTAAACTGTATTTTTAATTTGTAATGTTGTTCTGTATATTCTGATCTATATTTTTCATAGTTAGATTTACAAAGTATAATATTACAAACACAACCAAGTTATTAGTTAACTGATATGAAAGCGAGGAACGAAGTGACGTGCTTGCGTCGCCAAAGTACTGACATGGAAGCGAGGAACGAAGTGACGAGCTTGCTTCGCCAATGAACTAACATGGAAGCAAGGACTACGTGCAATATTCGGCCCAATTCACTAACTCAGTTGTTAACTTTTAACCACGTGCTAATATTTTTGACAAATAGAAACAAATATTACAAGTGACATATTGATTTTTCTTGTGTGTTACGAATTTTCATTGGATTAACAACTGAGTTAGTGAATTGGGCCGATTATCCATTTAAATCAAGAATCATACAGTACAAATAGACACTTCAAGAAAAAAAAAAAAAAAAATATCGTGGAATAGCCTATTTAAATAAACTTAAAAGTGGTTGCTAGAAAAATTGTTTTTAAAAGAAATTATTTCAGGAAAAAGGCAGTGGTAGTACAGTAAGTTCATATTTCCTTACGACATGAATAAAAATTTAGAGAACCATGAAGTATAATTTCCAAGTCACATAATAATAAATACAGAACCGACGGGTCAGTTATGTATCCATATCGCTGAAAAACGATTTGTGTGTTATCGTGGTAAACCCAGTGCCGTAAAGCAAAGTTTAATAAATTCCTCCATCGCGGAAACGTGACCAGGCCGCGAAGTCTTCTCGTCGCCCTCCGCCACCGAGATATTCATGTTTCTAGGAATGTGCAATACGTTACGCTCCGCGAAATAAAAACATAAATATCGCAGACCGCGCCAGCCATTTACGATAAATCGCATCGCCGTCCGCTTTTTTCATGCGCGGTTTATGATTAAAACATAACAATAAATTAAGTTCGTGGCTCGGGGAATTTATTCACCGATAGTTCCCTCGCGAACTTGCGAACTATTGTATAGAGCGGGGTCGCCAGCGGCGTGCGGAAATTATTTTAATAAATACTGCAGTGTCTGCATTATGCAAAGAGCACTGGTGCATAGAAAAAGGGATGCAGAAGTTATTACTTCTTTTGTGGACGAGATGCTTGCTTGCAACAGCGACCTGATTTATGAATAGGGTTGTCATATGTCAATAGGAACAATTTACAATAAAAGTTACTTTAGAACTGTGTTTACCATTTGACAAAAATTTAAAAATCTGGTGTTAGCACAACACGAGTTACTTACACATATAAATATAATAAATATATAACAGCTGCACACTTACATGTTCATTCTTAAAGCAATATATGTATACAGTAAAAAATTTATAGTCAAAATTGACAAAATTTTAACAAAATTTTTAGTCCCAGACGATCCACCGTTATTTTTTGTTAATTTAACAAGTTTAAAATTTGTTAGCAAGTATCAATTTATTTTGGTTGTTTTCGTAACTAAATATATTTGTAAACATAGTAATTATTAACATTTATTTTATGTGCTTTTGAGAAAATATTTTAGTAATTGTAATTATATTGACGCAAAACAACAAATCATAGTTATTATAACAAATTAAGCTGTCACAAAAAATACAAACTTTATTTAACTATTTCAAATTGATAAGTTAGCTAAATTTACTTGAGTCGTCTTCGATTCGTGCTAATTTTCGTAGCAATAAAAACTCAATAGTCCAGCCAGGCGGTAAATTTCGGGAAATCAAACATAGCACTTAATAGATTATGTATGAAAATGTCTGAAAATTTTCAGAAAAATCTTAGAAATAGAGTTCCGTCCTAAAACATTTTTTAAACATTCCGGACGAATCAATTTGTAAAAATTCGGTGACAAAAATTAATCCTGAATATCCAAAATGGGGGGGGGACTGCCTACCCTTGCCCCCTCTCCCCAAATCTCGCCACTGTTGGGTACTGGATAGTAGTGGGAACGCTTTCGAGAATGGGCACCTAGTCGCAGCTTAACAAACACAACTAAGACTTTTTGATTCTGTTGTCATTTTTTTTTAGGTCTAGTTTACAACATATTAACGTTGTTCTAAAGAGTAAGAGTAGCTAAGTTGAACCTCTTAAGTAAAAAGTAACTCCTTGCACATCCACATTGCCAGTGCTACAAGTCAGTAAACAAACAAACAAACATTAGTGGCGGCGTGACGCGCTCAGCGGTTAGCGTGTCTGTTGCCGCTTCCTTGACAAGGCGAGCACCGCCCGCCGCCGCGCCGCCCGCGCTGCCGCTGTCACTCAGTGACGCCCCCGTGAGAGCGACTCTAACACGTGCTAATTACTGTAACCGGCCAACGTGGATCCGGAAAATATGCCTGTCGAGCACAAAATGACAAGTGACAGCTGTCAGCCGCTCAACAAGCGACGAACTGTGCTGTGTTGTGGCTCTGCGGGTTCACTCGACCCGCGTTGCTTGTTGACCGGTTGCACGCTACTGCCCTGGCCGCCAAATTGTCATCTTTGACTTTTTCACATTGTGTTTAGCCGGCCGATGTATTATTATGAATACCTGTACTGGTCAATTTTACAGCTCGATTGTTTTAATTGCCATTCTTGGAGGCCTGGTAACCGTACTTAAGGCGAGATGATATATTTTTGTTTTATTATTTATGATTAATAAAATTAGATATCTACTTGAAACGTAAATTTAAAATTAAGAATATTGCTTTTTGATAAATTTCTTACGAGCACTATTTGTATGGAACCGAAATTTGGGGTTGGAGAGAACAAGACAAAATCCAAATAAATATATTGGATGGATACTTGATCAAGATAAACTAACACCAGCACATGTATTAGAGAAAGAGATAAAACGTACACAAAATAAAGACAGAAGCAGGTGAGAGAGCATAAAACATAAAGAGAAAATAAGAACACTATGGAAAAATCGCACAGATAATTATTGTTCGTAGGTAGAAATACGAAGTAAAAAAAGAAAGAACAAAAAAATTTTAAGAAACGGACATTTAATGAAGGATATAGAAACATGAAGGAATCTGGATCATAATATGACGGACGAAATTATGCGAAGAAATCTAGACATACAGACACAGTTAAGAAGAGAAAAGATACATAAATCAACTTACAATCTAGAATATAAATACCTATTGACTACAAGCAGGCCACTATAGATGACAAAAAAAAAATAGAACAGGCATTGAAGAAAAAGTAATAATTACTGGACAAGAGACGATGACAGACAATGCAAAATATGTGGGAGAGACTTTGAGACAATAAATCACATAGGAAAAGATCGTACAGAAGACCTAAGGAATGACAAACATATACAATAGATACCTACATGACGAAAACCCAGACACTTATGGGATCAATAGAGTGCATCGAAACCTTAAATATTTGTATATTTATACCAATAATTCTATAGTATTATAAGTAAATGAAATTGTCACAGATTAATGTTAATAAAGATAATGATGAAATTTGAACAGATAGATAGCAAATAAATATATTTACTATAATGAAGATCAAGCTTTAATGTTTAATAAAAGTTAAAAGGAATTGTAAATTAATAAATTTGTAAATATTTATCAAATTGAGATGTATGTAATGAGTGGAAAGTAAACACATACATTAATATTAAATTGCTTCTAATGGAATTGCGAAATGTAATAAGTATTTATGAAATTTATGTTCAGCTTCATATCACTAATTTACTCATACATCTCTCGTGTTAATAAAATTTCCATTTTATTAATTAATAAAATATCAGCATTTATCACAAGCTTCAAAACAGGAAAAGATACTTAGATAAACATGTATTCCGTAATCAATCATGCAATATTTTATAGGAGTCAAAAATTATTAGTTTACCGGCAGTAATACCAGCAAAACAATTTATCAAAACTAGAATTAATGGCCGTCGTTTATCCTTGATGCGCTATGATCAATTACCCAATTAATGAAATGCAATTTTATATTGCGTTCAACCATAAAAATTGTTACATTTCACTCTTCACACATCCATCAAACCAGACAGTAATGTCTCGTTTCAATCACAAAGAACATTTAAACCCCGTTGTTTCAAGCCATTTGATTTTCTACCTTGTAAATTACTAAATCAGTAACTATTTCCAGTTATAATGTCTCGAAAATAATGCATCGGACATAGAAATAACGTTAATTCCTTTTGTGAATAACTTGTCCTGTCTAATTTTTTGTTCTCATTGTGAATATGATTTTATTTTAATATGTTAATCAAACCTATATAGTTTCTAACTAATAATATAAATAGATGTCAAAAATATTTTAGTTTTTGTTCTAAAATTATTTAAATATACAATGTAATTTTTCTTAATAGGAAGCATGTACAAGAAAAGTGCAAATAACATTTCATATTTCAAATATTTTCGCTAACATCTTTCACTTGAAAATTTTTTCACAGCTGAGTCTAAAAATCTAAACATTTTTTGTCCGATGCACACTTTTCGAGATATTCTTGAAACTAATTTAAAATGGGACATGTTGTATATAGAATTAAGAGTTTAAACAAGTAAAAATGGTCTAATATTTATGAAGTTTAGTATAAAAACATCGAATTACAGTATGTTAACCATCATGAAAGCAGTAATAAGCTATTCGTTTTTGTTCCACTCGACAGCAGCGCAGCCGTCAAACCCATCAGAAGTTTTTATGTTCCGCTCCTTCTGTCCATTCGTGAACATATGTGTCTGTCTGTCAGTTCACTTATAAATGATTCCGTGCTCAGCAGCGCGACAGCGAATCTTGTAAATTGATCCGCATTATGCGGGAAAAACAGGTTAACGATATTTTAATGTCAGTGTTGTTAATGCGCGTCTCATAATTGATTACTCGGCTCTCCGCAAGAATGCTGCTGCTGCCGCGCGGCTCTCTCGCCGAGCTGCGAAGACTGACGATTATATTATTATTATTATTAATTATGGAGTGTTGTGTTGAAATGTCACGGAAATAGCCTAGAAATAATGATGGCTGTTTCAACCACGACCTGGAATAGTTATGACTGGAATTTCGAAGATTAATATGCTTCGAATGACTGATGACATGAAAAACAACAAATTTCTTTATATCACTGGCACTGGAATGTCAAATAGGTTTTAGTAAAATATGTATGTCATCCAGTAAATCTAATATTTAGCAGATAATATTTCTTCTATTGTATTTATACCGGGAATTCATTTTTATCAGTATACATAGAAATGCCATTAGCATAGTTACAGTCAAAAGGGAAGAAAGTAACATTTTATGAGTAAGTGGGGAAGTTTAAGAACAAAGCGAAGCCGAGTGAATCGATCCCACGAACCAAATAAATCACTTTTAACACGTATATCAAATAAAATTTTTCTATGATCTTCCTAGTGTATATTAGTAAATACTAAAAATGCAGAATTATATTTTGCAAATAGGATTATATTTATAAAAAATCGCTTTGCTATTTTACTTTTAATACTAGTGTTAGAAAGTGACACTTACAACTTGCTAAGCAACCAGTAAAAGAACCACTTTTAAAAACGGCGCGAAAATATATTTACTATTATTAACCGTAGTTCATGTGCAAAATATAATTAATATAATAAAATAATAAAAAAAACATAATTTGTTTACTTTGATCCATGTTACCCTCATTTTGTCAACTTGTATCCTTGACTACATATTTATTTATTTATTGTTTTGTATATATTTTATATTTCACCTGAAGAAGGCAGCACTTTGCTGTCGAAACGTTGTGATATTAATAAATAATTACAGAACTTAAACCCAGTTATTGTTATTTGTTATATTATGAGTTCTGAAAGCTTTTTTCAATATTTATTTTACATCATTTGATTCAGAAAAATGATATCTTTCGATTGATACTACAATCGTTATTGTCCGGTAAAACACCGAGCAACAGTTCGCAAAAAACTGATTTCCAAGTTAATCTCCTATGCACACCATTAAGACAGACACACGGTATCTATATTCAGGATTAGAAAAAGTACAGTATTATATTCGGGATTAAGCTCATTATTCACTCGGATGATTTTCATCTTCGAGAATAATGACTATCACAATCCCTCATATAATAATATGCTATTGTCTTGTTGGTGTTCATTAATGACACATGGATGGAAGGACGAGAATGAGAGGATGACATAACAAAAGGTATTTTTAGTCCAATAGTATTGAAAATAAAACGGTGGCATGCTATTTGAGTTGTTAAAAATACGCAGGATAATTTCAGCGGAAAGCAGGGCCGTCCAAGCGCAGCAACAGATTTATCTGGTGCTGTCTTCACGCGCCGTAACTTCAATACAATTGTCAAGCATGAAGCGCTCAGCTGCTGCGGCCGCGTCAAGACGCCTCCTTTATTACGATTTAGGAGCGACAGATGAAACAGCACCGCTCGTTTTAAATCTTCGCTTATGCGCTGGCGTAATGTTCGCAATATAGAAGCGGGAGCGCGCCATCCATCTGCGGCCGCGACTTATTTAAAACCCCCGACAACCCATTTTACATATTTTACAACTCTGTTTACGGAGTGCGCACGACTTTATGAGAATCGTTTATTCCGCGACGCCGCGCGCGAGTGATGGAGCGCGACGCGCTTCTGCGCCACATAAAACACCGCTAATCTCGCGAGTTCCTCCAAGAAAGGTTTGTGTTGTTGTCGCCGTGTTTAGAACACAGGTTTACCACTTCAATCGATCCCGTTTCACACATCTCACACTGCCCAATCCTTCTCAGGGCGCTGCTATCTCTTGTGTATACATTTATTATTCCAATAGCAACAATGTTTCATAAAAAGTTCGTTTAATTCTAATGTTATATTTACAAGTTTAGTGACTTTGTGTGGCTTAACGAAGGACCGTACAAATTTTTTGTATTAGGAGGATTAACGACTCAGAGAATGTCCTTTAAAAACAACAATTAAATATTTATTTAATATTCAGTTGATTTGGCAAAAATCCACAAAAATTGTTACAGCATTCAAGTTTTCAGGCCTTAACTAAAAAACTAAGCTAAATTTGAGATCAACAGTTCTGAAAATTTCATGTCTTAAATAACATATGATTTTCAGGGACGAGTCAAAAAATTGTCAAAGCCGATATCTTTAAAACGAAAAGACATATAGAAATGATCTATATACCATTGAATTCAGCATATTCTAATACATAAATATGTAAATTTTCATTAAAATCGCTCTACAGGCAACACGACAACCACCTACGACCTACCAATCGTACCATAGCGTCGAATTCCCGCAAATATATTAATTCGAACCTATCAAATTGAACCCCAAAGTTTAAAATTAATTATTTTCTTCATTTTATCAATTATCACAATACTTAAACTATACACTACACTAAATTTAATATTAATTGGAAACCCAATATAAAATTTATTAAAAGTAATCTGAAATATGGCAAAAACCATGAAAATTGACAAAAATCTCAAATTTCCAAGGCTGTAACTAAAAAACTAAGCGAGATATCGAAAAACGGCCAACAGTTTTGAAAGTTGCATGCTTTAATTAGTTTAAAAATAAATTTTCAACAATTTTTATTTTTTCGAAAATTTGCCCGAAATTGGTTCAACCAAAATTTTCCGGAGTCGATATCTCGTAAACAAAACAAGATAGCAATCTGCAGATTGCACCATTGAATTCAGCGCATCGTATTACATAAGTACGGAAAATTTTATCATAATAGTTTGGCCGGGTGAAAAGTTACAGCAAAAAGTCTGAAAATGGCCTAAAAACTGAAAAATCGCAAGGGGTTAGTATTAAGATTTTGCCAAAAAATTTCATCTCTTAGTATTTTGATTTATATACCCAATCCCCCTATTTTCGACCCAAATCTTACAAAAAAATCATTTACAGCCTTAGCTGAGCCTTAATTTTCGAGAAATATCCGATTTTATGTGGTACAGATTTCAATAAAATTTTCGAAAAAATGTTTGAGCGGCTATATCTCGAAAACGGAAAGAGATAATTAAAAATAGTTTTCACGGTTGTATTTAGCATTCTTCACTTATATAATGTGCAATGGTACACTACAGTATCTTGTAAAACAATTGTTTTGAAATTTGAAAGAAAACAATTTTGAAAAATACAAAATTCGCCCAAGTTTGGAAACCTGTATCTTTAAATCTAATACAGATAATTTAAATCGGATTTAAATTATGGATTCCTCACACTTTATTGAATTATAGAGCATAATTTTATTTTGATATTTCAATAATTAGTGATATTCCGATGCCATTACATATGCAGTGTTTTTATATTATTGAAGTGATGTCTAATCGAATCCTACTTAAATTAAGACATTCCATTTGACTTCTAGCCCTTCTTAACTGAACTCAAAGCTTTAAAAATAATTATTTGACTAACTTATTTTATTTGGATAGAGGCTACAGCGAGAAAGGTCGAAGTGAGACCTCACGGTTCACTAAATTATGAACACAACGGGTAATTGACAGTTCTAACGAAGACCTCAGTTGTTTACTCGGAATTCTATTAGTAAATAAATTTAAATCGTGTAAGTAAACATAATTGGATCAAACAGAAATGTTTGTCAGTAATTTATAATGTAATTTACTTTTACGAAGTAGTCAGATCAAAATAAACTTCGTTACAAAATGTCTTAGCAAAAAATGTGAGTTGTGTGAGAGATTAAGATACGGTAGCTCTGTTCCAGAGCGATAGACTAAACACATAAATTACTCGATGAATGTACATTTTGGTTTCTTTTGATGTTTTGGCTTCATTAACCTACTTTGTTTCTTTAAAGATATTTAGAAAGAGACATTTTTTACAATAAATTTTAATTATCCATGTCGAACCAAATAATTATTTTAAAATTGAAATATCTAATATATTGCTAGCATAGTTAACCCGCTTCTGTGTAAAGTGAATTTACTATACCTTCTAATAGATAGTTTGACTCTCGAACATTCAGTGATGCAAGTAAATTAAAAGTAAAAATTGGCGTTTGTACATACATCTTTACCCTTTTTATCTGTCATTAATGTATTACTGTAGATCCCGTACTGTTCCAAATAAAATACAACATAATAAATATAATGGTTACCTGGTACAATTATGGTTAATGTTGATATGATGTGATTATTAAATTAGTAAATTGATAAATTATGTTGCTTTTTATCTGGAACAGTATACTTGGTATCCATATTAATATGACAATAATTAAATGACTGAAAAGTAAATGTTGTATCTTAACTTAAACTTACGATATATGTGATGAAGAGTTAAAATTTTCAACAGTGAGTTTTCAATAGATATATCAGCCCAGATTAATATCATTTGGTCCAATTAAAAATTTTAGAATAACTTATACAAATTTTGTTCTGATCTTACAAAGGGAAAATTGTACTCAATTTATTTGTATCTTAAATTCTGTTATTTTGCAGGATATTTCAAGGAAAAACAACTGAAATAATAAGAAATTAACAAAAATCACTGACATAAAGATTTCATTTGTCTCAAAGGTATTGGCTGGTACCATGAACACTGTTTTTGAATCTGATGACAACAAAATATAGAAAAATGTTTCAAATACAAATTGTAGGTTGTATTATGCCACATCTTTTTGATTCCAATGAAATTTACTGTATCACATTTGTTTACTAAGAGATATCCAGGAACCCTGATAGGCCTTTAGATTATCTATCACTTTTCCTTTGTATGATTTTAACTGGGCCAAATGATATGATTCTAGGCTCATAAGTAAGTATTGAGGTCCCTAGAATATGATGAAAATATTCTTCCACAATAACTCATATTCTAAGGGCATCACTTTTATATTTCATATTTATAATTCTAGTGTTGTAGGTAGCAATTCATCAACAGAAAGTTGTAGTTTACTTGAAGGCCTATCAGGGTTTTTGGGCTAATATACTGACATGGAAGCGAGGAACGTAGTGACGAGCTTTCTTCGCCAATACACTGACATAGAAGCGAAGAACGTAGTGAAGAGCTTTTTTCGCCAATGTCCTGACATGGAAGCGAAGAACAAAGTGACAAACTTTCTTTGTCAATTGTTTGATATCAGATGAAAGGTATTTTTAGTTGAAATCTTATCGTTTAATTGGTCGATCCCACCAAAAATTTAGCTGCTTTTCTGAATGAACTTTCTTATTTATTTTTTGTCATAAAGCATGGCGATGACGGGCATCATCAGCATGGCAACTGTCACATGTTTCGCAGGATTCGCCGCGGCGATGATAGATGGCGCTGCGCGACATGATGAAGTGTGCTCGTAACTGAATAACTATTGACCATACGATCATCAATCATGACGTCTGACGTCTTCGCTGCCGCCGCCGGTCGCCGTCCTCTCGCTCGCACCGCAACGAGGAATCTAATATTTGTAGTGATAACAAAACTCTTGAATCTGACGTGATTTAAGGCTGCCGAAGGTCGGGGTGATATATCAAGCTGTTTGGACGGAAAACAAAGTGGACGTCAATAGACGCCAGGAATTCAAATCGTTCACTTACGTTATTCCTTTATTATTTGAATCTAACACGACGAATGAGGGTCGTGCTTTAATAATTGAGTATAAGAAACGTGGTTAATATTTTTTAGGGTTTCATTTAAAATATGTTCTCAACAATATACTTAACAATTTTTTTTCACTTCTTAAAAGCTCCCCATAATTACGAAATAATTTTAACACAGTTACTAAAAGAACGTTGCTTGGTAACCGCCCGACGCCGTAGGCGGAGGGCAGTTACCTTCAAGCAACGTTCTTCAGGTAGTTGTGATCCAATTATGAGTATGAGTATTTTTTACAACTATTATTATTCTTTTCATTCCCATACCGTGAAAATGACATTCTGAAATAAACAAATCAAATATTGAATTAATTTTCAACAGACTGTCATCAACAACTGTTACCTAGCAACAAGTGATAATTTCCCGGGGAAATTATCAGTGTAATTGTGACCTGATTGGTTACTTTTGCACACGTGATCAGAAATACAGGGATTTGATTGGATATTTTTATAACCAAAAAATTTTCTGTTCCCATTGGTTGAATTTTCAAATGTTTTGCATCATGATTGGTTAAAAACTAGTCGTAGGAATTTATCAGCGTAATACTGTTCCCATTTGTTGAATTTTTAAGTATTTTGCATCATAATTGGTTAAATTAGACGTTGGAATTTATCTTGTTAATTTTATAATTTAACTCACAATGATACTTCAAATAATTAATAAATCAAGACATAATTGAGTTAACTTTTAAAATATAAATTCAAATGTCAAGTAATTAACTGAATAAAAATTTGCCTATCTAACTTTTTTATTCTCAATAATTAAAATATCACCTTCGTATACGTACTCGTAGTATTCTATCGTACAATTGTGAAGATGCGAAACAGATTGAAAGCAAAGTGCAGCCGTTGAATTATTCGCCTCATCTAAACGGCATCACACCTGGTTATCGTAAATAGCCACCCGTATAACGTTTTCCATTTTGCTCCTAATATCCACTTGAAGACGATCGCTCCTCACCTCTTCCAGCTCAGTTTCACTCATTCCTCCTAGCAGAATCCATCTCTCTCCCACCCGTGTCCCAGAGCCGACGCGGGGGATAAGGAATGCAATTTTCACGTTATCTACAACTACCAATATGATCTTATTCCTCGCAGACAGTCGCGCGTTTATTGGAGCCATTTCCTTGGGCGTCGCGGCGCACTGCGTCGCTGCCGCCGTTACCGAACACTTAATTATGATTAATGCCTCCTTGTCGGCAGATATTGAGCTCTATATTTCCATAAAGCCGCATTAACGTCGTAATATAACGCCTTTATGCATTACGCTTTAAGAGTACATCGTAAACAGTGAGAGTTTAGATAGCCCGGAAAAGTGCTGCTCTGCTCGGAAGATAACATTGTTGGCGCTCTTGTTTGGTGACGCGCCATCATGGGCCACGCTGCAGCCTCATAAATCTGCCTGATGGATTACGTGCAATTTGTAAAGAATATTCTGTGATATACTGCGGTGTATGTTATTTGGGAAATTTATGTGCTTATCTTTTCACAACTAAAAGTCTACTTCTATTTTTCAATATTATTCAACAATTGTTTGAATGAAGGTTCCATGAAATCTGTTCTGAAAAATATCTATTGGAATTTATTTTATGGATAGGTGAAATATATAAAATACAATTTATTACATATGCAACCAAATTTTTAACGGAAGATACAAAAACTATCAATATTTTCAACAGTTTTATTCGTAGTATTTCCGCTTCAAACAAAAAACTATTAACGTTGAAACCTATGTGTGTCAGTTCTACCAACTGTATTGTTACTAAAAGACTGTTCTACAATGAACCAATTTAAATAATTTATTAAAAATTGACAAACAATTGCCATGCATATTTCTCATTTGGAGCATTTCTATAATACTTCATTTAAAGTATTTAGAGCAACTTATTATTTTCCTAATTTTTTTTTTTCAATTAGATCAGTCCTTATACAATTTGATATGATAATTTTCAGCTTATTTGGTTCATCAATAAATATTTGGTTCAATGTAATATGAATTTAACAAAAATCATGAAAATCACCAAAATCTCAACTTTCCAAAGATTTTACTAAAAAACTAAGCGAGATATCAGAAAACGGTCAACAGTTTCGGAAGTTACATGCTTTAATTAGTTTATATACAAAATTTCAGCAATTTTTATTTTTTCAAAAATTTGTCCAAAATTGGTTCAACAAAAATTTTCCGGAGTCGATATCTCGAAAACAAAACAAGATAGCAATCTGCAGTTTACACCATTGGATTCAGCGCATCGAATTACATAAGTATGGAAAATTTTATCAAAATAGTTTAGACGGGTGAAGTGTTACAGCAAAAAGTCTGAAAATGGCATAAAAACTGAAAAATCGCAAGGGGTATTAAGATTTTGCCAAAAATTTTCATGTCTAAAATTTTTTGTTTTTATAGCCTATCCCCCTATTTGCGACCTGAAACTTACGAAAAATTTATTTATAGCCCAATTTGAGCCATAGTTTTTGAGAAATGATCGATTTTATGTAGTACCGAAATGAAGAAAAATTTCCTGAAAAATATTTGAGCAGCTGTATCTCGCAAACGAAAAGAGGTAATTCAAAATAGTGTCCTCGGTTTTATTTAGCATACTTTACTTATCTACTGAGTGTTGGTACACGGTGGTATCTTGAAAAATAACAGATTTATAATCAATCAAAGTTGAGAGATGTCAAATTTGTAAAATACAAAAATCGTCCAACTTTAGAAACCTATATCTTTAAATCTAATGCTGATAAATTAATTCGGATTCAAAGTATGGATTCCTCGTACTTTAATGAGTTGTTAATCATGAATTCATTGAGCTATTTGAATAACTTATTATATTCTGGGGTCATTACATATGCAGTGTTTTTAAAATATTGCAGTGATGTCTAATCGGAGTCTGCCTAAACTGAGACATTCAAATTGACTTCTTAACTTGACTCATAGGTTTGGAAATTCTTATTTTAATAATTTATTTTATTTTAATAGTGGTGCGACCTCACTCTTCACTAAATTAAGGACACAACGCGAAATTGGCAGTTCTAACGAAGATCTAAGTTACTAGGAATTGCTATCGCTCTTCATTTAGAACATTCAAGTATATTTAGAGCGTTCCAGTTCTTCATTTAGTGCACTAAGATTAGCTCTTGTTGTTTACCCCTTCATCTTTATTTATATTTAGTTTATATTTTAGTACGTTATTTGTATACTTATCTTCTATTTATGTGATGACGATAATTCTGTTTCTCCCTAACGTTCTAGAATCTAGATCTTTAAATTTCCCACTTCTTTCTCAGTTTTGCTCATTTCAAAGTTTCAATCCACCTTGGTTTGGTCGAATTCCAACCCAGCCAACATGTATGCAGTAAGAGTATAGATCACCAAAAGAAATAAATCATAATGTATTTGTGTACTACCTGTGTCTTACCTAGTAAACCCTGCTATCACTAGTATATAACACCCTTAATGACAGGTAAGTGTATCAGGCACGTTGCCCTTATGTTTGTATTATTTTATTTATTTTTTTAGTTTTAAGAAGAAATTACATATAATACCGTATTTTAGAGTGTATTCCACCTGCAAGTAGGAAAAGAGGTCATGAAATCAGAGGCACGTGACCATCCGGCGGAAAATCCCAGAAGAGGATCGGAACAGAGTGGCGAAGGTGAGCGCCGCGAGGGCGACGTCGCCCAAGGCGAAGTGGCTGGGTTATGAATTACCCGCTTGTCGCGGTGTTGTTCCAGAGTCACTTTAATAGCAGATTTATACGACACGGGCTCGAGCCGAGCCATTATCTTCCGCGGCCCGCTCTTGTCGTCGCATAAAACAAAACTCGCGAAACGGAAGTAAATTGCGTGCTTCCAAGGCGCGCGTATAAATTAAACTTACAATTTGTTTTCCATTCAGACCGCGGTGTTGCGAAACTTTTCACTTATATTCACGGCAATATTTTTGCGGCTTCTTGCGGGAGTCGGTGAGGAACGTGACTGCTTTATATACGAGTGTGTACAGTTGCCGACGTCTTAAGAACTGCTGCCTCTAAACGAAGCTAATTAGGCATAATTCACGCTTACAGCGACGCCCAAATGAATTACATTAATATTATTTAAATTAATCACCAGCTATTATACGCTCGTTGTCCGACATTTATTAGCTACACAGGGCCCTTCACAAACAGCGCCAGGATTTGTAGCTCGTGTTGTTTAATCGAATACATTAGTAGCTCCGTTTTTCAATGTGGGCTGTGCATTTACATACCTGTACCTCTAAATCATTTCCAAATTACAACTTGTTGATTTATTCATAAAATGTTACTTCTATTATGAATGCTTTGTCATAAAATTTGTTACACGTGTAAATCACCCATTTACATCATCGTCTCTAATGCATAAAAAATGTTCGCATTCTTTTTTATCTTAATGAAGTGTTCCGTTATAATTTATACAATAAAACATGCCTAATAACAAGTTTTCATTCATAATTTTGTTAGAAAAATGCCATTTTTAGACCAGTGTAAACTCTCCTGAAAATTGTGACGTCACCAAAGCTTGCCACTCACTTCATGCATATATGTTTGGTTTTGTGCATATTTTTATTAATTTAAATATTATTTTTGACCATTTTTATACTCTGATGTCAGAAGGTATATATTTTTGTGACCAACTTTCTTCAAATCCTGGATAATTATTAGACAAAACTATAAACAAAGCAGTGAGAAACTGACAGGTTGACATAACATAACATGATAACCATGAGGACGAGCTTCAAGGAAGATATCTTCCTTGACGAGCTTATTTATCTTGAAGTTAGCTGTGGACGTTATAACGGCAAATTTTATAATTTGAGAGTTTCCAAACAAATTTTTAGCTTAAAATATTAAAAAATAATTAAGTTAGAATATTTTTTATAAAATTTAATTCTTTAAAGAATATTTTTTCTCGATTTTTTCAAACCTTCAAAGACATCAACAATTATAAAATTTTGCATAAATAATTTCTATCGGATCTTAAGTATACCTCAATGGTAGACGTTGAAAAAAAGTATTGGGCCAGAGTGTTCTCCGTGATCGAAAAAATAAGTGTATATCCGGAGGGTTAAATTTCATATTTGCATTATTAGTTACTCTAACTAATAAAAAAAAAAAAAAAATAAACAGAATACATCGAAATCCCCCACTGGTTTAATAGTTTAATATTTCTAAATTGTATATACATAACATCACGCTATGTCCCACACAGTGCGGTAGTACGAAATCTGAAACTTTAACCTCGTCTACATGCATCATTCCATCACGTAACAAACCATTCTCCTCCCACTTTTTAACAACATTCTCAATCTCATAGTCGCCGTGACACTATATCCACTCACTCATCTCAAATACCTCATTTACACAGCAGTTATAAGGTTTATGCTTCTGCATCCACACCCGACATTCAGAACCATACATCAATGTAGCCACTAACACATCATTATATACACTCAATCGTACATCTCTAGATACATTCACATTTTGGGCAAATGTACCCAGAGCAACCTGCAGACACCCTCCTTTCAATACCCAAGTACCTATACAAATTCATTCTCTGAAACATTACAGTCATTTTTCTCAAACACCAACACTTTAATTTACATGTACTAATTTGCAGAAAGGATTAGAAAGAAGTGCTATTTGGTTGAATACAGTTAGTAATTCTCATCTAAACCTCGGCGCTGGCCAATCAATTCCCGGCCGATAAAAACGAACCGTTAACTCTGGACATAAAAACAAAAAAGTGCAAACTACCGGCATGCGCCGTCCATGGCTTCCATGCCAGGCTGCCACTGCACATAAATCCACAGCAGATGAGTTGACTTGGCCGCAGCAGGGACAGCGGGTAATTTATAACGTAGAAACAAAATGCTTACAGATAAACCCATTGTGTGCTTCCACCGACAGGAATTTATTATTTATGCACTGGCAACATTCCCTCGACGTTTGAATAAATTATTATAAAATCTGACAAGTTATTTCTTACTGGCAATTAATTAAACGATCAATTAATGGTTCTTTTTTACGTGATTGGTTGAAGGAGTATAATTTGTCTTTGCAGTGATAAATTGTTGTTGGATTTCAGACGTGACAGTTTTGGTAGAAAGTAGGGTTATGTTCTGAATTAATTTTTGGTAATTATGATAATTAAATCTGTTTTGGTTTCATTTTTATCTCGTCGGGAACACATTAAATTATAGAACAGAAATTTATTGCTTTTAATTTACAAATATATCTACTTATGTTACATTTTATCACATTTAGCTCACATAATTATTTATGGTTTTCAATTAAAAAACAACTTGGATTTATTTTTAACTACTGACATCAGAAATTGATTTATTTTTATACTAATTAAGCGCTATTCACACTGTCATACATAACGATCAATTTAGAAATTGAATATTTAATTTCCAGTTTCTAAAATTAATCAGCGTATTAAATTAAGTCCCGAAAATGTCTAATTATTAATAAATCATATCTGCAATAGTTTATTATATAACACATATGAAATGGACATTTCAAACTATACTTTTTATATGACCGCGATATTATTTCTTAATTAATTTATATTTTAATATTATAGTTGTCTTCATTTCACTACTTCAGTACGGCAGTAAATATCCTAACTACTAACTACGAAACAAAAATTAAACAATATTATTTTTTCATAAATTATATTACAATTCAAATAATTTTTAAATAAAGTACATAGTAGCCATTATAGATATTGGTGTCGTGTAGAAAATAATATGCACATCGCAGGAGAAAAGTGAAAAATGTACTTTTTTTTTTGTTTTATTGTAGCCCTCGCCTACGGTTCGTGCTTTAATTTTACTCCGCGGGAAAAATAATACACTTCTCTGTCTCAATGTATAATCCTTTTTATACAGAACTGCTGAATATTTATACCTCAGGTTGTCTATGATTTTCGTCAGATATGAAAATGTGTAACTCATAGTAGTTACATTGCAAAAATCTGTATCAATAACAATATTACTGTCCGTTTAACGCCCGTGGTGCATTCAACGATTAATGTCCTACCGATATTTTATTTTATAAGTGTTAGAGATTAATTTATTTGCTTGTATAGATTGTAACTAGGTAACGCGATATGTTTATTGTTGTTTACATTATCGATTTGGTTATAAAACCTTATTTTTATAAAACCTTATTTTTATTATTTTTTTATTTTTTGACGTACAACTATTTTGACGTGTTTTTAACATTGACTCATTTTTATTCATCCTAACGTAAGTTTATCACCCTGAAGAAGACTCAATTGGAGTCGAAACGTTGGTGTGTAAATTTTTAATAAATTGACTGCTTCTCTGTTATTTGTCTCCTTTATACATCTTCTAGTCAAGAAATCATCTCACTTGTTAAATTTATATGTTGTTAAAAAATATATTTCACCGGCGCCGCTGGCGAGCGGCAGGTTTGAGAGAATCCGAGGTCTGAGCGATGCACAATCCCATGTCTGGTATTTTTATCCCTACACATCGGACATTTATTTTCCGCCAGTGACATTCGTAGCTTTCAGCCGCGCCAGTTAACGAATCTGTTACAGCCGTCAATTAACGCGTGCCCCCGGGAACGGACAGCCTTCGCTGCCGACCCGCCGCTGATACTTGATAGCTGCCAGTGGCGTTCGTTCCTAAACACATTGCTAACTCTGTTGACAGACTCGAAGGTCTGAATAAGAACGCTTTATTTTTGTTTTATGATTTATTGTTGGACGCCTACATTAATATAGATCATTTTATTTTATATTACATACATAGTTACCAGCGTAATGAATTTTATGAATAAGATGAATGGTTTTACGCCCTAATCTAGGGACACATGATTTATGAAATGTCAATTATTGTATAAGGCGAGAGCAGGAGAGTCAGGCACAGTAAATGATTAATATGTCAAGTCACTGGTAAAAATTCTGATGTGGCCAACACACAACCTTGCGTACGGTACAAAATAGAAAAAAAAAATCATAAAAATTTCAGCTAATATTATTTTACATCATCTTTATTATAACAATTCATTCTAACTCAATGATTTACTGAGATATGCTCGAAATACTTTATAAATATCATTTCTTGTTCATGGTTTATTCTCAAAACCTTGTTATTTTATGATTCATTATTATATTGTTATGTTGCCATTAAAATCTAATTTGGCCACCACAACCTGAAAATTTTAATTTCGAAATTTTACAAAATATAGAAAAACGTTCCAAATAAAAATTGTAGCTAATATTAATCTTTTTTTTTTTTTAATACAACAGTGGCAGTTGTCAGGTGAAGTTGGTGAAGAACTACTTCACCGGCTTTTTGATTTTGATAGAAGATAGAGGATAAATATTTTTCCATAATTAGAATTTTTGAATCAATAATTTCATATTTAAACACATATAAAGAAGTTTGAAAAATGATAATTTAACTCCAATGTGAAGTGAAGTTTTGACAGCGGATAAATAGGAAGGTAACATTTTGCAAGTGATAAATTCCCACGACTAGTTTTTAACCAATCATAATGCGAAACACTTGAAAATTCAGTTGCGCAATATTATCAACGTCTAAATTCCCTAAAAATATCGTCATTTGGTGCAAAAGTTACCCATACTTTTGTGTCATTTTGGCGTGTAGAACACCATCAACAGTTTCACCTGTGTATTTAACTAGGAGAAACAATAAAGGTTTTCGCAGTGGCGGCGCAAGGCGGATGTGGCGTGCGGCACATTTGCGGTCGACGTAAACACGGTGTGACGGGGCGCGCGCGGCAGCTTTCATTAAACCAATTACGGCGGCCGGTTGCGTTTACGCGACGCGGCGCGGTAATGACGTGTTTGATATCCAGGAGTTGATATCCCGTCGGTTCCTTTCATCTATAAATAAAAAGGTCACGGTACATTTACAGAGGTACTGGAACTGCAGCTACTTACAGACCATGTGTGTGCGATGCTATGTACTCCACACGTAGAGTCACTGAACTGTCTTTGCCAACGGCAGAGGCGTTCGTTCACACTCATTTTGCAAAATAATTTATTCTAAGCTAAACGTAAATCTGAACCAAAAGTTTGAAGTTTGTAAACTTTAGTTTTAACTGTACACTGCAATTGGGTAATGTGAACGCTCTCGTATGGTTACATGGAAAAAATATTTCTAAACCTAAACGTAAATATTATAAACCTTAAAACGAATTGTTTATGTGAATGAGGCTTAACTCTCGTTTTTCTGCAAAGTCCATTTAAGAAATCAACCAAGCACTTGAATGTACTACACCCCATAATTGTTTGCGATTGAAAGCGTACATATGGAAACAATTCCGTGAATGTCAGGTTAGGATTCTATAACAATCTGTCACATTTATCAAATATTAGTCATCTGTTATCGGGGAGATTAGAAATTTGTATTTAGTTGTTATTCCATTATTAATTAAATATCCGGACATTATTCTACTCCATTACTTTACATGTTTTAGTAGCAGCGAAAAAAAAAACATTCCTATTATCAATAACGCAGCACAGTGCCATCTGTTTCAAACTTTCCAATTATATACTGACTACATATATCATATTAGTTTATTTAAAAAAATTTTTGAATAAAATATTTTTCAGTTAGAAGCGCACTTCCACTATGTGAATATTTTTCAAGTTCATTTTCACGTGAAGACTATCATCGACAGTTTTACCAATGCACAATTATAAATTTGAAATATTGGTATAGGAAGAATATGAAAAAGAAAACAGTATCCTGTGGCAATGATAATATCTACCTGCAGATAGTGATATGGAATTGAACGGGCTGTATTTTACGAGTCTCAGTTGACGTTGACTTAATCTTCGCTCAAAACAGCAAACAGTTGGTTTGGGACATGGTCTCAATTTACCGTCTCAAATTGGACGCGTTTCGTTCGCGCGCGCTGGGGAAATAAAAGAAAGCTGGAACGGTGTCTGAAGTGGGGGCGGGGAGGATATTTCAGCAGTGCTAAATCAGTAATCGTGTGCAGACAAAGTGTTGATTTGTTCGGGCACGGACTAATGGCTCCTTGACTTACTGGCTTCCGCCTCTCACGTATTTCGCGTTAATTTAATTGAACGCCCTGCCACTTGATTAAGCGGCGCTGCTGCTCGAGGCGGCGGCGGCCGGCGCCGGCCCGGATCCACTCCGCCCATATTTCTTCAATTCTTTTAATAAAGGCCCTCGGAGGATTAATGAGGCTCGCGCCGCGGGACTCCGCGCCCCATTGATCATCGCGAGTTCTTAATTACCTTGGCACGCCATCTTGCGAGAGCCGAGAGCCGGCCTCATGCACTACAGCCGTTCTTGGGCACGTTCCACCGATTTCAAACTCGATTCAAATTGAAATAACTATTTCCTTTTCTCATAAATTATGTCTGTATAACAAGCGCGAAGCGCGGAGGCCGCGCGGACGTTGATAAATGAACGGGGCATTCCATTAAAATAAGTGGCCCAATATATTCAGACCTGATTTATATGTTTATTCGACGAATTAGCTCGGAATTGTTTTCCAGCGTTCTCCCGGACCTCTTCTCTTTCTTTCTGCCTGCAATGCCCCCCCTACTACATTATAATCACCCCCTCGACCCCTCTCGCACGCCCACTCTTTTGCTCTGAATATTTTTAAATCTGCCCCAATAAATAAATTCTCACGAAACCGCCACTCCAACACCATACAAATTTTTAAGAATACTTTCATTTAAATAAAAATATTCTGCTGGATTTTCAAACATAAATACTAATAAAAGTAATACTAGAACTGTCAATAATGGTCTTCACAACAATTTGACTTAAAATATGTGCAACTGTTCTAGATTCACACCAAACAGAAGGAAAGTGCACTTCTAACCTAAAAAATATTTTATTAAAAAAGTTTGAAGCCAATATATAATTGAGATGGCACTTTGGTACGTTATTGGAAATAGGTATAACAAACTTTGTTTATATTCCTTGCTTCGCTTGCACTTTTAACAAACAAACCCTAAGCCTATACAACTCATGCTCGACAAACTCGAATCACAGTACATACTCGTTTTCAATAAAAAAATGTTTGGAAAAAGTTACGCTATATTACCAACGACTAAATTAACTAAATTTATCATGATACAAAATAGCTATTTGTATATTTAGAGTGCAAAGTTATGTTTTGTCGCTCGAACTCGAATATTGCAAAGTGAGTAGCAGGCGAACGTTTCAATCACATGAGAACGACATATGTAAATACTTTGCTCTCGAATTATATACATTATTTTTCCGACGACTGATTATAAAAAAAAAACATTGATCTAATTTCGTTAAAATAAACACATGTATGACATTTCTGTCATAGATTGATGTAACCTTTCTTTTAATTTATATCCATGGTGATGAATTAGTGAAAAAAGAAACCAAATGAGGAAAGGAGACGAGCGACAAAAATTTTGTTGCTATTGGAGACGACCACATTTCTATATTTATGTTCGAGCGACAATTCATAACTTTCCGATCTAAATATACAAATAGCTGTAAAGTTAGTGAGTATTTTTCCCTTCCATTGTATCAAACTATAATAGTTCCACATAATATAATTAATTGAGTCATTTTGGCGTGAAGACCATCATCGACAGTATTACCAAAGTAATAGTTTAAAATTCACCCTCTTCGTAATCATTCTACCCTAATTTCAATCAAACCATCCTACCGTATCGATATTCGACATCCCAGCGTGACTTCCTCGCTTCAATTCTCGAACACACTATCCACCGGTCGGTATTATCATGACACTAGAATACCACTAGCACACCACGGCTTCCAGTGAAAAGCAGCAGCGTCATCCTGTGGTGTACACATAATTACGCGGCATTGAATCGGAAACTATTAGAATCACGTAACGGTTCGTTGCGGGATGCTTTAGAGGACCACCCGCCGACGGAGTGGTTGCTGGAGCTCTGCACCCAATGAACAGTAGTTCGACTGGTGTTAGTATTAGTGAAAAAGAAGTTTGAGCATATGAAAGATAGAAAATACTCAGGATTGCAGTCAAGTAGTATTTTCCCCCTTTCATTAACACTAGTGTTATATTTCAGAAATGAAAATAAAAACAGACATTGGCAAATTAAAACAGTTAATATTTCCTACGTGAAGTCACGATTGTGCCCACTTGACATGTCGTGGGAAGATGAATAATGAAATATTTCAAATAGAAATATGTCACAACTAATCTTCGTCGTCATTGTCAACGGCGACATGACAACAAACCACTATACAACAGAACAAATATGGGACACGTCATCGGTGAAGATTAAAGTACGGTTAAAATTGAATACGGGTCTCGCCGCTACCCGTACGCTGTACCGCGTACCCGATACGATTGAAATCACATCGATGTAAATGCAGTTCTACCTACAATCTATACCCCACACGTGACCATAAAATGAAGCCACAAACATCGGAAACCTCTGCACAGGTATACCAGGTTCCACTTACTATAGAAGAGTTCCAGACATACTACAAACGAAACGAAACAACCTAACCTCCAATATTTCATAGATAATCTAAAATTTAAAATGGGGTAAAAAGCCCTGCGTATCATGTAATTTTAGAAATAAGTCACTGTATAAAATTACTCCTACCTTTAACATCTACAAAGAGCATTGTTTAACATCTGGTAACCAAACTTCACTATTATTTTGTTAACAAAGGTACATTTATACCTATGTATTTTTGAGGGATACATTATTAATTTCTTGTATTATCATTAAAAATATTTTTTAATTTTTTTTTTTTTTATAATCAAATTTTCTTTGCTGTGATCAAATTTTCTTTGTTGTAATTAAATATTCATTGCTGTAATCAAATTTTCTTTATTGTAATTAAAGTGGTAATTAAAATTTCTTTGTTGCAATCAATTTTCATTGTTATAATAAAATTTTCTTTGTTGTAATCAAAAATTCTTTGTTGTAATAAAATATTCATTGTTGTAATCAAATTTATTTTTGTTGTAATTAAATTTAATTTGTTGTAAACAAATTTTTATTATAATAAAATTTTCTTTGTTGTAATCAATTTCTTTTTTTTTTGTTTATAGATACAAAGTCGAAATTTTCAGGTTTTTCGGTAGTTCGATAGTTATCATATGTTCTCCGAAAACTATTTTGTCTTTTTATTGATACGCCAATTCGCGAATCGCCAATAAATATAATCATACCTTTTTGGAACGTTTTGGCAGTAAATTGTTGCATCTCTTATATGTTGCGTCAACAATTTCGGGAGGTGTGCAATCAAAATAATCAGTATTACTAATTTTATTATTCATCTTTAAGCATAAATTAGCTTTAAAATGAAATTTTTTTTATATGTATGCTGCGATTTCCGGTAGTGAGCATAAAAAATAATATTTTCTTCAAATGTCTTAAGAGTACGTAATTATGCATTTGTAATCAACAAGCATAAGAGCAATAATGTCTGGCGTAAAAGTGTCTCCTTGGCACCTTTCTACTCCGGCGGCGGACAAAGTAAAATATCATAAACAATAGTTAAGTTGTAATTCAATAATTTGACAATTAAAAATACGACAAATAAACAAAAATAACAAAACCGAATAGCATAGTAACTAGAAATACTGGATAAGACAGAATATTTTTTTACGTTATGGGAATTTTTTAATGATTTATAATGTGTTATTCGGAGTAAATAGTATCACATTTACTCCTAATAACCCAATATACTATTTTGTAGATCCTGAACTCTATGGCAAGAATAACAATAAATTAGGAATTAAAAAAGAAAAAAAGTGTTTGTGTCTGGCTTCGTAAAAGGCAACAGAGTATAGCGACAACAGCAGCAGAAGACAGTAGTGTGATCTGTAACCCAGACTCCATGTTATACGATCTGAAGTCCGCGCTGGGCACCGCTGTCAAGAGATCAGTCACTGTCCCTGATCGCTTTATCTGGCCTGGGCCGCGCTCGGCGCTCGTAATGAACGCTCCACGGGAGCTACCATTGTTGGGAGCAGCAGACATGACTGACGTATTCAATTCTGTCAGATAATGAACTTAACATTCTTTCCTCTCCTTCGTGCGTCCCACGTCCCACGCCACTGATGCCTATCGCACACACGGACCGGGTTCTGATAATTGTTGAGTGATGCAGATAGCTGAGTCTCAATTGACTAATGGATAACGTATTGAATGTTGTTATTCTTGTATTCTATGGGTAGGGCTTAAGGTAATATGTCATTTTTATGGTTCTGCGGCCTTTTATATTGTCAGGTTATTTTTCAATAAAATAAATGATCTGCGATCCAGCCACCGGAATCATAATTTATGACGCACGAAATCGAGGACGGAGAAATTAATTATACTTATTTGCATTTTCTGTTATACTCTGAAAACTACCTATTTAAAATATGAATTATACCATTTGGCTGAAACAGCATTTCTTGCATAAACAATATAATTAATGTATAAAACCTATTTAAAAATCTTAATCTTAAATTATAAGCATCTGACCACAATTCGTACATCCCAATTCTATTTTTGTAATTATCAACTTGAATGACTATAATTTAATAAAGGGTTGTTTTTGATGCTAAACTTATAATGTAAAACTAAAAACTATGGTTACTATAAACTTCCATACATGATGTAGCGGGAGGTAAAAATATTATATATTTTTTTATTTTGATAAAAGTAAGGTTAGGTGCACCGATTTTCGAGATTTCCAATATTAATTGTAATTGGGAAGTAAAGTAATATTTTAATAAAAAGTTTAAAATTGCTAAAAATGAATTAAACAGAATAACAAAAGAAATACAAATATTGTAATTGAAGACAACGTACAAATATGTTAAATAGTTGCAATTACCGAAACATTTTATTAACAATAATTTATAGAATTCTACATCTTCTAGAGCACTGCAAACGTAAGAAATCTGCTCATTTCAAATCTTAAAAACCAACTGTCTTGCTTGGTGTTAGCTAAATACATCCATCTACCCCATAAGCGGGTAGTTGAGGAGCAGGGAACTTCCCGCAGGGCCAACACAAAAAAAGCATAAAAACTAAAAATATAATTTAGGGTTCAACCAGGTTTATCTCCACCCAATATTTCAGAATATTTGCCGCAATAATCTCAAATGACTATTTATGAAAACTAAAAATCTAACAAAGTTCCTCACACATGAGTAGCAATAAATTTAACTCAAAAACTCTTGTCAAGACGATTTTCGATGAATTTAAGTACAAACGCAGTAAGAAACTTGATATTTTAAAATTGTTTTAACAGTAAAAAAATTAAATCGTATTATTCTGAAAGTTCGCTTTGTTGCAGAACAAATTTGCTTTTATAAAATTATGCTTCAAACATCAGATGTTAGGACTGTCCGGAAGTATTTTAATTCTGTTCAAATTTTAATCCACCTTCTAACAATCAAAATGGCGGTCAACCACATAAAATATTTTCTGTTGCATACAAATTACTAATACTTTCTGAAGATTTCCATTCAGCATTATTAACCGGCATAGTGTTAGTCCATGAATCCCTAAAGCACGACTAAATACTATGTCTAAATACCACAAGCACAGAGCCTGCACCTGGCACGGCCTAAGAGTGATCTCGAGGGCTTACCAAAACCAGCTGGAGCCGAAATCCACAAAAAAGCCTTCACATTTCAGTGGATCGTGTCAGGCGAATCAAAGAGAAACAGTGCCAATCAATAGTCATTACAGCGTGCATTGTCCTTCACAAAGAGTTTCACAACCGGCTGGAAAGTATCATCTTTTGTCGAACATTCTAATTTCGCGCGGCACGCCACAGTGTCATTGTGCGGACGGATAATTAACAAAGGCCTAGCCGGGCAACAATCGCCGCTGTCGTGCCGTGATAAGCTCTTTCTCTGTGAGCTGACAGCGCGGCTGGTGATGGCTCTAATGATTGGCCGGTCTGTGGGGGGCCCCAGTGGTCGCCGGCGCCCGCTGCGACCCACAAATACGCTGCACTGAGACCCTGCACGTCACTTTCATCCCCGGCTTCCTTTTAGCCTTTCCGGGTTCGGTTTGCCATGGATATGTATCAGTCATTATATTTCTGTACACTATTAGATTTATGAATAAATATGGCACAGAGAGAGAATCAAAATTGATATTTTTGGACAGGTCTTAATTTTGACTATAGTTTGTTCGGAAATGAGCTGGAGTAATAAATCAAAATTTGCAAAAATAATATTGGATTTTTTCAGGGATGCGGCAAAGAAATCCACTAGAAAAATTAAACAAATTTATTATGATTGTCTATAACAATAGAAATACCGTAGTAATCGTTCAGATAATACATTCTAACCTAGACGTAGATAAGAGTTTTCTGAAGGAACTGAAACGATCGATTTCTATCGAATTAAGTTTTTTCCAGTACCACCCGTTAGCAAACAATTATTGACATGCCACTTGAATCTCTTTGACAGATTGATTTCTTACTTTAGCTCATTTCCAAACGTAAGATAGACATATTCAAAATATCAAACAACTACGTACAAAAAAGTAAAACTATTATCGTTTTGTATGTTTAAAAATAGCTTGTGGTAAATAGCTCCATGCATGGTATACTTCAAGTCACCAAAAACCGAAGGACCGTAATAAAACAGTTTTACTTGTTACTCACTTGTAAACACCACTTACCCATCTCTCTATTGCCTTTGAAAATGAATCTTTACAAGTTACTAATTGACCGATACATTGTAAATATTTTACAAGTTAGTAAACAAGGTAAACAAAGCACGTTGCCACAGTAATGCTTACAAAGCTTACGTGAAATAATTTAAAATAATTTTTGACAGAACAGTTGTGTGTAACTGACAGGAGTTTGTTATAATTTTATTTTGATTTACAAATGAGTAACAAGTAAAATGTTGTACAATACACGCAATGAAACTGTTTTTACTGCTTCAAGGAGGTGACAGGCTCGCCTAATCGGCTCACCGGTCATTTCCTCCATTCAGCAGTAAAAATGTTTTACCTTGCTTGTATTGTAAAAAAAACTAAAACACTACTCATACTCTATGTACAAAATATAGCAAATTGCTTATTATACTTATTTTTAAAATAATCTTTCAATAATATTGTATAATTCAGGTTATAACTATATAATCGTACAATTTTTTCAATTTAAAGAATTTAATCTAAATTGAAATTTTCAATTATTTTAAATATCACATGCAAAAGATATAATCTACTTGTATTTATTATTTAAAAAATTCGAAATTGAATTTCAGCATAAAAGTACCAGCGAAATTAATCTGGATTAAAGCTGTGTTATTAAAATATTTATGTTCGTACTTTTCTCTTTCTTTTAAAGTTCTGAAATAATAATTGACAAATTTTTCAGCTTCACTGACGTGACAGCGAATAAAGAAGGGTTGAAATGGAACGTCTGACATCTCCCGTGGTGCTTGGCGTTGAGAACGTCACTTGCACCATTTCAGATTTTGGTTGAATGGTTCACGCAGCGTAGCAGAAAAACTAACGGTTATGTTATGTCACAATGACTCCCTTTAAAGGGTTGTATGTTGTCAAAAACATGATATCTTGGGAATGACTCCGTATGTTCTGATGTTTTAATTTGGGTACTGCGTGTGATGGCGACAGCGACTAATTTGACGAGGCGAATGAAGTTCTTCGGTATTAAATTATTTGTTTATAAAACTTTATCTAAATTGAAGGCTATCTGCAGTTTAAAAACGTCTTAATTGTTATTCATTAAGCCGTAATGATTTTATAAAAATTTTGTCACGACAGTGTTGTCGTTTGTTATGGATCTAAAACAGTAGGGATTGTAAATAATTGTAGTCACATAAATGTTATATTTTATTGCACAGAAAATTATTTAAATGGAGTTAAAAGTTATTTATTTTACAAGTGGGCAAAGTATACTACTGGGCAAAGTACTCAAAAAAATTATCCCACTCAGCCTTCAGCTTCGTGTGCTAAAATTTCTCTCGTGGGTAATTCCATTTGCCCACGTGTGAAGTAAAACCTTTTATTCAACAGCTCTTAATAAATGCAAAATTTATTAAAGAAATATTATTTAACAGTGACATATGGTTAAATTTTCAGAATTAAAATGTCAATCGAAGTAGTTACCAAGGTGTTGTATGTTAATATTATTGTTACAAATAAAATAATACTCACTAGTGACTTTTCTTCAAATTATACACACTAGTGGGTAATCTGATACTTTTCTTGTTTAAAATCGCCATAGTTATAGAGCATTTGTTCAGGTGTTGGATAAAACGTATTTTCATGGTGACTAATTAAAATGTACATGAATACCATTAAATCCAGGACGAAGCATAAATAAACTGTAAGAGTATTTAAAGCAAATGTTTGATTATCAATAATAAATTTTGCTAACCTATGTCATTCAACATGTATTTAATTTCGTTGTATCCACATAACTACGTTGTTTCATTATCGCGTGAATTCTCAAACAAGTGTGATTTGTATTATTTGGTTAAGAATCTTCAAAATCTTTAAATTAGGTGACAACCATTTGACACTTCGACAATCTACAACTTTATAATAAGAGAAGTACAAAGAATTTAGAATAGAATAGATATGTGAGAGAGAATCTTAATAAAAAGCTTTGACGTCAGGATTGCTGTCTTTAAAACTCAAATATATTAATTAATAATATTTATTTTAACTTCTATTATATCTAGTACGATGATTTTGGGTCTAGTAATAATATAAATGAGTGAAGTGCCCCATTATAATCGTTCAAGAATAACGGACAACTATTGTTTGCTACTATACTTTTAACAATTAATTTTGGGGTAAGATCGCTAAACAAATCTAGAAAATAATAATCCATCAAGTAAAACAAAAGCTACACATATGGTACGAGCACATAACAATAGTTGGTCATTATCAGTACACTGATCTCAAAGTAACAGCACAGGCGTGTCATTTATCATCCGCTAAAATAGGCTTCCGGACAGATGCCGTTTTTAATATTACTTGACCTCGATATGTCACTAGCTAATTCATTGCAGGATTTCTCTGCTCAAATCAGAGATAACTAATATTGTCTTACAACAGTAATCTCATTAATAAAAATAGTAGTCACGGCTTTAAGTTTATTTATTTACATAATTTGTAAACTTTAAATAACATTGGTTTAATTTGACAGATTAATATTTCTGTCTACAGTGCTTTCTTTCAACACAACGAATTCAACGCCAAGCAGCTGCTCTACTTTGTGTATTAATGTAAATATTAATTATAAACAATTTACATAACATCTTATCTTTGCTTCTGAATTGAGGAGCAACACATTTTAATATTTAATATATTTACTTGCTCTGCATTATTTAATAGGATATTATGATATGAGGGATTATGATAGTCATTATTCACGACGATGAAATTTGCGTTACGAGCCCAGGACGAATGGTGCAAATCATCCGATAAAATAATGACCATAATCCCGAATATAATACTATACTTTTTCTACTCCTTTAAATTCGGAATTCACTTTTAAAAATGTACGAAATTCGTTGAATACACACGTTGAAAAACGTCGTCATAAAAATACACAATGACAATTGACTACATGTCAACAAAAAAATTTTATCTACGACCATTGTTAAAAGTGGCCCTTTTAAATGTTGCTTAGCGAGTTAAAAGTGTCACTTTCTGACAGTATTTTAAAATTATCATATCAACGTGTTAAAAGTGATTTTATTGTTACTATTAAAACGTTACTACCAATTTGTATCAATAAAGCAACATATATAACCCTACTTGTTAAAATATCATTCTATATTTCTTAATATTTACTAACACAATAGGAAGAAAGATAAAATTTTGTATGATATACGTGTTAAAAGGTATTTATTTCGTTCGTGGGGTTGTATCACTCGACTTCGCCTCGTTTCACAAACTTCCCCACTTTATCATAAAATGTCACTTTTAACACTTATATCATAAATAACTATTTTCTACTTCTGTATAAATTCAAGTATATCCCCATTATTTCAATTTTTTCGAAGAATTATAGCACCCATAACTCACTCTTCCCGATCAATCAAATAACTAGAAATACATAATTCACTCTTATTTTATAGACGTGATGGGGATCATCAAGCAACAGCCGTCTGACAGTTGACATGTAGTCTGTTGTCATTGTGTATTTTTATGTTGACGTTTTCAACGAATTTTCAAAAGTGATTTCCGAATTTACAGGAGTAGAAATAGTATAGTATTATATTCGGGATTATGGTCATTGTTTCCTCGTATGATTTTCATCATTCGTTGTTCAAGAAAGAGATTATGACATATATTTTTTTTAATAAGTAGAAATTAGGCCTTTCGCTTTAAACTATTTTGAAAATATACAAAAGTGCAGAATAATTTTTAGAAAGTTTTACTTTAACATCTTTAGTATAATAACTTTTACAAATGCTCAAACAATACGTAAACGCGTAACTCTTATTCATTTCGTCAACCATTAATGTTTACTACACTTCGCAGCAATGTACAGTTTCCGTTCGAAGTCCATCTAAAAGTTTCATATGTACGCGAGCATAGCGTAACGTAGTGCCTCGCGCAGCCAGTTAATTTTCAATTTATTGTTAGATGTCAGGGGTAACTGTTACTCTGCCTTTTATTCTTGACAGATTAATAAAGAATGATTGATTGTAGCTTTGCGCGACGCCCCTGAAATACCATCAGTAAAATGTCAAATTACCTTGTGATTACGTCAACATGAATTAGCGCTGTGCGCGCAGCAAACAAAACTGCGAATCGATATTTTTTGTTTTCCTATTAGTGACCTTTACAGTTCAGTTTATTAATTTCAGTGAGTCTTTTTTGTTCTGCCGAACACACTCGGGCTATTAGCACGTCATATCTTAATTAAGAATTCTATCTTGAATTGTGATTTAATTGGTTATTTATCTTGTAAACTGTCCGTGATATGGGAACATTAATTACTATATTAATTAAGCAAATTGAGGTGTTCTTGTAGAATGAGTAGGATTTATAATTGTACCTTAGAAATGTGCAAAAAGTTCTTAGGTATTAGACTATGATTTATAGATCCAGGAGGAAACAAAAAAATGTTCTCACATAAACTTTAATGACGTCAACTTTATCATAATATTTTGAATAAAAATATAATAAATTAATAATTTATGAAGCTAGCAGACAACATGCAAATATTTTCCTATTTACTATCTTTCACAAGAATATTACATTATAAAATTGACCATTCGAAATCGCACTAGAAAAACATTCGACTACCCTATACACCGGTCTACAATAAAACAGATTTTCTCATTACGAACTGTTCTTTCAATTGTCAAAATATGTAGCTCTTAATTGTGAAATATATATAGTCCACAACTATTAAATTATATGTATCTACACAACAAACGTATTATTCCGATCATTTTAGTGGAGTAATCTAACATATTATACCACTCAGTGAGGTAATTTGATGCGGTTTTATCTATTACTTCAATCAATGAGATAATTTGATGCATTTTTGTCTATTACCTCAATCGTTCGCTCTACTTCACTCCATGGAATAGTAATTTATTGTACTAGTGTGGAATGTGACATATTAGTCACGAAAGAAAAAGTTTACTTTTTTTGAATGACTATTATGTGCGTTCCATACGAGTGCAATACAACGTTTTATCCAACACCACTCTTAAAACGTCTTAAATCGTTTGTATATTTTTGTATTTTGTTTGACACTGACAAAGCATTTCATATATTATTTATAAAATATAGAAATTACAAAGTAACCATGGAATGTTTATTTGTGATCTGTCATTGTAAATTGTAAACACGAAAAAAGGTTAAAAAAAAAAATAGATGAAAATGTGGAAATATCTCTAAATATCACAAGAAGCATGTCTGAATTTAATTTTTAGTGAATTTAATCAGTAATTATTTTCTCCGTGACATCTCTATTATTTTCGTACTGCGTAAGGAATGTTGGACATTATTTATTTCAAATAACCATAGTTACAGCCTTATTATGAGTCGGTGTTGGATAAAAACTTTTACCCGGGCTATTATCAAAATTGTCATAGAAACAAACAAATTCGATCTATTCTACTTCTTTGAGTTTGAGAAAATAAATTATTGCAAATAATTTATTTTTATTTGTTTTAAATATTTGTGGCGTAGATAAAGTTTTGTACATCATACGTGAGTTAAAGACATAAAGCATTCGCGTGAATACACAACTCATAGGTTAATAAGGCCTCTACCTCACCAGTAATATAAGTAACTATTAATAGTATATTTTCAATCAGCATAATGTATGCTATTACTAATGAGAATGTAGTTAGCATCACGAGCGAAAGCAAGTGATATTAATCATTCGATTGAATAATATTAATCCATGGAACTGTCAATATTATTTAATTAGCAACAGTAACAAAAGTTATTAATTGATAAAAATTGGTTGAATTATGGGTATATTATTTGACAGTTGTGGATAAAAGTCTTAAAGGTATGAACGACAGCTCACATGGATAAATCCCTTTGGTACATCTACACAAGTTGATCAATGCGTATAATCAAATAAAAATAATAATTGTTTGACCTTTCGTTAACACTGCACACATTTTAACTAACTTGTAAATTAAATAATATATTACAAATATTACTAAAAGCACTACAAAATGAAGCTAACCTGATATTGTCTGAAGATAACCTTCAACCTTCTTCTCTTTGGCTGGCGAGGAACCCAGGCTGCACTGCAAATCCTTACTCCTTAGTAAGCAATTTAATTCAACATAATGCCAAGAACTAAACAACACACCACAATTTTAACTATTTAAAACACTGCACTGATTTTTAAGCACTCTGAAATACATACACATTTTAGTAATACTTCTTACACTGACAGCCACAATAATAATATTGAGAACCAATCAAATTGCTTGTCAGAATTTATTTCCATATTTGGAGAATACTAATTCTGGCCCTTATATTGTATATGAATAAAGAAATCCTATTTACAATACACTTTGCGATGTCATTGTACCGATGTATAAACTTGTCTCAACGTAGATTTGTAATTAAGAGCTCATCGACAAATTCAAGCCACTTCATCAGTCTGAGTTTACGATCGGTGTAGTTGTGTTAAAATCAATAGCTCTGTTTATTTTTACTTCCTACAAACAAACAAAACATTCCATTTTAATTATTAAAATTTGTTATTATTGTTTTTGATATCTGCCACTTGAATTGTACTTTTGGTTCTTGGATTTTACAATTACAATTGTGTATTTGAAGTTGAGACGTATGAAAATGAATAAATAAATTTATTTATTTTTTAAATAGGTATTGTAAATATTATTTTAATATTTGAATACATGCTTAATGTTATTATTAGAACAAATTCACGATATACAGATTTACAGTCTTTAATATGGAACAGTGCTTTTAAATCATATTCTGCTATGCCGTTACTTACTGCTAGTGTTTTGTTTGTTCAGGAGAACAGAGATTTATTTGAAAGTGTATTGAAAAATATAAAATACATATTATAAAGGTAATACACGTATATTTTATTATTTATTGTAAATACTACAATTGTCACTAGCTATACGAATAATAAAATATTTTATTAGCAATGGAAAATAGTATTCATTTATTATAGGTTTTAAAAGTAAAATAAGAAATAAGATTAATACATATTTACTCTTTTCCCAGTAAAGGTTAAAAACCAGGGAATATTAAAATTTTAATAACGGTTTTTACATTTATTTATTTCTGTTCTATTAAAATTGTATTATATTCCTGTATACGTCGGCGACAATTTTATTGATTGCTCAGACATGTCTTGTTTTCAATTGCCCTTCACTTCTCACTAAAATAAATATAGTACGAGCAAGCCGATGTGGTACCAGATAAAAATATAATTAATTTATAACATCGCTGTTTTTTATTGAACAATAAGACTATGTTTTATTAATTATATCAGATTAATTTCCACATATTTCCCAAGCTGATTTATTATTTTTTTATGTTTCAGAGTGTCTATTTTTAATAGTGTAGTGTAAAACAATAGTGATAAAGTGACACAAATACCTGGACATCATCTTCAGAGAGGACATGGAGCAGAGCATCTAGAGGCCTTCTTCGGGCATTTAAAGGTGTGTTATTATTATAAATATTTCAAAATAAATTTTATAAGAAATGTATTTTTATTTTACAGGTAGGTTCCAATTTCTTTTGGGTATCAGTAAATACAACGGTAAGCAAGCATGTAAACTTTGGATTACAGTCGAGTTTATACATTGTTTTATGATATATTGAATCCTAAATAATTTAATAAATTTTACACTTATTGAATATACGATATATAAACTATTTGATCGAAATAGTTTTTAAAACATACACAACAAATATGTATGGTTTTAAGATAACAGCCCGTAAAATATTTTTCCGCCCTCCACTGTAATAAATAAAACATTATTGCCTGGGTAACAAGATTGTAAATTTAATTTTACAATCCTGTGACAATAAATAACTAGTTGCCATTGATGCCAGGTGGTAATTTTGTTATTAGACCCTGAGTTTTATGTTTCATGGTCTGGTTTATTTTTACCCTCGACTATAAAACTCCACTTACCACCCTTAATACATAAATAAGTTTTTATGGGCTCAGCCCGTTTACTACTAGAGACAGAGCTTAGTAATAGCAGGTTTACTATTCAGAATAACGTAAAACTTTTTATATTTATTTATTGTTTAAATAATTGTAAATACACAAGACTATTTTAACATTAACAACTATTTTAATTACATTAATTTTTGACTCCAGAACATATGCTGAAAGATTTATAAAATATACAAAAACACATTCATTACTACGGCATTATGAAAACGATGAATATTAAACTTATGATTAATGAGAAGTTTAGACATATGCGAGGTTATTAATGGCATTCTTGCACGTGAAAACATACTTATAAAAATATATTAATTAATTAATTTATATGCAAGACAATATGTGTAATATGATAGATACATAAATACACATATGAGCGGTTATATAAAATGATTAATTGGCATTTTGTTTAATGTCATCTGGAAGCTATTTTACACACATGTGTACAACTTGCATGTTGCGGGATACTGAATTAAAAATTTATGATTATAATTTATTATTTTTGTTGTCAAAGGTAATATGCGAGTCGCCTTCACTATTTAAATACGAAAGCATACATAAACATAATAAACTACGCATATAAATTATCTTTATTGTGTTGTACATAGAAATTATATTTTTATTTATAATATATTCCTAAAATATAAATAACATTAATAACAACGATTTCAACGTTGCTCGTGGCTTCCAAATTTTAGTGTGAATCCCACGCCCTAAAAATAAAGTAGGATTATTAAATATATATAATTAATAATTCGTTTCTCTTTCACTGGCCGAATATTTTACTTGCATTAGCATTGTTGCTGATGATCACGAAACAGGCAACTGCAAGGCATATAGTGACTTTTGAATCACTCAAACTCATTTTCACTAGAGTCACAAAATGGCAAATAACTCATTTATATTGTAACTAACCCCTAAAACATCATACTAGATGTAATAGAAATTTTTAAAAATATTATTAATTATTAAGAAATTTGAGTTTTTACAGAAAGCAACTCTGACTTCAAAGAATTGTGTTTCTCTGTTTAAGCTTCTCTCTCACACACCTATTCTATTCTAAATTATTTGTACTTCTCTTATTATTGAGCTGGCAGATTGTCGAAGTGTCAAATTAACTATTAACTAATTTGTAGGTTTTTGTTTTGTTTTGAATTCGTAACCAAATAACGTAAATCTATTTACCTCATTTCTAGCTCATAGCATAAGCATAGTCATAATCTTCGTTTCTTCAAAATGGAAAACATAATTTGTATTTTTCTATTTTCAATATTAAGAGGTGAAAATTCTAAATATGTACACAGTATTTACAAAACGATGCAGTATTAAAAAAAAAACAAAAGAAAAGCGATAGCACATCTGTCTCTCTCTAACAAAACAATGACTCTGACAAAAGTTTGAAGTTTGCAAACTATGTGTTCATGCGACAAAGACTATAACTAATATTGAAACAGAAGGTGGAAACGATTCAACCGATTCATGTATGTCAAACTTTTCAAGGTTAAGTTTTAAAACAAATGACTATGATAAGAGGAAGAAATATAGCTTAAGCCATTTATTAAATATAATTTGTTGCAATTATCTGAATAATATGATTGATTTATATGGCAAAGTAAGTAAATCTTCGTAATGTTCGCTGATCGTAAATCAAAGCATTGTCCGCGTGAAACCACTCCATAAATTTAAACATACATCAAAATTCATACACGACATCTCGACAGCCTATCAATTGTCAGGCATCGTCATCACAGGCAGGCGTGCAATTTGTCTGTACGGAGCTGGCGGGACTCGCTCCAGGAGGCCGTCATATAACTCTCCGTGACGCTGTCGTCGTACAATGGCGCAGCGGGCGTCGCATGACACCTCCGGAGTGGTGTCTTCCCACTTCTGTCACTCCCAAAACGACACATTTCGAATTATATCATCACGCCATTCTCTTATTTCTGGGTGTATCACTCTACTTAAAGGAGTTTATGATACATTTTTGTGGTTTGATACTCGAACTCAGCATTTTATGATTTGATTTAATCCATTTCAGAAATAGAAAGAGTAATAAATAAAAATTTGTAAGAGTACTGTTGAATTTCGTCAACTATGCGGCAAATACTCCCACCAGAAAAATAATATATAATTTTACTAGACTAGAATGCTCATAGAATGCTCCCTTTATACCTGTAACGAAACTCACTTCTCGAACAATAGAAACAGTACTATAAACGTTCCAATAATCCCTTTTGGACTGTAACACAGACGATAGACGTAGATAGGATTATTCAAAATGATCTGTTTATGTATTTATATTAAAGTTTTTTACATTATCCAATTTAACCCTTCAAGAACACACCTATTATTTCGATCACGGAGAATACTCTGGATAAATCTGAAACAATACTTTTTTTGATCGTCTACCATTCTGCAATGACTGGATAGAATGTACTTAAGATCCGATAGAAGTGATTTATGCAAACTTTTATAATTGTTGATGTCTTTGACAAGTTTATATGGAAACTCCCAACTAATAAAAAAAAAAGTGCTTCAGATTGATCCAGTGTGTTCTTCAAGGGTAATAGGTACTGTTTCGCGCTATTTAACCCTTTAGTCCCATCACATAAGCTTAACTAATTCAGTTAAGTTCGTAGTGACAGGGCGGTAAACAAATTATCATAATTTATTATAATAACTATATCATCACACCTCTTACACATTATGGATGTACAACTGTTGGCTGTGGGATTCGAACTGAGGATCTCACGATTCACTACTTACTATTACGGGGGTAATTTATTTACCTGGTAAATTATTATTATTATTGTTTATATTTTTTGGAAAAGTTATTAAGCCGAAAAATTGTTGAGGAAAATAGTAAATAATTCACTATGTATTCTTGGATAACATGGCTTTAAATAAATTTATTTCAAATTATATAGTCGTTGACGACGTTTCGGCCATGATTACAGCCATCTTCAGGTTTAATTTAAATATATTTTTATAATGAAGTCAATAATATTAAAATTGTAATGAAGTTAAGTTTTTAAAAAAGAATTGAACACTAATTAATTACATTTTGTAATTAAAATTAATTGGAAGTGTACACTTCCAAGAATAGATTACGATTATTGTTTATAAATTGCTTGTTTCCATTGGGGGCCGTGACCTAACGACAGGAACCGTAATGCACCCTTTAAAAATATAACATTTACCAAGAATTGGTTAAGCATTTTATAAATATATTTTTTTATGTTGTACTGAATTTCAATTTATCACCTACCACTATTATTATCAGTAAATCTGTATTCGTACATTTCATGTTGAAGTTATTATTGCATTATTACAAATCACCCATCACTTACATTATATTTGTATAGTTCTTTCCCTCAACGTTTAAATCAATTTTGGATTGTAAATTTGCCCGGCTGTGACATTTCCTATTCTGGAATATTTCCGAACAACACTATCGCAAATCTTCCAATGATTTATCCTGGGTGAGCTGGGAATGGTCGAAGTGCGCTATCGCCCGCTGCATTATCCTGCGCCACAGGCCATCTTACGCCGCCCAGGCTGTGTCCGCGAGCCGGTAATTTATCGGCGGGGCACGCAAGTGACAGCGACCCCACACAAGAATAGCGCGGCCACAATGCACGACGCATGGCGCAGATTTAAAGCCGAGGATGGCGCGCTCTGCAGCGCACGACGGACGTGTTTACATGGATTTGATTTACTGAGAAATGCCCGCTGAATCATGATGGCCAGTGGACAATAAAACGATAGCGCGTTAGAAAACCGTACAAAAATTATTTCTATACTGCTACAATATTGAGGATATTGGTCTGACGGGTAGGAACCACATACATACAAAACACTCAGTGGAATAGCACGAATCCTGAAACACAAGCAACCAACAATCAATCTCCTCCAAACATTCCACCGCTTTCGCCTGGTTCGATTCATACATGCTCGTCTATTCTTCACACTCGGAATCATTCGTTCACGCAACAAACCATCAATCATACCTAACCACTTATTCCTCGGACGCCCACACAATCGTTCACCTTCAATCTCACTCGCACATATTAGTTATACCAATATTTGCTCAAGATGTCCAAGCCACCTCAACTCACTCACTCCCACTTTCTTAATTACATTCTTCTTAATCTCACACTCACCACACACCAATATATTCCGGACACGATCACGCTTCATGTACCCACACAATTCTCTCAAATATCTCATATATACTGCAATTATACATCGTTTATGATTCTTCATTCACACTTAACGTACTATTATATACACCCAATCGAGCATCTGCAGATACATGCACATGTTGATCAAATATACCCACAGCACCCAATAGACTAATTTGTACAAAAGTTATACGTTATTCATGCTTCTTTATCCACTCCCAATATTCAGAATCATATGCCAATGTAGGCACTAACAAACCATTATAAACACTCAATCGAGCATCTCTAGATACATTCACGTTTCAAGCAAATGTACCCAGAGCACCCAATACAGTTCATTTTTCTTGTGGTGCGGTGCACGTCACTATCTTCTATCTCTATATCTTCTATATCAATAGTGGGAGAAAGTGAGAAAGAATATAGTGACGTGAACCGCACCACAAGAAAAATAAACGGTACCTTGCACCCTGCAGACACCCGCCTTCCGATCTTCCGGTCGTATTGACCTATCCCTCGAAAACAGAAATACTTATTTAATTTTAATTTAATTTTGAATATAATATTCTTGTTGTAGCAAACATAAAGAGAATGTAGGATATTATTCTGAGTATGTTTTGGAGAAATGGCAAACAATGTGGGATTGTGGTATTCTGAAGTTGTAAAGTTTGAAAATAATCACATCCGAGGGCATTTGGAAAAAGTTAATTTGAAGAAATCGTTTCCGAGAATGGGTTGATGCAAAAGACGGTTCATCAACAAAGCAGTGCGCAGTGCGTACGAAACGGCGACGGGCGACGGGCGACTGGCGGCTGTCATTCCACCTCACACAAATTACCATAAGTAAAATTGTTCGGCGAGTTTCCGCAGCCATAGGTATATTTCACATTCCAACTTCATATTTAATTTCACCCCTGTCAGAAGTTTTATTGCCTCGGGAAGCGTACCATTTCTTTCTGCGTCTGCTGATGTCAGGCTGATGATTCAAGTTTAGCGCGCCGCCGCCGCCGCCGGCCGGGGGCGGCATGGAAATTGCGTGATGTTACCGCCGACGACTGCCGCCGCCGGTCACGCAGCCCCCGGGTTAATTGCACATGTCACTTCAAGTCAACCGCAACTGCTTGTCGGCGCTCCGTTTATATCTTCTGCCCGCTCTTTACCCGCACTTTTTACTCCACCGCGGAAACTTAAAATTGCTTGTTTTCGGGGCAAACAAACCTCACATCCTTCAAACACCCCTGAAAAAAGTCTGTAGCAAGCAAGTAATTGCACAGGTTCAAAACAATTAAGTACCTACATACTACTTAAAAATGAATTGTAGAGTACAAAAAATAATAAAGATGTATCAGCTTTGATTAGTCTCTTTTGAGAAGCGCATTTGACAGTTTATTAGAAAAAAGTGTGCATATTTCTCTGTAACTTTTTCACAGTAAAATATTTAATTTGCGATTTGTTAATTTTGCGGTTGTTAAGTATTTTTAGTTAATATTGACAAATATTGTGTTAAATTAACTATTTGAACAAATATGGCAATGTGTTAAATTAAAATTATTTCAAATCTGAATTTTTAACATTAATTTTATTGTTTTTATTTATTTGCTGGATTTATAAAATTTAACAAATAGACTCGTTAATAATAACAAGTAAATTTAGCTAACTTATCAATTTGAAATTGTTAAAGAAAATTTGTATCCTTTGTAACAACTTAATTTGTTGTAATAACTATGATTTATTGTTCTGCTTCTATATAATTACTAAAATATTTAGTCAAAATGCACATAAAAATAAATGTTAATAATTATTATATTCACAAATATATTTAGTTACGAAATACACAAAAGTAAATTAACAAAAATTAATGGTGGATCGTCTGGGACTAAAAATTTTGTCAATTTTGGCTATAAATTTATTAATGTGAGTCAGTTGTCATTGTGTATTTTTATGTTGCCTTTTTCAACAAGTGTTTTCAATTTTCGATCATTCTCATAGTGATTTTCTAATTTACTTACACTTTTGAAACACCCAAAAACAGTGCTCGTGGTAAAAGTCAATATCAATGTGTTTTAAGCAAGTTCATAAAATATTTATAATAATAATATGTAACTTTACAACACCTTTGAAATACGGTTACCAGTCGTCAAATGGGGCCTCCAAATATCTGCAACGTGGTGAAAGTAAAACGCATTTAAAATAACCTCAAGATTATTTAAGTACTTACTGTTAAATAAGGTGCAAGAATCGAGTGTACAACGTGCGAAACATGTCCGTCGTAAGGAAAAGGAGAGAGCAGCATGTCACGTAATGCGATTTGTACAGCAAAAGTCCGTTAAAAGATGAACGTCTCGAGGTCGGGACGCTCGGCGACGCTTGCCGCTCGGCGAGGTGATGAATGTCCCGGGTTACAGCAGACAGCGCGCTCTCACCCCGTGGCAGCGGCGATTACTCACTCGGCCGACCCGGCTGACCCGGCGTGGCCCCGGGCCCCGGGCCCCGGGGACGCCGCCGCCGCCGGAAGTGGCTTCGCCTCGGATCTGGCACAGCGCCTCCCGAGATAAGAGGTTTACATTTGTAGCTTCTGCTCTTTACAATGCTGTCGCTTCGGTACTCCCGCTTGGCGCGGCTGTTGCCAGGGATTCGACGGATTTGGTTCCGATTTTATTGATGGAATCGGGATTGTTTTTGTTCCTGCGGGGCAAATTTAATTTATTCCTGCTTTTAATACGCGGGTGATTCCAATTTTGACAACTCAACAACTTATTATTGTGTGTCACAAAATTCTAAACCCATTAATAATAAATTTTTCGTGCATCCGTCCAAAAACACTAGTTTCATCCATCTCAAAATTGTCCAGAAACTGTTTTGTTTTAGGCCAAGACCGGAAAAAACTAGGGACTATTGTTAGATTATCAACTGGACTGGCAGCCAATTTTGTACATTAGTTTTGTTTTTGTTCAGTGTTTGATTAAATAATGTATGCTGAATATGTTGAAAATTTTCTTCAATCCCGTACCATATAAAATCACCCATTTCTTAAAATTAAAAGTTCAAATAAGGCTATAAATGATTTTTTTGTAAGTTTGGGGGCGATAATAGGGGGATAGGATGTATAAATCAAAATTTTAAGAGATAAAATTTTTTGGCAAAATCTTAATACTTACCCCTTGAGATTTTTCAGTTTTCAAGCCATTTTCAGACATTTTGCTGTAACCTTTCACCTAGCTCTACGATTGTAATGAAATTTTTCATACTTATGTATTTGAACCTTTTGAATTCAACGGTGATATCAAAAGATCGATAACTCTTTTAGTTTTCAAAATTTCGGACCTAGAAAGTTTTTGCTGAACCAAGTTTGGGCAAAATTTCGACAAAATAAAAATTGCTGAAAATTTGTTTATAAGCTAACTAAAGCATGAAACTTTCAAAACTGCAGACCGTTTTTTGATATCTCGCTTAGATTTGAGATTTTTGTCAATTTTTATGGTTTTTCCCATATTTCCAATTACAAGCAATACAATTTTTATTGATGAACCAAATGAGTTGAAAATTGTTTAAGTAAATAGTTTTATGATTGATCTAGCTGGGAAAATTAGAAAGAATAAATTCTTAGTGCAGGTGTTAAATATAAAGGTTGCTATTCAGAGGTCTCCTAACTAGGATATTTTAAAATTTGGCACTGTAACTTTGCAAAAGTAGTTTTGATGACCCAAATGACTTCAAAATTAGTACATTAATTCTTTTATCCAACACCTCTCAATAAATGTTCTATAACTATGGCGATTTTAAACAAGGAAAGTAACAGATTACCCACTAGTGGGTATAATTTTGAGGAAAGTCACTAGTGAGTATTTTTTATTTATGACAATAATAATAACACACAACACCTTAGTAACTACTTCGATTGACATTTTAATTTAAAAATTTAAAGCATATGTCACTGTCAAATAATATTTCTTTAATATATTTTTCATTTATTAAGAGATTTTGTATAATACGTTATACTTCAAACGTGGGCAAAGTGGAATTATCCGCTCGATAAAATAATTACTCTCAGCCTTCGGCTTCGTGTGCTAAAATTTCTCTCGTGGATAATTCCTTACTTTACCGACTTGTAAAGTAAATAACTATTAAGTGTTGGTCTAAATAAAAATAAGAAAATAATGTTTTCATCCCTCGTTTTGATATGTTTGACTGATAAATATTCAGAGCTGTCATGTCAAATTACATAATTTACATTTTAAACATAACATCCTTTTCAAATTTTTCCACAATCAAAAAGGGTCGAGATGTAGATAGACAACAAATCTAACATCCTTATTGTAGGTAGATCCTAATCACATAGCCCACATTCGTCACTACATTGTTCCCTTTAATTACTTTGAGGCCCAGAAATCAGGATTATGTAGATGCGGAAGCCGCAGGTTTGACACGAACACGACTAAAGCCCATCACGTGAGTGCAGCTGCACCTGGGTGTGGGGCGCTCCCAGCGCCGCGGGGCTCGACAAAGATTGATCTGTCTGGGCCTACATTGTAGACAATGTTGTAGAAATTGTGATGAATCTATTGTTGTGTGTTCGTCGGAATTAATGTGTAATGGGGTCCTTCGCTAGAGTCACAAAATGGCAAATAAGTCATTTATATTATATATAACTATATCCAAAAATATCGTACTTGATATAATAGAAGAAAAATATAATTAATTATTAAGATATTTGAGTTTAGCAGTTCTGTCTTCTAAGTCTTATTCTATTCTAAATTCAATTTCTACGACCAATTTGCTCATTGTATGTTTGTTGTTAGGAAAAAGAGGTACATTGTAAGCATCGTAAGAACTGAATTAGTTTTGTGAGTATTTCAATACAGGTCATTTATTTCAGTACAGGTGCCATTGCTAGGATAATTGTCAAATATTGGAATGTTCAAATCTAATTGTAAAAACCTGACTTTTCCAAACTGTATGCTAGTTTATGGAAATAAATATTAAACAAAAAAATAAAAATGATGAAAGCGAGAAAAATTTATTATTATAGTATATTATTATTTGAGGGATTATGAGTCATTATTCTCGAAGATGAATTTTGCGTCACGAGCTGTAGGCGAGTGATGTAAATGATCCGAGTGAATAATGGCCATAATCCTGAATATAATACTGTACGTTTCTATTCCTGTAAATTCGGAAATAACTTGATCTAAATCGGTTGAAAAACGATATCAAAATACACAATGTCAACAGGCTACATGTCAACTATCGGACAGCCATTGTTTGGTGATCCACATCACGTTTTTAAAATAAACGTGAATTATGGATTACTGGTTCTGTGATTGGTCGAAAAGAGTAAATTATGAATCATAATTCACTGTCGTCATTCATCGACAAAAATTAAATAATGGGAATATATTTATATAGGAGTAGAAAAAATATAAATTAACTAGGAAATAATATCGTGGTCGAAGAAAAAATAAAAAGTATAGTGTATAACTCATGGAATGTACATTTCATACTCGTAGGAAATGAGTACCATTCTATGCTTGTCGTACAATATACTATTGTACTTTTCTTATTATTGAGTTGTCAAATTTTCGAAGTGACAAATGATTGATATATAATTTAAAGATTTTTTTTGTGTTGAATTCGTAAACAAATAACACATACTCGTATCACACTTGTGTGAGAATTGGCGCGGTAATGAAATTACGTGGTTAGGTCGACACAACGAAATTAAAGACATGTTGAATGATATAGGTTAGCAAAATTTATCAGTAGTAATCAGACATTTGACTAAAATAATCTTACAGTTTATTTATATTTCTTCCTGAAATAAATGGTATTCATGTATATTTTAATTATTTCCCACAAAAAAGTATTTTATTTCTATTTAATAAATTTCTAAACAATAACATAACATTTATGTTACTACAGTTATTTACAATCCCCACTGTTTGAGATCCACAACACCCGACAACTCTGACATTACAACATTTAAAAAAAAAATTGCGGCGTTATTAATAATAATAAAGACTTTTTAAAACTAAAGGTAGTCTTTTATTTAGAGAAAGTTTAATTTAAAAATAGTGAAGGATCCCGTTGTAGTAAATAAATAAATGAAAAGGGGCACTTTAGTATTTGAAGAAGTCGTGAGCAAATTAATAACAGCCCCTGGGTGATAAATGGCAGCAAGAGTGGTGGCGCACGTAGGCCGCGGTGATCATAGATTTACCGAATTCGCGGCAGCGATGACGGCGCGGGATGAAAAATAGTTTCCTTATCCGGTTGAATGATGGCTTACGTACTTTCGGCGAGTTGATGCCGTAAAGCCGGCGGCCGCCGCGTTGATTTATGAAGTCACGTCTCGTTGCAGATTATCCCTTGAACCGCGAATAAAGGAACACATAATCCTGTCAGAGTGTGCTAAATGACTTTAACGAGCGCCGGAAAACGCAATCAGCGAAAACGCGTCGTGTCTTACCTAACTTTGAATGCGCCACTCTGTCACGCGCGAAGCTGCCGTATCCGAAACTTATTTATCTAATTACCGGAAGTTCCCTGGCACCAGGGATGGAATACACTGTTGCTGGATTATACCCAACTGTCACATTCTTCAACTACTTCCCTCATGTTTTTATAAAAGTACAATGTTTCGGATTAATGTATGTAATTTATCGTCATGAAAAAAGTTGATAACATAAACAGTAAATGGAAAAAGTATTTAAGCAACAACAAAACTAATGTCTTTATTTTCATTCACTGTGTTTTTATATTTCTATAGCTTCTCTTAAGAATTTGGCATTAACATACTTCGTATTTATTATCATTTTCGTTTCGTCAAAATTTTTTAAATGGAACGACTAGTCACAACAGTTTTCTGTGGCCCGATTTTCCTGTACTTTTTGTTGTTATCGTTCTTCTAGTCTAGTCTGTCCAGTGTAACATTTTCTATATTCACATAGAATTTTGTAAATTCCAGGGGACTGAAGCGAGAAAATATCCTTCATACTCTTTAATATACTTTGTAATCTAAAATACGCTATTCTTCTAATTTTGTCTATAACATTTTGGACGTCGGGCACAGAAGGAAACAAATGTTTTTATTGATTTCTGAATAAAGATTTTTACTTTCTTATACAAAGTATAAGGAAGTATTGGAATCACCAAAAAAATCGCTGACGAGATTTTTGCGGAAATACATATTTTGACGTCCACTGAATCCGTTAAGACCAATTTCTCAATGATGTCTGTGTGTGAGGATGGATGGATGGATGTCCGTGTGCGCAATATCTCATGAACTAGACAAGATATGTGAACGAAACTTCGATTTTATAAGTTTTATGAAAAAATGAAGAACTGAGATGATTTTGAATGATATTCAACAATTTTTTTTCAAAACTAGAATAAGCTTAGAGAAAAAGTTTCAAATAAAAGATGTTAGCAATTATATTTGGAATATAAAATGTTATTTGCACTTTTCTTCTACATGCTTCTAATTTTGAGAAAAACTAAAATATATATTCAAGAATATATTTTTTTTAAATCTTAGTTACAATGGCAAAAATATGTTTAATAAACTAATTTTAGTTGCTATGGGAACAAACAAATAACAGAAACTGTAATTATTAATCATTCAATACAGATTCACATACCGATAGAAAAATTTGAAACTCACGGAATTTCCTCACTTGAAATTGTAATATTTTTTTATTACATTTCTTTATAATATAAGCGCTAAGGAACCCATTGTAGCAGAGCGCATCGTCAGATCTCTAATATATTTAAAGATAAGTCGATTTTTGGTATTTTTCGAAGTGCAACTTTAAGGGCCTGTAATTCAAAAACTACGCGAGATATCTAAAAATTCTCTTCAGTTTACCGTTTCTGGTGCCTTATATAACAAATTAGCAAATTTTAAAAATTTTGAATTTTTTTTGTATTTTTGTTCAAAATTTCGATCGGCGATAACTCGACAAATATTGAAGATACAGATTTGCAGTGATCACCAATCGATTCAGCTCGTCGAAATACATAAGTATGCAAAGTTTCATAAAAATCGCTTTACGGGTTGGAAAGTTAGAGCAAAAAGCCTGAATTTGGCCATTTTCAGACTTTTTGCACTAACATTTCAACCGGTTGTCCGAATTTTCTGAAATTTTCAGGGTTTATGTATTTCGTCGAGCTGAATCGATTGGTGAACACTGCAAGTCTGTATCTTTCATATTTGTCGAGATATCTCTAATCGAAATTTTGAAAAAAATTCAAAAAAATTTCAAAATTTTCAAAATTTACTAATTTATTATAAATGGCACGAAAAATACAAAACTAGAGATATTTTTCGATATCTTGTACAGTTTTCGAGTTACAGCCCCTCAAAGTTGCTCTTCGAAAAATATATAAAATCGCCATATCTCGAAAAATATTAGAGATATGACGATGCGCTCTGCTGCAATGGGTTTCCTGGCGCGAATATTATAAAGAAATGTAATAAAAAAATTTTACAATTTTAAGTCATATTTGGGGAAATTTCCGTAGTTTGAAAAATATTACAAATCGCCATATTTCGATAAATATAAGACTTATTACGATGCGTAGTACAGCAATGAGTTTATTCATGTTTAAATACAAATTTTAAGAATGTTATTTTTGTATAATTTATAATTTTGATAATAAAAGCAGAAGTTAAGAATAGTAAGAAGAAGGAGAGATAGGAAAGGTAAAGTTAAGTGTTACATCAGTGACACCAACTAACGCAATATTTCCTGAGCTTTGAAACTTGTATTTTTTTTTTTTTTATTAAAATAGAACAAGAAAGGCGCAAAATATAAAAATAATTTAAAGAACTCGTTTTGTTCGTCTCACAAAATAAAACGACAATTATGAAACTCGTTCTTTAATATATTATTTCATTGCAATGAACATTGTAGCGTGAAGTCATAAATGAAACAAAATTAAAAATTGTAGCACTTTCATTTTAGGGAATTTCACGGTACGTTTGTACACAACACTATGTTATTGTAATATATTTTTGTTAAAACCAAATTAAATGAATATCAAATTGGAACTTATTAAATTCAGAATGTTGCAATATGATAACAAATAATATATTAAAGCGCTACTTCAGTTATTTCGATAGTACATATATCCAACTTACAATTTGCATATTTATTTGTTTTATTTTGTTGGGCAGCAAATGAATATGTTATTAATATTTTTCCAACTTAGAACCTTGAAAGAATGGGGTGTTAAACACAACACGGGTGTAGAAGTGAGTAAATATACCCGCATGAAGCAAATGGGAGAATTGGCTTTAGCCGCCCAGGTAATGGCCAGCAGCTCGTAAATGGAACTTGCAAATGTGGCGGACGAAGCCAATCAAACATAATGGTTATACAGTTGAACCGAGATCTGTAAAAAATGAGGCCGGTAACATTCAGTGCACGTCGCGCCAACGACCGAAAGTGTCAAACTCATCCTGAAGTAGTGCACCGGTCAGGCGTGGACCGACCGGACCCGGATTTGTCAGCATAAAGGAAAAGTCCGCTCGAATGAGCTCCAATTTAAGTAAATCCGGGCGCTGCAAACATGTTTAAAGATAAGATTGGAAAAGTTGTATAAAGTGTAACTTAAACTCCGCCATAACCGTTATTTGGACGGCGACGCGGACAATAATGCGGTTGCGACCGAACGGGCCTCCGCCAATCCTTGCGGGACGCTAATAACTGCCGCGATGCGTTAATAAACATTTCATGCGGCACAGCACACTAGCTGGAAATTAACAGCAGATAATTAGTGGCTTGCTGGTCGCTAGCTATCAGACAAATTAGATACATTGTTGACTGCTGGAATTATATAATTATTGCACGTTTTGTGCACGAGTCAGACACATGGCACATTGCATTAGTTGGAGGAAGCAATCAGAATAATTACATTAATATATAACAATAAATAATTCAATTATTAATTATATATTAAGATAGAACAAGACTGGAACAAATTTGAATATTTGGGTAGTATGTTTTTGGAGGGATGACGTATTAGCTGGGTGCAAGTTATTGGGTGCTCGAAATGTGAATGTATTTAGAGATGCTCGATTAATTGAGGAAAACGGTGTGTTAGTGCCTACATTGATATATGGTTCTGAATGTTGGGTGTGATTGAAGAAGATTGAACGATCTATAACTGCTATGGAAATGGGGTATTTGAGAGGAGTATGTGGATATAGGAGATATGATCGTTGGTGTACCATAAGTGTGAGAATGAGAAGAATGTTATTAAAAGAGTAGGAGTGAGTCAGGGACCTAATATAAACAGATGAAATTGGGGATGGGTTTCCGAGAAAGTGAATAAGAATGATTCCTAGACGTACATGTATTAAAAAGGTCATTTCCAGATTACATTGGTATACGGTGAGAGTGAGATTGAGAAGAACATTGTTCAAAAAGTGGGAGTGGGTCAGTTGAAGTGGTTCAGCCATCTCGAGTGAATGTCGAATGAAAGCTTAATATACATGAAATAAATGTTCCTTAGACTTTATCGAACTATTCGGAAAACTGTTGATATAAGATGCATTTTTTGAAAATTGATCAAACTTGTTTGAAAAAATCACGGAGGGAACGAAAATAAATATAGCAAGAAGAAATCAAGTGATAAAAATAAAACAGAAGAACAAATAGACACGTAACAACTTTTATTGACATTTTCAGAAAATGCATCTTCAATTTACTGAATTTTCTGTAAATCCTACAGTAATTTTTTTTGTGTATGCGGTGAAATTGAGGATGAAAGATTTCATGGGCTACTAAGTACTTAGTTGATAGGAATGATGATCGACTGTGATAAGTAATAAAAGATAAGATTCTTCGGATTGCAGTTAAATGTTCATTGATAAAACTAAAAATAAAAATCCTATTTTTTTTTTGTATAACAATAAAATTTTTACTGCACTCTGAAGATACTTTTATTTTAATAAGTAGTTAGGTATAATTGATGGTTTGTTGCGTGAATGAATATTTCCGAGTGTGAGGAATAGACGAGCATGTAGGCATAAATGTGGACGAGGCGAAAGTAGTAATGTTTAGAGGAGATTGATTGTTAGTTGATAGTGTGTCAGGGTTCGTGCTACCCCACTATGAGGAATATAAGCTGAGGTTATGTATGTATGCACGTATGAAGATAGTTCCATAAGCTATTTGTTTTCCTTTTCCATCTAATCAAGTATGTAAACGGTCGCAGCAACATCAATTAATTAAATTAGCGCGGCGGCGGGCGACGGTGTGAAGATAGCAGTTTATCCGGGTGCAAATTGTCATTTCCCTGCGGTAGTTTGTTTAGTCTGGAGTTCGGTAGCCGTCGCATGGTGACGTGTCGCATTTGTTCTGGCGGCGCGGTCGTCTGTCTGCAACCCTTTCACGGTTCGCACAGCCAAACCAAGCCAAGCCGCCACTTAACGTATTAATTAGCAGGCGTTAAGGCGCGTTCCTCGACCCTAACTGCGCTTCTGGTTCATGTAACCAAATCTTGTGCAACACTAACAAGCTTTGTATTGAATTAGGCAAATTGTCTACGCGAAAATTAAGAATTAACTCCACCCTTGCTATTTTTAAGTGACGAAAATTGTTGTTCTTTAGTTCATCTTTGACTATTATGTAACCAACCCAAAGGATTGTTAAAACGATTAGCCACAGGTACAAAAGAACCTTTCCCCACTTATACCGCAAATGGCAGTATATATGTGAGAATACTTGCATTGTATGGATTACAGGAAAAATTATTGTATTTTTTTTTTTTTTTTAGAATACATTTTCAATAATGTTGTACAAGTATGTATTATTCTTTTATTATCAATTTATTATTGTTCAAACGTAAAGAATTTAAAATATCATTTGTAAAAGATATTATCTACCGGTACTTACTAATTAACAAATTATAAATTAATTTTTAACATAAACTTACTGGAAAAATTAACCCGGATAAAACCATTTCCTCTATATAAAGGCTTATACAAAAAGATGTTACCACTCAGATGGCACCACAATCTACATTTTTTTTTACACTAGATATAGTCACCCGACTTACATTGGAAGAGAGAAGGACGGTAGCAGCTTGGATGGAAGTGTTTGGGTCGCCTTAAATAGTAAGAAAAGAAAACATTTCAGCTTACGAAACTGCTGCTGTTTTTTTTTTTTTCTTACTATTAAGGGTGACCCAAACATTTCCATCGAAGCTGCTATCTTCCTTCTCTCTTTCAAAGTAAGTCAGGTAGCCATATTTAGTCTACAACAAAAAAAGAAGAAAAAAAAATATATAGTACCATGTAAGTGGTAAGTGGACTAATATTGTATAAGTAAGATTCAAAATATTTTTAAAAATATGTGGCAGCCGTGGTTCCCAATGATGCTGAGGTTGCTTACCCAAATAGTACTAGTGATAATGTTCAAAATCAAGAAGATGAAATCAGCTTGAACATGAGCAGGAAATAGTGATAAATATTTAATATTTAATTCCTATTATTTTTGTTAGAACATAGTAAAACAGTTAATCTTAAGAAACCAGCGACAGTGTTTACATTTTTTATTTATGACAAGTATAATTTAACGATATTGAAGGGTCTTTAATCGTTTCATTTCGACCCTTTGGGTTTTTGTGTGTTCCACTATAACTTACTCAGGAAAATGGTCGAAAAATGCCATTAATAAAGTCGTTCAGCAGCCTTCAAAATACTATGTTGCGTGATGGAGGACGTTCTTAGAGTAATAGATGGCGTACATTGACTGCGGTGGAAACTTATTTCTGCTTCACATTCCTCAGCCATCCGGTAAAACGGCGGCCGCTTCCGAAACGATTTCCCGTCAGTCAGGACACATCCTCGGACAGCGGCGATTGACACGACAGTTGAGTGGTGTCCTGACGCGATATCGCTCCGGGCGGGAACGGTGTTCCGGGGCTCCGGCACGGCGCAGGGTTACGACACTCATCTCGGCGTGCAGCTCTATATCGGGTGATGTATGGCCGGCACACATTGCACTAGATGGAACGCAATATGTCCGTTCGAGAAAGGCAATAACCATTAGGTTTCGAGAAAACTGCCCCATTCCGAATGACACGACCGGCGAATATACGGAGAATTTATATCGGTCGTTCTGTCTGCGCGCTGCAGAGGACACGGGACATGGCCCTGCGAGGGCGCGGGGAGGGAGCGGAAGGGACAGTCGAGCGGAACAATTCACCTCGAAAGGTTGCGTTAAAAATATTCAAATTTATTTTATGGTTCATATGCAGCGTTTGGAATAATTCATTGGACTTGCTTACTTCAATATTGAAAAAATATGCCCATACATATTTCCCTTATGTAAAAATATTGCTTTAAACGTATAACGTATGTATATTTAAAAGTTATTGGGAGTTAGTTGCAAACAAATTAATTAAATACAACTGACAATTCTCTGTCTATTACAAGCTCAACGAAATGATTTTTCAAAAACAGATTTATGTGAATTCATAATGCAATTAATTTCTAATTTTGACAAAACAATTATGAAACTGTCACCTGTCAAAGCCAATAATCAATTGGTTTGTTAATTGCTTTGTAAACCATTTTTCTCGTTATATTAATTTAAATGTCACTTGTACCAGGATCAGTATATCAAATAAGCGTAGATACACCGAATCAGTAAAGTAGCCATACGCGTATAATTTATGCTTGTCAGAGTAACAGCGATTTCATTCAGATGTAGTGCTGTCTTCAATCTTTCCTTTTCGACCAGTCCCGTCTCAACTACATAATAAACTTTATTTCCATTCATATTCAGAAAAGATATTGCTTTTAAATTAAATGACTCAACGTTTCGAATTATAGAACATAATTCTTTATTAGGAAACAAAGGAATAACATAAACAAGTAAATAGAAAGAGTAACTCTGTAAACATCAAATTTTGGACAATGGAATTTTGTATATTCCAGGGGATAAAATGGGATAATATCCCTCGTACTCTTCAACATACGTTGTAATTTGGGATGTGGAGCAAAAGATACTGTGATATTATTTCTTGACAGTATTCTTCCAATTTGGTCTATAACATTTAGACGTAGATCAGAGAATCAAACAAACGTTTATTATTATCTTCTGAATCAGGATGAATGAAATGGTATTCATTTCCTACGAATATGAAAGTTTGTAACATGAGGCGAAGGCGAATGTTGCAAATTATACGAGTATGAAATGGACATTCCATGCGAGTTGTACATTATACTTTTTAGTTAATAGTTAATTTAATTTTAATAATAAATTTGTACTGGTTTCACCATTTCACTATTTGATAATTCTAAATAAGTATCCTAGCAATGGCACCTGTACTTAAATGAACTGACCTGTATTGAAATACTCACAAAACAAATTCATTTCGCACGATGCTTGCAATGTACCTATCCCTAGCAACAACAAATTTACAATGAGCAGATTTCTAAGTGCATGGTCGTAAAAAAATATATTTACAGAATTATTAGTCAAAAGTATTTTAATTTTACAATTATGAGTTATTATAGGCTACTTGAGTGCGTTATAACGAAATCTGTTGGACCTTAGTTCATGTGTGTCTAGTTTTATGAAATTGTGTTAGAATTTTTGGGTGAGCTGGGAATGGGCGAAGTGAGGAGACAGATAGCAGAACGGCAGCTGGGCAGGCAGTAAATCAGACGCAGGGCCAGAAACGGCAAGCGTCGTGGCGCAGGGCACCTGGCGCGCGTGTGTATAGCCATTTATTTGTTTCTTGTGCGGCCGCGATATTACTTCTTGTCCGCCATCGGTGCCATCTTGCCTCAACGGCGTCCCATAAAAACGCTGTAACTGGCGCCCGGTATTGCGGGCCGCGGTCACAACTGCGGTCATTTCGCCGTCCACAGATACATTATGTAATGGCGTCAGTTGGCCCGGTTCGCTCTATGCTCTCTGCGCGCTTCGTGCTTTAATAAAAACGCCGAGCAGGCAAATTACATATTGGCCGTGAAAATTGCACATCTTAAACGGATACGTGGCAATTTTCGAAACGATATTATGTACACGACGCCGCCGGCTAGCAGCGATTCAGTTAGCACGGATTCAAATTGCCCGCTGGAGCTCTGATTACCGTTCATTATTTTAAAATATGTGCATATCATTTTATACTCATTATATGCGCCGATATACTTACTGCATTCCTGTACACTCACTCACAAAGCTACGCCATTACCTTTACACCACTTCGCCCGCATCCAACTCAACCGTCGCAAAACTAAACAAATTACGCATATATTAACTTAACCTGTCGCGGTGAAAGGACAGATACACGAAAAAAATGGATTGTTATAATTGCAAAAATTTAGTTTACGTATAGTGACAGAAATTTAGATAATTTACAATAAAAATATTTATATTAATAATATGATATTATTTTCGATTGCTGCTACAACAATCTAAAGAGTATCATACTCAGTAAAAAAATTGATTTGCGATTTGTTAATTTTGTGATTGTTATGAATTTTTAGTTAATATTGACAAATACATTGAGTTAAATTAACAATTTGAACAAATATGACTTACTTATCAATTTGAAATTGTTAAAGAAAGTTTGTATCCTTTGTAACAATTTAATTTGTTATAAAAACTTTGATTTATTGTTCTGCTTCAATATAATTAGTCGAGAGCACAAATAAATGTTAATAATTACGAAATACACAAAAATAATTTGTTACTTGTTTTGAAACTTGTTAAATTAACAAAAATTAACGGTGGATCGTCGAACACTAAAAATTTGGTTAAAATTTTGTCAATTTTGATTATAAATTTTTTACTGTGCAATAATGGCCAAAGATGAAATATTAATTTTAAAACACGAGATTGGCTTTTTTTTTGGCTTTTTTTTTAAATTCTACCCTAAGCATCAAGTAGGATACTACTGTTATGTATGTATGTATGTATGTATGTATTGAATTTAAAGAAAAATTATAAAATAAGTAAATTAACTATTCAGGAAAGGAGATAGCGATTTGGCATATATCCTCAGCAGTTAAGATCGCTTAAATAATAATAATAAAAAAAGAAATATAACCATTATTTTATCTCACAATAATAATTAAAATTACAAATTATCTTATAGTGTTATGGTGTGTTCAATTTGAAATTCAAATAATGCAAGTGGCTTCTTGACGTGACGTAGTTTTGGTGGAGCCAATAATCTCATTGGGTGGTACATATTGAGGTGCCGGGTAGTATAACCTACACAATATACGTGTAGCGTAATGTAGCATTTATACCCATCCTTTTCAAATATGTTTATTTCTCCTTCACCAAAACTACGTCACGCTTCCCTTCATATATTCTTTAATAATTAGTTTATGGCATACTATAACTATAAATAACTAACCGATTTAAAAACAAACGAGTATTTTATTTTCTAGTATCAAATAGTATGTAAGAATCAAAATTTATTAATGGTCTATTGTTGTGCTGGTGCGACCATACCCTAAAGCCCTTGTCACACGGTCAATGAATACTTCATTTTTGTTTGTCAAACTATGTTTGATGACGTCATATCATTCAGGTTGATGTATGATGAAAAGAAGGTGTGTCAGACGGTCATTCTTTTCACTGGGGTGAAGTTCGTCAAACAGAAACTTACCAATGCTATTGAGAACACCACTATTTATTTTGTATCCTATAAAATAATTATTTTTTATTTCTCTTTTCAATAACATTAACATATAGTTGAAATAAATATTTTAAAAAATTTATTTATTTAATAATGTAATCTAAACCAGGCTAATTGACGAATTTATAATATTTGTTTAAATAAAATCTTATTAAAATACTTACTTTATTCATTACTGCTATCAAATGTCACTCGATCTATCAAAACTACAAAAGTCGAACCAAAATGTATGACAGAATAAGAAACGTTTCTATTTAGAGCATTTAACCAAACTGTATGACGTGACGTCACGTTTCTGTGTTTGTCATTCAAAAGTTTTGTCAAACGGTGGAAACACTGACCGTGTGACAAGGGCTTAAGACATGATGAAATGTTATCAAAATTGCGGTAGGAATAGGAATGGTCGAAATGTTCAATGATCAGCATGGGCACAATTTAATTCCATAATCTTCGCCGGAGAGCACAAATAAATATGTAATTTCCATCAGGAACGTTTGTTTATGATTGCAGTTCCAACGAGATTGGAATAGAAATGCGGCTAAAATATCGCTAATGAATTATTCTTTGTAATTGAGTGTACGGGTAAGGCAGGTATAAATAATTCATGGAAACATTTATTCGTTACAAATAAATTGCTACATCATCGTCATTATTGCAACGATACATTATTACTTGTCTTGGTCAGCGATCTCGCATATAGACAAGTAATTTGGTTAATATTTTACAATTTCACATAACCTATATATGCAATTACTGAGAAATCTAATATACCAACTAGTAATTGAACAGAATCATGTAGTAAAATAATTGTACAAAATCGTTATTGTTATTAATCAATTGAATGTAGGTTGCTTATATTTCAAATATTAATTGTAATGTGTTATCTTTGAGCGGTGAAAATGATTAAAACAGATGCAGAAATTTCAATTTACAGAATTAATATTTGAAATCACATTGATGACAGATTTGCATGTATAAAAGATTAATTACAAAATATCATAACTGCTGATAACAGTACGATTACGCTTTTTATCAACAGCCAGAAATGAAAATAAAAGATTGAAAGCACAGTGCATTGATGACATTTAGGTTTTTGACAATGCTCTGTCGCCCAAGCGCGCAGGCCATCTATGATTAAAAGCACAAAGCACAATGGATGCACATATATTATAGCTGCAGCAGCGTATTTCATACATGCGGGAAGTGCAGTGTTTCTCAATCTCCGGACTGTGAGAAATTTCAAAAAATCGTTCAAATTAAACAAATAACTATTTTGCATAGGTACCTATTTAGATGTTTACTATTTCAAAATTGTTACACTTTTTGTAGAAAACGAACACAAAAACCAAGTCAGATGATAAGACCGAAACTCGATGTAGCAACTTATTGTTTTTATAATAACAATCAGTTTAAAAAAAGTAGTAGTAGTAGTAAACAATTGAGAAAAAGTGTATATTTGAAAATTTATATACTTCATTCGTATATTTCGGAAAACCACGGTATATCTTGAGAAAAACAATGTAAAGTTCAGATGAGAAAATGATTAAATATTGATTAATGAGGAATAAAGAAAATGCAGATTATGCTGATGAGCATGAGAAACCAATATGGTATTTAAGAACATCAAGTAGAGATCTGAGAAAAAAAAATGAGCTATTAGACGACCAAGAATGGACTCATTTCCTTGAAAGAAGGAAAATCACTTTGACATAAAAATTATGTATAAAGATACATTCACAAATCAAAATTAGAGTTGTATGTTTCAAGTTTTATAGTATTTTGAAGCAGCATTATCAAATAAGGTTTTAGTTAGAAGTGATACCTATTGATACACATGTTGGAAGATTCTAGCCCATTGCATTTATTTATTGTCGGGCGTCATACTTCACATGCTTTTTTATTAGCGATCCAATCACTAACAATAATGTATCAAATTGTTTAATGTTCAATTTGCTATATTCAAAAAATATCTCTCTATCTTTTAACCTCATCTCTTACACTAATTTTTTGCCAATTTCCTATTTGTTGTTGTAGATATGGCCACTGATTTAGTGTGCTGTGGCAATAGCGTAAAACTGTTGAGAATCCCCTGAATTGGCGTATAGTCGAATATCATAGTTTTATTTTTTTGTCCGCGAGCGTTGAAGCTCAATAATAAGTTGTCAGATGCAGTGCGTTGCGCGATGATTGCGCTGTGGTCGACCGACCAAGCACAACAGGGATTCTATATTTCATTTTTTCCCGTCGCATTATTTTGCCGCCATTGTCACGCGCCGCCTCGCTCTCGCTCGCCCTTTGTCTTCGTTAAATTTCCTCGTTGGGTCCGAACTGCATATACCTTTCACCTCCTGGCTCTGAATTCGTCCGCTATACGTTCTCAAATATATACACCCTACACGAAAATATATACTTTCATGTATTAGGAAATATTTAGCTCTCTTATAGCTTAAAAATATAAACATTACAAATATTTTTGTATGTATACCGGGTGATTCATCGGTCTATTCTCTTTTTTAAATCTTTTGTTTAAAACTATTTGATATATCAATGTTTATCTACTTACTTTAATCGAACACCTAATAATAATAATTATTGACTTTGGTAGTAAATTAGAATCCCTTAAAAAAAGTAGAATGTGCAAATTTATCTAAGATTGTTAATTAAGAAGTTATTCCCTTTCATTAAAATATTAGTTTCCAGGAAAACCTACATACATACATAATTAACATCACACTATATCCCATTCAGTGGAGTAGCACGAACCCAGAAACACAGTAAACCAACAATCAATCTCCTCCAAACACAACACAACAAACCATCAATCATATTCATCCACTTATTCCTCGGACGCCCACGCAATGGTTCACCTTCAATCTCACCCACATATATTAGTTCACCAACCTTTCATTCGACATTCCCTCAACATATCTAAACCTTCTCAACACTCTTAAATATCTCATTTCTACAGCAGTGATTCGTCGTTCATGCTTCTTCATCCACACCCAACATTCACAACCATACATTAATGTAGGAAAACCTAATAATTTAAACTAGAACCACCTCAACTGCCTTACTCCTACTTTCTTAACAACATTCATTTCAATCTCACACTTACTGTACACTAACGAACATGTCTTTTATAATCAGTAATCACACACTCCTTTCAAATACCCAATTTGCACAGCAATTATACGTCGTTCATTTTTCTTTATCTAGACCTAACAATCAGAACCATACACCAATGTAGGCACTAAAACACCATCATAAACACTCAATCGAGCATCTCTAAATACATACACATTTCACATAATTCGCCTTTTAATCCCCCGAGAAATACATTCATTCCTCGAAAACAAACTACCCAAATATACAAACTCCAATTTCACACTATTCACTGAAACATTACAATCAGTCACTAAAACATTTTTCTCAAAAATTTACATTTATCGATATTTTATAACAGATTAAATTATTGAAAGGGTAAAGGTTTGTAATATTTATTTTAAAATTTAAACAATTTTGCATGTGATTGAATCAGTCAATCAATCAACATACTACAGTAATTATTTGTCAGACACGACAAGAAATCTATATTATTAAATATCAATCAATGTTTAGTTTTTTGTGCATGCAACATTAAAATAAAATTAGTCATAATTAATCGATCGTATATGCAACAATATTTTGCAAACAATATTATTTTTCTTTTAATATAGGTGTTGTAACACAAACGCGAGTTAAATACAATAATTAGCTATGGACCAAAAAAAAGCATCAGCTATAAATAAAGCTATAATTTGTTTTTAATAGCTAAGCTGTCTCTCATCTTCAAATAAATTACTGGTTTTTATTAGAAAAATACTTAAATCCTTTGATTTATCTTTAAAAACAACAAAATCTTTTCAAAGAAACCACGTCTTAATTTACACCCGGCTCGGCGGACCAAGGTCATAAAATCTTAATGTCATTTCATTTTTAAAATCACTTAGCACCGGTTGTCGCACATAACACAAATTATTTATAAATACCGAGAAAAAAACATTTCCACTAATCTATCTCCCACGGAGGACCACTTAAAAATAGCGCGCTGTTTATGAGCCGATGTCTGAAGCCGGGACAGCTGTTGTCATATTTTACTCCGGGCTTTAAAATAATGTTAAATGTAACTGAGTTCTTTTAATGCTCCCGCTAATAAATTAAACTTGTTTTACGGCTGTGCTCAACACGAACACACAATTAGTAGAGAAGGCAAGGTAACATTATTTAAATCACATACAGATGTTGTTTCATTAATCATGATCAGTCATTCGAACAAAGTTTATATCTAATTCATGTGCTACCTGAATACAAGATGACACGGAGATATCTGCCTTATTAATTACCCTAAGAATTCGTATTTTAGATTTATATGCACACGTATTTTATGCCACCGTTTACATTTACCATTCTACCCACTTGCTGTCTTATTTATTTAGCCTAACTTCAAAGCCAAAACTATTTCAAGTTTCTTAATATTGCTTTGGATTCATGGACCAGTTTTTACATTAAAAGCAACGAGCTCATTATATTCATGGAGGAAGATCGATCAAGAAGACAATTTTGTGGAATCACACGATCCAGTTTCTCCAACCAGAGATTTGTTCAGAAATTTATATAGGTGTCTAACAGTAATGTTACTTTTTACAAAACGTTCAAATGGTAATGTCCATATAAGGACTACTCACACATATCAGTATTCGTGTCCTATCAGTGTCGTTCTGTGCCAGTAACGTCTTTTCACATATACGAGCCCAGAATCATTTGGCCCAATTAAGACTTTTAGAATAAAAAAAAATTGTTCTGATCTTGCAAATGGAAAATTGGAAAATTGCTATACTCAATTTATTTGTCTTTTAAAGTCCTCTATGTTAAAGAATATTTTAAGGAAAAAATAACAACAAATTAATAAAAATCATTAAGATAAAGATTTCAGTGTTTTTAAATCTGATGACAACAATTTATAGAACAATGTTTCAAATAAAAATTGTAGGTAATATTATTCTACATCTTTTTGATTCCAATGAAGTTTATTTATTAAGATATTGTTGATGAAATGTTCCCAAAATCTAATCCATTCGTAATATAAATATAACATTTTTTTTACATATATGTAGGTGCGGGAGGTAAAAATAATAATATGGTGAATTAAACAATTTTCCTTTCTATGATTTCAACTGGGCCGTAATGTTTTAAACTGGTAAATTGTTTATAATTATAAAATAATTAGGAGAAGCGATACGTGAAAGAGAGATAGACATATTTTGATAGCTATGTCAGTTACTCAATGTTTATGTTCTGCCCAATGACATCATCGACTTTTTGATTGGCTCCACCAAAATGACGTCTGACGATTCCATTGTAGCCCCAATAATTTTTTGCTAAGGTATACTCGAAAAGACCGTTTCATGTCTCTCTGAATTTTTTTATCTATGCTACCGTTCAGAAGGTATTATCTATCTAAACGTTTATTAGCTATTCTCGGTGGTGTAGGGGCTATGTTACAAGCCAAGCACATCACAGGTAGTAGGTTCGAACCCCACAGAAGAGCATGGTAATTTGTCTCGCTCATAAAATTCAAAATCATCCACTTATAGACGGCATATGACCTAAGAGGTTAGTCCACTTTTCATCTTCGTAAAAAAAGTTTATTGTGGTATTCCTATTGTTAGAGAAGTATTGTTCCAGGTATGAAGCTAGGGACATTTTATGAGCACCTGGTGGTTTTATTTCCCAAATCTCTAATAAAATTCAGTATTTATCTAATTTATTTTTTTCTATTACTCAAGCACATTTTCTAATAGACTATATACTATAGAATGCCTCATAATTGTGTGTATTTACTATTAAGTATTAAGTAAAGTAGAAATAAATTTTGAAAGAGGGAAATAAGCTTCAAAAGGTCAATGAAAATGAAAAACATCGTTGTGTGTGAATAGACCTTAGTTAGTAGTAAGCAAGCAGAAAACGAATATTCAACGAGAACCAGTTCGAAGTCAGTAATTTGTGTCACAACTTGGTAATTTAAATTACTTAACAACCCTTAAACAAACATTTAAATTTCTTCCTGCACATGGCAGCCAACACATCGGAGCTACAAACAAACTAAAAGCGATGGAAACATCAACATCAACATCAAAACTCCGGCGCTGTAAACGTCGCTCTCGTCGCCGGCGCGGAGAATAAGGGGCGCGAGCAAGAACAAAAAAGCCTCGGCGGGTCGGACGTGTACAGAACATACATATTTATTTTCCGTGGCACCCTATAATCAGCGTCAACTTTTATTACACGTTGCTGGGCCGCCGTGCTTTAATGTTCTCTGGGAGAGCGGCCGAACGGCCGGCTCCTGATTAGTGTAATTACGTCACTGGCCTGTACTTGGCGTCCGTTCATCACGATCATTCTGTTCTTTATGATGCGACTGTGTTCTGACACACAAATTGCATCGTTTGACTGCTAGTGCTGGTGCACACCACTCGCACTTGCACGCACCACTATGCTGCACGAACTTTTCTAATTATTTATTTATTTACTTTTATTTACCACAAAGGAAATAATTCCCGATACAGTTTAAGTAACCTACGAGCCCAGAATCATATCATTTGGCCCAGTAAAAATCATACAAAGGAAAACTTTTCAATTTACCATCATTTTTAATTTCTGTACATAGATATATGTAAGGGAGGTATTATTTTTATTATGAATTGATTAGATTTTGAGAACAATTCATTAACAATAAGTTGTTATTTTTCCTTCAAGTATTCTTAAAAACAACGGAATTTATGATACAAATAAATTGAGTACAATTTTCACTTTGTAAGATCAAATTATCAAATTATCAACAATCATAATTCACAAAAGGTACATGTTAAATTCATTTTGTATGATATCTTATGATGGCGAATGCGTGCTTTAATATTGGTGGTTTGCTTTTATTGGCAGTAGAACTGTTGCCATACACACAGCAAATTTTCATGCTTTCATAGGTTTTTTTGGATAAAATTCAATCTTAACCTATAATCTACAATACAATGTATCTTTCATTTTTACATCTTATTTAAATAACACGGCTTAAACAAATGTTATACTTACATTGAAATACTGTTAAAATACTACCATTGTTATTAATAACAATGCTGAGTGATACATCCTTTTACAAGTACATTTACAGAATAAAAAAATCTGGTGTGGGCACCACTCTTTCTTATACAAATAAATTGTTTACTAGAAAATATTTTAAATACTCCTCCAAACTTAACTTGAAATTTATTACTTATGTATAATTTAAACATGAATAAACTCATTGCTGTAGTACGCATCGTAATATGTCTTATATTTATCGAAATATGTCGATTTGTAATATTTTTCAAAATACCGAAATGTCCCCAAATATGACTTAAAATTGTAAATTTTTTTTATTACATTTCTTTATAATATTTGCGCCAGGAAACCCATTGCAGCAGAGCGCATCGTTATATGTCTAATATTTTTCGAGATATGGCGATTTTTTATATTTTTCGAAGAGCAATTATGAGGGGCTGTATCTCGAAAACTATACAAGATATCGAAAAATATCTCCAGTTTTGTGTTTCTCGTGCCATTTATAATAAATTAGTAAATTTTGAAAATTTTGAAATTTTTTTGAATTTTTTTCAAAATTTCGATTGGAGATATCTCAACAAATATAAAAGATACAGACTTGCAGTGTTTACCAATCGATTCAGCTCGACGAAGTACATAAACCCTGAAAATTTCAGAAAATTTGGACAACCGGTTGAAATGTTAGAGCAAAAAGTCTGTAAATGGCCAAATTCAGGCCAAACGTCAAGGGGTTACACTTGACTTTCTGGACAAAAAACGCCATTTTCAAGCTTTTTGCTCTAACTTTCCATCCCGTAAAGCGATTTTTATGAAACTTTGCATACTTATGTATTTCAACGAGCTGAATCGATTGGTTAACACTGCAAATCTGTATCTTTAATATTTGTCGAGTTATCGCCGATCGAAATTTTGAACAAAAATACAAAAAAAATTCAAAATTTTAAAAATTTGTTAATTTGTTATATAAGTCACCGGAAACGCTAAACTGAAGTGATTTTTTAGATATCTCGTGTAGATTTTGAATTAGAGGTCCTTAAATTTGCACTTCGAAAAATACCAAAAATCGACGTATCTCGAAAAATATTAGAGATTTGACGATGCGCTCTGCTACAATGGGTTTCTTAGGGCTTATATTATAAAGAAATGTAATAAAAAATATTACGATTTTAAGTGAGGATATTCCGTGAGTTTCAAATTTTTCTATCGGTATGTGAATCTGTATTGAATGATTAATAATTACAGTTTCTGTTATTCGTTTGTTCCCATAGCAACTAAAATTAGTTTATTAAACATATAATTCAGTTTTGTCAAAAGAAGCAAACAAAATCTATCTATTTTTCTTCAAATATGTGCATCTTTCTCATACCAAAACTATGTCACTTACTCACTCCTAATTTTAAATAATTGATTTCTCGTAAACTATAAATAATTCATCAATTTAAAAAAATATGAATGTTTTATTACCTTGTTTAGAATCAAAATCCATTGAAACCCGTTTAAAATTATACCAAATATGTGTAATTGATTTAAATAATTTTTGCGACAAAATTGGAAAACCTAAATTTGTTACTTTGTTGTAAGTTGTTTGTTTAAAAAAGTAATAATTTAGAGAATATAATAAAATTGCAATATACAAGACATAGTTGTGTTAATAAATTATCAGTATCATAAAGATGCATAACGTTTAAGAAGTAATAATAGACCATGAACAAGAACGCAAGAACATAATTTTCCATACTGAAAGAAGGTACAAGGTGTATTTAAGTCTGGTTTAAAATATACGATCCTGATCCCGTCGTAATTTTGAAATCTGCTATCCAACATTTCTGTTTGCGTGCAGGGTCGATGTCGATATACTGAATATATGTGCACGAGAAGCTCCATAAATAATGTACCCGATAGAGCTGGATATATTGATCAATTGATCAGATTAGAAAATATATTTTTATGATAAATTGTTAATAATTTAGTGCAGTCACTGAAATTATACATGATAATCTAAGCGATTTATTATAACATGATATAAAGGGTAATTCATTATTTATGGTAATGACAGTGATTCAAATGATATTTTTGTTAAAATACAAGCTGGGTAAAAATATCAACAAAGGTCGCATAAAATGTCACATTATCTGATTATTTATTTACGTTTGATATTTATGTCTTTTCAGACTTTATGTTGAAAGGGTGTTGCGATAATTTCATATAGAGATAATTCCAGTTTGTGCCTACATACATTATTCATATATATGAGCATTCTGTCAGCCCCACAAAAAAAATTTTATGCTTATGCACCGACATTTTTGATGTAGAATTAGACGTAGACATATTTTTTATTTTTACTTGTTACTCACTTGTAAATAATATTTACCCAAGCCCTCTATTGCCTTTGAAAATGAATCTTTACAAGTTATTAATTGACAGCTGCATTATAAAAAGTTAGTAAAAAAGGTAAACAATGCACGTTGCCACAGTAATGCTTACAAGGCTTATGCAAAATCATTTAAAATAATTTTTCGCAGAACAGTTAACTGACAGGACTTGGTTATAATTTTATTTTAATTTACAAATGAGTAACAAGTAAAAAATTGTACAATACACGCAAGGTTTTACTGCTTCAAGGAGTTCAGCAGTAAAAATTGTTTTACCTTGCTTGTAATATAAATAACTATTACTGGTATTCTATATCTTTAAACATGATGCATGCTAGTTTTATTTATAAATTTTTGTCATTTATTTAACAAATGAAAAAGAAAAACAATCATTTTGTTATAGTTACAAATACAATATAACAACAAAATTTTATGGTGCTTTCTCTTTATCTTTATACCGATTTATTTATGTGAGAAAGTGTCAAAATCAACGTTTTAGTACAATTTCTTCGGCAAATATTAAAGTTTATACTGTGAATTCATGAAATTTGATGTCTAGTTTATTTATAAAATTTTGCTTAAAAAGTATTATCGTACATAATAATTTAAGATAAAATTCCTCGACCTGCGGTCTCGAGATTTTTTCAAATTATTATGTATTCAAACACTTTTTATGCAAAATTTATTGCATAAGCTAGACATGTCAAATTTAATCGATTAAATTCTTAGCACTCTTGATATAACTATTGAGAAAATTGATATATCCGAAATTTAAATGTTTGTTTAGAATGTTCCTTTTTCTTTGTAGACTGACCGCTTTAAGCCTTTGTCACACGGTCAATGAATACTTCATTTTTGTTTGTCAAACTATGTTTGATGACGTCATATCATTCAGTTTGATGTATGATGAAAAGAAGGTGTGTCAGACGGTCATTCTTTTCACTGGGGTGAAATTCGTCAAACAGAAACTTACCAATGCTATTGAGAACACTACTAATTATTTTGTATCCTATAATATAATTATTTTTTATTTCTCTTTTCAATAACATTAACATATAGTTGGAAAAAATTTATTTATTTAATAATATAATTCAAACCAGGCTAATTGACGAATTTATAATATTTGTTTAAGTAAAATCATATTAAAATACTTACTTTATTCATTACTGCTATCAAATGTCACTGGATCTGTCAAAACTACAAAAGTCGAACCAAAATATATGACAGAATAAGAAACGTTTCTATTTAGAGTATTTGACCAAATTGTATGACGTGACGTCACCTTTCTGTGTTTGTCATTCAAAAGTTTTGTCAAACGGTTTAGGAAGTATCATAAGGTAAATGTAACATTTATTCTTTCTATTTCGTTCTATACTTAGTGCAAAATTGCGAATAATAATGTTTCAATTTAATACCTAATTTTTTTATATACTTTTGGATGCGGATTAGTTACGAATTTGGTAGTTTATGATGCAGAAATTAAATATGCGGATACTGTGTTGAGCATCTGAAATAAGTAGGAATTTTATAATTAAAAAAAAATGAATAAAACATAAATCAATACTATAGAGGAATAGATGTAAAACAATGAGAGAACTCAGAATGTAAACCACTTCCCACAGCGCTAATCACGACCCCCCCAATACCATCAGTATCAGCATCAACATCAGCAGAAGATCCGTCTCTAGGGGCAGACTGCGTGACTAGGCAAGGTATCCGAGGATTTAATGAAATCCTGAGTCTTTGTCCTCTGCTTTCCTTCCTGTCGCTTCTACGCCACTGCCTGTCGATCGTGCGGCTCGGATTACGCTGATCGATTTCACACGTGCAGGGGCTGTGGTATAATTGCACGAGTGTTTGTGATTCGGAACACTATGTCACGGTGCAAGACGAATCGGCTAATTTTAACGACTTTCCAAGAAGAAAGAATTTCGAACGCTAAGATGTGGCGTTATCGGGACGGACTCACTAGTGCAGTAACGCTTTCAAGAGATTTATTTATCATCGGAGAAATTAACGTGTACATGTATTACTAGATAATAGTATATTGAGTATCAAAAACTGTAAGGATAGTTTACCGATGGAAGATAATATTTAGAGACTGAGCGAAGAGAAGACTCCAATTTTATGGGATTCGGTAATTCCTTAACGTTCGTGAAGTTTAAATAATTTTTTACACAATTAGAGCATGCTAGATTTATTAAAAAGTACACAGATATAGATTTATTCATTATTAGTAATACTGAACCCAAATATATTAGGTGGCTTTTCTGTAGTTGCTATTGTTTTTGACAGAAGTAAACTAATTTACTTTTGCATTTAAATGATAAATAGTAATTTCGTATCGTGTTTTTATTTAAGCCAAAGAAGAATCTTGGAATATTGGGTGTTGGGCGATATTTTGAAATTTTCAACTAATGGATTTACAAAAAGGATTAGAGCTAATCCCATTGCTTGCTATTTCCAGGTCTATACTAAGTCTACTAACTAGGACATTTTAAAATTTGGTACTGTTGCTTTGCAAAAGTTTTTGATTACCTTGGAGATCAACAATTTTTTCATAGCAACAGTATTAAAACTTAAAATGCCCTAGTTTAGTAGCCCTTAGTATAAACCTGTAAATAGCAGGCATTTTTATTATTAGTACTAACTTCATTTTTCATTCTCAGAACATAGTTATTTTTACTAAAGTTGTAGTTAAGATTGGTTAGCGTAAAATTTAACATATTTTGTTAATTTAATTAATTAATAAATAAAGTTACAGATGTTGTAAAAATGGAATTAGCGTTAATTCATTTTGTGAATCTGCCTGAAAGACATTTATTTAACTTACCGTTCAGCGAACGGTAAGTAAGTTCCTTGTCGTTATTTTTAACCTAGTAAACGGTAAAAACAACATACCGCCTTGGAAACAGGCATGGTAAGTTGATAAAAGAAGATTAATCGTGCAAAAATATATATTAGGACAATAATAATATGCCCAGTGTTATAAAGAAATTTAAACTCCAGTTAAATTTAGTTCCAAACTAATTTTACAAGTTATCCAAATGACAATAAAATTTTTGACGTCAATGTTAAGTAAGTCATAAAATAATTTCAAATCACCTGCAGTTGTTTAAAACAAATAAATCTACTTTAAAAGTAAATTTAAGTGACAGTTAAATTTCTTTATAATACCGGACAAAAGACTTTTTGATAAAGTAAATATTTTATTTCAATACAACGTTTCGAATTATTATTAATCAGTGATTAATACTGTTGACAATGAGGCAAAGGGGTTAGTATGATTTTTGGTAATCCATAAAATCTTTGTACATATGGATTATTAATTGTTTGACCAAATTAGATTCTTTTAACAATTTTATCGTTTGGTATTTGACAGAATTCAAAGGATTCTTGTCCACTTTAACATGTACAGAATCATCAAGTAAATCTTGAGCTTTCTTAACAATCATCCTTATACAAGATATTAGAACATTGAATATCAGGCATAATTATATCGTCACGCCATTTACTCATTTTGAGAGTAACACTCTGCTTTCTGCATATCTCTTAATATTGATGTAAAGTTAAGAAGATACTCATTAGTTTTCTTCCGAGATTTGTGCTAATGTTTTATGTATCGAAAGAAACGCATTAAGAAGAAATATTATTCAAGAACTTGTTGATTAATAGTCACAACACAATGCAACATTTATCAAAAAGATGCTTCCATTTTCAAGCATTATTCATTTTAGAACATCTTTTAATAAAAGAAAATTAATTTCATTCATCCACTCTTCTTTTGTACGCTTCCCAAATGACGGTGAAAATAAAAGAAAAAGAAGATGCATGTAAAAAATCTATAACTATAATGTTAATTTAATATGAGAGCAAGCGTTGCATAGAGAATCTTATTAATAATGCTGTCAGAATCTGAAAGAGTAATTCATTTGTAATTACATTTTAGCGTGCTGCTGCGCTGGGGGCGGGGCTGGGTGGTGTCTGCTGGCGGGGTGAGGGGTGAGTTTCACCCCGTAAAATTTACTTCCATATCATCACGCCATGCTTAGAGCACATCTCGATATATATTTTTTATTATTTATCTCTCAGATTTTGACAGTATAAATGCATAATTCCAAACTTGAAAATCATACTTGATTCTTATTCATTAGCATCAATAACACATGATTAATGGTACAGAACGTCACACAGTAATGGATAACCAAAGCATAGAACTAATGCTACATATTCAGAGTCCACTGTAGGCGATATATCTTATGTTATTATAAGTATTAGGCACGTTCTTTAAAGCGTTTATGATGAATATATCGTTTGCGGTATTGATAAAATTAAAAATTCAGGTCAAACTGTCCACTTACAACCTGAATTAAAGACAGATTACAGTCAATTTATTATATATTACGATATATTATACTGTTGAATGATTTATTATGCCATTATCTAGATACTGGCTATTAACATCAAAATAGTTCTGTATCAGAATAACAAATGTAGCCGCAATAAAATACCTGTGTATTTCTATACAAACGGTGTCTGGGATTAATTCTCACTTCAGCCGTTCTCGTTTCGGACACGGCTGTTAAAGATTCTTTAAGGTTATAGTGAGAGTTTCACCAATATTTCGGCGTAATAATAATTAATAATAAATAAGACTGTAACTCAGAACTTTACTGTCTAACACGGTGCTTAACGAGCGAACGAAGCGAGCTTGTTATCTTTGCAAGCATGTAAAGTTCGGGTTACGGTCGAGCATTCTACAATGATTTATGATATACCGAATAGCAAAAAAAAATTATAAATCATGCATATACAATATAATATACTGTATCACATTTGTATGTTTACAGAACTGATTTCAAACCGGTAAATGGGATTTTACAGTATTGTTATTTTTCACGATACTGTATCGTTGCTGATCAATATTTTAATAGGATTTGATTCATTCATTCGCGTTCATTTTTGAAAAATGAAAATTTGAAATGCCAACAAAATGGAATTGGTTTCTATCATTATTATATATTTATTATTATTGCTTAAGATCAACACGACCTATTCCTATTTGTTTATACGAAAGAAGGAAAGTTAAGTTTCATCGTCTCGTTCGGAATTATCACATTCGAACAGTAATATAGTTATTTATCTTGTACAATATTTTACTCATTTGTAAATCAAATTAAAATTATAACCAAGTCCTGTCAGTTACACACAACTGTTCTGTCAAAAATTATTTTTTCTTCAAACGTCATAAAAGTACGTTGTTATGTATTTGTATTCAACAAGCAGAAGTTCAATATTATCGCCGCCGGCGTAAAAGTGTATCCTTGGCAACACATTTACGCCGGCGGCGGACAAAGTAAAATATTATGAAAAATAGTTAGGTTGTAATTCAATAATTTGACAGTTAAAAATGAAACAAATAAACAAAAATAACAAAACAGCATATTCTACGGCAACTTGAAATGCTAGATAAGACAGAATATTTTTGAAGTTTTGAGCATTTTATAATATTTATAATTTTATTTTCTATATTTGAAGAAAAAATAGCATGTGTTATTCGGAGTAAATGTGTCTTTGGGTGCTTCGCCTGTAATTGTTCGATTCGCTTCGCTCGTCGTTCAAACTTACATGCTCAGCACCCAAAGTATCACATTTACTCCTAATGACACAATATACTATTAAATGATTTCGCATGAGCCTTTTAAGCATTACTGTAGCAACGTGCATTGTTTACCTGGTTTATTCACTTGTAAAATGTTTACAATGCAGCTGTTAATTATTAACTTGTAAAGATTCATTTCAAATGCAATAGGGGGCTTGACTAAATGGTGTTTGCAAGAGAATAACAAGTAAATTAATTTACTGGACCTATAACGTAAATATCTAATACCGGACACAGCCCGTAATAGAATCTTTACCGCTAGAGAGACCTCAATAATAATTCGTTTACAATGCAGTATGTTAGAATTATTTTTTTTCTTAATGTAATTGTAAAATTAAAAACTTGAATTAGTCATATCATAATTGCTAGATTTCTGCTAATTGAGATACTGGCTAGTAGGTTATACCAGATTCAATTAAATCCACTAGAAAGAAAGACGGGCAGGGAAAATATGTTCATGCTGTCGTGTCTTAAATAAACATGTTATTCCAAAATAATTATGATTGCTTCATAAAATGTTATTACAGAGTCACAAGAAAGAAGAAATCGTTCCGATTAAGCAATTTAACTCAAGTTAATCTTAATTACACCACACGTAACTCAAAACCCAAATCGTCGACGAGTAATCTGTACATGTCAGTTAAATAAAATAACTTTATACAGTTGTGTAACATGCGCATAATGAATCACGAAACGCTAATAACAGGATTGAAAAGATTTCACGTGTAAGTCCTCGGCTTGTCCGTTGCGTGATGTGTTGTGGTGCGGCCGTGTCTAACCTACCACTGTTCTTTCGTGTTCTCTTTGTTGGTGACTTTCCACTTTGGCCAATCTCACTTCGGGCAGAGACCGAAAAGCTCTGGAATGGGACAACTTGGAACATTATTTTAATTACACAAAAACGAATACGTACTCTATTACTGTCGTAAAACAATTGCCTGTCGCTCAGACATCCCGACAGATCGTTTCGTCTTTTCCTGTTCCTGTTAATACTTTCCCAACATGTGAGACGTCTCTAAGTTGTTCCCCTTCCTGTTAAGTATTAACATTTCCTCCCCTTCCTGTTCAGTATTAACATTTGCTTCCCTTCCTGTTAAGTATTAATATTTGCTCCTCTTCCTGTTAAGTATTAGCATTTGCTCCCCTTCCTGTTAAGTATTATTAAGTAGAATCGTACTTGGTTGCCGAAATCAACGTAGTTACAAACCAAAAATAGTTAGGAAGAACCATCCTGGGGTTCTGGCTGGCATAATAGGACCAAATTTCATGCGTGGCCAAAATAGCAATGGGCGAAATGGAAGCTCACCTCGATGTCCGTGTCCATCCGCGTTCTGTTCGGCTCCTCGTTATCTGCGAGCGGATGGCAGCGGCCTGAACAAACTCAACTAAGCCCATGTGTTTTTATTATGAATGACCTGTCAAAATGGTGGGCAAAGATGTCAGAGCCTGGCACGGTGTGATTAATAACTGGCCGTCGGTCGACCCTTGGCTCCGGAGCGACGTGAGGAGTGCGGGGGGCGACCGGAGCCCCGAGCGCTGGAGCTCAGATCTCACAGAACATAGGCGGCTCGTGGCGGAATTTTAATTTTAAATATTTTGTTTTCTATAAGTTTAAATTTGCCAATATAAGATACAAGTAAACCAAATTAGAACTCTTAAAACTAAGCGGCTATGTATAATTTCTTCTGAATAATAATAATTTAAATTTACCCCTGTGGTCCCCCCCCCCCCATTAACAACTTTGCGGGCTATGACTTCACGGCTGGTAACAGAATTTCATACGCTAAAATATATCACTTACCGAGATCTGCCTAAACAGAGTGCCACACCCATAATGAGTAAAAGGCGTGATGATATATTTATTTGATTTTATTTATCTATCATTCGTACATTTTAACTAAATAAATCGCACTTTATATTGATATTTGATAACTTTGCACTGGGTTATCCGATTTCGATTATTCTTATTTTAATAAATAGGGTATTCCTCGTTCTATTTGAATTTTTTTTAATTCCATCTTAAAGGTACCCAGTATTATATACCGATAGTAAATTTTCATTTCTTAAATGTTTATTTAATCGGTAGACCAAACTGTTCTCCTTGTTCATGTTTGCATCTGGTAACCGTAAGTGTTCTGCATTGCAATTTGAGGTTAAGTGTGGGGCGCCACTGGTCTGCGGTCGCAGCGATGGCGAGCGTTCAACATGGCCGCGCTCCCTGCATATTAGCGGAGCCGAGCCCCATAATAACCACTCATGTCGGATATCCATCCATCATGCGCAAATTATACGCCACAGTCTCACACGTAAAAATTATGACTGTCATTGCTATAATTTCGTATCACGCCACATACGGAGCGCGCTGTAATCAGTGAGTTTCCCTCAGCGGGAACCACGCCGCAGAAAAACCGAACGAACCCGTATAAATGCTATGCAATTCGCCTAATTACACGTCAAACAATGAAAAGCACTATTTATGCGGCCGTAAAAAGCGTCGTTAAGTTGATAGCAATAAACCTGCTCTCTGCTCAGCTCCGCAAGGCGTTTACGGCGAAAACGTTAATTATTCGCACACAATGTTTGGGTGCGTTTACTTGCCATTGTTTCAATATCTACTGCGTGTAATGGTCATGGGAAATGTTGCTCTATGCATGACTACCATAATTTTATATTCTCCTAGTTCGTTTGACATCTGCTTGCTAAATTGTTATGCCGTTAGTTGCTGAAATAATAGCTAATAAATACTGGATATTTTAATTAATAATACTTACGATGCAACGTATTGTTTAAAATACTACTCACAATGCGTGTAAGGAAACTGAAAGCTGTTTCAATACCTACCAAGTGGTGAGGTTATATTTAAACAGTACGAAGTTAGTAGCCCCAAAATGTATTGCGCAAATGCTCATGCGCACATGCATTAACATGTTTAAAATATTTTTTTTTTATTACTTACTATAAAATTCATAATTGAAATGTAAGTAAGAATTGAATCAAATAATTTGTTATAATTACTCATACATATGTTAATTGATGTATACCATTAGTTTCAACTAAGATGCAATATCTAAATTGTGATTAGAGTTAAGAAATGTTTGTGATATATTTACTGATTTACTTATTATGACGAAATAGCATTATTGTGTATGTAGTACGAAAAGTGATATATTCCCGGACGATTCCACCATCGTCAGAACGAGAAGTCCGGGAAGTTTACTTTTCGTACGTGGTACACATATTTCATTTATAAACTTCAGACAACCAACAAGACATAAAAATATTGCGTTGTTTTGAAAAAATATCTGAGGATAGCGTATCCAAGGTTTGTTTATTTATTTTTACATGCGTCAAATTTATTTGAAAAGCTAAATCATACGGAAATATTTTGCCAGTGTCAACGACACTAAAATACCGGATTAATGCACTTTTTGGTTGGAAAACACATTGGAAAGGAGTCAGTTTTCGGCGATCGAAAAAAAGTTTTTTCTATATTTACAATATATTTTGCATTTAATCCAGAACACTGGAGTACCTATTCTGTAACTTACCTGTTAATTTTTAACGGCTTATTAAAAATTTTATCGAATGATAACAGACGATACTGAATAAAAATTGAAAATTTCATTTAACATTAATGATAGATTAGTAAAAATAAACATTTGTCGAACACTTATAAGCTGCTACCATTCTGTATTAATTAATAATAATAAATAATATAAAGCATTGAATTTGAATATTAAGAATTGACTATAACTGTCTAAATATATAATAGTCAATGTCATTAGGCAGTAACAAACAAAAATGTAAGATTCTGATTAATGTGCTGGCACGATAAATTTTCGTAGGTATGTCAAACAAATGCAATATGAAAGTTACGTTTCGTAGAAGGTGGCAGTGGCCTGTGGAAATATTCGCAGTTATAAATTAAAGCCCTCGCAGCGCATTTCACCGACTGACGGACATGCCAGCGACCGCGAGCAGCGAGAAACGTGTTAATTAATGGGCGAGCTAATGAGTGAACGCACATGCAAATTGATTTATAGTGCGCTTATGTAATATAGCATGCATACGTGAGCCACTCCGCCTAATTGCACTCGCAGTTTTAAAAAGCGGCCGCGATACTTTACCTCTGTTCTGCTCTGCCCCAATTTACCATGTCTCATTCTACGCCATGACCGCGAAGATTGATTTGATAATATTGCTAACAAAATTTCATTTCATTCTCAAAAGTGTGATCTATTTGTGATTTTAATCAAATATCCTAAAGATTTAATTGAAAGTTTTTAATATATAAAATTATTATTAGTATTAATATCAACTGCGGTGTTGATAAATTCATAGCGACGTGATATATGGAACACCAATATTTAAATAAATAAATAGGTAATTTGCAGATCTGGATGGCGTAGTGGTTGTGTCCCTAGCATAGCACGCCAGATGTCATGTGTTCGAATCCCACTGAATAGCATGATCGTTTGTATTCACATAAATTCATAATCATCCATTCATGAGGCGGCATAGGACCATAATAGTTAGTCCGCTTCTGATCTTCGTAAAAAAAGATATAGGTGATTTGTTGGTTTAAAAGTTCTAGAAGTTGAGTGGAAATTCTTGTCAAGGCAACGGTTTGGCAGCGCTAAAGCTGGATCACTCGATAACTTAAGTTAAGCAATGCTGCCCGCGGTTAGTAGTTGAATGGGTGACCGCTTTTAAGAAAACCCATACCAACGAATACTGCTTGCCATTGTCACACCACCGAAATCGAGAGACCGAGGCGGCATGTAACTTTAACAGTTGAGAAGGCTTAAACAAATGAATAAATAAATAATAATAGACACAATTGAACTTTATACAGTCAGAAAATAGTCACCTAGCGGAGGATGTTCGAAAGACTAAAATGGGTTGTGATAAGTCTCTAGAAATAATTGCACTTACGTAATAAATTTTCTATAACACTGTTTTGGAAATTACGCATTCCACAACTAAAAATTGTATTGGAACAACTATCATTCCATACGACGCGTTTGGAATAAATTCGGCAAATCAGAGCCGCATATTAGCGCGATATGTAAAGTATCTTGGTTCGGTTGCTATGGTTACGTTTGTTTATTTTAATTATTTGAGTTTGACGTTTTCAACTGTTTTGTATTTTGTATTTTTTGTATAATTTCCAAAATCTTGTTATAGAAAGTGGAACAACAGGTAACGGAATGGCATCTCACACTCGGAAACCGTAGTCCGAGCCGAAGAAATATGTACTATTCAATAACAGGCATCGGTAACCCATGACCCGCGGGTCACCAAGTGACCTATTTCATAATTTCGAATGACCCATTCGTGTTCCGTAAATAAAGAAAAATAACTTGTATTCTGCCAACATTTAGCAGTATTTATGTTAGCATTTATATACTTACATATTTTTATTTACAGGAAAATAGAATTATATACAATTAAACTAACTAAAACATTGTTTTTATAATAATTAGAATTTTTCCTTTTTCACTGACTTGAAAAGTATTCTTAATAGACTCATTTTGATTGTTTTTGATCCGCGCTCAAAATTGGTTGCCGATTCCTGTTGTAGAATATACTATTCGTATATCACTAGGTAATTCTAGTAAATAAATAATGACGTATTAAACTAATTACTATTGTCATCAGGCTGTAACAGTTTCGCAGCAATCTAAATATAGGATGTAATATTGGTGGTTATTAGCAACCGGAGACAAATAATTTAACGTAGATCATAACATAGCGAAGCGGAGCCAGGGAGGCTCATAATGCCGCAGCGGCAGCAATTGGATCTAACACACGTCGCATAGTCGCGTTGTAGGCGAGCGAGCCGAGTTAATTCCCGAGTGCGACGCGGCCAGATATTGGAAACCGTTATTAAATATCGTAAAGAGCTGCGAAAGCGCTGCGACCACTTCCGGCGTAATACCCCTGAACGTGCTGCTGCTTCCGCTCGACAAATGCGCCCCGACAATTTGTATCGCGGCGATTTTAACCAAGAACATCCAAACATAAATTGCATTTTGAAAAGAATAAGCGCATAGCATGCACGTACTGTTGGTTGCTTTTGGGATACATCGTACATGACGGCTCGTCAGACAGTTTCCTTTCCGAAATTAAGAAAATGTGCGCAATAAATATTATAATATTTTCTACAAATAATATATGAAATTTTATGATTTACTAAATATGTAATGTATAAGTAGATACAAAGTTATCGGACATCGGTTAGTAGTTGTAACAGTGGCTTACACCGGCTGGACAACATACATGGCATATATGTAAAGTATATGACAATTTTAAAGTAAAATTAAGATGTGTATTGTGGTTCACTCTAGGGATAAAGTATAGTTTCATAATTCCGAATGGATTACTATTACTACTCTTACTACTACTACTATTACTATTGCTACTGCTAATATATTAGTAGATAAATATGTTTTGAGAGAAATATAAATTCCTCAGTGAACTGGAGGTAATAAATTGGCAAAAGTTTTCTGGTCATTTTATTGTTGTGTGTAATTTTACGTCAGTTTTTTCTTCACAAATAAATTGATCTATTTTTCATCAATATTTTAGGGAATTTTAAAAGATTTTAATCATTGCCAATCATATATTTAGGTTAGTTGTCATTTTTGTGCGTAGAGCTTGAACCAGAAATATTATACTCTATTTAATAACAAGAAGGAGTGTTTTAAAATGTTGCCGCAAAAAATCTGATTGGTTAACGCTCAGCCGATTTACACCGCTTTTACTAGAAGTTTACTGAAGGTCGTATCAGTTGTCATCTGTCAATGAGGGAATCGATTTGATATTATCAGATGTTTGGTATTTTGACTATTTTAGCTTAATTTATTTTTGTGAAATTCCACAAATACATAAATCAGTTCTTTTCAGAACTATTATCATGATTTATTACATATACATTATATAAAATTAATAATTAACTGCATTTTTAAAGTATTATTGGTAAATTAAAACAAAATAATCTGTATATTACAATTGTCAATCCATATGATCTCCAACTGACAAAAGTTGAAATTTAAATTTGTCACGAAAAATTCTAGTGACTTTTTTGGTGCTTTTCTGCATTGTATATATGGCTTCAGGTTTTACTCCTCCTAGTTTTTAAAAAGACTATAGGTGGACTATTATAGTAGTATAGGTGACAGCTGATATCATATCGGTACTACTGAAATTGTCACAAAGAATTGACAGAAAACTTGACATGTGTAAAACGAGCCAATAAATTGCGTTGTTTATTTTCATATCCTTCTAGTTTAACCCAAACTACCTCTTCCTATAATTCCTAACACTGTTAAGAAATACTATACACCTTTCTCAAGACTTCTTAGTGTACAATAAATTATGAAATAATGCAACTGAGCTAATATTTTCCATGATTTTTTTTTACTAAATAGTGCATATACTTTTGAGCACAAAATTTGCCTCCCCATTGTTTAAAGGCTCCTTTCGCCCTTTTTGGAATGTGGCAACTCTGCTTGTAGTACAGCTCGGTAGGGTACGAATCCAGCCGCCGCCAATTCCACCCCGTGAACCAAGGTCTGTCGGTGGTGCAGGGAAACCATTAGAGACACTTGCCGGGACATTCCCGGCACGGAGACTTAATCAAAACCCGCAAAGCCCTTGTTGATAACGGCGCGGCTAATCCCGGTCTTCGGGAATGCAATCCCTGCACGCTAATTTATGGGCGACGCCTCCGTGCGGCCACGCGACCTGAACTCCAACATGCTTCTTTCTCGGCTCCGCCATAGGCGGATTCACCGCGGACCTGGGGGAGCTTAATGAAATTTTATATTTGTGTTTTGGATAATAAAGAAGTTGGTGGATTTAAGGGATGAGTTGGGGATAATTGTCCGTCGGTCGGCGATACATGCTCGGTTTACTCACTTGATTTATGCAACCGAAATTATTTTACTTAAAAATACCCATAGTTCTACATAGTTTTTCCGATTTGATAGCCATGTTGCTAATGTTTCTCCGGAATTTTTAACCCTCCAAGAACACGCATATTTTTTTTAATAACGGAGAACACTCTGGGTCAATCTGACCCAATACTTTTTTGATCGTCTACCATTCTGCAATGACTAGATAGATTGGTCTAAAAAAATTCTGATGTATATTTAAAATCCGATATAAACGAATAATGCAAAATTTTATAATTATGAATGTCTTTGATAGATAAATCCAGTATATGTACCATTTCATATTCTTGTCGAATAATATTTATTAGACAGGCTGTTTTGTACTTATTTTCTCGTTATATTTCATAATAAATATTTTATTTACAATCAGTTCGGACTTTTCAAAAGTTTTCACTTCCACTACAAAATCAAAGCGTATTTATTTACTTTTTCTGCTACTTGTCATAGTTCGGAAGTAGCATAAGCCATGAATTTATTTTCAGAGCCAGTCATTTCAGTCTTCCCTAAATAAATATGAATGTCACTTCGAAATTGTAAAATTCACCACTTACTAAACAATAGTATATTTTATATTTTGTCATGATTTTGCATCATAGAAAAAATATTTGGATTGTAATATAAAATATTTCACAACAAATTCCATTATTTAAGCACTCTCCCTGCCGATGGGAGGGAAAGTGAACAATTCTCCCGTTGATATAAAATTGGCTGTTTCTGTCACGATTTTGATATCATAGAAATCTAGTTTCTTACTTAGTCGTAAAAAAATATATTTCACCCTAAAGAGTAAATGTTAAATGTTAATATCGTGATCGTGAATAAAATAGTATGCAAACATGGATGATAAGTTTCATTATATTCGGCTACAATGACACGCTTTCTACCTCGGTATATAATTTACTATTATATACTTATACAAAGTATATACACCAAGCACAATTCTAGTGGCATAGTGCGCCCGTTCCCACGGCTCACGTACGCCCATGTAAGTCACAACTACCGCCATCCTTCCAGCTTTAATGCAGCTCGGTGTTAGTACTTAGAGCGCCGTAATATGCTACCATTGTTCTCGTAATCCTGAGGCGCGGAAATCCTGTAATCTTGTACTGAAATATATCCCGTAACGAATGGCATGGCAGGCGACTGCGGCTCCAACTGATTTAATATTATTATGCCCTGCGAACCCGCCGCCCCTTACTCTTAGCCCCTGTAGAGAACTGGCTTACTAGCTTCATATCATCGTGTCATTTAAACACCACTAATGTGATTATCGCAATTTATTGTCGTCATTTATTTCAAGGAATAAGTATTGGTGCCAGCTCGAAGAGAATATCCTATTTTTATTGTTCCTCATTCTCTTTCTCTATTAAATAATATTCTACAACAATGCACGATTACTGGCATAATCTCCTTTTTTGTGTACGATTATTCCTAAAACAAACAATTAATTGTATATCCAGAGAAATGTTTGAAAGAGTTGCTGCAAACAGTACATAATAAAAAATTTATAATCAAAATTGACAAAATTTTAATAATATTTTTAGTCCCAGGCGATTCACCGTTAGATTTTGTAAATTTAACAAGTTTCAAATTTGTTAGCAAGTAACAAATTATTTAGATATGTGTATTTCGTAACTAAATATTTTAGTAATTATATTGAAGCAAAACAATAAACCTAGTTTATAACAAATTGAGTTGTCAGAATTTCAAATTGATTAGTTAAATTTATTTGTTAAATTTTATAAATCTAGCAATTAAATATGAAACAACAATTTTTTTTGTTAAGAATTCAGAATTAACAAAATTTTAATTTAGCATATTTGGTCAAGGTTACAGAAATGTAATAATAGCGTTTATTTCAATGAAATTAGATCAATGTTTATTATTTTATAATCATTTGTCGGAAAAATATTATGTATAATCAGAGCGCAAAGTATTCATGTCGCTCTCATACGATTGAAACATGAGTGACAAAATATAATTTTGCGCACTAAATATGCAAATAGTTCCTTCTGGCATTTCGAGTACTTTCTTTAATTTACTAAGATTATTTTGTCACGCCCTGTTTTCAATAGCAATAAGCATTTGTATCATTTAATAGGCCTTTGCCTCTACGCCTGTCAGTGAAGCAGTTTTGAGCGGGGGATATTGTTTGCATTTAAATGTATGTAAACTAAATACACAAATAAATGGAAATATAAAAAGCTCATTAGTTGCAAATATCCGGTGCAATTTTTATTTGAATTTACCTTTATGACAAAACATAAAGCTGTCAGATTTAACTGAATATTGTTATTAATAAGCTTTTGCTATAAATTATGATAAATGATTTTTTAATAACACATGTCATAAACAAGCCAACAGAAATAAACATGAAACAGATAAACATTTAGATATAACACGTTAACCAATATGGACATAAATTGTTATATCTGAAAAACAGATTTGTTGCGCTTACATTCATGGTCTAGATTTATGTTATTAACTTGGAAATATATCGTATTAAATTACGTTGCTCAATATTTAATGACATGTGATTAAATATAATAATAATAATATGATAATTAGCTGGCTCGCAGTGAAATTACAATTCCTATTAAATCGTTATTTATGCGAATTGTCAAACCGGACTTATGAATAAAACATGTTTCCGCTAATTATTGACAGACCGCGCTACCAGGGACGGCATCGGCGACATTTCTTTGATATGCCACTCTGTTTAACATACTAAATTTAATTTAAATTTTAAATTGGATTATATATTATCGTTAGTTGATTGCAAGCTACTAAATATCACATATAAATATTTTTTAGATATTGTAGCCATTAATATTATATAATTAAAATGTACGAATATATTTTACATGATACAGGATGATGACGATTTATTATTATTGAAAAAGTTTATTAACGAAAATATGTTTGAGTATATTTATGACACATTTATTCATGAAACAGTTTATTATCTCAAAAACGCTTCAAGACAGAGTCTGTTATTAAATAATTAAAATTGAAACATTTATTACAGTTGATGCGGAGTGCTCTCAGCAAAATAGTTTGCATCAATTTGTCAAGCATTTTTGCACGGCGTCGGCAAGCAGCTATATTAATTACGGCCCGAAACCCACACGAAAGCCGCATCACGCCGCTGCATTGTCTCATACAGCGCGATTACATGCATGTCATAAATTAAAATTATAAAGGTCAACAACTCGGGTTTATCTACTGCCATAACGTTACCGTTATAATTTATGGTACAACAAATTATTAAATTACAAAATGAAATTTATGCCCGTCTCACAATAATTATGCAAATATTTAATAAATTAATGAGCTTTCTGTATCCCACTTTCCATGCGGTGATGTAGCGGAAAGCCAATCTCACACTCGACCAATTCTTCATCCAGTTTTCAATTTAAATTATTCGTCTAGGCATTTGCATACATCTGTATGTACAATATTTACTACTGGTACCACTAATTCGCAAATAGCTCGTGACGTAATATGTCCACCACAATATTTTACAGGAAAGTGACCAAATGTGGAATACAACTTTCTTTTCTTGACAAAAATAAATCATTTCACAAATTAAATACGTTCTCTAGTAATCAAAATCAGTCATACATTATTGCATAAACATAAATATCTTCCATATTAAGGATCTTATTCCATATTTGGTCACTTTACATTATTATTATAATGGATGAAAAGATTTTGGAGGAATCAATCAGTTTATTAAATTCAATAACACATTAACTTTTCTACATCAATTAAGTAATCATGAGGGTGATAATTGTTTATAGAAAAAATTTTTAAAAATTTTGTCAAAAAATAAAACACCCGCATATTACACAATCAACTTAAAATTAAGAACGGTTATCATACCATGGTGAAGACTTAAATAAAGTCGAAACGTTAATGTGTTAATGAATTTAAACAAACTTTTAGTACTTTGAGCAGAAAGAGTGTATGTGATTTATTTTATTCGCTGACAATAGATTGCTGTAACAATAAATGTATATTTTATAAGTTGTTAATTATCACCCTGATGAAAACTACATCTCCAAGTAGATGTTGTTTTTTTTTTTTCAAATAAACTGACTGATTTCTCAAAGTACTTTTCATCTTTCATTTTCAATCAAGTCAAGAAATCCACATTTTATTATTATTATTTTGAAAAATTAAAAATAACTATATGGTGATACAAACTTTATAGATTATAGTTTTGCCTACATTACTAAATAAATTAATAAAATAATTCATCCTTAAAGTAAGCAGAGAAATCTGTTGTGGATAGTCAGGCCAATGAATTTTTGCACAAGATAAATTTTGAAGAAACAAACATTATCGCATGATTATAATGTGCCAATATCAAACTGATGGAATTATAGAAATCTATCATTAAATTAAAATGAAGATTAGAATAAGACATGACTTCTCCTCTGTTTTCTAAATCATTATTCATTGTTACTTAGTTAGTGTTTCAATTTATTTGTTTATATTGTTTTCGTAACAAAGAATTACGTACAGAAATTCGAAATGTTGAATTTTAATAAATATATAACAGAACTTAAACCAAAAAGCCTTTATTTATTTAATAATTAAAGTTAGTAGTTTTATGCCGTTGCGTGTTGAATATTATTTACATTTTCAAAAGTAATAATGTAGTTACTGATTGCTTTTCGTAAATCTTCCGCTAGATGGTAGTACAGTATCTATACACTTTTGATAGTTCAACATCAAGGAGCTACTTGGTCAGTGTGGTTGGTGTATTTTAGTGTGTCAAAGTGTACAAAACTTGTTTTAAATAACAAAAGGTGAAGGAAAGAGTTCATATGGACCAAACCCCAAAATAAAATCTAAAGTGTGGATGAGAACAGAGCACCAGCAGCATCCCTTTGCGGTCACAAGCGCCTGATCAAAGCAACGTCAATTCGAGACGCCTTTCAGCAACGAAAATTGAGATTTAATACAACAAGAACACGACTCGAGACGAGAAAGAGTTGGAAATGTTATAATCTGACCGGCGTCAGATCACTGTTATTATAATGCTACCGTGTGACAGCTCGTAACCCTCTTCAATGCAAGCAGTGAACCAACTGCTAAGCCCGGACAGCTCACAGATTCACCATATACAGGGTGCTATGTTACTACACCATTCTACAACGCTTTCATAAATTATGTGATCACGAGAACCATCACCACAATGAACAAATTCCCACTTTCGTTCCTTCTCTACTTATATTTTTGGGGGTTGCTCTCTGACGGCACTGACAGTGTAAATGATATAATCATATAGAAATCTGATCTTAGCGGAGTACCATATCAAGAATTGGAAAAGGCTATATGATAATGGGTGAAACTTTAGTATGAAGCTATAGTATATAATTGAGAAGTTTTAAACAGATTACCTATTTAATGATGGTAAAATGGGGTAAATAGCTCCGTGGTAACGTGTCGGACTGTGGATCGTGAGATCCTCAGTTCGAATCCCACTGGCGACAGTTACCAATTTAAATTTACCCCTGTGGTTCCTCCTCCACTAACATCTAACACTAACAGAGTGCCACACCCATAATGGGTAAAAGGCGTGATGATATATTTATTTATTTTATTTATTTATTTAAACAGATGACACTCAGTGGGATAGCACGAATCCAGAAAGAGTCAACCAAACATTCCTATACTGACACACCACTTCCGCCTCGTCCACATTCACAGTGCGATTCATACATGCTCGTCTATTCTTCACACACGGAATCATTCGTTCACGCAACAAACCATCAATCATACCCAACCTCTTATTCCTCGGTCGCCCACGCAATCGTTCATCTTCAATCTCACCCGCATATATTAGTTTCACTAACCTTTCGAGATGGCCAAATCATCTCAACTGACTCACTCCCAATTTCTTAACAACATTCTTCTCAATCTCTTACTCACCATACACTAATATATTTCGGATACGATTACGTCTCGAATACCTACACACTCCTCTCAAATATCTCATATCTACCTATACAGCAGTAATACGTGGTTCATGCTTCTTCATCCACACCCAACATTCAGAACTATATTCATCAATGTAGGTACTTACTAACACACCATTATAAACTCTCAATCGAGAATCTCTAAATACATTAAGTCCAAATACTGGAAGCAGAAAAACATCAGCATATCTTGCTCAAATCAGATAGCTCACATCGTGGAAGATAAAAGTGTAGTAGTGGGATTTATGTAAAATGAGTGCGTTTGCCACCCTGTATGTGAACGTGAGACAGCGAGCGAGACAGCAAGAGGAGTGTGTAATGAGCGAGCGGCGGCGGCGTGTTCAAGGTAGATTGGCAGAAGAGTTCACAAGATGACAGCTTTCATGCTAGATGTACGGGATTATATCCGGCTGGTTGACTTGTCCCTGTCAATTAGGCTTTCAACTGTCGACAGTGGGCTGCTCCGCGCTCCGCGAGGGTTTGATGTCGGCTCGGGTTACCTGGTGACAGCCCGCTAGGCTGTTGCTCCACAACACAACAAGCGGATCGGGTTCCGCTGCGCTCCACGCTGCGGGAACACTTTACACTGCACGAGGGGTGAATGTTTCATACTTCGATGGCTTTCAATCTGCAATGTTCAACAAATGGAATTTTGGTTCTAGCTCATTCCGATGCGATGAGTTTTTTGTTGTAGAACGTGTTCAATGGTAGGGGGTCATTTTGTCAAATTTATTTTTAATGCGTTGTTGTTCGAAAATGAAAAGGTAAATTAGAATATTCAAAAATTGAGAACACCTTGTATTTGTGCAACTGGGTATGAACCAATTGAGCGTTATGGATAAATTTGCACCCTTTACTAACATAGGTATTTCATGGAATTAATGAATAAATGTCTTGGATTTATATGTAAGATTTTGTGGACACAAAGGGTTCCAAGAGAAACTTTTACAAATAACGGAAGAAACAAATTGGGTTTGAAAAGTCCAGAAAACATAACGAAACAAACCTTAGATTTCAATATAGCAGTTAATGACATGTAGAGGCAACTACTTAAAACATGGAAAAGGATTATCAAAAAGAATTTAAAAAACAAAATAAAAATGTAGCAGGAAATAGAGAAGAATGGAAAAAATTTACAGATAAATTAGCAATACAAGGAAATGGAAGAACAAGAAACAAAAGAAGGTAGATCTAGCAAGTGGACCAGCAGACGAAAGAGGAGGAAGAAAATTAGTGTCTAATATATGTCTAGAACTGCTTTACGAAGTGCCGCATCCGGAAATGAGTAAAATGGCATGAAAATATTTTTATCCAAAAACTCTCAATAAATGCTCTATGACTATGGCGATTTTAAACAAACAAAGTAACAGTTTATCCACTAGTGGGTATAATTTTGAGGAAAGTCACTAGTGAGTATTTTTTTATTTACAACAATAATAATAACACACAACACCTTGGTAACTACTTCGATTGACATTTTAATTTAAAAATTTAAAGCATATGTCACTGTCAAATAATATTTCTTTAATAAAATTTTCATTTATTAAGAAGTGTTGGATAAAACGTTATACTTCACACGTGGGCAAAGTGGAATTACCCACTCGTTAAAATTATCTCACTCAGCCTTCGGCTTCGTGAGCTAAAATTTCTCTCGTGGGTAATTCCTTACTTTGCCCTCTTGTAAAGTAAATAACTATTAACGCATCAGGCTATGGATCATGAGATCTTTAGTTCGAATCTAATAGTTGACAGTTCCCATTTAATTTTACTCTTGTGGTTACCCCATTGAGAAGCATGATTTGAAGGCTGGTGACGGCACTTTATGAAATGGGTAAACGGCATGTTCATATTTTTATTTTCTAGTTACATGTTTTCATAATTGTAAACTGTAAGCCCTTTGTTGTCGCAAATCAGAGGTTGACAGTAATGAAGAGAAAAATATTAATCACAACATTAATAATTGGTGAAAGAAGAGAATGAATCATCATATAATTCATAAATCCTCATGACAGTAACGAAGAGAAATGAAACATTTCCCGAGACAAACACACAACACCTCTTTCCCCATCGCATTAGTCAAGCGCAGGGGGGTGCGAGGGAACACGAAGTAGAAGCGACAAAGGCTGTCGGTGTCGGTGTCCAGTAGCGGCACATCCCAAGCTTCTTGTCCGCTTGTCCAACACCCCGCGTTCTGTTTCCGCCATGAAAAGAACTAAATCTCCTGTCGTCGTCCACAATCGAGGGGCATTATTTTCTTTCTTTGTGGTCCTTTAACAAGGCCAAACGTGTCCCATTCAGCCGGCGGTGGCGGCGAGGCATGAATGCACTCGATTAGAGCTGATTACTGGTTGTGAGCGCGAGAGCCTGTTGTAATCCCTCTGGCGGCGGGATAAATGCCAACCAGACACGGCTGCAAATTATTGTTTGGTAAATAGCTGCCTGTGGAGGTATTAACGATGTCCTTGGGACTGCACTGCGCGCTGGGTCATGCGGTTCATGGTTGGAGCTGTTTCTGGGAGTTCTGTTGCGCCGCAGCCCTCGTCCATACAAAACAGACTTAGTATTTCTTTTTTGTTGGAAGTGTCACTTTGTCTAGCGGGATATTAGGATTAGTTTTTCTTTTCACAATTGTTGCTTGTGAATTCAATGTGAACTAATATCCCACTTGGGATTATTGCTGTATTATTTTCTGGAAATGCTAATACTACCTTTGAGGCGGTTTCGATACAACATAAATACTTGTTAAGGATCTGAAAACCTATTTAAATTCATTGCAACATGCTACAAATTTGTTAAATCAACATACCGACATCAATGTGTCATTTGAATTAGAAAAGGCCCACAGAAGTTTACCCATTTCTGCTCAAATTATTATGTGCGGTTATCACGGCCTCTGAGGATGCTAGAAGTGGAGGAGCCACAGGGGTAATTTTGTATTAAAATTTTTCGGAAATTTGTCGGCTGTGAGACTTGAACCATTGCTTTTCTGATCTACAGTCCGAGGCGTTACCACGGGGCTAGTTAACAAAAATAAGTACATTAAATTTAACCACGCTTTTTAAGTTATAATTTGACAATTCAACTCATGTCATCCGTCAAAAATGGTCCAATAGATTTTGGGGATTTACAATTTTCCACCAATTGAAAAGAATTATACTGTCAATTTTCATTAGTGATCCCATCGACAATTTTAAACAATTGAATTGTAACACTGTTGCAATGGAAGTAAATCTATTTGCAACTCATTTTAAATAAAGAATACATTTTGACTCGTTGAATTTTCCTCTGAATACCATTCGTGTTACAATTTATATAGACAATTTTTGGAGCTGCATCACTCATGGTTATTACGCATGAAAATATCATTTAAAATCAAGCGTAATACCCATTCTTGATAAAGCAATAAAAATTGTGTGTATAACTAGTAACACTAGATATTGGTCTGCACTGCACGAAACCAACTTCAATTCTATTAATTTTTGGAATTTGGCAGCAGTCATATGTTTAACATTAGCGGGTAATTAAATTTCGTAACAAATGTTTAAAGAATTTTAACTCAAAAAACCAGATTGTTGCCCACGACGAGTTCTGCTGGTAAAATGTAATGTACCCAATTCGTCATAGTTTTCACACATTATGGATATGAATAAAACCTTGTAAAGGTTCCACCTTCTGCTGTGTTTGATAACAAATGAGAGTGTTACTGAGAAGCATGTATCATATGTCAAATTTGTGACAAGTCAGGTAACGGAAAATAAACAATGTAAAATAACAAAACATGTGTCCACAGAAGCTAAATCACGAAGTCAAATGAATACAGTAGACGCGTAGATGGTATCTATTATTCAGTCGCTCACGTTTATTTGTAGAAGAAGAACGGCTGTCACCCGGCCTGCAACACTACTATTTATTATCGGCTTTCTGCGTATCTAAATATTTTAACGCTTTATCACTCGTAAAATATTACGCCCGAAATCATAAACACCTCACTCGACAAACAATGTCACAGAGACACTCACACTGCGCAACTACAGGATGGATCACTTTGAAAGAAAATATTTGTTATTTACAGACCAATTGCAGGAAGGTATTTTTCCTGCATGAGGAGAGCTTTTGTGGATGACGTCTTCTCGCAAGAGGTTGTACAATGCGTTTTGTAAAGAACTAAATTATATTTAATGGAATTTAATAAGAATACTCGAAACTTTACAAAAGTCAAAGAAATCACCGGTTGCAAACAAATTTAAAGATACAACTGTTTGTAAACACATTTTTCTTTAAATTATTTGCAAATATCGATAGTTTTCCCGGTTTTGATACACGAAAATCAGTGTAACTAACATTTTATGAAATATTTTGTTATTTTTAATAGTATATTGTGTATCTAGTAGGAAAAGTGGTATATTCCCGAACGATGGTGGAACACCAGGGGTCCGGGGGAGTTTACTTTTCCTACGTTGTACACATATATTTTTTTTTTTTTGATAGGTTTATATTCAATAAGTAGTTATTTTATATTTCATTTATGAACGTCAGACAACCAATAAATCATAAAAATATTGCGTTGTTTTGATAAAAATATCTGAGGATAGCGCATCCATGGTTTGTTTATTTATTTTCACAAGCATCAAATTTATTTGAAAAGCTAAATCGTACAGGAATACTTTGCCTGTGTCCGGAAAAGATATTCCCGTATTGTTATTTATCGTAACCTAGCAAAGACACTAAAATACCGGATTAATGCACTTTGTGGTTTGAAAACAAAGCGAAAAGGAGTGAGTTTTCGTCCGACCGAAAAAAAAATTGCTGTAGAATGCTTGGGGAAAGCCAGTATTTTTTTTGTTACCGCACGAGTGTGGGAATTGAAAGATTCTAGTTATGGATAGCGTGCGTCAAATAATTTTGTATCCAGCTTTATAAATACAAAGTGAAATTAGAAATATCATAACTTCAGAAATTTATAGTGTAAGGACTATAAGGTATTATTTTTCATGTTAGATTAAATATTGACCATTGGCTTGGTTTATAAGTGTGTAACCTTAATTGTATCCTTTTCATTCTATTGATGATGATAACTTAGTTGCCGAAATACTTATGCAAACTTTTTCTATATTACGTTAAAGCTTAGATGATTTTGATTCTAAATTACCCGTAATAGTAATATTAAGAATAATAATAAACATCCGGCTCGAATGACCAAATGTTGCTTCTAAATTACCTGTAATAGCAATTTAAAGAAAAATAATAAATATCCGGCTCGAAGGACCAATGTTTTTTTTCTAAATTACATGTAATAGTAATATAAATATTAATAAATATTCAGCTGTGAAAACCCAAATTGGAAGTATTTATTTACGTGTCATCAAAAGTATTTTTTAGTATGTAACAAATCAATACAGTAATTTTTTTTCTAACATTCTGATTTTGAAAATTAAAATAATAGTCGCTGGCAGTCGTAGTCATGACAGGGGATAAATTTAATTTTTACATTGTTATTAGACTTAGAATTTTAATATTTATTTTGGTAGTATATGTATTGTGGTACGGGCGTACAATGAGAAAGCCAGATGAAAGGCTACCAAAAATGTCATTAAATGTAAACATCACAGAAAAAGCCAAATAAATAAATGGAACGAGACATCAGCAAAACCATGGAATAACTAGGCCTAACGGAAGAGGATATTATGCATCAGGCTCTATATAAACCAGCATCATGAAGTTGGATAAGCTGTCCATAACATTGTTATAAAGCCACGACTTGCACAGAGGCGGGATACCGTCTGACAGCTTGCCAGACTGCTTGATTCTGCGTCGTCGCCGCCGCCTCCGCGTGATCGATGGGTGACGTGCGCGTCCGTCAATCAATCATTGTGTCGCACTTGGAGTCGTTGTCTCCCAGCCTAGTAGGCCTTGTCCCCGTCAGCCGTGTGTGTAAGAGTAAGCCTGATTTACAGTCGGTTATATATCAGCTAAATCTTTATGTATCTTTGTAGGTAGGTTATGTTGGCTTTAAAAATAATGGCGTTAAGAAATCTTTTTATTATTGTTTGGTGCTAGTTCTGAAAGAGAGTAATTGCTACTTAGCACACGTAATCTCTTTTTATAAATTATCACATTTATTACACCGAGAGTTGTTTTTTTTTTATTACTGTTCATAGAGTATGAATCAACACCATAGTTTCAGTTAAAGAGATTAATAGCAATCTAAAAAAGCTATTTTTACCTCCTGCTACATCCTATAAGGGAGGTATAGAAATCATGTTAAAAATTCGGTAGAGAATTTTCAGTGAATGAGCACGTTTTTGAAGGGATGAGCGTTTCTTGATAGTGGTGGTCCACGTTCCTACATTGTTTGATAAGAAATCTATGGCGGGGGGTATTTTGGTGCCCACAACATTTTTTTTTTCTTATAAGTATACATAGAAATAATTTATATTTATAATTAATAACAGACAACTTAGTACAACAATTTTTAAAGGTAATACTGGAGGATTTTTGTTATTGCCAAACATTCAAACTTGTTTACGTTTTGGGTAGTTTGTCATTTTTGTACATATAGTATGTATCAAAAATATTAGTAGCATAGGCGACAGCTAATATCGCGTTAATACCACCGAAATTGTCCCAATAAATTGAGAAAACAAACGACAATACCTATTTTTGTTTTTGTCAATTTATTGTTGTATGCAATGTGACACTTTGTGTCAATTTATTCTTGGCCAATAAATTGTTCAATTGTCTTGAGGATTTTAGTTATTGCTAAACATTCAAACTTGTTTACAATTTCGTTAGTTTATCTTTTTTGTAAGTATTGCTTGAACTAAAAATATATGTAGTGTAAGTGACAGCTGATATCATGTTGGTACTACAGAAATTGTCCCAATGAATTGGGGAAAATTTGGTCTATGTAAAACAATAAAATAAACGACAATAATTTTTGTTTTTATCAGTTTATTGTTGTATGCAATATGGCACTTAACGTCAATTTTTTTCTTGGCCAATAAATTGTACAATTTATTAACGCATTAGAAAATGTTGTATTTTTCAACAAAATTTTACAGGATTGTAGAGGATTGTAGTTATTGCCAAATATTCAAACTTGTTTACGTTTTGGCTAGTTTGTCATTTTTGTACGTATAGCTTGAACCAAAAATATATGTAATAAAGGTGACAGCTGATACCATGTTGATACTACTAAAATTGTTAATATGTGTGTAAACTGAACGACAATATATTTGTGTTTGAAAATTTATTGACAAGAAAACATAGCCAATTTATTGACAAATAATTTGCGTCGTGTAAAACAGGCATTACAGTAATAAATGAAAAGATTAACAAAACAACTGAAACTTTTATTATGACTATGACACATGCAGATAAAAAAACACCCGGTACACGTTGATTTTAATACGAACGCTTTACAAAAGTGAGCTATGATGTTAGGATCACATAGATGTGATTTAACTTCGGGACATTCATCATTGAATAGTTTGCGGACAAACAAGGACCGGACGAATAGGGATGTCGTCCCGCAGACAGCTCAAGTGGCGTGACGGGAACCGTCCTCTTGGCCCGGCAGCCGAAGTGTTGTGATAGCCGTGACAGCGGCCGACAAAGCGACGCACAGAAGCGCATTACGGTCGTGTTTGCCCGAGACGGCTGCTACTTCTGCTCCTGGGCTTGCTGGCAATTAGCCCCTGTCTCGTTTCGATCCATTTGCGGTGTACTGCTAACGTACAGGTACGATTGTTTAAACACTTTCTGTTGACATGGCGTTCTCTTAAATACATACACTGCCGTGCTACCTGCAGAGAGCCAACAACATAAAAATGCTCTTTCTTTGTGTGCACTCAAATCTTACTCGTAAGCATTTTACAGAAAATAATTATTATTTAACCACATTTCACGTCAAGCCGAAAATATCTTAAATTGAATTTTGGAAACATCAAACAAAATTATGATATTCATTTCACGGTCTGATGGACATGGCAGCGCGAAAACAAAGGCCTTATGAATGCGCGGATTTAATTTGCAAACAGACCCTGAGGCCGCGTGATTACGCGTCACGCTCGCGGGACACACTGTCATACTGTGTCGCATTTGGCGCATTGACGACAGATGGCTGCGAATTCCGGACCGCCGGTATGAAAGGGAAAGATGATATTCTTGATAGGCACTTTTTGCTATTATTCCATTGATATTAGTTTTATGTATAGGGGTTTCGGTTTTCTCGAAATTAATAAGACGTCCATGGAAAATTTTAAAGAAACGAAAAATATTTGACATTTTATAAAACAATATAAGATTTAGAAACAATAAGACTTTTGGATATAGTTTTGCAGATACTAATTTATTTAAATTCTACTTTAAGAGTTATTAAATACATATAGAATATCCGATTCCATGTCGTCCAAAATGATTAAAATAGTGATTCAAAAGAATCGAAAAATATCTGGATTGAAATCCATAGGTTTTCGATAAAATTATTTTAATTTAAAATTAATTTTGAGTTTTCAAACTGACACTTTTTAATCTTAGCAATCCAATCGACATGATCGCTGTTTTGAAGCGATTCGAAAATTCAGTTTGCAATCTAGAATTTTTTGGTGGGAGTAAGCTGATTTTAATCGACCCAAAGAAAGCACCTATAGTAACTTGCGAATGATGACAAAATCGCATCGAAACTTTATGCTTAATTAAGAATATTTCATAAGCTGTCAAAAATCGATTAATGAATAACAATTAAGACTTTTTAAAAGTGTAGATAGTCTTCAATTTAGATAAAGTTTCATAAAAAAAATAAAAAAAATGGTGAAAGACCCCATTAAGACTCTTTAAAAGTGTACATAGTCTTCAAGTTAGATAAAGTTTCATAAAAAAATTTTGAAAAAATGGTGAAAGATCCAATTAGCGAGTTGATACAGTAGCAACTCTTGTAGAGAATAGGCGCGAATGTAATGTTTTGTTTTACTAGCCACATCAAAGAAGTTTAAATGGGTTGTCGATCGTTATACAAGAGCTCCAAGAAGTAACGCAGGTAGATTAAAATAGAATCTGGCGAAGTAAAATAGAGAAATAACAATAAAGTTTAGTGCGACGGCATGAAAGTTGAAAAAACAATAAGTTAGTTACATAAGTAGTGTTTACGACTGGGTATAATTGACAGGAATTGCTGTGACAGGGTTATTAACATCGCGAGTCACAGGCTTATGTTTGAGAGCTGAGCAGCTTTGTCTCGGCGCCAAGTCATTTGGAAGCAGCAGTCACATAAAACTGCGAACATAACTCCGCGACTTTGTATCTATGGGACGGCCGCGTCATATACCACAATAAGAGGGTACTTTAAATGAAACTTAGATTGGATTTTTCCAGATATGCTCGAAAATGAATTGCCGCCGTTCTTCCTTCTTTTGTTTCTCCGTGCACAGATTACGTGATTTAGTTCCGCGATCCGCTGCGCTGCACTTCGGAAAGATTAGCTGTTTATTTCTTCTGCCGGGTGTTTTATGTGACGCGCTGGAAATAATTTACGACTGGGATTTATACAACCATCCCCAGCTAATCGACGGTTTGACCCTCTATTATTTCCATCAATGCTTAAATCTGAATAGGTCCTTAATAGTGTTTCTTTTGCAGTTGATATGTCCTGATATAACAGATGAGCTTGTTATGTTTGTTTATCAAGGTCGACTGATATATTGCTACGGAAACAGCAATATTTGACAGAATGATTGCTGGCTTTTGCGTGTAAGTTAAACGCATTGAATTTCGGACAGCAAACGTTCGTTTCTATCTTTTATCAATAGATATAGCTAAACAATGAGGGTTCCAGCTCATCAACCAACCATTGTGCTACAACTGTCTCGACCTTCACGTGACTTGAGTTAGGGAAGGACAGCGGTGCCGTGGGCAACCTTGAACCACGTGAAGACAGTTCAATCTTTTTGGGGTTTTTGAGCCATGGGTAACCTTGAACCAGGTCACGTGCAGGTTGAGGTAGTTGTAGCACAATGGTTGGGGGGGGGGGTGAGAATTAAAATGTTATTTTTTATGTTGCTGTATTTTTTTGTGAATTCAATTTACATCAAAAGTGTAAATAAAAAAAATTTTAAAAATGCATGCAAAACGGTCCATTCTACAGAAAATATAATATTGTAATAAATAAATTTAAACTGCTATATAAATTATTGTCAAATATATTTCGTTTTTGTTTAATTTTCCCTGGCCGTCTTACAATTTTTCTAATAAATACAAATTTTAATTTAATAATTGAAATCTTGTGAAATATTAATATTTGGTGGTTACTTAAATAGGGCTAATTGCATGCATTTTCAATTCTCGGCAATTTTTGTTGTAAAGTGAATACAAGTAAAAAATAAAGCATTGGATTTCAATTCTATAGCCGGAATGTTACTAATAATTATAATAATTCTTGAATTAATTAATTAAATTTTTTTAGCATGCATGCAGATGAAGAATGAGGTATTATTTTGTGTTTGAAATGTTGTTAAATATTTTTAAATTAACCGACAATAAAAGAGTTCATTTCAAAGAGTAGAAACAATGGATAGCATGAATGTAGTAAATGAGAATTATTTGTTTTTTCAATTTATTTATGTGAGTGTTTTCTATTTGCACTTTTCAATAAGTTTAATTTAGTAATTTACAGGCTGTCGTTAACAGCAGCATTTACTAATGGCTGACGACTTTCTGCGAATTGTTCAATACAAATCGAAAGACACATAAAAACGAATAAATAGTAATAAACGTAAAAATCTTTCAAGCAAACATGATGTTATCGCAGTCGTAATAGTCTCGCGCAATCTTTTACAAGATAAATTACCTGACGTCTCGTGTAAAAGGTTTAACTTAGCATTCAACAGATATTTATGTATGTGCGTTATGGCAGCAACGCACACGCTAGCTCACTCCTCTGTTCATCGTTATTTTATATCTATATTCGTTTTGACAGTGATGTATGGCGCATGCAGTTATTCATTTTATACGAGCGCCTCTCTCTCGCTCGCTTGTTTAGCCGAGCTGCTCTCTCGCGCCGCGTTCAACCATCTTCCACTGCACCTCAACTGTCTAGTCTAGGAATCTCGGTTTCACGTTGAAAAGGTAGATCAACCGTGCGATGTACTACTTTGCAATTGTACTTTTAAGTAAACCTTTTCATAAACAATGTCGTTAAATTATCTCGCCGAATTCCACTCGGGCATTTTATTTTCTTCGGATAAATTTCAGTTTGACAACTCAATCTTGTCACCTGACAGCAATTTGACTCAATTTAAAAAATATAATCACTCCATCTACGGTGTTAAAAGCTCCGTGGTAAAGTGTCGGACTGTTGATCGTGAAATCCTCTGTTCGAGTCCCAAAGCTGCCAATTTAAATTTACCCCTGTGATTCCTCCTGCACTAACATCTTTGGGGGCTTTGACTTGACGGCTGGTAACCGCACTTCATACGAAAATATATATTACTTACCGAGATCTGCGTAAGCAGAGTGCCACACCCATAATGGGTAAAGGCGTGATGATATATTTATTTTTTTTTTACCTACTGTGTCGTAATTTTATTAAAACAGTTTTCTTGTCAAATTGCTAGGTAACAAGGTTTCGTAACAAATAGAAATTGTTTCGGCAAAATAAAAAGCTCTTGTTGAAAACAGTTGAAAACACAATTTAATATGTCACTTTATTCTTTCAAAGTGGAACGTGTAAGCAAGCTTATCTTCAGATGATTACTGTGTGATTAGAGTTTGTCAATTGTAAGTTGTACAGGCTTAGGGTTTATCTGAGAAAAGTATGAACGAAGCTAGTTTACTACTGGTAAATTCTACATGCATATAACTTGTACATCACTGTTTTAGTATCGCTGAAAAAACATTCACACAATTTTTCTATAAGTAATCGCTTCGTTCGAACTTTTCACAAACAAACCCTAAGCCTGTACAACTCCGCTCGACAAAATCGAATCACAGTACCCATTAAACTGTGTTTTAATGTTATCCAAGTCTGACTGCCTCTTTAGTTTTACGCGAACTGTGATCCAAATCGAATGTGAAATAGCAATCGAAATGTTGACCAAAAAGTAAGCTCTCCTGTTGTCTGCCATCTTGTGTAAAGTTTGGATTGAGTTAAGAGGTGATCTGTGATGGGGTAGGGTTTGGTGATGCGCAGTCAGGACGGCGCCAGAACGCGTCGCAGGCGTTGATGGATTTAGACGTACGTCGCGCGTCTACCAAGAGCTGTCAGTCGGCGAAGTCATCACGCCCCCCTGACACTTCCCGCCGCTGCGCCCCACGTCGCGGCGGTGTCGCGCTCCGACGCCGAGTGATTGATCGCACCAGTTTCCCGTGCTCTTTGTTTCGAATTACGGGCCCCGCTCCCACGCCACTGCCGTGTTCCGCGCAATTAATAACATAAGCCCCCTCCGTTAACGCACCACCATGCGTGAACTCGCCTGGTGATCGATGTCAAGTGTTCTGTACCCTGGATGTAAGAAGTGCTAATACCACTTTACACTATTCGGAAAAATTGATTTATTGCCCGGATACGTATATTGAGATTTTCGGTAAAACTGTCGATGATGGTCTTTATGCTAAAATCACTCAAAAATATGTGCAACTGTTGTACTTTAGCACCAAATGGACACACTAAGTGCACTTTACTTAAAAAAAATATATCATAATAGTTTTGTTGTTGTTGTTGATTGACCTAATAATAGTAACATTTATTTTACAAAAAGAAAAATTTCATATATCCATACAAAATTGATTGACACTAAAAGTGCATTTCTATTTGACAACTAACAGTTTGTAAAATGTCACTTTTATTGCTCAGCAACCTTTGCTGTAAATCTGGCATTTTGGTGCTTAGTTAAACAAATAACTATTATTGACATATAACCCAACTTTTTCTAAATATATTACATAAAATGAGAACTGTGATTCGAGTTTGCCGAGCGTGAGTTGTATAGGCTTAGGGTTTGTTTGTTAAAAGTGCGAACAAAGCAAGCTTACCTACAGATAATTTCAACATAAACATAATTTGTACATTTGTTTTAATTCCAATAACGCACCACAATGCAATTTGTTTGAAACTTGTTAATTATAGTATTCTTCTTAAAAATTAACAGCAATGATATTTAAAATATATTTTAATTCTAATCGCACATTTACAAGTTTGATTGCTTCGCGTGGTTTTACGAAAGGCCATACAAATTTATGCATTAGAATTTTCGACTCAGGAGTAATCAAAGAATCGTATTACTTCAAGCTTATCAATATTTTTCCAAACACCGTGTATAGTGGCTTCATATAAGTTTTTCAAAGCGCACTTAGAATTGTTCCCGTCGTTTTGATGCCAAACAACAGTTCCACATATTTTGAAGTTATTTAGGCGTGAAGACCATCTTCTACAGTTTTCCAGATCTTCAATTGCAAAGCTATCATTTTTGCATACACTGATAATAAATATTTCTTTCGAATTATTCAAAGTGTGTAAACTTTTTTGTTAGTGATTGTGGCAAGTACAAGTCATGTCCAACATCAGATTTGAAAAGATCAAAACATTGTGCCGCCACCTGTAAAGAATGTTTCCAAGTATTCCAGTATACCTGACGTCCTTCTTTCTCATTTATCTGAAGCGTTCGACCGTGAAAGAATATTTAGTCAAGCATCGTCATTATTATAATTGGGTTCGGATTATGTTGTACACGTTCGCATTAATCATACACAAGGCCTCTGTAATTTATTTGTTCTGCTGCATGCAAAATCAATTACTTGCTTCATGAAATATTTTCTAATAAGTGATTTGTTTCCTAATAAGTAAATGTTGCTTTGCGCTTTGATTAAGTACCTGTTAATAATTATACAGCTCAACATAATAAAATTTCTCCGATATATTGTAAGTACATGGTTTTTGTTTTGCATTCTTGATTAACGTGATGTTTTACTAATCACCGCGTAGCATGAAATGTGTTAATTTTGAAGCAAGATAATATATTAGTATTTATAATTAAAAAATTATTATTTACAACTTTTTTATTTACGTAAACTAATCGCATACAAGATGTTCAACAACGATGCATTCTTATGAAATTTATTGTAAGAATTTCTGGACATATTACCTTCATTCCTCTTCGTCATGATCATAAATTTCGATGTATGGCCTGTTTTCATTTCTAGTTAATTCACTTGTTCTACTAAACAATTCTGTGGCAGTGAGACACATAAAATTAAAAAACAAATTAATGTGAAAATATTAGTGGAAAATGGAACTATAGAAAAAAATTGTCAATGAAAAAAACTACGGGAAAAAATCCAGTAGAAAATTGGAATTCTGTATCAGACGAATTTAATTATAATATTACTATTATCTAAATATATTGTGCATAAATTCGTGGATCAATCATGTGTGTATGTACAATGTGCTTGGCAGATGGCAGCAGGGAGCAGGTGTCCCGTGATGTACCTGCAACAAATCTCCGATTCTATTTCCTCTCTGTTTCTAAGCGAAACCTGTTTTTCACAATCCCGTTCAACCCTCTGGCTATAAATCGGAGCAAATAAATCTGTACGCTTTCTAAATTTTTCAACCGTGAAACATAGCGCCATAAACAAAAAAATAAAACACCGCCTTTCGAATGGGATAAAAGTTTCCAGATTTGATTTATGTGACATCTAGAACTCATATTTTGTTTTATAAATTGTCCATTTTTATAATTCACCTAGATAAAATATTGGATGAGACTTTAGCTTAACATCTGATTTATAGGGCAACTGTGATACATCAAACCCATGGTGATATGGATTTTTAGGTGTTTGTATTTTAATACAATATTTTACCTAACAGTGAGTAAAATGCTTCGTTATACCCAGAACTGTCAGTTAAATAACATAACCCTTGAGTAATTTTTCATAAAATGTCATTTTCATATTTTAAAGCAAGCATAGATATAAATGTACGATAAAACATCGTATATCATACGTGAGTGAAATAATATTATTTCGTGGTTGTTTCACTATTGTTTCTATATAAAATTTAAATTATTATGACAGTAACAGTAAGTTGACATCATTCATTGCTTTCATCTTATTATGAATTTGATATTTTGCATTTTATAAGTATAGCCAAGAAGATAAAATTAGAAAATATGCTTCACTTTCGGATCTGTATCATTTTGTTTGGAAATTTTTGGTTCTCTTGGTTCATCGACTGAAAAAATTATTAACAGGCTGGGAAAATTGATTTATTGTCAGATTTAAGTATAGATTTGCAGCGTCAGTTTTGGGAACTTTACCGAATCAATTGACTTTGGATGAAATTTTTTATATTTTGGTTAAACATAATAATATTTCAAATTAAATAAATTGTATTTTTCATTTATATTGTATAATTTAAATACCTTAATTACATTAATGTAATTAAATTTTATAGTAAAAATATATAACAATGAAACCTTTATATATTATAACAATTGACACGGGGTCAACATAGACCCACCATGCGTTAAGTATTTACGGAACACGCTATAACGGTCGAGCAATTAAAAGTCAATTTTCATATTTCCTCAAATGTAGAGAATTTCAGAGAAAATGTTCGTAAAGTGTATTTTCGTTCGTGGCGTTTCCAAGAAAAAACAAATGAGTTTAAATCCCTTAACTAAAATACTTGACACGTAAAAGTTTCAGTTAGTACTTAAAGCAAAAATAATATATTTGAAGGCGGCAGCAGCGGCGGCGGCGGTGTCGACAATCTGTGCTCGGGCGGCGCCTGCGCCGGCGCGCGAACGCGAGTATGATAGATGAGGGCAGCGGGCGTCCCTAATGACCGAGATATCTGGCCGGCGTTCGCCGCTTTACTTCTTGCCAACAAACTTCAGGACGTTTATCATCCGCGCCGGCTCGTCGGTCGTCGCTCACTACCTGCCGCCGCCCAGCGCCGCGCCGCGGGTTATTGATGACCAAATCAGAAGTGACAGCGCTGTTCATCTTAGTCACTCGCCATCATTCCGCTCCGCTAATGTTTTCAATAATAACGACCGCGACCCGCCTAGACACTCCGCCGTGTGACTCGCGGTATTCCTGGATGTGACTGCGTCCAATTAGGAGCAAACGAGATGTGCATCTTCTCTTGTAATCAGGCTTGTCACTGGCTGCGCACCGCAGGAATGCTCAGTAGCCGGGGACAGGCCATTGCTCTTCTTCAGTCTTCACTACAAATTAAGATTTCTTATTTATTACACATCCTCGTTCCAACATCGAACACCATTTATAGGAAATAATAGACGGTGGCAAAATGGCGGAGGAATAAGAAGAACAAATTATCTGATATAGCCTGTATGTACAAATTTGAAAACAATTCCATCGAAATGCCATACATTTCAGTGATACAGAACCTAATATCTTGGACGACAGCAACTATGAGAAATTTGAAATGTGCGGTAATTGGGAAGACTGATAAATCGTAAGTAATGGCAAGAGTGCGTGAAGAAAAATAAAGCAAAGTGACGTGAATATGTAGAGGCAAAGTGACAAGCAGGAAAACTCGCTCGCACGTGACGTCTAACCTAATGAACCGCCGAGCGTCGAGCCGCCGAGCGTCGAGCCGCCGAGCGTCGAGCGCGAGCGGGTCTCAAGCAAACTCGTGTTTGCGTTTGGAAATTTTAGCATGACGTATGACGTCCTTAAGCAGCGCAGACGAAGATGAATTATCTACGTCATACGCAGAGCATTCCGAGCACAAAACAAGGTGTCCCCGTAGCGAGCGCGCCAGCCCTGATAATAAATGACTTTTCTTTTCTATCAGTCAGAAGTGATTGATCACGGCAGATAGACGGGAAACGTGGCCGATCTTTAGTAAGTACACGCGAACATGCACACCGCTGGCGGGGCGGGCGGGGCGCGGCGCGGGCGGCAGGGGAGGAATTGATGCGAGGCGAGAGTGATGAATCGTGCTGGCGGAGATCATTAATACGCGTCACGCCGCGTATTGAAGCTGCCACTCCGGTGGGCTGCACATGTGTTGAGAGATGCGCCCTTTGTAACCACTCATCCGACTGCTATAACGCACCTGACTTTATTATCATTCAAACCAATGCATTTCTTTATGCTGACTGTCTTTCTTAATCCGTGAAATTAAATATATGTAGGTAAATCACTAACTGTAATCTACCCACTCGTTCCTTTGCTAGCTGAACGTATCCAGATAATGCAAATTTTATTTTAATTTCAAGTATTTTTAGAAATTACCAACATACCGTTAATTTTACAGCTTTAGTAAAATTTCTTAAATATGGAACATTACCATAGCATGGTGATTAAGAGGTTGAGAAGATTAATTAGTAATTTAATCAAAATATACATTAATCATTTATGAAAGACATTCATATTTTTTACTTTGCACGAAATAACCCTGCCCGGCTACAATTTTTTTTTTTCATATCCGCATCCGCTTAATTGACAAAATTAATTCATATCTAACTTTTCTACAACCGATCCGCATCTACATGTTACATAAACGAATTCGAAATATTTTTCAAAAATTTTAACACTATTAAAAAAAAAAAAATTCCGGAGTTCGTGTGTTGGTAATTCTTCTCCTCCTAAACTGCTTGACATATTGAATTTTTTTTGGATGATCAAATGCTTAAGTCATGAAGTCAGGAAAATAAAAAAAAAAGAAATTCTGGATCCTGACAACAGCGCCACCTATCGGGCCCAACTGTAGCACCATCCAGATGAGTAAAATAAATAAATCATCTAAATATGTCAATATGTAATTCTTTTCCTCCTAAACGGGAGAAGAATTACCAACGCAAGCACTCTAGAATTTTATATATAAAAATTATTGGGGCTAATATCACAATACCTTCTGATATTATCAATAAATTTTTATTTTGCACGATTTTTTTTTTTGCTTAGTAACAAACACAAAAGCAAACTGCATGGTAAATCCCGACTCCGAAGGAGGAGGTGTTTTACCTAATACCAGTTTACTTGAATAATTTTGTTTAAAAGAAAAACATTAGTGTTTAAAGATACAAATTTATCGAAGAAAATCAGAGAGGTCGCGTGGTATTTGATGAGAAAATTTCCAAAGACAACGCAAAATTAATCTTGAAATATTAATTAACTATCACACTAACATTTATAAACAGTAACAACTGATGTTTGTTTACTTGATAGCGGGATTTTATCGGGGTAACGGGATTTTATCGGTATAATACTGTTCCCATTGGTTGAATTTTCAAGTGTTTTGCATCATGATTGGTTAAAAACTAGTCGCAGGAATTTATCGCTGTAAAATCGTCCTATTGGTGCAAATGAAGCATTCTAATTGGCTTATAATGTAGTGAAGGAAATAAGCAGTGATTAATATGATATGCAGAGGAACTTCCACATTTCAAAGAAAAGTAATACACATGTTGTTCAAGACAACAATAAACAACTATTGCCATAGAATACATAGATACTTTTGAAAAATACGTACAAAAATATCCGCTTTTTTTTTAACCCAAATTTATTTATCGTGTGATACGATTCTGATCCGCATCCGCATAAAATATTTATTTTTCAGTGCTCTGATTAATTATTACTAATTTTTAACAGTTTTTTTCAAAAACACTTAATCTGTTCCAGTAATATGTAGTCGATACTCGTATATATCATGCCTGCATTAACCTACGTACCATGGGTCCGAATTCCAGTAGGTACTGTGGGTCCCCTATACTGTAATTGGAATTATATTGCTGTTTTAATGTAGTGAATAAAGATATAAAAAATAATATTGTTATTGTAATGGGATGATTTCAACTTGGTAATAAAATAAATATTGTAATAGCATTTAGTGAAATAATAACATACGGGTGCTTACATATGAAATAAATATAGGTTTGCAGTGCATTACAACACGCTAACGTAACGTTAACGTCTGCAGCCGAGTGCACGTTGCACTGAGAAAAACGGGTTTGGAAAGTTGCACGGAACGCAGGGGCCGATAGCGATAAACACGTCCAAGTTGTGCAGCGTGGTCGTTAATCTTTGTAAGTTATGTGACATCTTTATGTTATACTTCATGTGCGCATGATTGATTTACTGTTCAACTTTGCATTTTATCACTCGCAGATTTTGACTTATGATGTATTCGCATGACAAGCGTGCAGCGCTCACCCGACGATCGTTAAAAATTCTATAACGCGACGCTATTCGCGCTCTCTCTCCGGCACGCAGGGCTCGACTGCGTGTTCGCTAACGTTAGCCTTGTTGCTCAAAATAACATATATCATTATTGTGCTAAAAACAAAGGGGTTCGCTTAATAGTCTCGTTGTTTACAGAGAACTGGCTGAAATATGAAAACCTATCACACCTGCGCATAAATTGTTTGTTTTCACCATACGTGTTTATATGCTCCACCTTGTCATGTTTTCAAAGACATCATACATGATATATTTCAAATCTTATATCATATTCAACTCGTACACATAATTTGTCCACAATGAAAAATGGTCACGTATATGTTGAAAAGAATTTGGTTTAGGATTTCACTCTATATTTAAGAACAGCAATTTGTATTTGTTTTTTAACCCAAGAAAAAAAGTCAAATCGACGCGTATATTTTTTATTATGCATGACCACGCATAACTATTTACAGGGTAGTCTGATTTTGATTATTCTTTTTTTAATTGAAAGGGTATACCTCAAAGTTGGTCCCATTTAATTTTGAAAACAAATTTCACCCCTAAGGGCAGAAAAATAGGCAGCTACAAAAATTTTTCTCCGCGGGAAAAAATCATACACTTCTCTCCCTTAATGTATAAAATACTATATTTATGTTTTTAATTAGTAATTTAACAATTTCGGAAAAAATAATTATAATGTATACTTTGGCATTAAAGTATTTTTTTTTTTTTGTTTATTACTCATAATATGGTTTAGTGTCTTGATATACAAATAAGTATTAATTAATATTATTATATTAATATTAATAAAAGATTAAATCAACGAAAAAAGAAACTGAAAAGCAAAAAATAAAATTAACCTTTTTAGTCTTAATAACTAAGGTCCTAAAATAATTCGAGTTACTAATTTTGAGTTGGTGCCAAACAAACTATGAACAAACGCCGACTTAAACTGTATAAGTCATGTGAACCATAAATCTCCGTAATTAAATTATAAATATTATTTGTTTATCAACAACAATTTATTGTAGTCCACCTCCGCCATTTTGCTCATTGTACCCAACCTATCAAGTAGCGAGTAAAGTATGAAAATTCCCGCTATTGTCCTGTAGCCTGTAGTTCCAACTTTCCCGAGTCCTCGTGCAAATCGGTGACAGCGACAGCAGTGACCGCAGGCGTCCCGACGTCCCAAGACGTGCGGGAACAACGAACTGAATCATTTGACGGCTACTAATTGCGCAATCACTTATCGCGCTGGGATTTCACGCGCCTGCCTCCCGGCGCACAGCTCATTTGTTTCGGGACTCGGCGGGAGGAGACAGGACGACGGGGCAGCTGTCACTGCAAGAGGAAAGGAATGAACACAGGATGCAAGGAAAATACTCTCGGTATTGTCTGGGTGTGCCTTTGGAAGGAGCAACCTAAATGCAACTATGGGAGGAATAATAAAATGGACTTTTAGTCAATTATTTAATTAAAAATTATGCCGATGTTTCGACAGCTACAACCGTCATCATCAGGGCTAAGTTAGGGTTGAAATAACTATTTTACATGGACACTGTAACTCCTATTAAAAAGTGGAGTCATATAATAAAGTTTGAAGCAAATCAGCTTACTTGAAGCTAAATTACATACTGATGATGGATTGGAAATTTAAAAATGAGGTAAACTAGGAAAGAAGAGGGGAATCGTGTAGAAGGTCCATAACAATATGAAGAAACAAAATATTCGGTAAGATACGAATACCAATACATGTCTAAAGTGTATGAATAGGACAGGAAGAGGGCAAGGACCAATAATCTGTAAAATTTATACTTAAGTTTAAAGTTCGGTTATTTTCTGAACAGCCATACTCCAGCTGAATGGTCCTAGCCTTTGCTGACGGCGAGTAACGGTCCGCGTCCACAGGGCGCGCGTTGCGGTGGCGGCGGCAGGACGGCGACCGCACGAAATGTCTGGTAAATGAGTGGGTTACTCCGACCAGCAATTACGCTAACCAGCCGACTTGAGCGCTGATTAAGTGGCCGTCAGATCATGTCTGAAATGAGTGGTTAGCTGGTCCCGCTGCTCGTTGCTTGTCGATTGATTCACGGGCTGTCGCCTCCGGCTCCGCTCGACCTCACTGCCTCACTGACTGACGTCCAGACGAACATACAAACTACTACTTATATATTTGCAACATGTTCCGCGGTAATAACACACCAGTTTTTATAATTATTAATTGTGAGTTTGCATACGTAAATATCGAATTTGTTATGTGATTGTGATTGGTATTCCCGCGGGGTGGAATAGGGCTTGACGTGACGTGACGTGACCTGTTAGCACAACGTCGGTGTAGTGAGAGCACGATGGCGGGCGGGCGCGCACCGCGCCGACCGGGACCACTTCATCATCTTTACGAGTGTAAAGAGCGGAATGGATGGCCGCATCTTGCAGATAGCCAGAACGGATGTCGTACATTCAAGAAAATAAGCTTATTTTATCTTAGCCATAAAGCGTAATTTATGGCGGGCCCGGCGATGAGATCGGGCCGCGCTCTCGAGAATTTGTTTTACTTCATTTGTATGAAACCGCGGCGGTATGGAGCTCGGCGAGCGCTGCGCCAGCCGAAGTGATATTACCTAACATCCCCTGAGCCATATAGCAGCCGTATAACGTCTTTAAGCGATATCCCAGCCACTAGCTTCCACTTTCCACCCTATCCAACCAATGCCCCTGGATGAGCAGAAAATATCCATACATCACGAACACGCCGCCGCCGACACACTTTATGCCCCAGGTGCCAGTGACAACCAAACTTTACTCCCACCGAATTATTTATCCGCTAACTTCACTTCGTAAAAAGATACATACTCCCAACAAACCAAACCGGTAACACGCATATCTACCGTTTAGAATAACTAACTACTACAGATGGGCAAACTCGTTCACCAAAACGTTGAAAATAATCACTGAACAGTATTGTCCAAACGATTTAGCTTGGCGATTTGAAGTAATTTAGAATTACGATAAGGGAAAAGTTATAAAAACCTTAATCGTATTATTTCTATTATTCGAGGTATAAACCGAGCAGTATTCTAATCCTATGAGCATCCTTGTAAAGTATATCTTTCAAAACATTACGATGCGAACCGAAAACGTCTAATACGAGCCCAGAATGTTATCATTTGGCCCAGTTGAAATCATACAAAGGAAAATTGTTAAAGTCACCATATATATGTCTTAAATTCTAGCATTTTTACTTCGAGCACATACATATATGTATGGGAGGTTTATGTTTGTTACGTATTGATTAGATTCTGGGAACAATTTATCAACTGTAAGTGGTAGATTATTTAAAAGCTTATCATGGTTTTTGGGCATATCTTAATAAATAAATGACATAGACTAAATTTCATTGGAATCAAAAAGATGTACAATCTTTATTTGAAACATTTTCCTATATTTTGTTGTCATCAGATTGAAATGTAGTGTTCGTGGTATTTTGGGCCAAATAAAATCTTTATAATAGTAATTTTTGTCAATTAATTATTATTTCAGTTGTTATTTTTCCTTAAAGGACACATAAACTGAGTACAACAATTTTCCCTTTGTTAGATCAGAACAATTTTTTTAGTTGTTCTAAAAGTCTTAATTGGGCAAAATGATATTAATCGGGACTCGTATATTATACTGACCCGTTCGAGAACAACCAAGTGAACCGGCTCTTTGTGACCCGTTCAAATTGAACGAATCGTTCTCTATTATCCACTGCTACTTGCAAAAGTAATCTAGTGGTATTCTGCGTTTGTCTCAGAAACTACTTTAACTATTTGGGATTGATTGAGTTGAGACTTGACGTTGGCTATTCCACGATGGACAACCAGCAATCTCTCCTTCTTAACTCTCTCAACAGTTTTGCAAGCGCTGTTGGCACCTACCACTTACCTATCATCCCCCACTCTTTGCAGATATTGGCACTCGGATACGACGCCGACGACGACGATATGAAACATTATAGCCGTGAGGTGGCGTGGCATGGTGGGCTTGGAGTTAGGCGGCGACCTGTCGCCATTCGAGCACGTACTGAATAAAGATGACGCGGTGTGCACCAAGGATACCGACTCAATCCCACATACATCACGATGAATTCTGCCAGGAAACGGGATTGTATGGCTGGGATAATCCAAGGGTGCTGCGATGTGACGGGATAATTACATGTGCGATCAAATTAATGGAGAGGTGGTTTGGTTACTCTATCAGGTATAACGGTTAGAGATGATTTAATTTGCTCCTTATAATAACTATCCTATTTATAATTTGACTTAATTTCGGTAGAAATAATCAGTTTAAAATTAACAGTTTTTAGACTGTATTATATGTTTAATAAACTAATTTTAGTTGCTATGGGAACAAACAAATAACAGAAACTGTAATTATAAATCATTCAATACAGATTCACATACCGATAGAAAAATTTGAAACTCACAGAATATCCTCACTTAAAATCGTAATATTTTTTTATTACATTTCTTTATAATATAAGTGCTAAGAAACCCATTGTAGCAGAGCGCATCGTCAGATCTCTAATATTTTTCGAGATACGTCGATTTTTGGTGTTTTTCGAAGTGCAACTTTAAGGGCCTGTAATTCAAAAACTACACGAGATATCTAGAAATTATCTTCAGTTTACCGTTTCTGGTGCCTTATTTAACAAATTAGCAAATTTTTAAAATTTTGAATTTTTTTTGTATTTTTGTTCAAAATTTCGATCGGCGATAACTCGACAAATATTAAAGATACAGATTTGCAGTGTTCACCAATCGATTCAGCTCGTCGAAATACATAAGTATGCAAAGTTTCATGAAAATCGCTTTACGGGATGGAAAGTTAGAGCAAAAAGCCTTAAAATGGCGTTTTTTGCCCAAAAAGTCAATAGGTACCCCTTGACGTTTGGCCTCAATTTGGCCATTTTCATAGTTTTTGCTCTAACATTTCAACCGGTTTTCCGAATTTTCTTAAATTTTCAGGGTTTATGTATTTCGTCGAGCTGAATCGATTGGTGAACACTGCAAGTCTGTATCTTTCATATTTGTCGAGATATCTCCAATCGAAATTTTGAAAAAAATTCAAAAAAATTTCAAAATTTTCAAAATTTACAAATTTATAATAAATAGCACGAAAAACACAAAACTGGAGATATTTTTCGATATCTTGTATAGTTTTCGAGTTACAGGCCCTCAAATTTGCTCTTCGGAAAATATAAAAAATCGTCATATCTCGAAAAATATTAGAGATATGACGATGCGCTCTGCTGCAATGGGTTTCCTGGCGCGAATATTATAAAGAAATGTAATAAAAAAAATTCACAATTTTAAGTCATATTTGGGGAAATTTCCGTATTTTGAAAAATATTACAATTCGCCATATTTCGATAAACATAAGACATATTACGATGCATACTACAGCAATGAATTTATTCATGTTTAAATTATACATAAGTAATAAATTTCAAGTTAAGTTTGGAGGAGTATTTAATTTATTTTCTAGTAAACAATTTATTTGTATAAGAAAGTAGTGGTTTAAAAACACCCATTGTCCAGGGCAAAAGCTAATAAAGAATATTCATCATTACGTTCAAGCCATTCGTGCTACTATTTACTATTAATAGTAAAAATTAAATATACGTGCTTTATTTATATATGTACTATAACTATACAATATTATATAAACATGTTGCATTTTAAATTTCCCGCTGCCATGAAACCAGTGGATTTTATGATGGCAGCTGTACTGGTTCCGCGTCTGCGCAGCACGGTAACAGCGTGCCGTAACGCTTTCGTCTTACTCTTTTATAATGACGGTACAAGCCCATAAATTGAGAGTGTTTTAATATATACAAACATTTATATGATTATTATGGACGGCGCTCCTATACGTTATAGAGCCGTTTAAGTGGCTGACCTTTCTTCAAACGAGCTGACAATCTTCCAGGCCTTTTTCACATCGCTCGCGCTCTCGGCTCCGGTTAGTTAGCGCGCGTCGACACGCAACAAGATTTATTTCTTATTTCACAGAAATTTTATAATTCAACCTAGCTGCCAACTTGATGTTATAATTACGCAGGTGGAAGTAATAAAAAGCGATAACTTACATGCACGGAATGTGTACCAGAATATTATGCTCTCAACATACGGGCTGTACATTATGTAGATGACACTTATTTTACTTGACATTCACAGATAATTTAAATAGGTTATGGCTGTAAGAGAGCTACAGACTGACCACTTAGTTCTGGCCACACAAGAACGTCTCTGATGCCACTTTGGTGGTACACTATACTCTATTTGCGAGTGAGGAAGAAGATTAAAATATGGGAGATTAGTATTGGATTTTTGTCAGCTATGCGGTAAATAAATCCAATAGAAAAATAAGATATAACTTTACTAGGATGCTCACAGAATGCCACTCATTTTATACTTGTAACGAAACTTACTTCTCAAACATTAGAGCCACGAAATAGCAAATAAGTCATTTATAATGTAAAACCCAAAAACATCGTTCTACATATAATAGAAGTTTAAAAATATTATTAATTATTAAAATATTTGAGTTTTAAATATAGTAATTTTGGTGTCAGAGTATTATGTTTCTCTGTTTACTATTCTCTCTCACACATCTATTCTAATCATGGTTTAGCAAAATTTATCAGAGGTAACCAAACATTTGATTCCTATATTTTTAAATTATTTACCGTGAAAAGTTATTTTAATTCCATTTAAATAATTTTCTATGAGATATTCAAACAATTACAGTCATAAAAATAAAATAATAAATATGGACAAATAAATGGATACTTTCTAAAAACAATCTGGAGCTGAACTTCAGTTTTTTCTACACAGTAAAAATTTATAATCAAAATTGAGAAAATTTTAATACAATTTTAATCCCAGTCGATCCATCGTTAATTGTTGTTAATTTAACAAGTTTCAAATTTGTTAGCAAATAACAAATTATTTTTGTGTATTTCGTAACTAAATATATTTGTGATTATAGTAATTATTATTAACATTTATTTTTATGGGCTTTTGATTAAATATTTTAGTAATTTAGCAGAACAATAAATTATATTTATTATAACAAATTATGTTGTTTCAAAGGAAACAAACTTTCTTTAACAATTTCAAATTGATAAGTTAGTTAAATTTACTTGTTATTATTGACGAGTCTATTTGTTAAATTTTATAAAACATTTATATGATTACAATTATTTACAATCCCTACTGTTTGAAATCCACAATACACGACAACTCTGATGTCAGTACATTTAAAAAAAAAATCATAACGGCTTAATGAAGAACAATTAAACTTTTTAAAACAGTAGATGTCAATTTAGATAAAGTTACATAAAACAATAGGCTCTGGTCCTCCTAGGACTACCGTGCCATTGATGATGTATGTGAAGATTTTTTAAATTTCTGTTTGTGCAAGGAATCTTCTTTATCATCCTGTCGGGTTTCCGCTGCGCTCAGTATAAATTCGCGCATACGCTCAGCATGAGCACATGCGGTTGTTTATGTGTCGTGGCCAGCGGCGACAAGCGACAAACAATCGCGACACGACTCTATACTAGAACCGCTCATTAGTGATTAACATGGAATTACGGTGCAGCAGCCGTATCTGAGATTGTGGCGCGCGCATGGCTAAATCAGCGATACGCTATCTCGACAAATTAATTAGCGCTTCGACGCTAGGGGCTCTGCTAGGTGCCGATCCACGCCCCAACTGCGACCATGGTTGTGGTTTGTAGCTACGCCAATCACAGTTGACAGATTTCGTTTTATTGGTTGTTTTGAACAATTCACTGTAAGTCATAAACGCAATTTATAGCTCGAGGTTCTTGGAATTATGTTGTTAGCGATATATTTCTTATTGAAATTGAAATTTTATACCTGATTTTAATGGTGTGTTTATGCTAATATTTAACTTGCAAACTGCACCAAGTGTACTTGTTTACACAGCGTTTATTTTCAGAGTTGTAACTCAATTCGTTGCAGCCACGTAATCGCCGTGCCATTAAAATACTTAAAAATACGAGAAATGGAAAATTAAAAGACATAAAAAATAAATCACGGAGCTCAAATTAAAACAAACGCCTTCGCCAGTATCGCCGACATGCAATGACAACGTGAAATAATTGAGCGCACAATAAATACCTGCACCGTGATGATTCATCGCACGCACACATGCTCGCGGACTGACTGCACGGGTAATTGATTTATGCATTTAATTACATTAGGTGGGTGCAATTTGTGCGGAGGTTCGACACCCCACTGGCAGGTAATTGATAATGTGCCGCGTTTATATTTTCGTCGCGGCCGCTCTACCCATGAACGTTCGCCCGAGCTGCGCTGGGAGCGTTTAGCTGAAAACGAGTCTGGTGAGTCGGTGATCATGGGCGGAGAGAGTTAGCTTCGTTTCCGACTTTCATTGCTTGACGCTGTATCTAGCTGTCTTATAAATAAATTACATCTCTAGTATGGAAAGGAACACTTTATGATTTCCGTAAAGCACCTAACAATATTATTGTATTATATTTGCTTCAAGGATATGATCTAGTGTGGAAAGTATATAATTTTCGTCCGGTGTGCAACAAATGCCTAATATATCATCACGTTATCTATCACTGAGGTCTGTAACCATAATCAAATTTAAGGCCCATCTTTCCATCTGTTAATAAAATACCGAATAAATTATTCGTCGAATAGATGAAAAATGTCGTATAGAAATCATACCTTAAATGATAGTAATTGTTCTAGCTATCATTTTTTGATGCGTAATTGTTATTTATTCGAAAGCTTATTCGTAGATGGAAACACCGGCAGTTAAAGAAATAAATTATAAAATAAATTAATTAACCATTATGTTGTCACACAATATTACTTATAATAAAACTACATGTAGTCTATAGTATTATGGTATTTTCAATTTAAAATTAAAATAATACAACTCTCGCCTCTACGTGACGTAGTTATGGTGGAACCAATGATGTAACACTGTAGAAGTGTAGAACATACCGTGTTTCAGTTTCATGTAAATTATGAATAATTAACCAAAAGTCATGAATTTATCGATAAAATTTCGAGTAGTTGTTGTCGTTTCTACGCAAGAATTATGAGAATTTTATTCAAATAAATTCATAGATGGAATTATATTCGGTTGATAATTTCCTTAATTTAAATTGAATTAAACAAAATAATTGTTTAAATTTCAAATTTTTCAATATCAACAAACATTTGTCTAGAACAGGCATCGGCAACCTTTTTTTAGCCACGGGTCAAAAACAATCAAAATATGACTATTAAGAATACTTTTCGGGTCAGTGAAAAAAAATTAAAGTTTTTATTTTTATAAAAACGGTGTTTTTGGTAGTTTAATGCACATATTATCAAATATATACAAATGCTTACACAATTATTGCTAAAAGTTGGAAGATTATAGGTGATTTTTTTTTATATTTACGAAAATCAAATGGGTCACTCTAAATTATGAAATGGGTCACTTGGTGACCCGCGGGTCATAGTTTGCCGAGGCCTGGTATAGGTTATAGCGCAAGGATTTTATCTAAATTTTATCGCTGTAGAATTGTTTGGTTAGGCTGTAATGTAACAAATGAAATAATTGGTTTAAACAAATATGGGTATTTATTATTTTTTTTTGTTTTTAGTGTAATACGTAAAAATAAAATTTGGTCATACACCCTAATATGAACGCATATAGCACGTATAGTTAGTTACCAGACGTCGTTTCAAGGTCCCAAAAGAATTTAGTACCGCTAGTTAATATTAAATATTATAATGTTCAACTGGAACTAATTGAATTATTAATTACTGGGTATAAATTTGATTAGAGCAATTTCTTGTTTAATTACTCTTATTTATTTGTGTTTAATTAACATGCCTGTAAAATTACGAGTAGACATAAAAATAAAGTTGTTATCTAAGAATTTAATCAGAAGTTCAGTGCAATAAATTTTCGGTTCTGGGAAAATATGAAGTTGTGTTAAAGATAATATCAAAAGAAAATGTATAAAATTATGTAGCAGTAAGATAGAGTGGAAGCCACTTCAGATTAGCGGTTTATTTATTGAAATGACGGGACCCCAGAAAGGAGATCACGTCGGCGCCAATGAAACCTCTGCTCGAGTCTCAGCCCAGCCTCAGCTCGCAGCGGAGCATGTTGATAGCTCGCTGTCGCAGTTAAGTAGTTCCCTCAATTATAATACATGTCAAACACGTACATTAGTGTTGCTAAATATACCCCGTAACACGTCTACTTTATAACCGGCTCTCTGCGCGACACTCTAACTTATTAGCCTTAAGTTTCTGTTACTGCCCATTAACTAATAAATTATTTATGTGTAACCGCAATAAAGTGTGTTGTTTTTATTGTTATTGCTGTCATGTGTCACTGTGAATGCGATACCGGTAAGTTAGCTGCAGCTGTTAACAACGCCGAGATAAGAATCGCTTATTTCGTTATTGTGAGCTATGCGGTATGCGCGGCCCTGTCACTCGCCTGCGCAGGCTCGGACCTACGAAAATTCAGCCTTGACGCCGACACAAAAATAGGAAGCATTCGGTTTAATTGAGTCCTTTGCTATTTTTTTATTATTGTTTTTATTAATCTTTCTTTAAATTGAAGACTATCTGCAGTTTTAAAAAGTCTTAATTGTTATTCATTAAGCTGCAATGATTTTTAAAAATGTTTTGACATCACTGATGTGTGTTGAGGATTTGTGTAATTTGGTTACGAATTCGAAACCAAAACAAAAATTTTCAAATTAGGTGCCAACTATTTGATACTTCGACAATCTAACAGCGCAATAATAAGAGATGTACAGAAAAGCGGAATTGCTATCTTTAAAACTCAAATATCTTAATAAATAATCATATTTATTTCTAAAATATATCCCCAATATTTCAATTTTTTCTATGAATTATAGTACCCATAATTTACTCTTCTCGACCAATCACAGAGCCAGAAATCCATATTTGGGCGAATTTTGCATTTTTTGAAATTTTTTCTATCAACTTTATTAATTATAAAATGTGTGTTTTCCCAGATATTAGCACAAAAATATACTTGAGAATTAATTAAAGTATGCCAAATCCAATATTTGCAACGAATTTTAATTATCTCATTCCATATTTAGGATATAGGCACTCAAACATTATTTCAGAAAATTTGTTCAAGTCAGGACCACATAAAATCGCTCATTTCTCAAAATATAAAGCTGAGATATCTCAAAAACTACTTTCAGGTCGAACATAAGGGAATAGGGTATTTAAATCAAAATTCTGAGAGATGAAAATTTTTGGCTAAATCTTAATACTAACCCCTTGAGATTTTTCGTATTTTAGGCCATTTTCAGACTTTTTGCTGTAACAATTCTACCTGTACAGCTATTTCAACGAAAATTTGCACATTTACAGAGTTCGACGCGCTGAATTCAATGATGTAGTTTTCAGATTTATATCTTTTCCAGTTTTTGAGATACATGTCATGAAATTTTTACATCCGGCCGATTTTATGCTGAAAGTCAAAAAAATAAAAATTGCTGAAAATTTGTTTATAAGGTAATTAAAGGGTGAAACTTTCAAAATCGTTGACTGTTTTTTGATATCTCGCTTAGTTTTTTAGTTACGACCGAGGAAAGTTCAGATTTTTGACAATTTCCATGAATTTTTACCATTTTTCACATTTTTGTCTGTAATTTTTTAAATTTAGTAACCAACTTAGTTACATATATACACAATAATTAGTTTATGTGTTGGCCTAGGAAAATAAATTGAAAAAATAATTAATTTCTAACATCAAAGTAGAATTTAGAGTGTTTCAAAACATGTCATCGGTACTTTCTGTGACTAGTGTGTACTGTTGTACTATATTTTGAAATGATTCAATGTTCTTTTAAATCAAATCATTTCTCATTTGTTTGATTGTTGTACCAGTCGGTTTCAAGGATGTATTTGCGCGATAAATCGCTGTGTGGTACTGCGTGGTTGCAAATTGCATTTAATTGTTCATTTGTTACAATAACGCCTTATTGATTGAGCAATTTATGTTCGCTTTTAATTAATATAAATGTACAAATTTCCCGCAATTTATTACAATTAATATATATGATTAAAATGATTTGTTGCTCAATACGTAGGAGAATATTAATAAGAAAAATAATAATTTATTAATAATATTCTCGGTGACATTGACATTTAAGTTTATGACATTTCGTTCGGCTAAAACAAATTAACAGTGGCGAAAATCATTTGTCATAACGGATAGGTTTAATTACAGGTAATTATCATGTTATTAATTCAGTTGAAAAAACTTTCAGAACCATATTTATAATTTATAAAAGAGTTCTGAATTAAGTTTTGTACAATACTTATTTAAATACGTTTCGAATTATTGAAGATAAATATTTATACAGAACATTCAAAAACCTTTTATATTTTATCATATTATTATATCCAGGGTGATTCATAACATACGGAAAAGATTGAAAGTGTATCTACAGAGTACAAAATTATAGCTTTTCCTTAATAAACATTTAACAAAAACTCAAATTTGAATCAATTAATTAATAAGCAGCCGTTACAATCTACATAAGTTAATTATGTTTTAAATAGAAATTGAAAATACTTTAAAGTTGGTTGAACAATAATTAATTACAAAAATTAATAGTAATGTTTTATCATAAAAGTCACGAATTTTTAAATTTTTTTATTATTGTTCAAAAATTGCTATTCACATGGTTGAGTTGAGTTAAAAACAAGAACACAGCTAGAAAACAAGTTGTCGTTTAAATTCACTAAAATATTAATTCATTAAACGTCAAAGTATAATTAAATATAGGTAAGTGCAAAATGGTTAATACTTTCAGTAACGAGGAATATGTACATATGATATGGTTTATGGATTAAGTTTGTAAAATAAGTTTACTTATTAATTAAAAAGATTTTTACAACTACATTTAAAATTAAAATAACAGTAAATTGTCAGATTTGAAAGAAATATATTTATATGGAAAAGAGAAAATAAATATGTAGCTAATTCTTCCCAGTTATTTTCAGCGGTTTTCAATAGGTGAGCTTTCATTTAATAGTTATTTACTTTACAAGTGGACAAAGTAAAATTATCACACTCAGCCTTCGGCTTCGTGTGCTAAAATTTCTCTCGTGGGTAATTCCACTTTACCTAAGTATGAAGAGCAACTTTTTATCCAACATCTGTTAATAAATGCAAAATTTATTAAAGACATATTATTTGACAGTGATATATACATTCAATTTTCTATATTAAAATGTCAATCGAAGTAGTTACCAAGGTGTTGTATGTTATTATTATTGTTATAAATAAAAAATTACTCACTAGTGACTTTTGTCAAAATTATACCCACTTGTGGGCAATCTGTTACTTTCCTTGTTTAAAATCGCCATAATTATAGAACATTTATTGAGAGGTGTTGGATAAAAGAACTTTAATATGTAGTATCTTTTTGTCAAAATTTATTAAGGAAAAAACATTATTTTGGGCTTCCCTAATTACACTTTCTTTTTTTTTATACGTTATGAATCACCCTGTATGGTGTCACAATAATAATAATTTAATTTGTTCCATTTTTTGTTTTAAATATCCTTCTTCATTCTACTAATGATAAGTTTGTTCTCGAAACACACAACATATACATTCGAGTAATTCTAAGTATATATTTTAAGGGTTAGGCTTGAAAATATTTAAGCTATTTTCACCTTGAAGTGTTGCACCCCTATTTACTTTTCTTTCCCAAAATAGCAGTTATCTCTACAACCCCCATTGAAAGCAACATATCAATCGCCCCAGTCTTGAAGTATCCAATTATTCATGACATCGCCGCGCACCCTGTCTGCGCAGGTGGTGCGCAGCAGGCAGTATCACGCCAAGGCCACGCATGCGAACGATGATTGACACCGCTGTTATTAAATATGTCATAACTTATCATTTGTAAGAACTTGACTTTTACACGGCCATTAATCACTCGCCTTTAATTGACTCGTGCGTTGTGGACTGTACGCGCTTTCTAATCTCGATACGTATCTAACTGGGCCGAAAGCCGAATTACAAATTACCGACAAATACTAGGAGCATTGGACACTGGTGTTTTTGCTCCGCTGGATTGACAGAAGGAAGTGATAAGTGTGCCGGATGCGTCTGTCTTGAAATTTTACTTTTGAAAGTGATGTCAGATTTTAAATGACTCTCGTAAATAACACATGTATATTTATGGTTTGCTGCATGAGAAGCCATATTTTGCGGAACAATTTATTGCTCATGCTTAATTAAAGTTATTTATTTTTTACGTGATAAAGTGCTTATTACATGACTAATGATTATTATTACTTTTAAAATGTATTTCTCGGCAAATATAAAATAAATAATTATGTATGTACATAAACATTTAATCACAGTTATAAAGCTTGTAATACAATACATATCGATATTGAAAATACCAAGCAGGCTCGCTATTATTACAGGTAATAAAGATATGGTTCTTTTTAAACGCATATGCCTTTAAGGAATGATGTACTCAACACTTCATACTATAACTTGTCAAAAATCATGGAAAAAACTAGCTCAGTTGCCGTTACTTCATAATTTCTTCTTCAGCAGGAACCGCCGAGGAGGTGTAGTGTAATTCTGGTAGGGTGGGATAGATTAGGAATTTAAGGAAAATATAGTTTGAATATCCGGCAAATAATAATAATAGAATAGTTTGGTTAGGTTTCAGTCTAGTGTCATTTAGTATTAAAATGTAAATAGATTTTTGTATTCTTCTTTTTGTTTTATGTACTTCAATCCTTGGACACTAGAGGGCCAAGTTATCAATTTTCGATCTTTCGCTATTATTAATTTAATCATAGTCGATTCTTGGAGGTGTACACTTCCAATAATTTTAATTACAAAATGTAATTATTTAATTTTAATATTCCTTTTTACAATATAACTTCAATGTAACTTTAACATAATGACTCAATTAACATAAAAATTTTGTAATTTAAATTGGGTAAGCATTATTATTATTTTTTATAAGATATTAACATTATTAAAACTTATAGAACCTGAAGATGGCTGTAATCATGGCCGGAACGAACTTATGACAATATATTTTGAAATAAATATTATTTAAAGTCAAGTTATTCAAGAACTTACAGAGATTTATTTTCTATTTCCCTCAACATTTCCTTTTGATCAAATACTTTCGATATCAGGTCCATCAAGTTTACAAAATTATTACATATACATCACAAGAATGTATCTGTCAGGAAATCATCTACATCATAATAGCTCTACTTAATTAACATTTCTTTCAGCTTATTTTTAAAGCTTGGTAGAGACTGAACATTTTAAAGATCTATAGGTAACTTATTATACAATTTTGATCCAACGGGTAAAGGATTATTTAGCGTCAGTGATAATTTACAATGTGGTACGACAATAGTAACATATCTCTATGTATTCTTATAGAAAAGAATAACTTTGTACATAACACAAACATAGTAAATTTATAATATCATGAACAAAAAAAGTTTTACAAGACGCATTTTATCCAAAATTGTACATATATCTAATTGCAATTTTCTGAAGCTTTAACACCCTGTTAGCCGCAGATAAATTGCCTCATAAAATTATGGCATAACTCATTACTGAGAAGAACTTAGCATTATGGAATATTTTTACAGTTTGTATATGAGCAAGAGATCTCAACATTTTAACCATATAACAAACTGAAGCAAGTTTTAGAACATAACTCGTTAATATGGTTTTAGGTGTTTAAATTTTCGTTTACATTAAATCCAAGTACCTTACAATTAGACACTTGTGACAATGTTTGATTGTCACATTTAACAAGACAACTGACGTCACGCTTGGTTGTTCTGAAATTAATTATAGATGAATTTTTTACATTTATTTTAGACTCATTGAGGAAAACCAGATAAATAATTTATTTATCTGCATGGATAATGTAATTTTCATCGAAATATGAAATTAAAATAGATATATCATCTGCATAAGCCACAAAATTGTATGAATCAATTAATGATTTTATGTTTTTGATGTATAAGGAAAACAGGATAGGGCAGAGTACGGAAACCTTGGGGCACGCTATGCAAGAATGCTTCCGGATCAGATTTACAATTGTTATCATAAAATACAATATGTTTTCTATGTGAAAGATGAGTACAACCATTTGTCTCACGTGCCTTGTAAACCAAATTGTGAAACTACATCTATTAATTTTAAGTGATTCACACAGTTGAAAACCTTAGATAAGTGCTGATGTTGTTTCTCGTCCCTTTCGAAAACCGAATAGTTCGTCAATTACTATCTCATTTTGCTCCAGGAAAGATGAAATTCTATGAATATAAATCTAGTGATGGTATATTTATTTGGCACCCCAGCCTGTCAAAACTAACATGGACTGTAAACCAAATACAAATCCTAGTCTGAATCCGAATCCGAACCGGACGAAGTGAAGTGTAGAAAAATGCCGGTCGCTGTTTTTGTCAAACAACGACGCTTAATGCTCTAACGAGGTCCGTTTGTGTTCATAAATGCAAATTCGGCGCGACAGCTCGGAAACAAAAAGCCGCGAAGCCGCTGGGATTGACAAGTCGCACATGGCGGTGTTTAGGTTTCGGCTGACAGTTGGATTATGTCAGAAGGCGGCGCGGCGCGGACGCCTTTGATCTCGTCAAATGAGGCGATCTCATGTCGTGTTGTGTTAATGTTATGTCTTCGTTCCGTTCGGCCTCTCAGCCTCTGCGGTGAGCCGAGAACGCTGTCTTGTCGTCGTGTGACCGCTGTTGAACTCGTGTTCCTCTTGCCTGCTGCTTTGCTTCTTGTTCTTGCTCTGCGCTACGGAGGAAACGTGAAACATGAAACGGACATGCTTGTGGTACATATTAGTTTAAATAAATAATGCATGGAAATCTACAAACTGTAAACACTATAAAAATATTCATACGCGTCCAAATGGTGCTCGTAAAATTTATGACGCGCTTACAGTTTTAAAAGAATTACCTACTGTTTGTTTGTTTAAGTCACCATTTTTGTAAAGTAGATCAAAGAACATATTCAAAAGAATGATGCTTCATTTATCTACTTGCAAGTGCTTTGCACTGCACCGATTTACGATCTCTTCTGATAGCGCAGTGCTGATTTGTTGATAGACTGATTATAGTACTTATAGATTATTGCTGTATAACTTTGTTTTGATCTATAATTATATGTATGTTTCTTCTAGATCAAATATTTCAGTCCCAAAAATTGTCTACATAACCTGTAACACGAATAGTATTCGGAGAATAACACAACACTGGGTCACAGGGTAAAAACCTAAACTCAAATGCCAAAAATTAATTTTAGTTGATCGTGACTGGTTTTTTATACAAGGTAATTGAATCCTACCGAATTTAGTATAAAATTAAAGGTCTTCAGGTAGGAGGGTTAAATTAAAATATAAAAAATTCATTTTGAACAATCGTCAATTTTTTTACAATAATTAATTGAATTCTACTGAGTATTATACCAAATTAAAAGTCTTAGGGAGGAAAGTTAAATTAAAATATCAGTTATTACTTTTGAGCGGTCTTCAATTGTTTTTATAATATTTGTACTTAGTAGTAGTAGAACTTTTGAATTAATATTAACGTATTTATCCATTATAGACTTAATATAAAATAAAATTATAAAAAAAACCTTAATAACGCCAATTACCCATTTCTGGGTGTGGCACTCTGCTCAAAACTTATCTCTGTATTATAATAAGGATAATAGTGGTGGAGAAACAACAGGGGTAATTTTATATGGTGAAAACATGAAATTTAGGTCTTATGATTTTCAGTTCGATGCGTTACCAAGAAGCTATTTTTTTATTTTATTTATTCGACTGAATGGTGTATGATGATATAGGTTTTGAGATATGTACAAAATTTTTTTGTCGTTTGTGTATTTTTTTATATTTCAATAACAATAATTGCTATGAAAATAAACATATAACTGAAACATTGCACCCTGCTTACGCAGATCTCGGTAAGTGATATATTTTTGCGTATGAAGAGCGGTTACCAGCCCTCAAATCATAGTCCCCAAAGATGTTAGTGGAGGGGGAACCACAGGGGTAAATTTAAATTGGCAACTGTCAGCTGTGGAATTCGAACTGAGGATCTCACGATCCACAGTCCGGTGCGTTACCACCACGGAGCTATTTACCTCATTATTATTATTATTTGTTGTATATTTATATGTATAAGATAGCCATGTAGTGGCTTTTTTCTTAAATATAATGTTTTTAAAAAGAGTGATAATGAAGTATAATTAAGAAAGTCATGAACGTGTGTAAGCCACCGCGGTGGTCCGGCGCGTCTATTTATGAAAGCATCGGGTCATTTCCACCCACGCCGACAGAGAGAGTCCTGATCAAACAACCGCTTTGACAAATTCCCCTGTCGGTGCAACGTCGCGATATTAAGCGCGGGCCGTGGGCCGAGGAAATTAATAGCGCAACACAGCAAAACAACAAAAACATTTCTGAATGTCGCCGTCGCTGCGCATGTTGCGCAAATGCGCCAAGACAGCCGCCTTTTGATTTGTGGAAGCAGTTTTATTATTCACGCGCGCTGTAATTAATGCGCGCAATTAATCACTTGTCACCGGCGGATTCCGGCCAGCGCGCCCGCGAATGATGAATGTTATTAAGTGCGAAGCTTAAGATAATTCTATATCAATCTGTCACGAGCATTTTTGTGTGCCGGTTTATAAATACCGACGTCGTAAATACTTCCACTCGGAATATTATTGCTGGCTCGTTTTTATTTTCGCCGTCAAACTCGTATTATTGAACGACGGTGCGAACAGTTGGTGCGCTATAAATTATATGTTTAATGCGATGCGTTTAATGTGTTTGTGTGTACGGCCTCCGCAGGTTGACAGCTGTTCGCCGATAAATCCGCCGCGATGAATGTGCTGCTCGCTTCGCGTGTTGCCCGCGGACGAGAGATGGATGTGTCACGAAATCATTTAAAACATATTATTCTCAATCTACATCTAAGACATTCCGAGGATGTTGATGAAATCAAGATTCACAGACTCGGAATTAAGATTCATCAACTACTTCGTTGCCTTATTTTCTTTTAATAACATATTTTGTTTGCGTTCACTGCATTTACTATCTATACGCTAGTATGTGTGAGAGGTATTAATCGCTGTTCTTTGACTTTTCATGCTGTAGTGTGCTCGTAAATAACTGCCGCCGCGATTGTAACAAATACCCAACTGCAGCCATAAATTTCAAAAGTTATGTGTAGAATGTTCACATTTAACGAATATAACTCGGGAAAATCTCGATTGTATAATGAGGAAATCGTTCATTTTTTATTATATTATATCTCACTTACTTGAATAACTCCAGAATTTGACAGTATTTCACGCCCAAAAATATATCACATCCCAGAAATAAATGGCGTGATGATATATTTATTTTAAAAAAATGTTTAACTGGACACTAAAATATCAGAAGCTGTAAATCTGTGTTTAATTCTGTGTTGAACACATATTTTTGCCAATTTTAGAATTATTCTTGATTCATTTATTAATTTTTGTACCTATTTTGAAAATAATCACCATTAAAATTGTTTGCGTTTGTTTGAGCAGTTACTATTTAAAAAATATTATTCACAATTGATTAGTAATATTATATCAATTACGAACTATGAAGAAGTTAAAAAATAAATTATTCTTACCTTTCACTGCTCAACTGGTCGAAAAAGTTGACATTTTCCAACCCGCTAAATCAATGTACATATGATTACTCACTAATTGTATTATATTAGCCTTTTATGTGACAGCAAATCTTTTGTAGCTTTTTCTGCCATACTTCAATTAATTCAATTTGAGAGTTAGTCATTTTGTTCTTCAATAGGTAACCGCAGGATCAAAAATATAAATGTAAAAAAAAAAATTCACTGCACAAGATTATTTCACCCGAAAAAACAAACGCTAAAATTAATTAAAATTTTTCCTATTTCTGTATAAATATATCCCCATTATTTAAATTTTTTCGATGTATTTATAGAACCCATAATTCACGATAGTGAATTATGATTTATAATTTTCAGAGCCAGAAATCCATAATTCACTGTTATTTTAAAGACGTGATGTGGATCACCAAGCAACGGCCGTCTGACAGTTGACATGTAGTTAGTTTTTATTGTGCATTTATATGTTGACGTTTTTTAGTGTGTTTTTAACGAATTTTGATTATTTTCAAAAGTGATTTGCTGATTTACAGGAGTAGAAAAATATAGTATTATATTCGGGATTATGGTCATTACTCACTCGGATGATTTGTATCACTCGCCTTCGGTTCGTGACGCAAACTTCATCTTCGTGAATAATGATTATTATAACCCCTCATATAATAATATACTTTTATATTTTTTTCATTTATTTATTTGTGATTGTGAGTAAAATTGTATACAAGCCTCGACGTAAAGTTTTATTACAGCTTCAGGCTATAAACTTACTTTGGGTTGCAATGAAACACTTTCCTCCTCGGTGTGTAATTATACTATTTATTGCATAGGTAGTAAAAGTGGCATTTTAAAATCGCACATTTAATATAAATCGGCAAAAAAGATAAATTTTATACTATTGTGACAGATATCCCTCATACTTATATAACGATAAATTTGCCGTGACAGTAGAAACCATAAATAATTATAAATTAAGGCCGACTCACAAACAAAAACATTAAAATTCAAACAAAACCAAAACTCAAAAGGTTTGTGTGTGTTTGCTGCGGCTGAACCCCAACCGGAGGTGTCAGCGCTGACACCGGGTGGCCACCCCCGCGGGGGGCAGATCATAAGTCTTCGGCGGGCCGGCCCGTGTCGGTTTATAGCGGAGCAAGAACCCGATGAATAAATAAAGCTATCTCGAGCCTCATTTATCATACCCGTATCAGAAGCGTCGCAATAAATTTTCCTGGGAAGTCGATAAGAGTCGGCGGCGGCGGCGGCAGGCGGCATGTGCTGCTCCTGCAGCTCAGACGCCGAACTGATGCGATGGATTTGCTCCAACCGGGAAATCTCACCCTAGCTGCTTACTGTGAATTGTTAAACACTTAACCACTTCGCAGCGCTTTCGCGGCGCACCAGACTTCATTAATACCTTATGCTACAACTTGACGAACAATTTTTACCATAAATTATTAACATTTTATAATTTATCCATCTAGTTATATATAGAGATATAGAAAGTAGAACCACGGTGTAAGAAGAGAGGTGTGTACGTCGTTAGTTACATTATTCCCCACAGACACTGCGATCGTCGCATCGAGAGTAAAATGGCGGCCACTGTCCGGTTCATGTCACATATTTACACGCCTTTAAACCATCATGGGGAGAAAGTGTTTTAACGCGAATTGTTCAAGTAACACAAGTGATCACATTTCAATTATCAAAGCTCCGTCTAATCATAAAGAAGTAGAAAAATGGATTGAACATGTTCTGGATAAATTATGAAAGGTTATACCTTATGTCAGTTGTGAGTATATTATTTATATTACATTCCGAACTGTAAATGTTATCAATTATAATGATCATTCTGACGTCCATCAACTTTTAATCTAATAGCGTTTTTTGGTCTCAACTACAGTCGTACTAATTTTAGGTAGTTTTTAATTCACACTTCATTGTGACAAGCTGTTCGTTGCTATTTTACCCTCTAACGACACCAGCGCATCGCACAGAAAAATGAATAACTAACTAACAACAAGAAATCCCCATATTGGAAAATCGACACACCTCTCTTCTTACACCTTGAGTAGAATTAACAAAAAAATACAAACCCAAAGTTCCGAAAAGAAGAAATCATAAAAACGAACCCAGAAACACAGTCAACCAACAATCAACCTCCTCCAAATATTTCTATAGTGACATACCACTTTCGCCTCGTCCACATTCATAGTGCGATTCATACATGCTCGTCTATTCTTCACACTCGGAATCATTCTTTCACGCAACAAACCATCAATTGTTTACTTTCAATCTCACCCATATTTAAATTTAGCCCAGCACATAAATTGAACAATAGCTGTATTCTTTTTGGAATGTTTTAGCTCAACTCAGTTGACAAGTGAGTTGAGATAAACTGAGCTGAGTTGAGCTGAAAGGCATCCAAAAAGAACATTTTATGTATAGAAAGGTGGGTTTGAACAAGAATATATACACTTATGCTATTAAAATTGATGACACTGAAAATATTTTATTATAAGTTTACACATTTAATATATCAATGAAATAGATCGACATATTTTGTTATTGTAGCAATTTGGTGCACATAACCTAATAAATATGACAGTTCTCCAGACAACACAAACCAAACATTACCATTTTGAGTTTATTTCGCGGGTTGTGCAGCATCCGTAAGGGGGGAAGTGAGTTCTCTCAGTTTGTCTCAGTTCAGTTGTAACAAAAAGAACAACATTTTACTGAGTTTATCTGAAGTGAGCTGAGACTAACTGAGATTTTGACCAAAAAGAATACAGCTAATGTTCAATTTTCTGTGTCTGTGCTGTGCTTTCTATGTTTTCCGTGTGCTTTCGTTATATTTTGTGTAATAAATATTAAATAGAATTGGTGACAAAATAAATATTTAATTAATTTCCAACACATCTGGTAGCGTGTTCTGTGGTGCTGGTTTATAACATCAATATCGAAGTTGAAGCAGATTCTCAGTAAGTAGCTGGAAGAGTGATGGTCGTACAGCACATCACATGGCAGCTCCTCGTAAAAGAACAACTAATCCAATTCACACCCCGCTCTGTTTATCATCCAACCCATGAATCAGTGGCGAGTGTCAACTCTCGACACTACTCCTCGGTGCACAGCAAATCATTTATTAGACTTGCCGCCGTCGTCATCGTCGGCGGCGGCTAATGTCTGGAATAACCTGCGCAGCACTCTGTAAATTGCGCGAGGCGCAGCGCACTGAATGCAGATGAGTTGTGTGGGGCAGAGGGCGGCAGAGCAGCCCGCTCGCAACCCGTGTAATGTAACGCAACGTGGATGCCGATAAATATTCATTAAGTGCAATTATAGCACCGCCGAGCTAACGCTTTATTGCACTGTATACTTTATTACTGTTTTACGAGATGCACATCCATTTTATACAGCGAATACTTTATACATATAGCAGTAAACGGAACACACGCACTAAACATCATGCCGGAAGGTGGTCTTGTAAATAACGCTCATACCTGGCGCAGAGAATAAAAATTTCAGTGCAAATTGAAAGATAAATTGAGAAAATGTACTCATCTAATAAATATGTAAGTAGATGAAGAAATAATTCACACCTGCAGGTTTGGATGAATTGAGCACTTTACTGCAGCTCTGCTAACCAAACCTAATTACGTATTAAACGAGCCTACATTTTGATATAGAATTTAGAAGGTTATTACTAGATCAAATTTACTTAAAATTTTCTGCATGAATCAGATTTGACATGAGTTTTTAAATAATATAATAAACATCAATCCAATGTTAAACATACATACAAATTTCTTAAAATCAATTCGATTGATCGTTCTGTATTTTTCTTTGTATGTGATTATTTTAAATTTACCAAAAAATTTGTCAGGCATAGTTTACTTTAAATTAGGTAATATATCTGCAGTATAAGTTTTTCTACTACGTTTTCCATTTTCGCCTAATTATATGCAACTTTGTATGTTTTAATGGAACAGCCTATATATTTTTTTTCGTAATTATAAGGATGTTTTATTTGTTTTATTTTATAAAGATGAGTGAATAATAGTGAATTTGTGCCTAACACAAACTATACTGATGACATATCCAATACACCGAGATCGATTTGTTTCTCTTTAAAACAGTGCTTATTCATTATAGTTCAAAATATTCAGTTTAAAAACTATCCGGTAGCAAAAAAAAGGCCCTTTGCGTCAGACCGCACATTATGAACACTAATTTTTGATGAAAAAAGGGATTCCTGTTTCCTGTCATCTTATTCGCCTGATGTGATTTTTTTTGTTCCCCATGATTAAATTCCATTTGAAAGGACGATATTTTGGTACTGTGGATTGTGGGAAAAACATCCAAAGGATTGTAATCTAGGAGTTGTAGACGATTTTAGTTGAAACCTTCCAGCACTGCTACAAAGTCTGGGAACGTCTCCCCCAATGTATTTTTTGCCACACCTCGTATAGTATTAACACATTTAATCTTATGATCCCTTAGTTCATGCATCGATGTTTAACTAGAAATGACAATTTCGTTAAAATACTTCTTGGTCGCGGTGGAGTTTGATCAAAGTAAACACACTTCATCTTCGTATGCATGTGTATAAAAATATGCAAGTTCATTATAAGCGAATCCTCGCGAAAGCAGTGACGGTAATGAACCAGAGTATCCCATCAGGCAGCATCACGGCACAGCGACTTCCAGCACGGTACGTTACGTCGTTACGTCGTGTCGTCATGTCCTTGCCGCGCCGACATAAATTGAACGACGCGCTGCGTTGAAAGTTAGCCGACTTTGCAGCTGTCTCACGTCGGCGGCTCTGTCGACGGCAGCGCCGCGACGCCAAGAGTTATGGCCCGAACATGTGCTCTGCCGGCCGCCGAGCGATTTATTTCGCAGCTTATTTGTACTGCCCCCGCTGTCTGTGTATCACCCTGGACCCCGGTCGCCGCTGACTCAATTCGCCACTTGTGAGCACGTGGATGGGTACAACTGACACGCCATTTGCAACGCTTTATTTTCTTCTTCCACGAGATTTATTCACTTATTTTGAGAAGAGAAGAGCAACTGAAACAAGCATAATCTACAATCATAACTGGGACAATTTAAAATTTGGCACTTTACTTTGCAAAAGTTGTTGATTACCTTGGAGATCAATAATTTTTTCATAACAACAGTTTAAATCTTAAAATGTCCCAGTTAGTAGACTTGTGAATAGCAGCCAGCATATTTATTTCAAAGCACATATAAATATTAAAATGCAAATTTAAAGAAACAAATTAGTAAATAAATTAATCTAGCACACCAGGAGTCATGGGTTAGAATCCCACTGAAGAGCATGGTCGTTTTTTGTTCACCTAAATTCACAAGTATCCAATCATAAGGCGACATATGACCAAAGCAGTTACTTCGCTTCCCATTTCCGTAATAATAAATATAAAATATCTATTATGTTGTTTTGTGTACCTATTGGTGGATGTATATTGCCTCCGTCAGCTTATGCTGATGATGTTGCGTTGGGTGAAACTGAGGAGCAATTGAGGAGAATGATTGTGAGCATAAATGAAGTAGGGAAAGGTTTAAATCTGTTATTGAAAGTTGTTAAATATATTGGTGTTTAAGAAATATGTTTTGGTGACTGAATGTAATGGTATGAGATTGAAATAAGTGACGAAGTGAATGAATTTGTATACTTGGGTAATATGTTTTCGAGGGATGGAGGTACTGACAGCGAGATTGAAAGGCGGGTATCTGCAGAGTGCAAGGTGCTCTGGATACAATAGCTCGAAATATGAATGTTTGTAGGAGATTGTTGATTGGTTGTGTTTCAGTGTTTCTGTTACCCCAGTTTTATGGGATTTAACGTGATATAATCTATGTATGTATTATACCATAATAATCTTTAAGGTATTTTCAGTTTGAAATTCAAACGTGACGTAGTTTTGGTGGAGCTAATGATGCTATTGGGCATGGTAGGTCGAAATGCTATGAAACTGATGTATATTAGATGCCAGTATAGGCCATACAATTCACATACAATGTAAAGTGTGTTTATCTGTTTCTGTTCAAATTTGTTTGTCGCTCTTTCACCAAAACTACGTCACGTATTCCTACTCTGAATTTTTAATAATTCGTTTCTCTTATACTATAAATAATTTTATATCTAATACCACATATAATAAATTCAAAATTTAGTCCCAGTCCTGGGCAACAGCTTGGCAGGTAGCGTTAAAGCCGGATCACTCGATAACGCAAGTTAAGCAATGCTGCCCGCTGTCAGTTATTGGATGGGTGACCGCTTTGCGAAAGCTTATTCTAACGAACACTGCGTGCCGTTGTCACACCACCGAAAACGAGGTTCCGGGGCGGCATATAACCTCAGCAGTTGAAACCGCATAATAATAATAATAATAGTGACAGTCCTAATTCACGGTATCCTTGGACAAGCAATACCGACAACTAATACTGGTTTGGGTGGCTTTGAGAAATCCCAATGAGTACGTGAGTAATCACTGTAATAAATCAGTGATTAAAGAAGTAAACAATGCATTAAACTCCGAAGCAATCCCATTTATTAGCGTTAGCAGTCAACACATATAGATATCCACATCCCCCGGGACGTTAAATGATGAGCGTTATTATTAGTAGCGACATCTCGACAGGCGCGATGTGCAAGCAGCCTAATAACAAAACGTCAGTTAGCCGTTCCGCTATGCACGCACGCACCACACATCACACCCCGCCTTTCTCCGAGCCACCCGCTGCTGTCCGTGAAATATTCGCGGACGCAAAATTCATGAATCCTGGCGGCCCGTCAAAGTATCGCTGTCGACGCAAACAAGGGTGGAGAGATAGCGAAAATTAGAGGTGTGAGAGAGACGCCGACTGCTCAGGAATTGGACGCAAGGATATCGCAGTACCATAGAGCGCCTAGACTTTAAAAACACAACACTTATATCTCTGAAACTAATAATCGTATCGCAACAACTAATACATTATTGAATAGCTCTTAATTTTCTACTCTCCATCACTTTGCTCTTCAATACTGCATTGTTATATACAGCAAAGGACGATTTAATTACCATATTTAGTTGTCCTTACTGATTTATTCAGTTGCGCGCAATATACAAATTAAAATGGTACTATTTTTTTTCTCAGTGGAGTTTAACGGCTTGAGTTTTCTAAGCTTGTGTGTATCGTCATGTTTTCCTGCATCAGAAAATAACCGATCTTTATTTTTTATTTCGATCGGACGGAAACTCCTTCCTTCCCGTTGTGTTTTCGAACCGCACAGTATATTAATCCGGTATTTTATGCTTAATAAACTAATTTTAGTTGCTATGGGAACAAACAAATAACAGAAACTGTAATTATTAATCATTCAATACATAGATTCTTATCTCGATAGACAAATATGAAACTCGCGCTAAGAAACCCATTGTAGCAGAGCGCATCGTCAGATCTCTAATATTTTTCGAGATACGTCGATTTTTGGTATTTTTCGAAGTGCAACTTTAATGGCCTGTAATTCAAAAACTACACGAGATATCTAAAAATTCTCTTCAATTTAGCGTTTCTGGTGCCTTATATAACAAATTAGCAATTTTTTAAAATTTTGAAATTTTTTTGTATTTTTGTTCAAAATTTTGATCGGCGATAACTCGACAAATATTAAAGATATAAATTTGCAGTGTACACCAATCGATTCAGCTCGTCGAAATACATAAGTATGCAAAGTTTCATAAAAATCGCTTTACGGGATGAAAAGTTAGAGCAAAAAGCTTGAAAATGGCGTTTTTTGTCCTAAAAGTCAAGGGGTACCCCTTGACGTTTGGCCTGAATTTGGCCATTTTCAGACTTTTTGCTCTAACATTTCAACCGGTTGTCCGAATTTTCTTAAATTTTCAGGGTTTATGTAGTTCGTTGAGATGAATCGATTGGTGAACACTGCAAGTCTGTATCTATTATATTTGACGAGATATCTCCAATCGAAATTTTGAAAAAAAATTCCAAAATATTTCGAAATTTTCAAAATTTACTAATTTATTATAAATATCACGAAAAACACAAAACTGGAGATATTTTTCAATATTTTGTATAGTTTTTGAGTTACAGCCCCTCAAAGGCGCTCTTCAGAAAATATAAAAAATCGTCATATCTCGAAAAATATGAGAGATATGACGATGCGCTCTGCTGCAATGGGTTTCCTGGCGCGAATATTATAAAGAAATGAAATAAAAAAAATTACAATTTTAAGTAATATTTGGGGAAATTTCCGTATTTTGAAAAATATTACAAATCGCCATATTTCGATAAATATAAGTCATATTACGATGCGTACTATAGCAATGAGTTTATTCATGTTTTAAATATACATAAGTAATAAATTTCAAGTTAAGTTTGGAGGAGTATTTAATTTATTTTCTAGTAAACAATTTATTTGTATAAGAAAGTAGTGTGGTGTCCACACCAGATTTTTTATTTCTCTTTTCAATAACATTAACATATATTTTTAAAAATTTATTTATTTATTAATAATATATTCTAAAATTGACGAATTTCTAATATTTGTTTAATTAAAATCTTATTAAAATACTTACTTTATTCAGTACTGCTATCAAATGTCACTCGATTTGTCAAAACTACAAAAGTCGAACCAAAATGTATGACAGAATAAGAAACGTTTCTATTTAGAGCATTTGATCAAACTGTATGACGTGACGTCACGTCTCTGTGTTTGTCATTCAAAAGTTTTGTCAAACGGTGGAAACACTGACCGTGTGACAAGGGCTGAACGCAACACTGAATATCTCCGTTGGCGCGTAACTCAAAATGTTGGCTTATTTCACGAACATTTCTGGTGATGTGGTACTCTATATAGAATGGTGAGGTATCTCTGGTCGAAGGAGTCTCCCTCGTTCGGCTGTGGCAGTTTTAAAAATGCAGGAGCGCGGGCCGCACACTATGTCACTGTCAACGTATAATTACCCGTCACACAGAGCGACAGACACGACATCCGCTGCTTCGGCTGCTTGGGAACAGCCAAACGAGCCGCGACAGGTGAGAGCCTTAATAAAATATACGGCGTCGTGTCACTGCCGACGGCAGCGAGCCGGCTTCAAGCCGCAACACAATCAACGCATATATCTGTCGAGCGCTGCGGACTACATCATACGAGTATGAAAGTGATTAGTTTGGTTATTGATCAATCTCACGGATCACTTACGCTACTCGGGGTTTTTCTCAATCGTGATTGAAATGTGTGATTAGGATTTCAATCATGTAAAGTGACTTACGTAATTTATTACCATTACAAGATTTATTTATTTACATTGAATTTACTAAATGTTACGTCATGCTGAAGATTTATTACGCCTTTTTTAAATTATTATTATATAGCTCTAATCACTCAATTTACAGGTTATAATTATCAAGGTTTTAGAATGTTCCTGTTTCGATAATTATATTGTTCCAATAAAAATTCTTGGCAAATGTTAATATAAACGTTATTAATTGTTAATTCATTTATATCATAATTTTAAATTAAATTAATTAAATGAATTATAAACAGACATAACAAATCTAGCAGCGTGTAAGAGATAATAAAATTGTATAATTAATGATTGACCTGCACCTTTTACAACAAACAAAGCGATAAAGTTGCACGTAAATAAATAAATATAATTAATTAAAAAGGATAGTTTATTAGGATAAACCGCGAAGGTGAAATTTATGGCTTGATTTCAACGTCAAATATTTATGATAAAACTGCTAAGCTCTTGCACAAAATGATTTGGAGGCCGTCGGATGCAGATTAACATGCAATGCAACATTGTTGCACAATATTGTGCTTTTAATTAGTGCAGTATATATTTGCCGACGAGATTTATGAGACATTAATAATACCTATTGAATATCATGTGATATTTATGTGTGAATTGCAATTACGCATGCTTAATTAACTATATTTAGATTATTATTAATGAGATATTAATTATAAAATTACGTGTGCGTAATTCAAACGACTCTTGATGGAAATGTGAACGATAATAGACAAGTGAATACCTATAATTTATTTCGACCACGCATTAAATTACTATATCTCTGCTAGTATTTTATGTTTTTGCTCAGCAGGCGTGATCGTAAAGCAACCGTTCGTTAAAAATTATTTCGACTGCACACAGACCGAACATAAATCTTTTTGCGGCTATCGAAACATCTTAATTCCTTTCAATAAATTTTGTTTGGCAAGCTTTTACTACTTCTTAAAAATGTTACTTCCTTTCTCTAAATTAACCATTTCTCCGTTTTCTTTTTGATGAGATTCGACGAGCTAATAGATATTTATTTAACATTAATGTATTGTTTTATAGACGAGACATAAGCTGGATTTATAGTTTACATAGAACATAGGAATAACTTAACACAGAATAACTTAAAATTTTGGTCCTTGAAATGTATATTTTCATGCATAGTGCACAGAAATAATTTAGCACGGCACACGAATTGAACAATATTCAATTTTCTGTGTCTGTGCTGTGCATTCTGTTTTCCGTGTACTTTCGTACTAGTTCGTCTAAGTACTTCCTAGTAACCACCTCGAAAATATCTGATATAAACAAAAATCTTACAATTATGTTTTACTTTTACATTTTTCTTTTTCTAGATTAAACCACAATTTGACAACTTTAAATTAGATTTAAGATTGGTTCATTGGCAACACTGTTACACCGCCTTGCATCTGACCTAACTTTAGACGTGTCAGTTGTGTTGTCAAAGTGTATTTAACGTCCGAGCAAATCGTTTTTAGGAATTCTCGCTCGAATTGCCTCATTCGTCAAACTTCGACCTCGAGGGGAAAAAGAAGCGCTTTCCTCTCTAGTTTGACAAATAACTAATGTTCGATTACGTTGATTATTTTTCTTTAACTTAGAACGACATTTATATTTCATACTAGACGTTGACATGATTTTTTTTTGTTTTCTATTGTTTGGTTACCAAGTTATTTATTATTTGTTTTAAAAAATGTACAAACTCTCATTTCACATATCAATCATTCTGACTTATTGTAGAAGAAATGATACAAATAGCATCAAAATAATACTTCTAATTTTGTATTTAATGTTACCATATTTGGCCATTTTACTTTATCATAATGGACCAGTTCATAATGAGTCATTTTATGGTCGCTAAACAATACGATAAACAAGTGATTGTAATACAGCCGAATATAAAGTTGTATTGTGTATGTGGTTTTGGCTGTGTAAACTGTGCTGCATTTACATGTCAAGCGCGAATTATCTGCGAGACTGGAAGAATTTAGTCAAACGTCATCGCAAAATATGTCGTACATGCTAATCGTGAATCACAATACACGCAACAGACGCACATACGCGACGCGTCTACAAACAAACGTGAGCCCGCAGTAAACCTTAAACTTTACGGCTTTATTATATAACGCGACTTGTTTACAGTCGCTCCATTTTAACATAAGAGCAGCGATATTTTACCAAACCTGTATAAGTCAGACGGCTTTTTCCCGCCGCTGTTCAGCTGTTCGACTTGGAACAGAAACAAGATATACTGCACAGTTTTACGTGATGCATATTTTAGGTGGGCCGTGTAGAACACGTCATTACACGAGAGCGACTGTTCAACAGCGTTATAAATTACTATGTTCACCCCGCTGAATGTCAAGAGCGCCACGTGGGAGGTGATGATGCATGCGCGCCTCTGCCGCGCCAAATTCAAAATAACCATCATCGAGAAATCGAGATACGAATATGATTCTCACCATTGCCACTAAACTATAATTAGTAATAATTATACAAATAATAAATCATAAGAAATATGAGTTATGTTTATTTATGATTTGCAACAAGAATAAATGACTATTAAATTTTTATAGGAAGTGGCATACCTGCATTATTTATTTTCTCTTCCATAAAAGACAAAACGTCATCGTAAGATTTATTGTCTTTGCCATAATTAAAGGCCGCGTGCATAAATGAAAAGTTTTGTTTTACATATAAACTATAATTACTGAAATTCCTATTAATATTGAATATATGGACATATGACTAATTAACATTATACATTGTTGTTAATTATTATTATTAATATGCTTTTGTATAAGTGCTACCTACCCACCACTACTATAATAAATTAAAAACATATTAATTATTTATATTTTTGTAAAATTACCATTACAAGTATTTATATGTGGTAAATAATTTGATTCTTACAACCAATGAATTTTACTCCATAAAATTACACCTTTAATCGGGGTGTGGCGGAGTAAGGATGGATGTGATTTTAATTTTACCGTACTTTAAAATATACTGAATCGCAAAATTACTATTATTGACCTTTGCCTCTACTGGTATAAACACTATTTATGAGATGAGCCTGTAAAAAGAATATCTACAATCCTGCGATAATATCCTACATATATCACTCATTTCTGAAATGTACTAACTTACATTATCACGCAAGTGCATATTTTTATATTACCGCACTGTTTATTTAGTTTTTATTTCAATAAAACATATCAATTAATTTTGTCTTAATTCCGAACGATCATAGGTAAGGGTTTGTACACATTAACGTGGAATATTACATAATTATCGCGTACTGTCTATTTGGGCAACTGTTACATGCGTGCGATAATCTTGTCTATATCTCACTAGTTGCGGAAATAACTATTACCTTCACAACCTTAGCAACATACTATTATATATGTTTTTAAAGACTTTTTCGGTGGAATATATCAATTTTAATTTATTATACTATACGATCCAATAAATGTAAGATTTTAAAAGACTTGGATTTTAAATTCTATACAAATATTATAAATGCAACGTTTCGAATTACTAAACGTTCTATTTAATTATTATATTTGTACAGAACTTAATCCAAAAGTTTTTACCTCCCGCCTACCTCTAGGTAAGGGAGGTATTGTTTTTGGTCAAAAAATTGGGTAGTGAGTTTTCAATGAATAAACACGTTTTAGGGTCCCTACAATACGATTTTACTATTTTCGCGATGATGTCTGTATGTATGTATGTGTGTGTGTAGTCTGTGGCAATTTTTTCGTCTCGCATAACTCAAATACTATAATACCAAAAAATACAATTATGTGAATTAGTGCTTCTCATATTTAAATGAAGAGCTGATTAGATTTTGGATAAAATTTGTCAACCGGAAGTAACAGTTTACTTGAAGCTCTTAACAGTTTTTCTTGAAAAACACGGTTAAATTTCCTTTTTCAACAATTTATGTTATTTTGAAAGTTGAAGAATATTTAATTTTACATGTGTTTTGATTATACTATTTTTATTAATTTTCATTAGATTTAGAGATAATAAAATATAAAGAAATGAGATTTCACAAATCTTGCATTCCTAGTACACCATGGAAAAATTTTCAATTTTTTACGAAATGTGACACATGTCATTTTGATTGTGAAGCTGTTTTCTTGGTGAAATATATGTCAAAAAATTAAATAAATATACGAAAGAAAATTAAAATTCTCAAATATAAATAGAAAATAAACAAATAAGAAGGTATGTTTCTGTATCATCAAATACTATTTTGTACCGTTTAATAGTATTGGGCGGGAGGTTATGTGCTGGCCACATCAGATTTTTTTATTTCACTTTTGCTCGGTATTATAATAGATATTTATGATTATATGTGGGATAAAAGCATGTGTAATTACATAAGTATATTAATAATGCATTATCACATGTGTATTGTAACAATAATTTATCTACGCCCGCCCAAAGTTAAAATATTAAAATTATTAGACTTTATATTTTTGACAACTAGAAAATTAATCCAAGTAGTGGCTGTAAAAAAGTTATTAATCCAGGACGACCACAATTTGACATTAAACAATTGTGTAGTTGTTTTTCATATTTTTTTAAGCATTTCGTGAAAATGAGTGATTTAGAAAGTATTTCCTCGGATATAGAAGAACAAGCTTCAAATATTATTAATTAATTAAGTATTAAATAATTCAAAGAATTGTATTATCAACATTTATAATAAATAGCACGTTAATGAAAACGAGTGCGGTAATGAAGCTCTTAAATCACGCAAAATGAGTTGAATAAGTGACATTTAACTCATGGTCTGTCATTTAAATGTACTTGTAAAGTATTTTTTTGTTGTTTTTAATAATTGCACATCACTTCAAGTTATTTTGTCTTACTTAACATTGCTGTCAAAAATTTGATTGTGATTTTGATAAATTGATGTAAATTTATCATGGAAATTTCTTTATAATGCCGAGCATACAAGCTCCGTTTTTCAACTGAATGTATTTTTTTTAAATTATTTACGATTCACAGTATCATAAAATATAGTACAATACTCGACCGTCACTCGAACTTTACATGCTCTCGCGGATAAAAAGCTCGCTTCGCTCGCTGGCCAGTAAATTTCTGGGTTCTTATTTACACTGTAAATTACTATTACATATAAGAGTACTACATAAACAAATATATTATTATTTGTATTTATTATTTCGTGATAACAGTGCCTCCAAATCATCCTTCTCTCGAATGCGCACCCACCCTCCTCTCGCGCCTATATATAAATCCTTGCAGTAAAGAATTCCTCCCGATGCACGATGTGCATGACTTATTTATGCGTTTGGCATAATACCCGCGGATCCCGTGTCGGCGCGCGGCGGGCGGTCGGCGGCGGCGACGCCGTACATCATCGTGATTTAGCGCTGGCGTGGCCGCAGGATGCGAAGGTTCACCCGCACGTGAGTGACCGCCGCGGGCCCTGCCACCAAGCGTGACTTGCCTCTGGACGGTGGACATCCCACCGAGACACGTGAGATGACTCCCTAAGAGAAACTGGTTAAATCGCTAAGATAAACAGATGAATACCTGGTCGCCATGTCATCAAATATATTTATAAAAATGTTTCTAATAACAAACATCTTTAGGGTCGGTTTTTCCATCTACGAATAAATTTCCGAATAAGTTATTCGTGTATTAGATAAAAAATTATGCATCAAAAAATGACAGCAAAAAAAAATAATTACTATCGAAATAAATAGTTAACCTTTTTCGTTTAGAAATTATTGTGCATTAATGCTTCAAAAGAAATATTAATTTTGCGGCGTGACCTTGTCATTTGTCACTTGTACCTGTCTGAATAAATTGTACAAAAATATATATTGGTATTAATTAAGATAATTATGGTAATTTGCATATGAGTTTATTGATTCTCACAATAGCTGACAGGTCAATGAGTATAGAAAAACATACGTGTTAAACGAAACATACATCCGTTTTGACTATTTTAATTTATTGTCAAGACACAATTTATTGCTTTTTATATATTAGTATTTTTTTATTTATAAAATTATAATGGAAAATAATTGATTATCCAGGTACAAGGTAAGACATCTATTTTATGTAAATAAAATTGATATTTTTGTAGTATTGTCACTTTCTTAGACATCGTATACAGCACCGCACTAACGTGTGTCTGTGTGGTTGAATGGATGGATGTGTGTCCGTATGTTCCATAATTCTCAAACGAGCAAATATAAAGTAACAAAACTTTATAATTCTACGAAAACTATCGCGTTTAAAATCAATTTAAAGGTATAACAGGACGAAGATTTGAACTCAAAAGTAAAAAATTAATTTTGGACGATCGTCAATTGTCTTTTGCAATAATTAATGTGTCCCTCAATAAATCGCATGCTGTGTGACATGTTGCGCCGTCTTGTTGAAACCACTGCTCCTCCACATTAATGCATTTCAACTGGGGAATGAAAAAGTCAGTAATCATGGCCCTACAGCGGTCTTCATTGACTGTAACTTTCTGGCCGGTATCATTTTTGAAGGAATACGTACTAATGATTCCAACAGCCTGTAAAGCACACCAAACAGTGACTTTTTGTTTATGTAACATCGCCTCAATAATATTTTGTGGATTTTCATCAGCCCAAAGATGACAATTTTGCCTCATCTCTGATAAAAAATTCGAAATAAATATGTTTCATTTGCAAGCGTAGTTCTGGCCAAGGTGTTTTGATAAATATTCTTGTATGAAAATTTATTTATTCGGAAGGAACATATCAAAGTTCATAAGAGTATGAATAGGAATAGTTTTAATTCAAAATGATATCGTTTTAAATAAAAAAGATTCGTTAAAAATTAAAACGACTATTTTTTTTTATTTAAAAAAAAATTCTTTCAATGCAGGGTAAAGAAGACAAATAAAATTTATATTCAAAATTAATGTCGTTTAGAATTGAACCTAATAATTTTGTAAGAAATAAAAATTACTTCAACGAATGCATACAAAAGAAAAACTGAAAATTTTCTTGAAACAAGAATTAATTATTATGAGTGTAGGCACATAGCAACAGTGTGGTGTCAATTTCCTCCTAGATGCTGCCCTGAGCAGCAGCAATCATGCGCGCCTTCTCAGTTTTATTTATACGCACCGTGCGATAATTTAAGTGACGGCAACTGTAATAATTCTGCAGCCAATCAGTGGGTATGTCCACACCGTTAATATTTATGAGCCGTGTCCGAGTAAACTTTATAAAGTATACTTTAGTGCGGTGCCAAATTAAAAATAGTTAGCGTTTTAAATGCATGAATAATGTCGGCGATAAATCACGGCGCGGCAGCCGTTCATGCATCACAATGCTGAACCTGGCTACAGGTCATTGTTAGGCGAGTTGGCGACGCACACTCTGCAGTTGGACCCGGACACCTTCGCAGCTGTCCTCACTCGCGAAAATTCACGTGACATTGTTCCACTGTTACACTACCATTTTTAATAATGTCAATCGTACTATGCTCGACTGAATGTGAAAAAAATCTGTTAATTTTATTATTTATTAGGGACCAGGGTATCAATGCTTGCACTGATTATAGGATCCGGAAAGGAATTAATAAATTAATATTTGCTATAAAAAAATTTAATACAATTTAAATGAGTATGTAACAAAATGGATCAACAAGAAAATAAGAGAGAAAAATAGTTTCAAAGTAAATTAAATGTAATAATTCACAGTAAAAAATTTGTAATCAAAATTTTTAGTCCCAGACGATCTACCATTAATTTTTGTTAATCTAACAAGTTTCAAATTTGGTAGCAAATAATAAATTATTTTTGTGTATTTCGTAACTAAATATATTAGTGAACATAGTAATTATTAACATTTATTTTTATGTGCTTTTGACTAAATATTTTATTAATTATATTGAAGCAGAACAACAAATCATAGTTATTATAATAAATTAAGTTGTTACAAAGGATACAAACTTTCTATAATAATTTTAAATTGATAAGTTAGCTAAATTTACTTGTTATTATTGACGAGTCTATTAATCCAGCAAATAAATAAAAGCAACAATTTTTTTTGTTAAAAATTCAGAATTAACAAATTTTTAATTTATCATATTGTCATATTTGTACAAATTGTTAATTTAACACATTATATTTGTCAATATTAAATAAAAATACTTAACAACTGAAAATTAATAAAAAAAAAACATATTTTTTACTGTGTAGGTAACAAAAGTCATAAATATTAAAGTTTGCCTGAGAAAATAAAAGAAGACTTAATATGTTCTACTGTATGGTGATTTATTAGGTTATTTCATTGATTTTTAAAAACACTTAGAGATGTACCAATAAGGTTCATATGGTTTTGCAATGAGTTACAAAATGAGCACATTAAATAAAAGATTGAATAAAGGAGCATATTCAAAGTTGCTTCAAGGAGACGCCGTGGTAGTTACTATAAAATAAAAAAGGATTAGATGAAAATATTCCGAATGATGTGGTAAATGATTTTATATAGGAATAAATTTAATTGAAATTATGTATGTACGAGGGTTGATCAAATAAATCCAGGGCTTTTTAAATTGCGCGCCAACGGAGCATCTGAGAACTATGCGGTTGACAGCATTAGTTGTTGTTACTCTTCCTGAGCTTCCTCAGCTGTTTTTATAGATTCTTTATAGCCTTCTTTGTTGTGCTTTTTATAACATATTTGTTGTGAAGTAACAGTTTGGCGATTTTGTGATCTTTGGTCAAATGAATCAAGAAGAGCCAAAGCATTTATGTGAAGTTGGGTAAAACTTTTACAGGAACATTTCAGTTGTTGACGATTGACAATGATCATGTTGACAGGGAGAACGTTCTCGTCCGATCAAATTGTCAACTAACCTTCAGTGAAATGAATTGCTGAAATTAAAGTAATCTAGAGAAGCTGAACAACAGTCTTGAAAATGAGTTGTCTGAGACCAAGGGAAGTGAGTACATTGACGGGGACAATGTCATATAAGTTTAAAGAAAAATAATTTTGACAGATACAACTGACCATCCTTCCGGTTGCACACCACTGAAATATTGGGATCATGAAATATTTAAAGTGTTGCTACTGTGTGAATTCTTATATTGTGGTACTTCTTTTCAATTAAAAATGTCGAGGATGCGGCCCTGTCGATGGCGTGCAGCAATCAGGGTGGCAACGTGGCAAGTGACCACACTGAGAGCGGCCTCTGCCGCAGCACAGAAACAATTGGATAATCAGCACTCGGACGCTGATTTACGGCCCGTAATAAGTTCATATCTGTCGACCTCACAACAAAACACAATCAGATTCATTCATCCACGTCACCGGACTTTCTACCGAGACCCCGCGGGCCGCGCCGCGCCCGCCACTGTAGCCTGTCGACCGCTTTGTTGTTCGACTTTCAATTAATAATTTGCGAGCTGTTTTCATTTGAATAAGGTATATGACAGACACCAAACTGACAAGTAATCTATATAACTGAATGTTTGATGTGGGATTGTGGGCTGAAATTATCAGATGGAATCATCGAGATTGGCTTAAAAATGAGCGCTGCTCGCTGCAGATAAAACAGAACGATAGTTTGTTTTGCAAGGATTCAATTTACTTTTTGACAACCCATCCTACTCGTACAAGCGATTATTCATCTTTACACTTGTCAGCATTTGATCAACAAGAAATTATTAATAATACATATTTAGCAACCTTGCTAGGCTTGATTTTATATTCTATTCAAATGACTTTCAACAGTATTCTTTATTATTATTTATCAAAATCTACAAACAAAAATTTATATTTATTTTCAACCAATTTTGTACTAAATAGGCTATTTGTATATTTAGAGCGCAAAGTATGTTTTGACATATTGCTCTTGAATTATACATAAGTACACAATATTTTTTCGACGAATGATTATAAAAGAAAAAAAAAACATTGATATCTCAAAGATTGTTGTAACTGTTCTTTTATTACGTATCCATGGTGAAGAATTAGAAAAAAAATTGCCACTTATTGCTATTGGAAACGAGCGACAAAATGAAATTCTTTAGAAAACATCTTTGCATTGACAATGCAAGCGTAAAAGTCAGCTTTCTATAGCAGTCGTTGGAAATAGTATATTGTATAACAAGTATAGAAAGTTTAATATTTTACACGAGTGTGAAATACCCTTTCAGCACGTGTTGTACAGTGTACACGATACTTTTCCGACGACTACAATTAAATTAAAAAGAACAATATAACATTTACATAAAAATATTAAAACAGATTATGTTAACATCATTGTTATCAGAATTCACCGAAAATTATATTAAAATCTGATAAATCAGGGTCCAACCTTCTTAATCCGTGTGAATTCAGCAAATTATCTGCAACTGTCAAACTTTTAAATACAAATTTTTAGGTTAGTTCGCTCAGTTATCCCAGCGTGTGATATAATCATATCACACAGTTGCGCACGCATCTGATTGGTTAACGAGCTATCATACCACACAGTATTGCTATTGACATGCAATGACCAACTTTCAGTAATAGTTTAGTGTGTGAATTTATGTACTTTTCGTAGTGGTCGTCTGGAACAGTACTGATATCCTGATATCCACTGCATTAATGGCAAAAAAATAAATATTGCATCTTAGCTGAATCTCACGGAATACTTATTGGTTACACATACACAAAATTTGATATAATCAAGTCGTTATAGATATTCTTTTTTTATAATAATAAATTTAATAAGAAAAAAGTAAGAGGTTTATAAATTCAGAAGAACATCGGAGTTGTTTTCAACACAGCAAGATCTAACTTAATAAACTCATTCCTTTTTCGGTAGACCGAACCTTCATCACCTACAAGCTGGTACAGTCTGAGATCTGGAAGTCTAATTCAAGGCTTCCAGAGAGGGAAGCTAGGCTGGTGGCTGCCGCCGTGGAGTGTACGCGTCTTGAGCACTCAGCATGAGGGGCCACGTAGGTTCTTGAACGCGCCGCAGCCGTGATTATGAGAGTTTGATGGTTAATTTATTATTAGCTTTATTTGCCGCATGATTTACGGTTATGGCAACGCATAAACGCATTGTTTGGTAATGCGCGCGGGACAGAGACAGCGCTAGCTGGGTGTGAACCCCGCTGCTGCATTGTCTTCGCCGCACAATACGGACATAATAATTCTTACGCGCTCGGAATAACATACGGCCAGGTGTACCGTACAGCTTTATAGAATAACATTAGCCGTATATCATAAGTTACCGCGAGCGAGCAAGCGAGCGAAACCGAGACGAGAGTCGTGACCAACTTTATGGGAGATATAAAAGGCAACTGCGGTCAGGACTGGTTTCGGATCCAAACAATGCTTTGTTTTCCACTTTATAAATTCAAGGGCTTTATTGACTCAAACATTATTAAATCTGATACATTGTTTATTATTTACCTAATTTTTACTGCCCATAATATGCACGTATTCTTCAAACAAATATGTAACAATCATTTTTTTCTTTGTTTCAGGTACGTCCTCAATTTTATAAGATGCTGAAATTATATGGCAGTAAGTAACTATGTATTTTTTAAAACTATACACGAACTATTGCGTCATTAACCCTTAACAGATATAGTGATTTTTTTATAACGTAACGTAATCTATTTAAAGAAAACATGCATAAAACTAAAGAAAAAAAATTAACATTCATCAAATAAATAATATAGAAAAAATACTGATCTTCTGTTGTGACCTCTTGGTTATTGGGGCGTAAAACTGCCAAAAATGTTTTTCAGGGGCCAAACGGAAAAAATTACAAATAAGAAACAGAAAAAAAATAACAGGGATGTTTTTACTTACATTTGCACCTCTTTCTAAATCCATTTAATTTGAAATGTGTGTTTGTTTTCTGCATTAGATGTTAGAATCAATCTCTTGTATTTCGTCTTCCGATTGCACGTCATTTTCATCTTCGCTCTCAATAATTAAAATATCATACATTTCACCTTAAATTAAAAAAAAAAAACACCGAGACAAGTTAATTATAAAATCAACTCAACTGGTATAGTGTGGTCAACAGAAATCCCAATTGTTGTTATCTTCTTTAACTAAGAAACATATAGATTCGTATGACCGTCACTAAGTCCAATGTGTCGATTAATAAAGCTACTGAAAGGCTCAAACATTTAGTTTAAATTTTTAACACTAAACAACTAGATTTAAAAACACTGGGGTTTTCAAAAACCCCACTGTACCAGTTGAGGATTAAAGGGTATACTTTTTTACAGAAAGAGAAAGAGTAATAAATCAAAATTAGCAAGGGCAGTATTGGATTTTTGACAAATAAATTCACCAGAAAAATAAGACATAACTTTACTAGGATTTTCATAGAACGCCCTATGCTTTATACTTGCAACGAAACTTTCTTCTTGAATAATAGAAATAGCGCTAGAATCTTTCCGATAGTCCTTTTGGACAGTAACACAGACATAGATAGGATTTTTCAGAATGGCCTATTTATGTATTTAAATTATTATATTATATTAATGTATATAAAGCGGTAGATCTCTATCGAATTTAGTCTTTTAGACTATCCCTAAGCAAGCAATTATTGATGTACCAATGGAAAATTTTTGCTAGGCTGATTTATCACTCTTTCTCTTTTTGAAACGCAGTAAAGCAATACATCGTTTAGGAATGTAATATGAAATAAGCCATTAGACAGGACACAAGATATTTTTCACATCCATGAGAAATACGTATTAAGTAAAAAAAAGTTAGTTATTTTTATTGTAGAATACAACTCTTCTAGGATAATGAGTCGTTTTTCTGTTCACAACTTAAATCATGACAACAAGAAACAAAATACCTGAGAAATACAAATATTTGCTTAATTCTGACAGCTATTTTTTCAATATAAATATATTGTGAGTATTTTAATACTCCCTTAGAGTTAATAGAAGAAGCATCATCCGCATATAATAATTATGAATATATGAAAAACATTACATTACAATCAATCGGATAGATTTTCATAACATCCTGTGTTTTGTATTTACTTGGCATTGGTAAACTCAAATAAGGTAAATAATCTATGAATTACATAGTATGGATGTGAAAAAATCTTTTAATCACATATACGAGTACAATAAAGTTTGATATGGGAGAATTAGTGCCTCCACTAGCTGTAAATCTGCACAAAGCGCGATGATAGTGCCTATTATTTAACAATAAAGACGCAAAAAATTGTCACCCTAAATCAGTTTTAATACCGACGATAACATTTCGTGCGGCAAGAACCAGAATGGTTACGCGTAAATTTAAAATCCAGACAGCGGGTAATGCTTTTAACCGCGAAACACATAATAAAACAGCGCCGAGGTTAAAATGGCGTCATAGATAAACGAAACATTTAAGCACTTTAGCAGCGGAAGCTATTAACTCGGAACATGCAATGGAAGCATTCGTTCGTCCCGCGTCCGTCTGGCTCGCTGCGTTCATGTTACCGTCCGGTTTGCTTTTTGAGCGAAACTGCATGTCAGCAGTCGTGCCAACTGCCGCATTTCGCACTCTGTACGACGACATCGACAAAGATGCCTGTAGAATATTACGGTATTATATTTACACGAATTACGGATTACCATATTTATTTTAAATGAAAAGGTTTTATTAAATTTCAACAGAATTCTTTGTCAGGACAATAATTCAGGGATGATGATGTAGAAGAGAATTAATATATTGGTTGGTGTGTTAGTTTTCTATGAACTTAGCTAGTCATGGTTCCGGCAGTTTCTTTTCCAAAAGTACTTCAAGAAAAGGAATAGTGCCGTTTTCTAAACTTGATAATATGATGTCTACTATTGAGATGGTTGAAAAAAGCTGTCAAGCTATCTTAAACAGTAAAGAAATCGTCCACATTACGTAATCAGAGAGATGGTTTCATTGGAGAAGATTCTCGAGCTTTACTTCAAAATAATCCTTGTCTTTGATGGAGAAATTTGCGAACCTATAACTACATCACCAATTGCTTGTAAAATTCATTGTCAAAGATGTCAGGAAGTGACAGAATAGACGAATTATATATTTCTTAAAACGTAATTCCAAAATCTTCATAGTTTCTTGTAAACCATTGTAAACAATAACGAAACGTCAAAACTGAGAAGAATGTCGTCAAATGACAAGTGAAGATTCTTGATGGAATTGTACCCTTATTGCATATTTTTACATTCTGAATAAAGTTTTGGCTACGAGTATGTATGTTAAGTATTTATGGTAAAGATTACGAGTGGAGTTATTCTGTATTTCAAACTCATTAAGGTGTTGAAGAGCCGTAGAAAAATGTAATGCTTTATTATCACAAATCAAATTCAGTGTTAAACCTGGAATAACACAAGTGTAGAATCCAAGAGAGGAAGTGCAATTTTCCGTTTATCAGCGTGTCCGCGTACATGTAGTGCAGATCACCGCACTGGGGGCAAAGTGGCGCGCTAATGGATGGCCGGCTCGACACGGCCTGCGACTCCTGCCGCTGATGACCGCGCCCGAGGAGGAAAGAATAACTCATCGGCTGACACTTCGCACATGTCTCTTCCGGCGGCGGTCGCTTGGCCGGCACGTCGCTGCGTTTAATCTTGGCCGCCCACTCTGGCGAAAAGCATTGTCGTGTTCCCGAACGAGGAAAGTAAATGTTCGCAATTTATATTCGAATATTTGTAAAAAGTTAAACGCGTGCCTGAGCTGTAAAACTTCGCGCTAAAAAGATGGATGTTTGAACTTAAAACTTGAACCTCTGTGAAAATAAATTTCCCGCTCGAGATGAATGGCTGTGGGCGCTTGCCGCTTGCTGCTCTCGCTCCCCTGACGGCTCCTATCACTGCGAGGGATTTCTCAATTTGCCACGTCCTATTCATCATTGTACTATGCTCGTTTGCTCTTTCCACTACACCCGAAATGACAGACAGTTTGTCTTACCCTATACGCTGCGATGTTCATGAACAATTCTTATACATGATTTCTTCTAACCATTAAATTAAATGGAGGATACATTAATTTAATTAGCGATGAGTGAAAAGCACGAAAAAAGCGAAAGGAATGCGAGAGGGAAGAAGTCAAGTGGATTGTTAGTAATAATTCGGCACCGACGCGCCTCCTTGTGGCGTAACGTCCATTTGTAAACGTCATTAGCGCTACGGGTGTAATAAATTCATGCGAACAAATACCGAAGTATTTCCGATCATTCGACGCCGTAATAAACGAGCCGCCGGGCTAATCATTTATTTTCCCTGGAAAGCCGGCGCGATGACAGCGCCAGCGTTCCGAGCGGCGAACCTCGCAACCGCAACGCACACACAAGCACGCATAGTCTTACACGCGCTCTGCGACTGCGGCAGTCGACACCACACAAGTATAAAAACGTTTCGGTAAACAAATATTTTACGTTCACATTCGGGCAGCCCAAGGACCGCTTAATTAAAGAAAAGATAATTTAATGTAATAAAATGCAGTGAGTTATAGCAGCTTTCAAACATTGTACACCTTTAATTAGTTGTAGCAGGAGTTACCTGACATTTATGAAGGAAACCTGTATAATAACGTCGACGGTCAGACAGTATCGGTAATTAATGACGTGTAAATTAAAAGCCTGTGGCCGGAGCTAAAAGATTTCTCTGAGGATATGCAAATGAGACAGCTGTAAAGGCGCACAATGTAAGCATCTCTGTCAACGTCAGCGCGGAGCCGGTGCCTTATATATTTTATGCCGTTTCAGCTAATTGTGTAGCGGCACTCGGCGCGCCACACTGTCTGTCACTAATTTATCACGCGAGCGGCACTTTACACCCCGCCCTCTCCCCACACCCCGCCGCCATGTTATATCTGTACGCACGTACCACGGTAGCTATATTTAAAAATACGTTCTTTCCCAAACTGCTGCTTATGTCATTGCTTCTCCCAAGGCCGTTTTTTGCCAAATAATATTAATTTGTTCACAACGATTGCTCATTAATTAGCTATATAAGCATAAATTACTTGTCGTTATTACATAAGCACATGAGCATGTGATGAATGTCTCACGTCAACACTTTCACAAAGCTCCTGCTTGGCCCGAGTCTCCCACACGCGGACACAGCGACAAGAGCGTGAAGATTTATAAACAAATCCGTCCGGTCGAGTGTGGAGAGATACAGTCTTGGTGAAGCAATAAGCGGAGCGTTACAGGCCCGTTTACAAGGGACCCTGTGGACAAAAACAGAACCCGCCACCCACGGCCGGCAGTTTATCAACGCTGTCAGAGCCACCTCCGTCGGGGGCCGCACGCTGGTCGCAGTGGTCGCTGTCCATTGCCCGGTAATGGCTGCTACTATGACTGAAATAAAGAGGATGAACTTGTTTGTGGTGGGCCACATAGATTTTAGTATATCTTCATTGCGGCTCCATTTTGATACAACATGCTTGACGGATTTCATCTGATCATCGATGCTACGGTTCTTCTTTGGTCAAGTTTCTCAACTAAAATATTACAGATTGTGATTCAACTTGAGATACCATTGGTTTTAGCGTAATCCATTGCTCATTTTATCCGATATCCTTTTAGTTATTTCAGAAATCAGAAATAATTCGCCATGCATAGTGACATCCGCCAAAAAATTTAGAAAATTCCAGGTGAATGTGGTAAATGTTATATTGAACAGACTGGCAGAATGATAACAACAAAAATAACAGAACACAGACGGGCCATTCATCTAAACACTCTAAACCAACCAGATAAATCTGCTGTGGCTAGTCATGCCATTAAATTTCTACATAAAATGAATTTTGAAGAAACGAAAATTATAGCAATAATTAAATGTACCAATGGCAGACTCTTAAGGGAAATAATAGAAATCTACAAACAGAAGAATACCGTGAACCAGAATGAAGACTAATCGTTATCATAGCAACTTGCTATTGGTGACCAAATCATATAGAATCTTCATGTTTAATGGAATATATTTCCTTAGCTGTCAAAAAACCATTAATTTTTGTCACAATTAGTAAGTTGTTACGGTAGTAACTTTTTAGAGAATAGTCGCGAATGTAGTTGATTCCCCTTTCGTGGTAGGGTTTACGTTCGACTTCCTTTAGGGATTCAGATTCGGTATTGTCGAAAGATTGGTATTGGAAAGTTGTGAGAAAGTCGAAGCCGTCCCTGGCGCGTCTTGACAGATCGCAGCGGTGGCGAGAAATCGAAGTAGGTACAAGTCGTAGCAATACACCGTTCCACCATTAGATTTATCTGTGTTGATCATGTTCGACGGCGGGAAGAGTGCCGTCCGTGTGTACGAACGTTTTAATTTATGCCATCGTGCCGGCAGCCGATCCGTTACCAACACACAAGCCGACAAGCATACTCGGGAAAGTTCGTGTCGCGACGTTATCAGCCTACGAGGCTGACTTTACCTTATCTGTGCACGGATAAATCACTTTAACTGTTCCTTCCCGACTCCGACTGCCGCCGGCGTTGCGAGAAGAAAAATGTTTCTACTGGAACCAGTGCTCGGAAAACGTTTTATTGCATTACATGTTGTCTTTTTTTACCCGACTGATTAATTACTAATTTTACACTTGTCAGTTACTGTACTTTAAAATGGATGACTAAATAAAAAGAATGTGGTGCGCTGACATAGAATACTGGTGCTGTAACAATGTATGTAAACTTTGTAATTTGAAGATAGTATCAGTTAATGAATTTAACCATTAATTTACAAAAAGCATAAATTTTCCCTGCACCATGCAGTCAAATAGCCACAGCAATAATTTTCAAGAGAAGAAGGATAGTATTACCGACGTCAGGAAAGAAAGAAATACTACAAAATAATGCATAAATAGACAGTGGGCTTGGGTAAAGGAAGTGGAAGAAGAAGACAAGCGACGAGGGCGCACCAACACGGCGAGCCGCGAAGCTGCGGCGGAGGCACAGAATTATTACACGCTCCTACACAGGTCGGCCGCCAGCTCTTTCCTGCTTTCTCGCGACCGGGAATTTATGATGCTGTCATATTTCGCAAGTTGCAAGCCGGTAATTCCTAGGTGGGAATTTATTGCGCCGCGTCCCGCCCGGACCATTAATCCTGGTACGCCGAGGTGTACCGAGAATATCCGAAAACCGTCCGACAACAGCCGAAGATACCCGGAAACACACGAGTACAGTCGACAAGCACCGACTGGACAGTTTCCGTCCGATTTGGGCTACAAATTCCCGGCGCGCCGCTGTCACCGCGTCGTGACCGCGGGCGATTGCGGCACATTACAACACTATAAAATATTCAGGCGCCAGGGTGAGCTGAAACCGCGGAGTAACCGCTTGAACGTTGCAAATGCTTGGGAAGATCTGGTCACGGTTATTAGCAGTATATTAACACAACACTCAGGATTCTGCTGCTTCACGAGGGAAATTTTGTGTTGTAACACAGGATTTTAATGTTTTATTCCCCCTATTTGTGTGTGTATAATAAATTCAAGTTATTATAAATAAGGTTGTAAGTTGTAAGTTTGTAAGCTAGGTTTCCTCTTCTTAACCTACTCACAGTCATGTTTTTGTCTTTGCCATAAATTTCGACCATTTCTAGCTATTAATATAAACATACTTATAATAACTGTTCAGGTAATAAATACTCGTATTTGCATTATTGTAATCAGTGTATTTGCATTGTTGTAATCAGTGCTTTGTATTGCTGTAATCAATAGATTTGTATTGTTGTAATTTAATACATTTGTATTTTTGTAATCAGTGCATTTGTATTGTTGTAATCAATACATTTGTGTTGTTGTAATCAATATGTTTGTATTATGTAATCAATTTGTATTGTTGTATCACTTCATTTCTATTGTATTTAATGCATTTGCATTGTTGTAATCAGTGCATTTGCATTGACGATATGACATTACGGAACTTCATGTACCGCCTCGTCTCTGCGAACTCAAGCCAACTAAAATAGTGTAGGTTGCAGATTCAAATAAAATGTGAAGAGCGCAAAACACCTCTTATTTTTAAATTCAATAATGTACAAAACACTAATATAATATTATTATTATTATACGAGAACGTACGTCGATTTTTTATTCGGTTTATGGGGCATAAGTTCTGAATAATAGTGTACATAAACAGTTCATAGTGAAAATTCCTATCTATATCTGTTACGGCCCAAAAGGGATTATCGGAACGTTTATTGCGGTGCTTCTATCGTTTGAGAAGTAAGTTTCGTTCCAAGTATAAAGCGAGCGGCATTCTATGACCATCCTAGTAAAGTAATATATTATTTTTGTGGTGGATTTATTTGCCGCTTAGCTGACAAAAATCAAATACTACTCTTGCAAATTTTGATTTATTACTCGTTCATTCTCAATTGTAATAGCTGTATTCTTTTTGGAAAGTTTTAGCTCAGCTCAGTTGACAAGTGAGTTGAGATGAACTGAGCTGAGTTGAGCTGAAAGGCATCCAAAAAGAACAGCATTTTATGTATAGAAAGATGGATTTGAATAAGAATATATACACTTATGCTATTAAAATTGATGACACTGAAAATATTTTACTATAAGTTTACACATTTAATATATCAATGAAATAGAACCATATAATTTGTTATTGTAGCAGTTTGGTGCACATAACCTAATAAATATGACAGTTCTCCAGACAACACAAACCAAACATTACCCCTTCCACCGAACTGAGTTGCGTAGATCATTTTGAGTTTATTTCGCGGGTGGTGCAGCATCGGTAAGGGGGGAAGTGAGTTCTCTCAGTTTGTCTCAGTTCAGTTGTAACAAAAAGAACAACACTTTACTGAGTTTATCTGAAGTGAGCTGAGACTAACTGAGATTTTGACCAAAAAGAATATAGCTAATATATCTCTCTCTATAAAATAATGACTATGCCTATGACGAAAGTTTGGAGTCTGCAAACTTTATGTTAATGCACCACGATAAGAAAATAACATATAACACAGAAAACTAAAACAGTGTCCATGATATGAAAAGGAACCGTAGCTTGGCCTCGTAACTTTTCCCGCGAGTGTTCGTCGAGCAGCCGCTGCTCTTTTGTCAGCTGAAGTGACGGCAGCGGCCTGCCCATTGTGTGTGGAGAGCGAGTGGTCGAACCCGCTCACCTCTGGCCTGCGTACCTCGTCACCCCGTCAGTTAACCCTGCCGTCACGCCGTCGCCGCCGCAGCGCATTATAATATGCTAATGCACATTAATTTGATTTACGACGATTAGCCCATTGTGGTGCTTCAGAACAACTTCTAAATTTCAGCGTAATTGTGACCTATTATTGTGGAGTGATAAATTTGCCTGGTATATTCTTGGGGTCGGGGTTTATTTTAACCGAATTTCTGTTTGATTTATCTTGCTGCAAAGAAAGGGAGAATGGCTGGAGTATGTATTGAAAACTGACTTTTGCTGAGGGCTCAGCTATATTTTACATACAAAAGCGCTTTGAAGTCGTGTATCAATTCATAACTACATGCGTGCAAGTTAATATTTAAAATAGATTTGTTTTCATTTAAATATAAAATTGTATAAATCAAAATTTGGAGAACGATAACACAAAATTTAATAGTGCAACCAATGTCATATTTTAAACTTAGGTTTTAGATGTTCATAATGATACGAACTCATTAAATTTAAAGAGTAAAACATCAATTAGGTGTAGTAGATTATTTGAAGGTCTGTTAGTATCTCAGTAAATAAATGAGTTAGATTAAATTTTGTTTTAATAAAAAAGATGTAGAATAATATAAGCTATAACTTCTATTATGAACTTTACTATATTTTATAGCGTTTAGAAATTAATATTTTCGGGAAGTTCTGTGGTGGACACATCAGATTGTAATGACAATATTATTTCGTATTGGGAACATGGATGTTAAAACTATGAGATGATTAGTTTTTGGTAGCAATCCATCAATCGGAAGTTATAGTTTACTTGAAGGCTCGTAAGGTATGGTAATGAATACATACATGTTAAAATCACATTAGATCAGTCCGCGGTGGCGTTTCTCGTAGCTTCTAAAGAAGTCTAGAATGTTCTAGAACCCGCCATACACAAGTATATAAGAGGGTTGCCGGGCTAAAGGCGGACAGTCTTCCTTTGAACATGAGTTTGCGATATTACAGGTGCTATTGCAAAGACTGTGTAAATAAATATTCGACATTTGAAGACTCAATAAAAATAAATAATACTTGTGAAAATAAATATAGTACCTATTAGTATTACAGTGAGCAAATAAATGTAGTTATAAGTGTTTTAGTGTTTAATAAATAAGTGGAAATAAATAAATCATTTTTGCGACATTCTTTAAACTTCACCGAAACCCAAACGTTAAAGTATTTTGGGCATTTGACAGTAAAAAAAATAATTGTGCAAATTTTATGCCGTTTGAAAATTGTTGGTCACATTAGATTATGTTTATACCATAGTATTGTCAGTAAATTAAATTGACAAGTGTTTTGATTGTTTTCAGTGTGCGAAATAAAATTCAAGTTCGCAGATCGTCGATTAATTTATGAGTTTATGCGCGAGGCTGCGTAATAAATAAGCACGAAAATTCGCACAGTTATGCCAACACTCGATGTGAGCTCTCAGCAAAAGCCAAATCAGCGAGTTAACCGCATTTCACATGAAAGCAATTGGGCGTCATAAACCCGTTCGTAACATACAAATCCTTATTTATGACAAGACATAAAACTAAAATTAGTTTTATTATACAGATATACGGCTATAATTTTATCAAGTAATGTATTTAAATTATGTATGCTATATGTCGAGAATATAATTTGCACGTGTAATAAAATTATAAAAGATGATCAAAATTTTATGTGACAAGCGGGCATGCAAAACAGAGCGTCAAGGCCACTGACCGTAAACGTCAGTGTGATTGATTCGGCCGATAATCAGAGATTACAAGCGCTTGCAGCGCCGCGCCGCGTGACAAATGTGCAAACAGCTCGACACAAGCTTCGGCACTGGGGCCGGTAAATCACGCTCGACGATCGCCTGAATGGCAGAATGGCACCCACTACGCTCGCCGGCTCGGCTCTGCTTGAAATACGGCCTGCGGACTTTCATTACTTCACGCCGTGTTTACGGTCTCATATCAACAGATTTTAAAATAAAATATTTAATATATTACTTTTTTAAAGTTTTATTACTTTAGGCTATTTTGAAAACCTGGCATGAACAACGTGTATACCACGTCCATGGTCAACCAAACTGTACCCTCTGTAATGCCTATGGTACATTGGTCGAAGAGCATCAGGGAATATCACAGAACGCACCCATCTTTGACGAAAATTAGAGACTCCTCTATTTCCATCGAAAAGCATCCATGAAACAAACGTATCTCATTTCACGTTAACTTTGTCACAGATAATTTCGCTGTATTCTTATTAATGAAAGGCGGGTGCCTACTGTTTATTTCATCAAAGAGCTCTTCGATACTCTCTGATGCTCTTCGACCAGTGTGCTATATTTTCTCTCTGTTCAACTTATATGTTTCAAGGTCAAAATTACTTTCTGTTCGCTATTAAGGTGGATAGTTGGAGACAAGCTTTAAGTTTGCCCTTTTTAGTACATAATTTATTAATTTTTTGCACGATTAGTTTTTTTATCAACTTACAATGCCTGTTTCCAATACGGTATGATGTTTTTATCGGTTTCTAGGTTAAATAGAACGGTAAGTAATTTACTTACCGTTCACTGCACCGTACGTTAATTGTTTTAAATATTTTGTTAGTATTTTCATATCGATTTTTCGAGGACTATTGCCGAACATCCAATACTCCATGATTCTTCTTTGACTAATTTTTCATTATCGGAATCGCCCATTGCAATTAATTTTTTTGTTTTTAAAAATAATAGCTTAAATAACACCAAGACACTAAATTACTGCTTGACATTTAAATGCATAAATTTTGTATATCCAACACCGACTCATAATAAGGCTGTAACTATCGTTATTTGAAATAAGTAAATGTGCAACATTACTCACGCAGTGAAAGAATAATAGAGAAGTCATGAAGAAAATAATTACTGATTAAATTCATTAAATTCTTTGTTATAAATATCTTTGGACTTTTTCGGAATTATATTCAGACATGCTTCTTGTGATATTTAGACGAATTTTACCTTTTTTCGTGATTACAAATTACAATGACAGGTCACAAATAATCATTCCATGTCTGCTTTGTAATTTCTATATTTTATAAATAACATATGAAATGTCTTGACAGTGTCAAACAAAAAACGAAAACATGCAAACGATTTAAGACGTTTTAAGAGTGCACTAGTAGAATAAAGTACTATTACATCTATCATAAACAGTAGCAGCTACAGAAAAGCCTTCTAATATATTTGGATTCAGCATTACAAATATTTTTTTTATGATCCCATTAGTATTTACAATCTATCTTTGTAGAGATATTCAGTAAATTTTAGTGATTAAAGACTATATGAGATGTGAAAGTAACTGCCCATTGGCAGTACTTTACTTACATTTACTTAGTTTGCTATAATTACAGTTGACTAAATTAGAAAATACTTAATCCTAAGATAAACTTATTTATATCGGTCCGGTACTAATAATGAAGAATTTAATATTTGCGCATTTCCAAATAAATTTTGCTTGCCCCAATCGTGCAAAAAATTATATAAGCTTCACGAACGTAAAGGAATTACCGATGTCAGACAAAATTGGACACTGAGCGAACATTGTCTTCGATCGGTAAACTGGCCGTATCGTTTTTATACCAAATGTACTATTGTTTAATATGTTTAAGTAAGTAGTGCTTGTAAAATATGTTCTGAGAATGTCCTAATAATTAAAAAAGAGACATTTCAAAATGTGTACATATTACGTAGTCTCTTCCTCGAGGTACTTGCATAGAAATCGAGTACAAAACTTTCGGCGATTATGGCCGATTAACTCTGGGTTCAGGCTTTGAATAATTATCTGGACGTGTTGGGAGGTCAGCATGCAGTGCATATGCTGCGTTCGTCCCGCGAGTCGCGCTTTACATACAATGGACGCGTGGTTACGTGACCGCCTTGCCAAGCACGCGTTTGGGTGCAAGATAAACACCAGCGCCGCCAGCGCGCCCGCTGACTGACTGATGAATGAGGCGGAGGCGAGCCCTCCGATCCCCAAGACGCCATCGGCATCGGATGTGCGCCACCTCGGCACCGATGTATGTCGGCGACACTCATTCCTCTACACACTCTGACTCATTCCCTGAACCACTCTTATAAATGTTGAGCCTACCTAATGTGACAATTGAAATTCATCTTTTGATAGTTTATAAAGAAAAATCAAACGAGGAAATACATTGGGAAATTATGATGTTTTGAATATCTCTGTGAAACATCATAAAATTTAATAACGAGCATTTCGAATTAGAATTTTCTACAATTTCAAGATTAAGTTACGCTGTCAAGTATGTGTTGATGAACTGAAGAAGTCATGTTCATTAGCTATTGTAAAACGTTGGTGAAATGGATTTCGTTTTGGCTGTGAATTTTTAAAGGATGGACGTTCAAAAACTGCTGTTATAGACTAAACCATTTCGTATGTACGCGGCATGATAAAAGAAGATCGTCATGTTACTGATCGTTCGATTCAAACAATCCTATTAATTGGAGTGAAAGCGATCAACACATTGTACAATCATTTGGGTATACCTTTCGTTGGATTCCCCATAATTTAACACAAGTTCAAAAGATAGATCATCTCAATTGGTGCAAAGCCACTCTCGTACGCTATGCTCGCAGATATTCTCACTTGATTTATAAAGTTATTAAAAGTGAAGAAAGTTGGATCTGTTTGGGTCTTCCAAAAAGAGTCTGCTCGAACAAAAGTTGTTTGTGAAGAAAACCATAACAAAAAGGTAGTCGCTACTTTTCTTGGTATTATTGGACATGTTACAAGTCCCTTGATAATTAAACTACAGTCAATTCTGATTTTGCGGTGAACTTGTCTGAAGTGCTTCCAAAGATACCTCAGAAGCAACCCAGTGGAAAAGTTATATTGCTTTATGATAGCACCTTTCCACATATAGTTGCTCGAACAGTACCGTATTTAAATGAGCCAAATATTGAATTTATGGGTCATCCACCGCATTGTCCCTCCAATGAATTGTTTCTTTTCATCAGGTTGTCAGGTTAAAGATAGAATACTTCGTCTAATGGGACTGTCATTCATTCAAGAGATGAAAAAAGTTTTGAAAATTGGTTCCATAAATATGTATAGACAGTGTTTTACTTCGTATGTCTATGGCACACTGGTCGAAAAGCATCTAAGAGCTCTTCGATAAAACAACAGTACGTATCCGCCTTTCATAATTTTCTATATTATCAATGACGAATACAGCGAATTTCTTTGACTAAAAAAAAAAAAAATTAACGTGAAATGCGACACAAATAATACGTCTGAAATGAAACACCTTTCATCGATGCTCTTCGATGGAACTAGAAGAGCCTATATTTTTCGTCGATGACGTGTGCGTTCTGTCGTTTCCTTGAAGAGCTCTTCGATGTACTCTCATGCTCGTCGGCTAGTGTACCACAAGTATACTAAACTGTTTAACGAGAAGACGCAGAAATAACGTAAAGTATGGATGTGTGTTTCGTCAAAGAATGAATTCCCTCTTCTAGAAAGTGAATGAACTCCATATAAAGTCCAAAAACAATAAAACGTTCTCTGGCGGTGTCACGTCTTCGCCGAGTGACTTCACCGATTGTGGAGTCCGCGCGCGCTGTTCCAGCTCGGTGACATGGTGACGCGATGACGGCAGGTTGATTGAGGAACGGCCGACAGCAGGACAATGCAGCGCAAGCCGCCAAGGGCCCGCTCACCACGGCCGGATGTGCACGGACTACAAGGAACGTGACGCCAGACGTACATTTGATTATGTGCTTATTATACCCGGTCGGTGAAACTCAATGAGGAAATTCATTGCTGGCTAGAATGAAGATTCAGGTAATGACGAATATAGTATATTTCTCATTGACTTCCTTTGGTACTTTAGAATATTTCAGCAATTACCGTATCGTCACAATTTTGAAATGTGTACGACATACTTGATCAGAGTTGCACACGAAGAATTGATGTTAAATTAATTATTTTAGGATATTTTAAGATTTATATAACATTATTACTAATAAATAATAAATATACGAAAGTAGAATAAACTGAATATATCCCTGTTTTTGTTTGTTTATCCCTTTGCAAATTGGTTGGTTAATTTTTCGGTTTGGCTGACAGCATGAGATAGCTACAATATCTATAACTATAGTTTAAGCGGAGTAGAAACTATTGGTCATATGTCGCTTAATGAATGGATGATTATGAATTTGTGAACAACACAAACGACCATGCTCGTGGGATTCGAACCCACAACTTTGTGTGCTAGAGTAGTGGACAATCGTTTAATAACGTTACTGTTTTTTTTTTTTTTGCTAACGAAGTCTCCATTCCTTTCTATTACTTGCTATCTTCTTCGTTTCTGGACTGTTAATTTGTTTCCTAATTAATATATCTTCTATATTGTTTTCCCACGACCTTCTTCGTCTTCCTCTTTTCTTCTCTGATTTTTCCGGTTTCACGGTTTATTACAGATTCACGGTTTATCACAGACTAGCGGTTTATCACAGACTCGCGGTTTATCACAGACTCGCGGTTTATCACAGGATGACGGTTTATGGAAGACCGTCCGCGCGTCCCCTGTTAGCCTGGCAGTCCCTAAAATAATCCTATGTGGCGGGCTCTGGAATGTTCTAGACTTCTCCCGAAGCTACGAGAAACTGTACCGCGTACTGATCGGGCGTGTCTGTATCTTTTTTATATGTTTGTTATTTAATATTATTTTATTAATGACGTGGTAGTTTTTTGGATCTCATATTTATTGAATGTTCAAGGCTGCCTTTATTATTTATGGCTGCCCCCGGATATTTAAATGTATCTAGTTTTTCAATTTATTCTCCACTCAGTGTTATAATAACAATATAAATAATAAACAATATAAAATAGAATATATAAATTACTTAAGAAGAAATAGCTAAATCACGATCAATCATCAATGTTGAATCCGAGGACGTCCCAGACAGAGAGAGCAAATCCACATTTTTATTGCCAGCGACTGAATTATAATTTCATCACGGCAATTCCTTTATTACTATTAATTAATACAACACGCCAATTATGTAAACACACGCACAGACAAAAACTAAAACACGAATAACTGAATAATTAACATATAATTCGTGAAAATGACATATCGTATGTCAATGAATGTAAATAACAAACATCCGTCTAAAGGCATGAATATTCATGGCGGCAAATGATTTACAGTTCCGAAATGAATAAAGAACGCGTCCGAATGATTAATGGGTTGATCTCACGGTTCCGCGGGCCGACGGAGGGGCTCGCCACCTCGAGGAGCGACGCGCTGGATACCTGCATGCCGCATGCCTGCTTGCCCACGATGGCAAGGCCCAGGCCGGCTGGCAATCAATTTCATTATGTTCATTAGCGTAACGCTGGTAATATATAACCCACACTGCGTCATTTCGCACGCCTGGCCTAACATAATTACCACTTGATCAATAATGATTTTCCGTGACGTCATCCCACTGTACTGTAACGAAATTATAATGACACTCTGTAGTCGATGTTTCCAAGAACATGTATCATTAAGGTACAACCGTTGTGAATTTAGGAAATTTATTCCGCATCATTGTAATAAGAAAATTATGTATTTTATATAAAACCGATAAATAAAGTTAACTTTATTCTTATCAAAAACATTACTTCATGTGCTTGTGCTTCATTATTTATCGAGGGAAATAAAAATGACAAATACTCCCGAGGGAAATAAAGTAATTCAAAGCCAATGGCAATGCAACCTGGAAAGAATTTTATTTGCTTAGTATTATATTTATTTTAGAAGGAAATTTAATGACTTATAAAATAAATTTAAAATAATATATATTGAAAGTTATTTATTTGGCGTAAGTTTCTCTCACAGCAGTTATTTTGTTTTTTTTTTAAGTTTGACCTAATCCGAAATTACTTAATTAGTAACGGTCTTATATATTTTAAAAATTAATTAACCGTATAATATTTGTAAAAGTCTAAACAACAATAAGAGAAAAGGCGGTATTCCATATTAGGAACCTATTCCATATTTGGTTGCTTTCCTCTAATTTATTATGTAAATAAATAAATAGGAACATCATTTTTAGTAATAGTAATGTCAATTATATAATTCGAAGGATAATTTGAGCTATTTGAATGATTTCTTCTATAATAATAGGTCAGAATGATTGAGATGTGAAATAACAGCTTGTAAAATTAACAACACACAACTTGGTAACTACATAACAGAAATAAGGCCTACTTCTAAATTATCAATTTTTTTATATCAACGGTACTTGGAATATATAATTGTCATTCTAATGCCTGGTATTCTAAAGAAATTTAAACTCCAGTTAAATTTACTTCCATACTAAATTTACATCAAGTTATCCAAATGACAATCAAATTTTTGACGGCAATGTTGAGTAAGTCATATAATAATTTCAAATGATGCGCACTTGTTTAAAACAAATGAATTTACTTTAGAAGTAAATTAAGTGACAGTTAAATTTCTTTATAATACCAGACATAAGTTAGGTAATAGTTATTTGTCAAACATTTCGAACGAGAGTGGAAGAAGAGCTTTCCTCTCGTGTTAGACACAAAATTTTTTTCACGACATGTTTCTAAAAACGATTTGTTCGGACCTAAAATACACTTTGAGAACACAACTGACAGACTTACACGTTATCACACAGGTTATCAGACACAAGGTGGTGTAGCAGTGTTGCCAATGGACCAATCTTAAATATCTTTAATAATTGTCAAATTTAATAAGAAAAAGAAAAATATAAGACATAATTGTATGATAATTTAAATTATGTATATCACTAAAATAAGGATTTTCAAACAAATTAGGAATTTATTTATAATTTTTGTAATATATTTTTTGTAAATAACATTCATATTGTAACACTTCTATATTTTCCTCTCTAGAGAGGAACAACACATTTTCCTCACTATTTCGGGAGAAGAACGGTGGGGTTTTCTACCATGTCGTGAAAAAAATAATAAACGAGTATATGTAACGTATACAGTAGGTCCATAATAGGATTTTATTGACTCGCCCTTTTATGTTTGCTACCTTAACAACTTGCTAATTGTGGCAAAAATAAATCCGTTTTTAACAGCTAATGAAATATTCTCCATTACACATGAAGTATCTAGGTGATTTTGTCATCATTAGCAATTACCATTTACAATTACCTATAAAACAGAATATTCTTTTGGCTATAAATTGTAAAAATGATCGGCCAAGTCTATAGGGAGTTGCAAAGTATAATTTGCACGGCACAGCATAAATTCCTAGTTCTTGAGAGCGGCATTCGAAACCAAGAACAAGATATCAATCACGTGCACGAACGTAGCGAAGTTAATCTGTAATTTTATTACACGAAGTGCGCCACTAATTCCAAGTTTGCGAACGTCCAAGTGAAATTTATTTTTCCTGATACGCGGTGGTTTGTTCTCGTGTCGTTTTCCGTGCGGCGTCGGCGCGCAGGAGCGTGACACGAACAATATCTAATCGTCGATCTGAGCCCGCGTAAATAAAGTCGGCCGATTCTGTTTTCCACACGGCTTGACAGCGGCCATAGTTGGTGACCCGACCGCGAATATGCAAACTGTACCTCTGACCTCTACATTACTACTTTCTTGTACTCCACAATAATTAAGTGGTATTAAATAGTCATTAGAACTACTCGTTACTAATAAATGACTAAATAATCATACATTGTATTATTGTTTCAAAATTCCAGCCAGACAGAAGTACAAGTTTTCAGTTGTTCTTAGAACCCAAAAATAAAACATAGCCCTTGAAATGTATCATGTTTTTAAATTAAATAATTAAGTCAAATAAAGATTGTTTTTAAATTTAGCTAAGTTGGTTAATAAATTAAAAAATATAGACATAAATATGAGAAATGGTAAAAATCAGTGAAAATTGTTAAAAATCTCAACTTTTCTGCGGTGTAACTAAAAATCCACGCGAGATATCGAAAAATGGTCAACAGTTTTGAAAGTTTCATGCTTTAATTAACCTATAACCAAATTTTGAGCATTTTTTATTTTTTCGAATTTTTGGCTAATTTGACCCAAACTAAAATTTTCCACGACCGATATCTCGAATCCTGTAAGAGATACGAACTTGAAAACTAAACCATTGAATTCAGCTCATTGAAATACGTAAGTGTGTGAAGTTTTATTAAGATTGCTCTTCAAAGAGTAGAGATAGGACAAAAAGTCTGAAAATGGCTTAAAATGCGATAAATCTCAAGGGGTTAGTATTAAGATTTTGCCAAAAATTTTCATCTCTTAGAATTTTGATTTTTATACCCTATTCTTCTATTTTCGACCTAAAACTTACGAAAAAAGCAGTTTTAGCTTTATCCGAGCAGTAAATTTTGAGATATGAGCCAATTTATATGACTGAATGTTGAGAAAAATCTACTGAAAATTATTTAAGCGCCTATATTTCAGAAATGGAAAGAGGTAATTAAAATTTGTTAAGTGCATTGTATTCAGCATACTTTATTTATTTTTCAGGCATATTTTTGTAATAGTACCTTTGAAAATGCATATTCTACAACCAATCAAAGTTGACAGAAAAATATCAATAATATGCAAAAATCGTGCAATTTTGAGGACCTGTATCATTAAAATTAATAAAGGTATTTAAAAACGGATTGAAACTGTAGATTCCTTATACTTTATTGAACTAAAAGCTATGTTTCTTCGTGCACACAGGTATTCTGTACTTATAAGTTCTGCAATTACAGATTAAATCTAAATATGTGTTGGCAAATGGAAAAATTGTTTTAACGAAGTCTGAGTCTACAGTTACACTACTTTCACAGTTACACAAACGTTACACTGAGGTCTCAGAAACCAAAAAAAAAAAAAACTACTTTCCCATAACCGAATGTTTTTTTTAAGGGATTATACCTTATGGAATATTTGTTTAGAATTATAGAAAGACATTAAAAAATTAATAACTTTTCTGCAGCACATATTTTATTCAAAATACATCATTTTTCCAAAACTTAACTATTTTATTTTGAACTATGAAAAGAAATCATAAGGATTTTACATATTGAATATTTGTTTCGGATTATAGAAACGAATTTGTGTGGAAGTATTTTATACTGCGAAGAATAAAAAAAATCTGAAAAGTTGTTCGAATGATATAATTTAAATTAGAATACACAGGCGTATTCAATATATATTATTTATTTTTCATGTGAATTTTTGTTATAGTACCTCTTGAAATACAAATTTTGTAATCCATCAAATTTGACAGAAAAAATATTGGAATAATACAAAAATTATCCGACTTTCGAAACCTATATCTTTAGAACTAATCAAGATGATTTCGAATGGATTTAAAATGTAGATTTCCCTTACTTTAAGGAACTACAAATCATTGTTTTAATCGGCATTGCAATAAAAAATAATACTGAACTTGACAACCCTGGAATCTGAAATTTTCAGTTTAAAAGTGTGCAATAATTGGTAGTAAGTATTGTAATGTTGTAGATATGTAGATGATGTTTTCGTGCATCCTGAAAGGGTGTACAGTGGCGCGATAGCCGCGTGAGAGATTGCGCTACACAAATTCAATTGGATGAATAATGTGGTGCGCGGCCGCGACTCGTGTAGCAGCGCAGCGAAGATGAACGATTAAAGTGTCAACGTAATGAAGAATAGTTGCATATAAATATTGATATTGATGTGGCCGGAGCCGTGTGAAGGGATACAAGTGACAGTTCCCTCGCCGTTGTTATATTTCGCGCACTGCTACTGGATGACTGTCTGCTGTTTGTTGCTTGCTACACCATTTGTTTCAATCTGCGCGCGCTGCCAGATTAGCTGGAAACATCCTCATTACCCAGTGTGCACTAAGTGAGCTACTCACGACTATGTTCACATTGTTTCACTAATGACTGCCGGACCAGTTTCACTCACCTTACATCAAACACATTACTCATGCTAAAAATGAAGCAAGTTGATCTCTTTCACTTACCTCGAATTTTAGGTGGAATATTGTCAGCTATAATATCCCAAGGAAATTGATAATTACGAATAATTTTATCATGGTTTCCGAAAGAACATTGCTGTTAACTTCAAGCTTAATATTGAATTTACCATCAATAATTGTTACTTAGTAATTGGATATTTTCACATATAATACCATTAGTGTTACAAGTTATGTCGACAATTTTTGTTGCTGTATGACGAATGGGTATTACGCTTGAATTTAAATAACACGAGTGCGCAACACGAGTGATATTTTCAAGTCTAATAACCATGAGTGATACAGCCCCAAAAATTATCTACAAAACTGTTAACACGAATGGTATTCGGAGGACAATTCAACGAATTAAAACGTATTCTTTCTTTAAACTGAGTTGCAAATAGATTCACATCCACAGCAACAGTGATAATTGTTAATTCAGTTATTTAAATTGTCGATGGAAACACTAGTGAAAATTGTCGAAAAAATGTCAATGAAATCACTAGTGAAAAATGTCAGCATAATTCTTTTCAATTCGTGAAAAATTTTGAATCCTCAAAAACTATTGGATCCTTTTCACAAACATAAGATGAATTGTAATAAAAGTAATATATGAAAAGATTTTTGGTTTAAGTACTGTATTTTTTTTATATAGGTAAATAATATAAAGAAGTAATATTGTAACTAAATAACAACAAATTATGTTTTATAAAACAGATAAATCCCTTATTTTGATACGCGATATATTTCTATTGCTTCTCTAATAATTCTGCCATTAACACATCTCGATCTTGCTATAATATTTTTTTCTTCAAAATGTATTTCAATGGCATGATTTGCCACAGCAGAATTCTCAAATTGGTTCTGCTAGTTTATCTTATGTATCTTAATAGAAGACTGAAGCGGGAAAATATCCTTCGTATTCCTCAACATACGTTCTAATTCGAAATGTGGAATAAAAGATACTAAGACAGTATTCTTCTAATTTTGTCAATAACATTTTCTATGTAGGATAGAGAAGTAAAATTATTGTTTCCTAATTGATGTTGTTTTTCCTTCTTTTTGGACGAAAGCTTTCAAGATCTCTTTTCTTCATAGCCATTTATTTAAAATATATCTACAATCTTTTTATTTTCTTTTTCAAACTAATCTTAGTTGCCTAAATATTGAGAAGGATAATGACGTAATAGAGAAAGAATATATTGGTTGGTATGTGTTGGTTTTCTATAAACTAAATAGGTAAGTCATGATTTTGTCAGTTTTTGTTTCTAAAAGTTTACCAGGAAAAGGGATATTGCCATTTTCTTCTATTTCTATAGTAAATCAATATAAAATTTTGCAGAACTTAAACCAAAAATCATACATAACATAGTCATTTGCATTTTACTAAGTCGGCTAGTACGCAGCAATAAATACATTCAACCGACAACCAATCTCCTCCAAACATTCCTATCCTGTCATACAACTTTTGCCTCCTCCACATTTATCCAAGCACTACTATGATACGTATTCCTCATACTCAGAAGTACCATTCGTTCACGCAACAAACCATCTATCCGATAATTCTTTGAACGTTTGCGATATCGCTCTTATTTAATTATATGTCGACAATTTGAAATGTCGTTAATTTATACTAGTCTGTTTCATGATCCTTTCATTCGACAATCGCTCGTTCACTAAACAGGGCAAAAAAAAAATGCTCTTTGCAAATTCGCCAATTTGTATGTATAAGGCAATCTTCCAACTCTGCACCATAAGTGATAAAGTGCGAATAGTCGTGGGTAAACTCATTACGAGATATTTGGATGTCGTTGCGCGCTGTAGTGGTAATTGAGAACGGAAGTGACATCATGAAAGTTTGAATGACTGAAACGGAGCGTCTGTAATGAAACAGTCAACAGCTGCGGCGCGTCTAATTTATCATAGTCAGACCGCGGCGCTTGACGTTTCCAAGTGAGCAGCGAGAGGAGTCGGAGCATAGAGTGACTTGACTGACGGTGGTGTCGCCGTCGCCGCAGTGTCGCATGCTTGGGTCTCTGTGGTCGCGCCCGCTTGACAGCACCAGCTCACTAACGGTTCATGAAACCCAACACTTACGTCTAACACTTGATGCCACTGTGAGCCTTTTAATTTAGGAAGTTTACACCGCTTAAAGAACTATTGAATTTTGTCAGTTTCAACGATATTGTCCACTGCTTTAGTTACTTATCAATTAATTATTTTGCTGCTTTGACATATGCCGCCTCGTGGTATTTCGCGCCTGATTTGCTAGACATTACACCAGCGAGATAGTAAAGTATTTTTTTATTTTAAATATGCTGCAGTAAAGTGGTATAACGAATTGAACATATTTTGACGTCACGGGTACTCGCGTTGATTCTATTGGCTAAAAATAATAAAAGTGCAAATCGTACACCTGCCGTTGCGCCCAACGCCTATTGTGGGCTAAAATCGAAATGTCATTTCATTTGTTTTGTTTGTATTTATGATTATATTTGTTGGGCTTCTATTACTTAGTTTATAATTTCACTGTTTTATTGTGCTGTGTTGAAAAACTATTGAATAAAATTGTGTGTTCAGGTTAGGTTACATCACAACTAGCGCCACTGTTCTCAAACTTTTCGTATGTTGTTTACTCGAATATCAAGTAAAATACTCTAAAGTTGCCAAATTTACATTAAGTTTAATTGTTGTAAATTAAGACTTATAATATGTAATAGTTATTTACTTTACAAGTGGAATTATCCACTCGATAAAATTATCACACTCAGCCTTCGGCTTCGTGTGCTAAAATTTCTCTCGTGGGTAATTCCTTACTTTACCCACGTTGGAAGTATAGCACTTCTTATTAGATGCAAAATTAATTAAACACATATTATTTGACAGTGACATGCATATATATTTTTTAAATTAAAATGTCTGTCGAAGTAGTTACCAAGGTGTTATGTGTTATTATTGTTATAAATAAACAAATACTCACTAGTGGCTTTACTCAAAATTATACCCACTAGTAAGTAATCTGTTACTTTGCTTGTTTAAAATCGCCATTGTAATAGAGCATTTATTGAGAAGTGTTGGATAAATATTATTTTTACATTAAAAAATATATAATATCTACTATTATGAAAAATTGTTGTTTTAGTGCTACTGGAGGAGTACCAGTGACGTCACATAAACCTTTAAAAAATAATATCTCCGGTAAAATATGGAATTTTCACATCGGGTTTTCACTGATCGTCATATATTCTTATAAATTTTCATAAAAAAATTTAAAAAAAACGGTTTATGGGCCTATTACCATTACTTCTTTTTTCTCTACAATACGTTCGTAGTTATGCTTCTTCATACGTTGAACCAATTATTAAACATAATTCTTCCTGGCGAATTACCTTGTTGGAGACTTTAAATTTAAATATATACATTTACAGAATTATTATTCAATAGTATTTTATTTTATTTTGAATTGTTTATTGAATATTCATATTTCGAAGTTTCGTGCCACATTGGATAAGATAAGATGAAATGGGCTTCACTTTTTCATGCGATCTATCCAGAGGTATACAAAGAGATTTGTGTCGTTGTTTATGCTACATTAAAAATTTAAAGCATATGTTCTAACTTTTTAAAATTGGAGAAATTTATAGCTGTCAATTATAATTAGGAATTAAGTGAAATTAGATTATTGAAAATATTTAAATAGATGCCAATGGCATTCAAAACTTTGACTTAAATAATAGGAGTAAATTATTTATGACATAGTGCTTGAAGTGTACCGGTAACGAGCTGCTGGCGGTTGTATGATTTCCATGCGAGCTGAGAGGCACGTCGCACATCAAGTGAAATCAAAAAACAAATAACCCACGTCAGGTAAAGTTCAGCTACAATATATTCAGTCCAGCATAACTGAATTTGGAGCTGTCAGTCAAACCCACACGCAGAATCTAATTTTTAACGCGTCAGGGCATCAAATAATTACTTCGAATTTGCGTCAGTCGATGTTACGTGACGAGGCCTCGGCCCGGCATCAACATCAGCAGTCAGTCATCGCCGAGCGCTGAGCTGACCGAGCTGGAGATACAGCGGCAGCAGAACAGCGCAGATCGCATCACGTCAAGTCGCTGAATCCATAATCAGGATGTTGTCAGTACCAATCCCTGTGGAGCGCCCGTCACGCAGATTGAATTTTTACTTCCATCTCGGCTGTAATAGAACGCCGGGGGCGGTGTCTATGTTTTTATTTTCGCTGCCTGCCTTTCGTCGCCGCGGAATCCGATTATCAGATCGCTACGCTACACACTTATTCACTAATTTCGTTTGCTTAACTGACGGCCCATTCTCCCCGACTATTTTTTTATTTAACATGAGGATACTTCCACCAGCTGTTTGGCAACATTTACAACTAATAATTTCCAAATAAACATCTTTAGTTCATTTCTAATTTTGTTGGTGTCAATCCTGCTATTGTCAAATCTGATCAGTTCCTCTGCTTAATGCTTCAATTATTATGTCGAACAGTATGTAGGGCTATCGCTACTTTAGCGAGTAGCGACTCATACTTTTGTTAGCGTGATACAAACAATGCATGATTTGTCTCTGTATTCTCGTGGAATATACCGTCGCGGATGCTCGCTACGCATTGTCCTCAAGTTCATTTACAATTTTTGAATACTTGGAATGCTCTTCCGTTTAAGTTTTTTGATCAACCTTACTGTACCAATCAATTAGCGCTCATTGCAAAATTCTGTGATCCAGAGCACGTCGTGGTTCAACCGATCTAAAAAAATTTAAATTTTTAGTTATGTTGTAATGAATGACAGAGAGAAGCGAAAGGTTGACTAGAAAATAAATGCCCATGTCAAATTTGATAAGCTGTGACAATGAAATCAAACACATTTGACAAATGTATCTCCAAAACAAGTCATTAGTCAATCAGAGGCAAATATATTTGACTTTAACTTATTTGACCTCGACATATATTTGATTATTTTCTTCTTGTAACAGACAGCTGATATAAATTGAAATATCAGCTCAATTATAAGAAGCATAAATTGCAATAAGTTAGCAGAATCGACAATTGTCAATTGTATCGAGAAATTATATTCATATTACTTCGCGGAACGCTCGAATAATGTATCACATTGTCACGCCTCTTACCCATTATGGGTATGGCATATATTTTTGCGTATGAAGTGCAGTTACCAAAGCTAGGCAAGTATTACAATCAAAATACCCATTATGGGTATAAGTACTTTCCCAAGATTAGCTTCAAGGTACTTGTATAAAGGTCCAGTAATATTTTTCATCGAAAATTCTCTAAAATAAATATTATTTAGGTATCAGTACTTTTTTTAGGAAGAATAATTGTTACTAGTCTTGCTAAACTGATTTCAGACTATAATATATTTTAAAATAATATAATAAAAGAGTTTTAGCTAGAAAATAGTTCAAAACACATTTTTAACTAATTATATAGAACAGTAAAAAAATTGCATCATTAAAATTATTTAAATTTTTGAAATACTTCTCTCTTTAAATAATTATTTATTTAAAAAGTACTTACTTCAATATTTTTTGCGTTTATTAAACGAAAAATAAATCTTAAGTACAAGTTTCAATTTTCATACTTAAAATTTTCAAGTATCAAGTAACAAAAAATAAAACATACTTCAGTACAAGTATTAACTACTACAGGACACCGAAAATTGATACTTAACCCTTAATTAGAATAGTAATTTTTTATAATGTAACTGGTATAGTGGGGTCTTTAAAGACCCCACTGCAAAATGTATGTAAAAAATGGAAATTTACGAGAAAACTTGATGGTATATGTTTATTTACATCTACTGAAACAGAACTTGCACAAAACTAAATAAAATAAAATTAACATTCAGCAAATCAACAATAGAGAAAAAATACTGATCCTTTGTTGTAGCCTTTTGGTTATTGGGGCTTAAAACTACCAAAAATTATTTTCAGGGGCCAAATGGAAAAACATACAAATTAGTATACCTGATTACATCACCTATGATATAAAAAAAAAATAACAGGGATGTTTTTTACTTACATTTGCACCTCTTTCTGAATCTGTTTCATTTGAAATGTGTAATTGCTTTCTGTATTAGAAATGTTAGAATCAATCTCTTGTATTTCGTCATTTTCATCTTCGCTCTCGATAATTAAAATATTTTACAATTCAATTTCCGTTAAAAAACACCGAGACCTGTTAATTTTAAAATCAACATAACTGGTATAATGGGGTCAATAGAGAATTGTTATTATCTCCTTAACTAAGAAAGATATAGATTCGTGTGACCGTCACTAAGTCGAGTGTGTCGATTAATAAAGCTACTGAAAAATCAAATATTTAGTTTAAATTTTTAACATTAAATAACTAGATTTTAAAACAATTACCCCACAATTCCAGTTAAGGGTTAAGTATATGCATACTTAAATATTGCCCAACTGTGGCGGTTACTAGTTAAGTCAATCCTCTAAGATTGTAATTGAGGGGGGAAATTAAACGGTTACTAGTCGTTATGATAGTCTTCAAAGTTGCCAATGGAGGGAGGGAAGTTAAAATGGCAATTATCGACTGTTCGAACTGAAAATCTCAGGATCAACAGTCCGATACATTAACCACGGAGCTATTTACCCCAAGACGCTCGAATAACCAATTCGTATTTTACTTCCCTAAGGAACATATAATTTTTTTAACAAAAATGATGTAGCTATGTTACTAAATACATAGTAAGTGAAGCAAGTAATTCCGCAGATCGTATTTAAGTCTAATACAGCCCCCTTTCAGTGAGCTTTACATAATAAAGAGATAGCAATCTGGCCCTGAAGAGTGTATGACGGTGACGGGTACCTATCAAGTTCTTTCCTCTCTTATCTCCCGCGGCCCCAGCCGAGGCGACACCGGGTACCCGCTACATAAACACATGAAACGTGACAATCTTGACAACTCGTATTTTCTCCATTGTTCGCTGAAAGAATCCTTCACACTCATAAATGGTTACAGTTTGACAGGCTCTGTTTAGAGCTGTCATGTTCACAATAACTCACAAATAACATCGGGCCTGATGAGTGCGTGCGTGCGAGCGGTGTGTGGTGCGCACTCGCATGTGTCGGCTGCTGTTGGGGCATGATTCGTACCTTGACGATTGGGTACATTTCCTCACCTGGGTTGGAGATCATACTGGCAAAACGATAAACTTAAGTACGAGGTGTGTCCAGAAAATTACAGAACATTTTGAATTACGCGCCAACGGAGATATTTAGTGACATGCGGTTGGTAGTATTGCGCTGCATATAACCATATGTTCTGAGACTGTTGTTAATCCATTTAGTTTTCGTGAAATTATTATTTGAGTGCAAATTAGTTATAGTGTTAGAAGTGATTTGGAAATGTTCGATTTTCTGGAGCAACGAAACTTGAACAGAAATGCAAAAGGAGACCAGAGTTCTAGTGAGACACACTCAGCTTTCTCAATGGAGGGTTATGATTTTGACGTCACAGGCAAGAAAGAGAAACATGAGGTAAAAGTTGAGATGGAAGTTCATAACACAAACATCCATGTTTGACGTTTGAGATGGTGTTTTAACAAGGTTATGTTTATTATTTAGGAAACTTAATAAATTTAACACTGACCATATATTCTTAATAGTAATAAAAGGAGTCGCTATTGCACAAACCATACACAAACTTTATTTTTCATATTTAGCATCATTTTAAGAACTGTCAATTTTACAGCGTTTTGTTTGTGTTTCGTTAAGGCACTAGAATATATGAGTATTCTCATCCGCCATTTTGGGTCCAAGTGTCATAAATAAAACAAATTATTGGAATCCAGTTACTTTAATTCTTTTCTGTCAAATTTGAAGTTGATATTGATTAATAATTGTGATATATCATTCTCTTAATTATTATATTTCATATCTAACAGGTAAGTGTACAGAATACTTTCTAATATAATACTAATATATTACCGTATGATTTGTGTAGTTGGATTTTACAGAATTTCAAGAAATATGTTTTCAAATTTGACAGATACAAATTTTAAATGTTTTTTTTTAAGTAACTGGATTCCAATAACTTGTTTTATTTATGACATCTGGACCCAAAATGGCGGACGAGAATACCTACATTCTTCTAGTGCTCTAGTTTCGTCCACGTGAATTTCATCGTAGTCAATGAAAACATCAATAGATGGCAGCACGAAAATTTGCTTCTGCATAACCCTCCATTCGTTAGTTTTTGCCAAAAATCAGATGACTGTCCTCTTTCAGCCTCCTTTCTCCTTGTGATTTTTGCTTGTTTCCATAATTAAAATCAGTTCTGAAAGGACACCATTTTCAGATGCTTGATGACATCAAAACATATGTGTCACAGACATTTCAAATGAAGCTTCGTGCAAAGAAAAAATGATTGAATATGAAAGAAGGAAGAGGACATTGTTTTCTATCAAAATAAATTTTTTAGTTACTCCTTTGTCTACATTTTTAATTTAATAAATAAAATCTAACGCCTAACAAACTAGGTTAGGTGCAGTTGCATTTTGGAATTACGGTTTATCTTTCGAAAAAAAGCTAAATGCCTGTCAAAGAGGACGAACCCGAATAAATCCTGGCAGTGTCCGAAAACCCGACGGTACAAAGAAGAATGTTCCTACTCTCGTCCGATTTCTAAGCACGTCAGTCAGCGAGGCAGAGCCATTGTGATGCAACATTCACGGGTGGCTGGTCGCGCGTCCTGCCATCAAAGCAACATACTCGCGTCCACTGATCAACCGCAAGAACTTGATCATGCGCGTACAAATTAATTGCCTGATTGAAAACTTACAGTGATCAATTACATACCTTAATTAACTTAGTTTCGCAAAACATATACTGTCAAGTAAATTGTAAATCGAGAACCGTTCTAATGAGCTGGTAGGATGTTGCCGGCAGCTGGTTTTTCTCCGTCGATGAAATATTCATCATGAACTTCAATATAGGAGACAGCAATAATGGTAATCAATTACAAAGTTATACTTTGAGGGTATTCCATTATAATTCAACTCTTATTTTGTTATAATTCAACTTATTATTCGACAACTAGGTGATCAGTAAAGTCAAACAGTTTCAGTCATGAGGCAACCGAACTTGAGATGACCTTAAAAAACCCTATCAAGTCAACTCCGAACACATTTTAAAATTTGCATATTTGAAGGGTCGTCCAGAAAGTAAATAACGATTTGGCAGAACTAAGTAAAAACGACCCTCGTATATCTATTAATTTTGATGAGGAACCTTCGATGTAATGTCCATCTCAAAATATCTGCTAATGGACTGGTTGACTGATATTTATGTGTTGCCAACAAGTTCATAGAATTGCGAAAGCGAAACATAGACATGTATATGTATTCCACATGATATAAATATGGCTGTTAGGTTAACTGTGTATTGAAATAAATCTTACAGCTCCACCTTTAATCGAATTACTAATACATTACGCTGCGCAAGTAAGCATGTAGCACATACTTTATAATGCATTATTTATAATGCAGATGATCAGTTTTCAACATACAGAACGAGTTGAGAATGTAAATGTAAGCCACAGTAGCCAGTAATAAGTTGTTGAGGTTAATTTCTTCAACTGGATATAAAGAAAAGATATGCGACGTGATCAATCTCTTTGACAGATTTATGAAGTTGCTATTACACGATACAAATTTAATACGGAATGGATATGGAAGATATATTGGGAGATAACACACAATGTGACATTTCTAATTTTTATACCTATAAAAGATACATTATCATATTTCTCAATAGTTTTTAAATTCATTTATGCGTTTATTTTAATTAGTTGTCAAGTTCTACGAAGCCATTTAATTTATTTAATTAGAAAACAAGCTGATATTTCTTCTTAATGCCTCATAATTATTAAGAAATAAGCGATAGCGTCAACTCAATAAATTTTGAAATGTTTACTAAATTCAACACTTCCTTTTCGTATATTTGCACACAATAACTTTAGAATTTATTTTTTTTATAAGAAATGATCTACTAAATATACACTTATAAATTTAAAATTAAAAAAAATATATACTCAAAGTGATGATATAGAAACCCGATTACATGGTATAACGTTCGACTGGGAGCGTGGCGCACTCCTGTAATCCAGCTACTTGGAGGTCAGGTTCAGAGGATGGTTTGAGGTCGGGAGTTCTGCGGCTGGGTCAACCACGTTGACTGGACGTCCGCACTAAGCCTGGCATCAATATGGTCGCCCTGGAGGAGTCCGGGGCGATCAGGTTGGCTAAGGAGAAGCGCATCGGGCCAGGGGGGAAACCCAGCAGCCAAAAGTCTCCGTGTTGGGCAGTAGTGGGATCGCGTTCGGGAGTGGGCATCTAGTCGCAGCCCGACCAATACAACTAGACCTGGACCTTTTTTAGTTTTTTACTAATATCGTATTTTTTAATACAGGATTATTCTTTACTTAATCCTAAAGGTTTTCTTCTCTCATAGGTGTAAAGTTCGGTTATTCTTTTCCATAATTCCTTCCATTTCTATAGTAGATTGGTTAGAGATTTTCTTATGCTTTCTTCTTTACTTGCATCCAGGTTTTTTTTTTGGTGTTCCTCTTTGTTATCCTTGCTTCTTATACTTTTCTTGTTGTCCTTTCCTCTTCCATTACCCTCTTTTATTATCTAACCTATAGCTAGTATTTGTAGTGCTTTCCTCATGTCTTCATTTCACTTTGTCCATAATAATTGTCTCCCCCTTATTTTCCTTAGAAACTGCATTTCTGCTATGGTGTCTTCCTGTTGTCCATGTTCTTCAAAATGGGGATAGCAATTTTAAAGTATACAAAGAAAAAGAGTTTCTTAGAATTTACCGAACTATTTGGTAAACCGAGAATATATGATGAATTTTCTGAAAATTTCCATACTTTTTTGTAAATACCTATTTCTAGTTGCTTAGTAAATTTTAGTTTCTTAATTATTATAACATTTTCAGAAAATGCATCTTATATCCTCAACTTATCGATTAATTTCATTAACTTACTTTTTTTCATGTACTCGCAATTTATTGTCTTCCGTATTTTCCTTCATTTCTAATAAAATGTTATTAGGACTACTGAATAGGGATGAATCTGAATCTTCTTGACTTGATAGATGTTTGGGAAAATAATCATAGTTCTGGATTACAGTCAATCAGTTTTTATCAAAATCGGCCTGTACACATTTGCCTTCTTCATGAGATGTTTAATAAAATTTACTCTTATGCACCTATCGTCTCCCGAAAAAGGTAAATGTGTTGCTGAAACCGGTAGAGACTGATTTTAATAAATATGAATTGAGTACAATTCAGGATCTTGATTATTTTCCCCACTGAATAGTTTTCTTGTGATTCTATCATTTGTTTCTTATACCATGATGCAATATTTACTAGTGACAATAATGTTTTAATGTGAATAGCAGTTATATGTTACCGTACTGTTCTTGATAAAATACGACACAGGTTGTCATGTTAAATAAAATTGTCGTCATACTAAATAAATTAGTAAATATATAGCAGACATTTTTCAAACTATATATAACCATAATTTTATCTTCGTTAATAAACATTTTGAAAGTATGATGACAAGTTTATTTAATATTAACTCATAACTGGAATCCAGTCGATCTTGGTGGTTCTCACTAGCCTAGCACACCAGAGGTCGTGGGTTCGAATCTCACGCAGAGCGTGTTGTTCATAAAATTCACGTTCATACACTCATGAGGCGACAATCATAGTAGTTAGTCTGCTTCCCATTTTCGTATAACAAAAAAATTGTTCTCTTTTAACTATAATAATAAAATAATGACTAAAGTAAATATTGCATCTTATCTGAAACTGACGGTATATTATGCATGACAATAATTGAGGTACTTCACAGTTCTTGAGTTCCCATGTACATATTTTTAAATATGACTGTTATTACAAAGTCAGTCATATATGCAGTAGATCCCTTTCCTCCGTGTAGTGTGCCGTGCCGCTAGTGTGCTCGTATGTGTAATCAATTAAATCTAACGTATTATAAAACGCTGTTAATGTTGACCAGGCTTGACAGGCGCACAAAAAACTCCGTCACGTAAAAACCTGCTCGTTATCTGAGCGAAATCTCTGGGAATATAGTCATCAATCATTCCTTGAAAGTACGAGTAGGTAGTTTGATTAGCCGTGTTCTACAGCGGAATCGTATTTTAATTATGTTGGAGAAATACGTGTGGTTGTTAGTTTGTTATGGTTGTCGCTTCGATTTATAACCAGTGAAGAGATCGTGGCTTTGATGACCTACGAGATACTGGATGTAATAAATTATTTGCGATCGATCTGAGATTTGTTGTTGTTATATAATGAGTGGGATTCGTTGCGGAAAGTGGGTCAATTAATTTTATTGTGAGAAATACAAACATACTTTTTATATATTCAATGGACCACCATACGAGATTAAACAACCATTCATCTATTATTCAAACATGAAACTTTCTGATAAGATATGTCTAAAATTATCTTCTGATACTTTCATATTGACTACGTTTACACGTACGGCAAAAATATATTTTTCACGCTAGTATTTATAGTATATTATTATATTCGGGATTATGGTCATTATTCACTTGAAAAACGTCAACATAAAAATACAAAAAATACATGTCAACTGTCAGACTGCTTGGTGATCCACATTACGACTTTAAAATAACAGTGAATTATGGATTTCTGGCTCTGTAATTGGTAGAGAAAGGTGAATTATGGGTACTTTAATTCATTGAAAAATTTAAATAATGGGGATATAGAGATATATTTATTTATACAAGAGTAGAACACCTCTCAATAAATGCTCTATAATTGGCGATTTTAAACAAAGAAAGTAACTGATCACCCACTAGTGGGTATAATTTTGAGAAGTGAATAATTTTCGATTTAAAGCAATAATAATAACACACAACACCTTGATAACTACTTCGATTGACATTTTAATTTAGAAAATTTAAAGCATATGTCACTGTTAAATAATATTTCTTTAATAAATTTTGCATTTTTTAAGAGATGTTGAATAAAACGTTATACTTCACACATGGGCAAAGTGGCTCGATAAAATTATCACACTCAGCCTTCGAATTCGTGAGCTACAGTTTCTCTCGTGGGTAATTCCTTACTTCGCCCACTTGTAAAGTAAATAACTATTATTTTAAAATTACTCTCCATGAATGAATTGTAATTTTTTACTCAGTTAAATAAATTATTTACCTAACCTTGCTTACAAATTTTAACATGATCACATAAATTACAGGCTTTCAACAAGCGGATAAGTGAAGCATAAGTTAATAATCTAAGTAAAGTATATTAATGTGTAAACGTACTAGTAATTTAATTTTTCAAAAGTCGCCTTTTCAAAGTCAGTCAAAGTAAATTTTTGCTGTACGTGTAAACGTAGTCAATATTTGAAACACACGAGGCAACAATTTATAAAGGCGATCTAAATCCATCGATACAACCATCAGCGTCAACTTCACATAACGAGTTTGTTTTTCTGGTTACAACAATCGTAAAGCGTTCATCAAACGTCTATATATCTTTCTGTACGGTCCGTTTGGCACTCGGTTGAATCTGCTTGCGAGATGATAGATTTAGATGGTAACAGGTGTCGGAACTGGCGCGGAAAGTGTCTCTGCGTCGCGTCGCGTCCTCGCCAAGCGTCGTGACGCGCTGACACCGACACTGCTGTCGGGTTATGTTGTGTGCTGTGAGTCGGGTTTTGGCGATGAAACATGGAATTACTTGCGAAATGTCTCGCCTCTTTACTGCGTACACCACAGGAGAAATGTTTCCGAATATGGTACAGCTCGGGGAAATAGTAGGAAGAATTGTTCTTCGTCACAACTGCTACCTATTTTTTTGGTTTACATATGATAATACATGTATGGGAAACTGACAAAACAAAACAATAAATATTTTATCTGAAGGTTTGTATCACAAAAGTCATTATTATCTCAAATAGTTTTTAATGCAGTACAGTAGAGCGTCAAAATATAATATACATTTCAGATACAAACATTTCTTAAACTATAACTCGAATTGTACCAAGTAATCATTGGTATTTTGTTTTCTTTATTAAACACCTTTAAAATATGACGATATGCGTAGCTGAAACAGCTTTCAGATTTCGGTATAAGTTCAGTAAAATTTTATTATACTGTACGAATTTCTTCGTCAGGAAAAAGAAGTAAACAGCATCAAGAAGTAAACAACATCAATAAGAATACAGAAACAGTAACTAAGTAACAGTAAATTATGATTTACAAAACAGAGAAAGTCATGGCTTAGCCTTTATTCTTATTCGCCGATAGATTTCTATGATTCTGGCATTGGCATATCTCGAATATGTATCTTGCTGTAATTTTGTTTCTTGAAAATTATCCGTGTATGTTAACAAGTGATAGTTGAAGGTTATTTGTTTCTAATGCTCCCGCAACATCGATCATCGATTTTAGTAGGAAGAGAAGCGTATTGCATGAAAGTAATAAATCTGTATTTTCCATGACATGTAGCATGTACGAGGAAAATCAAGTGCAGATGAATTCTCGTCTAGGTGGATGCGGTTGTTTATGCATCAAAGCGAGCTGAGTGCATGTCAGGAAAACCCGGTCGATAATAAATAAAGCGGCTGTATTCTTTTAGCATTTTTATTTCCACGTAAATGGGAATGTAATATAGAGTCATAAAGCTGGATTTATTTACGAGTCGGCAGTAGTAAATCTTGTGTAATTCTCCGCCGCCATATCTCGTAATTATGAAGATATATGGACGGAGGTTCCCGTCGTCTTTTTTCACTTGCGAGATCATACGCGCAGCGTAACGAGCCTGTTATTATCCACAATAACAATCAGTAGGATATGTGGCCGTCAAAGAGCGTGTTCTAACAGCGTAATGACTGGCCATCATCCAATTACCTGCCATCATCAATCCTCACCGAACTGGTTACAGGTTCTTTTTTTCTGTCATGGCGCAGCTTCTGCAATTAATCATTGCTGTTTGGGGTCAGGCGCATGCATGGTCGCTGGACGCGCCGGTATCATGCATATACATGCGCAATTTACTAGTGGAGATGCTAATTTTACTGACATTGTGTTTGTACGTGCGCTTATTATTAGTCGACCGATTACCCGCTCCACAATGCACTGACGATCATTTGGAAAAATGTTTACCCGGCTAATCCTAACTGCTCACAAAAAACGTGATAATTTCCACTGCAAATAATATGTTCCACTATGGTGATATTTGTTATTTACCTCGACGACGCAAATAATTCATGTTTTAACAAAACGCGAATACTAAAAAACAAAATAGTTTTTTACACCATTTTTCCATGTCTGGGTGATATTTTATAAAACAAATTACAAAATTGGTAAATTACCACAATGTTATCTCCTCATATGGTCTCTTCAATTTGAAATTCAAATATTGGAAGTCACGCCTCGACGTGACGTAGAATTGGTGGATTCAATCAAAGAATCAATGATGTCATTAGGCAACAAATATATGTTGAGGTACGTTTATCTCTTCTCCTAATTTTTAATAATTAATTTCTCTTAAACTATAATAATTATTTATTTATTTAAAAAAAATATGGGTATATTATTTTTGTCTAGTCTTCATATATAAAATTTCGGTGTGCGTGTGTTCGTAATTCTTCTCCTCCTAAACCTCTTGAACGATTTTAATAAATTTTTTTTAACTTATGGAGTCACCTGAATGGTGCTTAAAAAATTTTTCACCAAAATCGTCTAAATTGTTTGGTGGAAAAAGAATTACGAACGCCGAAATTTTATATTTTGCTAACGAGATCTGTGTCAGGACAACGTCTACCTACCGAGTCCGTTAGTATTATGTATAAAATAATTGAAAATTGATCAACAAATTCATTGCGTCGATTTTTTCACTTATATTTCTATTTATAACAATAACATACTTATCTAAATACCTACATAGAATTATTAATTATTACTTTAAGATTTAGAGGTTATAATTTTTTAGACCATATGAATATACCCTCATTGTTAAATGAATACTTGAATAAATTCATATTCAGACAATTTACGTGAAACTTTTAAATTTTGAAGAATTATTATTATTATTTTCTTTACAATCAATGTCACAAGTAACAAACAAAAATTTTTGACTCCACCAACAATTTATATAAACTTAAGTAATCAAGAAAAAACCTAGAATTAATTTGATGATTTAAATATACAATAAAAAATAAAATTGCACTTGAGTGGTCCTAGAAATTACTTTCTATTGTTAAAATGTCAAATAAGTTGTATCATAAATAATTAAACAATTGGCAAATTGTTCAGAAATGCTGTACCAGTTCTAGTAAAAAAATGAAGAAAGATTATAGTTCGGTGCATTAGGCACACAATACTTAGCAAAAAAGGGTGTAACGATTACATTTGTTGAGCTGAAGATGTCATAATACTCACGATTTATAGTTAAATGCTTAAAAGCTGCAATGAATCGCTCAACTTAAAATAATGAAATTCATTACCCATGTGCAGAAGCCGGCAAGTCACAAAGATGTTTTTTCACAAAACATGTTTTTATGAGCATTTCAACATGTCTCGATGGACTCTAAAGCTATCATGATTTATGTTGTAGAAAATATTTACTAACAAAAATATAGATAGCAAGCCTGATATATTTATGCGGCAGTCTAGCAGGTCGTTTTCTTCCTCGGAATATCACGACGACACGACATAAACGCCGGCAGCGCCGCAGCGCTGCTCGTCGGAAATTCAAAGCAGTGATATACGCGCGAGATAGACGCGCAAGCCATCGCCACTTCAATCTAAATCGCATTACCGTGTTGTGGCTGTGCGAGACATCATGTGTGTAAGAAGAATGTCCTCTTATCTTATCGCTCGCCGCCCTGCTTCTGCGCCACTGGATTCTGATTTATTGCGTCGTAAAAAGTACATGAACTAACAGTTTCATTTAAAAGCTTTGCAGCTAAGTGTATTTCGAGAACGGTTCTATTTTGACTTGGTGACCAGTTTATCGCATCTGCTGCTGCTGCCGTTGGTGTGAACACATTCAGTTAGTTTAGTTTAGGTTGGTAATGATGTAACAGGAAAATACCACTTTATCATCTCTCACATTTTGTTACTTTCCTTCCTTACCCATAAGTTTATCCACAAGCTAATTAATATAAATTGGTAGCAGGTCTATTTTAATGTTTCGTTTTTGTTTAGGTGTCCCACTCCTTCCCCAGTCTTCAAACCTTCAACTGGTGATCTGTGTGGGGGTGAATTAATGTAATATAATTATCATTAGTTGATGAAGGAACATAACAGTCGAAGAATGATATGTTATGTGTGTAAAATGTAATTCATTAAATTTGTGATAAAATTTTAAACAATGCGATGTTTTAACATCTAATCCTTCGAGAACTATCCCTTGCATCACTCTGAAAAGAGTAAAAACACCATATATATTAGGACCTCAAAATGAAACAAATCTTACAAATTACCTAGTGAAACTATCAGTATATATTGAAGAAGGTATGAGGAATCCATGCTTTAAAACCGAATTAAATTATCATTATTAGTTTTAAAAATACATGGTCCGAAAGTTGAGCGATTTTTGAATTTTTGTCCAATATTTTATGTGATTTTTGATTCGCTATAAAATTTGTATTTAAAATGTTACGGCTCTAAAAAATTAGATAATATACAAGTAAAGTGTGGTGAATTCGCTCATTGAAACCGATTTTAAATATCTGCTTTAGATTTTAAGTTACAGGTGATTATACATTTTACGGCAACTTTTACTCTCAATATCCGATTTATAAAATCGCTCATATCTCAAAAAATTATGCGCGAATAGCGCTAAAATAACTTTTTTGCAAGTTTTGGGTCACAAATAAAGGGATAGGATATATAAATCAAACTTCTGAGAGATGAAAATTTTTTGGAAAATCTTAATACTAACCCCTTGAGATTTTTCGGATTTTAGGCCATTTTCAGACTTTTTGTTATAATATTTCTTTCTGTAAAGCTATTTCAACGAAAATTTGCATACTTACAGAGTTCTATGAGCTGAATCCATTGGTGTAGTTTTCAGATTTATATCTCTTCCGGTTTTTGAGATATAGGTCATGAAATTTTTACATCGGGCCGATTTTATGCTGAAAGTCAAAAAAATAAAAATTGCTGAAATTTTGTTTATAAGGTAATTAAAGGATGAAACTTTCAAATTCGTTGACCGTTTTTCGATATCTCGCTTAGTTTTTTAATTATAAGCTTGGAAAATTGGGATTTGAAGCTATTTTTGAGATTTTTTTTAATTTGCAAATAAAATTTAATTAATCAGCCAAAGCAACTAAAAGCCGGTGTATTCATTATTGAAATAATAGTCTATAGCTAGAAATATTGAAATTTGAGAATTTTTTATTTAAAATAAATAAATAACCACGCCATTTACCCATCTGCAGATGTGGCACTCTGTTCAATTCAAATAATCAGTATTATGATATATATTTGCGCGTGAAATGCGGTTACCAGCCGTCAAATCACGGCTGGCAGTGGATGAGCCACAGGGATAGTTTTAGTAATAAAATTTTCGAAATTTAATTTTTGAATCATGTGATCTACCATTCGATGCGTTACCACGGAGCTATTTGCCCCATAACAAACTTACAAATTATTTCCACTTGTTCAATACAAAGATGCCATTACCATTTCCATTAAAACTGATAAAGCACGTTGATATAGTATTATATACATTAAACTTATCTATTTACAATTATGTATTATAGCAGGCGACAGAAAAGAGAAATCTCACATTCTCACGCATGAAGATAGCCATATGACCACTCCAAAATTTCCTTTTCCTCTTTTCGTTTATATTTACAGCACTTAATCCAAAACTCTTTGTTTTTTTTTTTTCATTTGGAAATTTCTGCGATCTACCTGATCTAGACGTAATGCAGATCACTAAATTAGCTTGAAAACAATTAGTTTTAATTTAGAGTATATTTTTCTGTATCAAAGAGCATCAACAAATTGTTGAATAAGTATTTCTTGCAATAAAGGTCAACCTGTCTCGGCAGAAATTTCCAGAGGTATGGCAAATGATCGTGGTTGCATTCTTGCACTATATAATTACGAGCGTGGCGCAACATTCGCAAATTGCAGAGCGCATTCGTCGCGTGCAGCGTCAGGTGTCGCGGCGGCGCGGCGGGATTGATTCCGTAATAAGTTCGCGCGCGTCGTCGGCTGTCAGCGGCGACAGATAACTCCGTCGCGACGCAGGGCCACGAACCGCGGATGATAAATTGCCAGCGAGTGACCTCCTCGTGCCATCATCCAATCTCTCGCGATGATGGATCACCTGCGCCTGTCACGGGCTCATTCATCACCCGCGCCGACGACGTCCCGCGTTCTCACACGCTCCGCAGTCCGCAGCGCTGTGTTAATTGAAAACGGGATCCAGATTTCGCGGCGCGCCGGATAAATGACGCTTGATGTATCGAGGTGATTAGCTGGCCGCACCGCCGCGCTCTGTTGTTTTACCATAATAATGGAATAAACAAATACCCACGCATTTTAATTAATCACGCTTCATTGATATTGATAGTTAATGTACTCGTGTTATGCGCACCACTAAATTTACTCACCTGCATCCGCGTTCGCCTAAACATCACCTGGACAAAACACCATTTACTTTAAATTATTCGCGATATCCGCGCTTGCATATCATTGACTATAATCACATTTTTCTACTCCTGTATAAATATATTATTATAGTACCCATAATTCACTCATCTCGACCAATCACAGAGCCAGAAATCCATAATTCACTGTTTGTGAAAGATATGATGTGGATCATCAAGCAACGGCCGTCTGACAGTTGATTAGTCAGTTGTCACTGTGTATTTTTATGTTGACTTTTTCAACGTGTGTTTTCAACGAATTTCTATCATTTTCAAAAGTGATTTCCAAATTTACAAAAGTAAAAAAAATATAGTATTATATTCGGGATTATGGTCATTATTCACACAAGCTTCATCTTCGTGAATAATGATTGTCTTTATCCTTCATATAATAAAAGTAAAGTTTTACTTTGAAAATAATTTACTTTTTAAATAGTTGTAAGGATAAATTGTTCCTATTTTCATAGCAAATAAAAAGTTAAACAAATATACAATGTAAAATTCCTATGTGTTTGTTCTCAATTATCCAAAAAAAGAAATCTATTATGACATATATCAGAAAATGATATTTTTTTTCCATTTGCCAACCGTTATTTTGTTTTTATAAAGAAAACCTTGGTTTGCAGATTTAAAAGAAAATGTCAAAATATAATTTTTCCTTAAGGTATTGTAATATTTTGAGACAATAAGATAAAAAATTTTCAAAAAATAATTGTAGATAATAATATTTAAAACATTATTCTCATAACAAAAATTGTCATTAAATCAAAATTTACTCAGATATTTCAAAATAACTTGATAGGACTTCAAGTAAACTACTTCTTGCTTATCCACTAAAAACTCACTACCAAATTTTTACCATGATGCCTATACCTCCCTTATAGGATGTGGCGGGAGGTAAAAAGTTAAGTTTTGGTAAAAATGTTATATTTTGGATAAAATATATGGTTCAGAAAGGTTATTAACTGTTTAATATCTTTCTATAAACCTAAAGAAATATTCCTTAGGTAAAATTCCTAGAAAAACTAAATTCGGTCATGGAAAAGTAGTTTTTGTTTCTCAGACTCCAGTGTGCCGTTTGTGTAACAGTAAAACAAATGTCCAGGGTTTGAATTTCAGCATAATTCGCATTTTTCTCTTTAAAATTCTTAAAAATATTTTAACAAATAATTAAACCAACAAAAAAGAAACTGAAAAGCAGAAAATAAAATAAACCTTTTTAGTCTTAATAACTAAGCTAAAAATATTAAATTCAAATACTTTACAACTATATTATGTTGTTGCTGTTAAATGTAGGTATATGTTTACAATATGTACGAACGATATTCAATTATTCATTGGTTTTTTAACCGGTTCATAAAAGTGCAATTTTTAAAATTAGCATAAATATAATTGTTTAAATTATGGTTTTATGAATATACATCATATGTTAGATCGTATTAACAACTACAATTTCCCAAGATTCCGAATGAAATATGGCTTCTATAATTATATAGTTGGCAGACTGGGAATTACAGATAATAAATAAAATGGATTTTATTGCAAGCAGTTCATTATTTCTGCTACATTAATATTATTAGTCATAATGGAATATCTTAGGATCATGAGCCGGTATGTATTATTAATGCGTCTGTAATGTCCACAATGGTAGCTATTTGTCAGGGTAGATGTCAGGCAGATACAATGGGGCACCCCTCGTATTATTGAGACTTTGTCAGGGTGTTAAATCTGTTAGTTACGGTTCTGGCGGGCACTGGTGACACCCGACAGCTCGCTCGCCCGCTATCTGTCTCTCTAATGGTGTTTGGCAACACCGATGTTCACCTGGAGCACATAAATAAACTAGAAATGTCAACGTCTGAAAGGGAAATGCACTATTGATGACTCACGGTTCGACAAGTTAAATACATCTGCTCCACATTCCCGTCACACTGCGTTTGAAACATTCGTTCGATGTGGCGTCTTCGATCACTGGCCACGAAACACTCGGCTGCAGGGGCGCACTCAACCTGAAAATTGAAATTTTTATTTTTAGATTATCACTAAACATCAAGCACTCATTTTCGTTTACCGTCGTATTCCCAGTAGGACAAACAACCACAAAATATGAATTATATAGAGTAAAACTGCTTAAATATAGAATAACATATTTTACATTTCGTAATGTTTTAGAAATGTATAATAAAAATACTATGTAATTAATTTGTGTAAAATTAGAAAAATCCAATTAAAATTAGAATGTTGTTAAAAAAGTGGGAGTGAGTCAGTTGAGATGATTTGGACATCTTGAGCGAATGAAAGGTTGGTGAAACTAATATATGCGAGTAAGATAGGTATGATTCGTGGTTTGTTACGTGAACGAATGATTCCGAGTGTGAAGAATTGAGGGAAATGTATGAATGTGGACGAGGCGAAAGTGGTGTGTAAGGATAGGAATGTTTGGCGGAGATTGATTGTTAGTTGACTGTGTTTCTGGGTTTGTGCTCCCCACTGATTGGGAATATAGCGTGACGTTTTGTATGTATATGTATTAAAATAGAAATAAAAATGTGTGGACCATCATCATAAGATTTCTTGTCAAACAGTACACCAAGAAACACCTATTTCTTTTTAAATGCACTTTTCAATTTTGACATATGTAAAAAATGATAAATATTATACTATTTCTTTAAGTAATAATTCAATTAATAATAAATATATTATCATCCCTTATCCTTATTACATGCACTCTGCTTTCGCATATCTCGGTAAATAATAATAATTATTATTATTAAGTGTGATTACCAGCCGTCAAATCACGCTCCCCAAAGATGTTAGAGAATGAGAAAACATGGGTAAAGTTTGACTGGCTCCTGTTGGTTGTAGGATTCGAACTAAGAATCTCTTAATTCACAGTTAATGCGTTTACAATGGATGTATTTCCCCATCAATATTGCTTTAGCTATTGTAATTCGTAAATGGTGCTAGTAAAAGAAATATATTTTAAACGAAAATTATTAAAAACAATTGAAACATTTTTGCCTTAAAACTATAATTTATTGAGATATTTCAAAATATATTCTATAGACTTTCGGTCATTGGATTATCACCAAAATCTAATCAACTCTTCCTAAAGATAAGACAAATGTATAATAAAAATTATTAAAATTTTTAGTTCAACAGTTTTTGAGAAACATCCATATATCCATCCATCCATCCATCCACATCCACGCATATAAAACATCGCGAAAATATGAGAACTGTAGGGATTCTAAAATGTGCTTAGCATTGAAAACTCGCTACTTAATTTTTAGCATGATTCTTAAAGCTTCCTTTCAAAATTTGGCGAGTGGTAAAAACGATGTAAATATCAGACAATTGCATTGTTAGATTCAGTGAGCTATGTATAGAAAATGTCCGTTTTCAATCAGCGTCCACACATGCAAATCTCGATCTCGATCTCGACAAAGTGAATAATCCTGACCCGATCCTGGTTCGGGATGGCAGTGCAGCGAAGCCCCGGCTCGCAGTGAAGGCAGTTGAGTGCGACGCGCTGACAGTGACTTATATGAGCATTTGGCCACCCTGACACGGGGCGTGACAAACTACAATAAAGCCAGGGATAAAATACGTCGCCGTGCCCTCCCCGGGATTTCCAGCAAACCTCAGGTCGAGGAAGACGTTATTTATAGCGCACGATGCGCGTAACTCCTCAGACATTCAAATTTAAAACTACCCTCACTTCAATTAGGAATTCGTTTATAATATATTCGAGTACGAGTAGTAACTCAAAACAAAGGTCCTATTTGTTGTAAGAAGAAGAATGCTTAGCCCCTCTATTCATAGCTGGATACCAATAACACTTAAAGTATGATAAATTGTAAGAATAAAATTTATAAGGGTTAGAAGGAAATGGCAACTGCCGTGAAGAATAAATGATATATAGAGCATGCATTATTCATCACAACGATCTCATATTTCACTTCCGAAATAGAGAAAAATAACAGGGAAATAACTCCGCGAAGCCCGCCGTTGTGGTATTCATGGCCGGCTCGTCTAACAGGGTTTCAGCTCTTTATTTGTACAGAATTTAACTACAAGCCACTTACACAACAGTGTTTCCAAAACGCCTCACACCGCTCTTGCCGACAAAGTTGCAACTGTCCTGCTATGAATGATGTTTGAATATGAATATTTATAATTGTCTCTACCATTGAACATTGAAATAGAGCAATGATGACTCGTCGAGAGTTTATGTTTTGTCCATCCACACATTTACTATTAAATAAAAATAAATATATCATCAAGCTATTACCAAATTCTGAGTGTGGCACTCTGCTCAAAGTAAATCTCGGTATCATGACATATTTTTATGCGTGAAGTGCGGTTAACAGCCGTCAAATCACGGCCTCCAAGGATGGTATTGGTGAAGAAGCCACAGGGGTAAATTTATGTGGTGAAAATTTTCGAAATTCAATTTCTGTGAGGCTCGAACCACGGAAATCTTTACTTCATATTACGATTAAATAAATAGGTATAACTATTTATTATATATTATTTGGTGACCAGCTTACAAAGTACATACTGAATTAAAAATATTTTTAAAAAGTTTTTGATAGTACGAACAATTATTTTTCCTTCTTCAGTTTTTTGATAAACTTTGTTAAGCCAGAGACGCAAATATTTATATATAGTTCTTTAATAATTTCATAATTTCATTTATTACCAAATATATTTTTTATGGTTGTACAATATTACACAAGATATACCAAACTGTTAAAAAATACCGATGCTAGGACTAATTATGTATAATTTCATTCACTAATCAATAGAATAGCCAATTACATAAATGAAATTTATTTCAAGTATTTTGTCAGGTAGGTCCTAACAATTAATTAAATATGTAATTTAATAAATTGTAGTTTCCATTTCTTTCATTTTTGGAACTTCAAATTCATGTACTGCAATTTAAAAGGAATATTCCATTACTAAATATTTGAAATATTAATAAACACTTTAAAATAAATTTTTGGAAAATTCAAAAGACAGTTTTAATTTAAATCTAAAATTTTATTGTAAGAAAAAAACGCATAGAGTACTCGAATATAATTGATTAACACTGAAACACGATCAACCAATAATCATATATTATTTATTATTGGCATATTTAGTTTCAATGTTGTTCTAATTTTTTTTTTTGCTAAAGCGGTCATCCACCCATCTACTGACCGCGGGCAATGCTGCTTAACTAACGTTATTGAGTGAATCGATATCAACACATCCTGTCATGGCTATTGCCTCTGTTTTATTTATTTATAAGAAACCAACAGTAAACAAATACTAATTTACAGATTCCTACGGTTAATAAATAATTCAAAATCTCATTACAGAGTAACAAAAATAAGCAATAATAAATTAATAAAGAGTTTAACACAATTATGAGAGAACAATAACAATAAACATTGAAATTATAGAAGATGTATACACTATATTATTAATTAGTTTGCATAAGATTATCATGTCGACTATAGTTTTTCTATTTTCTAATCAATATTCATTTTGTAGTTTAGATTCCAAATCGTGGATGCATATTTTAGCTTCAACCTAATTAATGATTTAAACAGATATATTAATGAGTTCGGTTTATTGAAAAGCTAGACTGGAATAGAAATTCAAGTATTCTATAAATTAACAAACTAAATTTTTAAAAATATTCTATTTGAAAAACTAGTCGCCAGATAGAACTAAAAAATACCGTGAGGAAGAAAGGGTCTTTCTGGTGTAAATATTTATATTTTCGTTTAACGCCGTTTTATTGTTGTGTATATAAAAGTAAGTATCTTTATGGGCACCACAACACCTCTCTGCTGTCAACTTGTAAAAATTCTCGTCCTGAAAGTGCAATATATTCTACCTGGCATTGTGTGGTCTGGTACACTAGGCTAAAAGCAAATTGTCATAAAACAATTTGTGCATTGCTATTATTAATTTTACAGTGCCGCTTCCAATAAATTCTGCGCCGCCCATCATAAATTGACCCATTTCAAATAAGGCGGGTTAAATTATGGTACTCGGCTAAAAGTTTATTGGAAGCGGCATTGTAAATTTAATAATGCCAATTCACAAGTTGTTTTATGACAGCTGGCTTTTAACTCTATCGCATTCGAAATGCAAAATTTAAAAATGCAACTTATATTTCTCATCTAAGTAATAATTCAATTATATTTAATAAAGCTTATTGGATTAGTTTTATGCTACTTTATCAGTATATCAATATATCAATTTTGATATTACGGGAAATTGTCAAATATTAGGAAATAAATATACATTGACGAATTCTTAGACAATTTATTGTTTCAGTATCTATATTGCACTTCAATAAATTATTTCAGACATAATACAGACCGATTAATTTAATAATAGCCTGGCAATAACTATTGTCAAATCTATTTGGGACTGTTTAATATTAAATAATCTTCGCAATGTCAAAACGTAGAGGAAGCATCTAATTTCTTTCTAACCTAAAACTAATTTTCTAAGGGATCAAAAATATAAAGCTGCATTTCTGCCACTCGAGTCTAATCGTGTTGACAAGCGTGTTGTACGGTCCCCACAGCGCGCCGTGCGCATTGTTGCTGCCGCTTGCAAGTTATCACGGCTATGACAGAAATAGACACGTTCCTACATCGGTAATGACAGGCCGCAGTGAGCAACGAACGCTAACTCTGACAGACGGGCCGCGTAGCGCGGTCGAGCGGGCGCCGACGACCCGAACTGACATGTCGAGATGTGAAGTGACTGCTTCAGAACCTGTGCGAGCCCTGCTACGTCTGGTCTGCTCCCTTCCTCCTGAACATGGGTTAAATGTCATTCCGCATTTATGGATTGTTCTATTACCTTCTAATCACTGATATTATTGCAAATGCTATTAGGAATGATTTTGGTTAAAATGTAATAGGAATTGAGTAGTGTGAATGAATGTCATTTATATTATTTAAAAAATATAATTGTTTCTATAGTACAGGTCAAAATAAAAATAAGACAAATATAATTCTACAAACAAGTTTATTATTAAAGCGTTGTGAAACTCAACATAATATTTATACATATATACATTTTTATCATAATTATTTGCCAAATAACTTATGAGTAATTTACACAATTACTTGGACTCGACTCTTCAAATTATTGCCTTACTAATTTCATGTTCATTTCATATCGAAAAGATTGCACTTATACACAATTAGCAAATAGAGTATTTACATATTTTATCACAGTAGAGCAAAACGGACAAAGTGACGTACCTATGTGAACTCGTCCAATTATATTGGCCGAAATGTTACAATAAATAATAAATAATCGAGAGCGGTTCGTCTGGTTGTCCTTAAGGATGTACTGCAGCGCCTATCCGCTGCCCATACATGGAGTAGGGCGAATAGTAGGCGCCGAGCGCCGTGGGATTGAAGGCGCTGTAGGGCGACGCAGCCAACGAAGCAGGCAGCCCGGGCTTGGCGTACGGATGGTAACGCGCGGCGGAGAGTGGGCTCAGCGGAGGGTTAGGGTATCCCGCCCGGTGCAGCGCCGCCGAGGTGAACAGCGAGTGCTGGCTCAACAGAGCGTTGGCTGTCGAGGTGGCAACTGCCGCGGCCGCCGCATCTGCACCCGCTGACAGACTGGTGTGTGTCCGCAAGTGTTGGAGCAACTCCTCGGATGTGCCAAACCGCTTGCCGCAATACGCATCCCCCGCTATCCAATTGCACACGTAGGGCCGACTAAGTTGCGGGTAGGCGAGCGACGATGGTGGAACTGATCCTGGAGGTACAAGAGACATCGCCATTGCTAAACCATACTTCTGATGGTCGCATTGCGTGCAGCCACTAGGACACGGACCGGAGGCACTACCCAATAACATTTGTTGATTGTGCATGCTGAACTGACAACCTGTGCAGTATGGATCTTTGCACACTGGTACTAGCGCCTCCCCGCCGGATGGTGTCTTTACTCTCGCGTAGCTCACATATGGTCCGGGTGCAGACGATGGATATCCCGACGCTGCCAACATCGCGGCATGGTGATGAGAGAACGGACCTCCTGGAAATGGTGGTCGGAAAGCAGGGTTGGCATGTTCCAGACCCGGCGGACAACACAATGAACTGAAGCCGCCGGACAATCCCGATGAAAGAGCACTGCCAGGTTTGTAAGTTCCCAGGGGCACATCTTTGGGGTGTCCCTGTAGAATTTCCAGGCCTGAGCGGATGATGGGGCTCGCACCACGACCGGTAGATGTACTCGGAGACACAGACTTCTCCGTGTTGCTCGCGGTCGGTGTTGTTTTGCCAGCTTCGGGCGCAGGAGTCACCGAGTGGCCGGCCGACGGCGACGAAGACTTTCTACTCGGAGTACGAGTTTCGGATTTTTTATCATCACCGTTTTCAGAATTATGAACACTACCCGCTTTGGACGGTGGACGAACTTCGTCTGTTGATTTTTTTGTAATCACGGTACTTTCGTACGGTTTGAACGCGAGTTTCACTTCCGTCGGAGAGTTACGCGACGCAGTTTTTTCAGATTTATCTCGAGCTGCAGCAGGAGACGATCTGGTCACATTTTCAACACTGGCACTTGAAGATTTTTTATTCTTCTCCAACGGAGAAATGAGTGGTTTCGATGTTGGGGAATCGGCACCGATTTGGCTGCAGGTCTGGGCCAACAGCGCCAGCGGAGTCTTTTTCGCATCCAGCTGTAAATAAAGATAAACAACAAATTAAAACCAGAGAAAAAAAATATATAAATTGAATTTGATTTATCTTAAAAAAAGAAAATAAATCGGAATAATCATTAGTGTAAATACTAACCGTAGTTGGAAGCGGAGAAAGGTAATCCGGCTGGATATATTGGTTCCCGTTTGTAGTTAACATCCCACCGCCTTCCAACACAACCATTTGGAATAAATCAATTGCAATGAATTATGAAACACTCAAAACAAGAAATCCAGAAGCAGTTTATGTCACTTTTCACAGATTTTCGCAAAACAGATATAGGCGCAGAAGCACAACGTTACTCTAAGAACGCACTGGCACGATATGAGCAGGAGAGGAGTGAGAGCCGTACCCACAGCGGAATGCGGTTGAGCGCATGCGCAGGATATCCCCACCATCCGTGTGTTTTCCTCCGCACTCCTTGTACCCTTGTACAAGTCATGACAGAGCGCTAATGCCACCACGTTTCTGGCTTGTCGGCTCCTACCACCCATGACGCTGGTGACGATGACAGAACCTCGGGGTCTCTTTGAGTGGTGCCGCCGCAGAGCTGCCTGCACGCAGGATGCGATCGGTAGCCTCCGAAACAAGGCCCAGAATAACAAACACATTCAATGGCCGCTGCTGGTGCTGCCTGCCGCGCACAATGCATTTCAATGCTGATGGATGACGGACGTGGAAAATGACCCTAAGCCACTTCTTTCAACAATGTTTACGTGTTGCATTGATCCGTCCAAATCCGTCACACTACAAAATACAGGAACTCCTCATCTCTATGCTAATTCGCTTTAAATTACTAACGTTATATGCCCAGCTAACTACTTAGCGCTACTATATTTGAAACAGGAATAAAATTAATAATTTATTGGGATATAAATGAAATACACCATATTAACAAACATAAATTAAAAATATCAACTGACTTGTTATTAATAAATAATAAATATTGAAATTAACATAAGTTTACTGCCGACCTTATAGAGCTGCATTGCAAATAATATTACTAACTTACCGTTTAATAACTAATTTTCCTGCAAGAATTACGGTTGTACAGTTGCGCAATAAAATTTTACTTGGAGAGTTGATATTAGTATCTAGTTATCTGTGATTTAGATTTATGTCTTGTATTCTTCGAACTACAAAGAGTATAGACAGCTATAAATCATATCCTAGAGATTATAGTTTATTGTTTCCCGTTATTGTTTATGTTGTGGGTTCTCACAAGAATATTATTTTTAGTCTTTTCCGCTATTTGCTTATAACGGGTGCTTTTTTTTTAACAAGTATACACCTTTAAAATGAAATAAAACACATACAAATTGTGATAATAGGCACGGTATTAGCTTCTTTAGAAAGATAATGATTTCTGAAAGATGGACAACGTGATTGGTCATATAAAGGACAATCTGGAATTCTAATTTCCGATTACTTTTTGAGGCAGCTGGGGACGTATATCTCATCTCATCTCTGGTTTATCGGCGTAAACTAGCGACTTCAAATATCCCTGCAGACAAAGGCGAATCATATTGGGGAACGAAAAAGTCAGTAATCATGGGTATAGCGATCTCCATTGACTGTAACGTTTTGGCCAGTATCAGTTTTGAAGAACACCAAACAGTGACTTTTTGTTTATGTAACGCTGTCTCAATAATGGTTTGTGAATTTTCTGCACCCAAAAGGCGACAATTTTGCTTGTTGACGTAGCTATTTAATAAAAAATGAGCCTCATCGCTGAATAAAATTTTCTAAACATGGTGTTCTTTTGTTCTGGCTTAAGTCTATTTATTTTTACAAAACAATTGTCAGCTGTCAAATTGGCTGTCGCTGGAAAAAGTGTTATTCGAAAAACAAACCTCTAAAAAACACCTTATGTGTTTTAATTATTAGGAAATCGATTTTGGTAAAGAGCAAAAGGAGAAACGTAAGGTATTCTCATTAGCAGGCGTCAGTGGGTAATTCCTTGCTGTCGCGATCCATATTCATCTGCAGATGAAGAGATTGAAACAACGAGAGTGCGTGCGTAGGCCAGAGCCTCTCGGCCTACATATTATATTTACTAAATGTGTTTTGTCAGAAGACGGCTGTTGGGGTTTATGGTTATGACAGTTGTCACTTTGTGTAGCGCCGACAGGCGAGGCCGGCGCGCGGGCAGGCGGCGGGCCGGGTCAGCGCGGCTGGCTATAAATCATGTCGAGCGCTGCCGACTCGTCACTCTGACAGCGTGGACAGCCGCCGGGATAAAAATATTACCCCCTTACTTGGTGACTTTCCTGCGCAGACACAGCCTGCTTCCGTAATGAGCCGTGTGGATATAAATATTAATAAAACTGGGTTTTTTGAAATAATTTGCCCACCAGAGCTTTGTATCCTGCACGAAAACTTTATTTAACAACGCACACAGAAACTAACCTTGAGGGCAAAACATCATTTAGAAAATAATTTTCACTCATTCAATAGACATTAAGGAAACATTTACCTGTAATCACAAAAACGGTGAGACCACTGAAATATAGTAATGCTGGAACATTAACTTGCAAGTTTTCATGAAAGTAAAAAACGAGCCTAAAACAGATAGATGTCGAAAGGCCACCCTTCTTTGTCTAACACTTGTTTGTAGAACTGTTGCTAAGCGTTTGTTGTACAGTTTTATCCAAATGTGGTAAATAATATTTAAAGGTATATTGTTCAATTATTTTAAAATATCATTAAATTTAGGGTTGCCAATTAAATCCGGATTTGATATGTATCCAGATATTTGGATTACGGATTTTCGAATCTGAACGGATCTCAAAATTGGATCTCGGATATTCGAGTTTCCGGATCCGGATCAGAATTTGGATTTTACTAACATTCTTATACCAATATCTTCAATTAATTGACTAAATAGAATTATTACTATTATGTTATATAATATCAAAAATGTAATTTCGTTTTCTTATTCATTTTGTTATTAAGCATTTGTTATTAATTACATTTGCTTCAATACAGTAAATTGATTTTGAATTTTAAATATGTATGTACACTAATAAAATAACATCGATATTCAAAAGACTATTATTATTAGTATAAAAGGGGTTTTCGAAAATCTTATATGCACTCCCTTCAAAAATATTTTAAAAATCGAGATCCGCATCTTACAATTATCCGGTTATCCAAATGTACGGATCTGAGGTCCGGAAATTTATGGATACTCGGATAATTGGCAACCCTAATTAAATTCACATATAATAGTAAAATGAACTTATTTGTATTAATGTATTATGTAATTTTTATGAAGATGATAAGCGGACGAACTGCTTTGGTAATATGCTGATTTAATTTCAAAACATTGAATGCTTATTTCCTTTATTTATAAATTTTCTAAACGAATCGTACAACAAAGACAGGTGGTCCAAAGACTTTTTGCCTCTCTCGGTTCGCATTTTCAACGTCTGACAGCGTACCAGTATTTATGATATTTCTATGGATAAGAGCAATATGGTAACTACGACAATGAGACGAAATGGTCCAAATGAAAAGTAGAACCTACAGATTCTCAAAATGGAAAGAGAAGAGCCGAAAGTTCTGCACTACAAACAGATTTCTTCGAACAAAATTAATGGGTTGCGTGTATCAGTAGATTCCGCGAAAATCTAATGCCCTCCCGCAGTTGCAGCCGCTGTCCAAGTTAAAATATGCGCATGCGGCATCGGCAGTCGCATGCAGGATGGAATATATTTTTGCGGCTGTCAGACTGCGGTGACGGGACCGCTACAGCGATTCCGAGTGACCAGCCGACCAACTCGGCGGAGGCAGGAATCAAACCGAGCGATAAGATCCGCGCGGTCCGTTTGTTTTGATTCTAGATGTCGATCAGCCTGATATTAATGACGGCTGCTCTGTATTCCAAGCAGATTCATTATCAAGCTGCACACAGAGGCGTGCTTTTACACAGAAGTTAAAAGCACGTTTGTTCCTTTTGTGCCCGCTCTGATTTCTCCAACCAAAGTCCATCGTTTTCTTCATCTGGGTAAATAGCTCCGTGGTATGTAACGTATCGTCTCCCGCACTTTGCATGAAGCAAAAATATGGGCTGTAAATAGAATGGCTTATCTAGAAATGTAGTGCATGATTATGTTTTAATGATTTTGAGTAGGGATAAGTAAAAGAATGAAAAGCAAAAAGCAGGTGCTAGAAATTTAACAAGCAGATTCACAAAAGGGATTAGCGCTAACTCTGTTTTTATTATTAGTTGTTACTTCATTTTCCATTCTCAGAATATATTTATTTTAACTAAGGTTGTAGTTAAGATTGGTTAACATAAAATTTGACACATTTTGTTAATTTAACTAATTTAGAATCAAAGTTACAGATGTTGAAAAAATGGAGTTAGCGTTAATCCCTTCTATGAATCTGCCTGTGAATGTCTAAGAAAACTACAAGGAGCAACAATGTTGGACAGAACAAGAAACGAAATAATAAGAAAACAATTGCAATGTAAGCTTCATAGAAATAAAACAGCTAGCATGGTGGAACTACATGATAAGAACTAATAAATCGAGACCTGTACGGCAAATTTGAATAATAAACGTAAAGAAAACGAGGGATCGTGGAAGATTAAAAGACACCTGGGATACCATCATCAACAAGATTCGGAAGAAGAGGAACGTTGCACTACAGGATGTATGAAGAATGCAGATAAATAAGAAACAATAGACCAAAATTTGAGCCAAAAAAAACTCCAATTTCGCCTCGTCCACATTCATAGTGCGATTCGTACAAGCTCGTCTATTTTTCATTCATCTACGCAATACTTAACCACTTATTACTCAGGATCCAGAAAATCGTTTAGCTTCAATCTTCCCTCAAATACGATATATTAGTTTTGTCAACCTTTCATTGGCAAAACCATCTCAAATATTGTTCTCATTGTAACGTTTTCCAAGTCATTTATTTATTTAACACAGAAAAACACTAAAAATCACATTTATTTATATAACAACTATTAATTTAAACCGTTTCATTTATCTTCATACGTCGAATTTTTTTATCTACACTTACTCACGGCAATAGAGTGTCCGCCGTTCGCTTGGCGACTCCTGTGTTGCGGCCTCTCGAAAATTCCAGGCGCTTTTACGATGTATCGATAAACAGCCCCGTGTATTAATGAACGTGATGTCACTCCGGCTGGATTTAAATATATTCGTTACATTATTTTTATATATCTTGATTTTCCGAAGCACGCCTCTGATCGGGAGTCAGTCCGGAAGCGTCTTCCCGATCGGTGTGCCTTTTGATTCTTTATTCGCCGCCGGCTTCCATCAACGTTTGACATCTGCTCATAAATCAGGCTGCGCTGTTGACAAGCCACACAAATTATTTATACCATTCCGCTTAGTTTTTAAGCGAGTCTACAGCCGATATCCAATTATTGTCTGATGCTTTGCGCTGCCGACGAATAATAAACAGGCGAACGGGTTTGGTTGCTTCGCTGTGCAGACGAACCCACTCGCTGCAGAGTGCAGATTCTCCGACGCTCTGCATTGCTGGCTCATTGAGGAGGACTCAAGAGGATATTTCAATTCTTTCCTACAGCAAAACAAGTTTCTTTATTAGTCTGCGTAGTTAATTCATTAATTTTGTATCTTTACATTAACTCCTTGCATGTTTAGATCTAGAGCTAACAAAATAATGTTTAATTGATAAAAAGCAATATTTTGGAATGTAAATTTTAACTTCAATCTGTTCTGTAATTTGCTCTAATATCAATCTTTTTAATTAGCATATAAATTAAGTTAGTTAATTATTTTTTTATAATACAAATGAACAAACTAAAGATAAATGGTGCAGTATATCTTCAGAAAGCCACATAATATATAAGCGAAACATGGAGTATACAGAAAAAAATATGAGGAAAATTTAATCGCTATAGAAATGAAATACCTAAGAAAGATTTCGGTAAAAGCAAAGCGGGACAGGGAAAGAAATGAAGACAGAAGAAGAATGATAATTAAATAAATAGATATAAGTAGATAAAAAGATATGATAGTACGGATACATAATGATGATGGAGCAAAACAACCTAGTTAAAAAAATGATAGAATCTGAAAACAAGGAAGAAAGGGAAACCCAAAAAAATGTGGGAAGTAAGAATAGGAGAAATAGGAAACAAAATAAGAAAAAATATAGAAGAAATAAAAAAAAAATGACAAAAAACTTTACCTGAAAATAAGGAATTCCGACATCGAACTTTGGTATAATACTATACTACTATAAAGGAGGAGAAGAAGAATCTCTGTTTTTTTTTTTTTAATTATTAAAATTATTATTACACTAATGAAGACGTACAGAAATATTCCTAAAGAATAATTTTTAAAGTCCACAAATACTGCTGAAAATATTTTGAACTGCTAATAATGAATTGCGACCATAATTGGAGATAGCAAAGTACTTTACTGTAGCTACAATACATGAAATTTTGTTAGTATTTTGTAAATATATGAAGTAGTAGTTATTCAATTTCTACTATATAGTCGCCAAGTAAATCTAAGGCCACGTGATGGGCTGTAAGTTGTAACAAACACTTGTGAAAACAAATTTAACCTTTTACAATTTAGAAAATCCCACTGTATATATTTATTCAACCATAAAAACACCATTTTGTGTAGGTACAAATATTTACTCAAATTTCCTCACAAATTTCAGTTTACAAATCAGTAAAACAAATTACCTTTTCAGGTAGAAGAGGCTCAAGCACGAGTTTCTAGTTCAACCTGTGGCGCCGGTGTCGCCCCAGGCCCAGACGGGCGCCAGTGGTACCAACTCTCGCCAGGTAGGTAAGCAACATCCCTAACACACCCGCTAATTTCCTAAGTGGCTATAACTCCGACGCTGACGCTGGCGATTCTCCAAAAGACGCGCGAGCGTCGTCTGTAAATAAAATTAAATGATACAAAGTGCAGCTCTTGCGACAAGAAACTGAAATAAGTTAAACGCTACAAGTAATTACTGGGGCACCTCCAAAGTGAAAACAGCGCTAATAAGTGGGGCCGATGCGAATTACTTTTGTAGTAATAATAGTTTCCGCACTGGCCATATTACAAAATATATAGATACGGATTATAACAAACTTATCGCTTGGATCTTTGGTAAAACAATTAAATATAAGTAATAAGTTTCAACTAAGATGCAACATTTTAACATTTACTTATTTGTCACTAATGTATTAGTATAGATACCAGTTTATATATCATCATACTATTCCCAGTACAATGTAGCATAAGTTGGCAATGTTAAATGAACTTGCCATCATACTTTAAGAATGATTATTTCACTCATTACAAATTTGACCAATCAGAATGTCTCATTTTCCATTGTTGTGTATTTTAGATAAGTGAATAAACAGCACCATGCTGTTTATTCGCGAGTAAATTGAAGCTAGCTTTTATATGCAAATTTTGGACATTTTGAAGGCATATTTAGCCGGATAATTAGTTGCAGAAGCAAGATACTTACATGTTCTTTACATTTACTGGTATTCTATAATCTATATCTTTAAACATGCTGAATTATTCAATTCAAGCTATTTTTATTTACAAATTTTTGACATTTATTTTATTTATTTGACAAGTAAAAAGAAAAACAATCAATTTGCTATAGTTACACTATAACAACAAAATTTTATGGTCCTTTTTGTTTATGAGTGTACCGATTTATTTATTTAAAAATGTGTCAAAATCAATGTTTTAGTACAATTTCTTCGGCAAGTATTAAAGTTTATGCTATGAATTCATGAAATAATCTTGACATATACCCCTCGTGCTAAAAAATTTAATCGATTAAATTTGATAGCTTATTTATAAAATTTTGCTTTTAAAAAGTGTTATCGTACATAATAATTTAAGATAAAACCCCTCGACCTGCGGTCTCGGGATTTTTTCAAATTATTATGTACTCAAACACTTTTTAAGCAAAATTTTGTGCATAAGCTAGACATGTCAAATTTAATTGATTAAATTCTTAGCACTCGTGATATAACTATTGATTAATAATGATTTGGATGGTTATTTGGTTCAATTCTTGTTATAGTTTGAAAAGTATTTATTTCCTGAACGTCCTAAACAAAATCCTGTACAGTTTCGAGAATAATATACAAACTTTAAAAGAGATGGAGGTTTAGAAATGAATCATAAGGAAAGGACAAGGTTAAAAACTGTTACAAAAATACCAATCTATGTTGCATTTAATCTGAAATAGTGCGGCTGTTCAGAAAATGGGGGTCAATAAATTTAGGGTAATAAAAATTTATATCAACATGTATCCGGAAATTCTTAGTCCCAGAGTTAACAATATTTTCTATTTAAAAAAAATTGCATAATTGAAACATCTTTTTTCATTGTTTGCTTATGACAGTTTTGTTAATATCCTGTATTTTTACGGTCACTGGAATTATTTTCGCTATGTCTTTACTTCAATATCAGCCAATAACGTCGATGATCTACATTGGAGAATGGAGGGTTATACAGAAGCAAATTTTCATGCTGCCATCTATTGATGAAATTCGATGAAATTCACGTTGGCGAAATACAAGCTAAACGCTGTCAAAATGACAGTTCTTGAAATGATGCTAAATATCAAAAATAAAATGTGTGCATGGTTTGTGCAATAGTGACTCCCGTTATTATAAGAATATATGGCCAGTGTTAAATTTATTAAGTTTCCTAAATAATCAACTTCAAAATTAAAAACATAACCTTGTTAAAACATCATCTCTAACGTCAAAACTTGGATGTTTGCATTATGAACTTCCATCTCAAGTTTTACCTCATCTTTCTCTTTCTTGCCTGTGACGTCAAAATCATAACCCTCCATTGTATATGGCTTGTATTCGTCAATATATGAGAAGACGTGTAGGAATTATGTAGAACGTAAAGGACATATCGGAAATTTATTATAATTTTTATTTAGTTAAAATAATAATAAATGCGATTGTGTCTAGCAATGATTACACAAATATTAATAATTAAAAATCTTCCAGACATCATTTGTCATGCAGCAATGAAATTCTGAACAAAAAGCTTTTGAAATTATATCCCCTCAAGCATGCAAATTCTAAAACCGTAACAGAAAACAATTTTTCAATTCCACCAAATTGTATTCCGTACCTAACCATATTTGTCATTTCATTTGTCATTATTCCATACAAACGTCACAATTTCGGCAGAAGAACGCAAAGAATTACCTAATTCCGGCCCTGAGCTTTCACTTGTCACTGACAAAGGTGCGAATTTCCGCGAATAAATTTACGCCACACCGGAGCCATTAATTACACAGGCGATTTACATATTTTCACCGCATTCGTTCGGGAACTTTGAAAAAATGTACGCGGTAGATAAAAATGTTAATACCTCGAACATTATTTATTTTCCACAGAAGCAATCAACAACTTCTGACATTTCTGTTTCTGTGCTGCGTGCTGTAGCATTACGAGTATAAAAACGGCTTGTTTATGGAAATTTGGCACTACTTAAAAGATTTACAAGCTGGTATTTATGCTTTACAACTCGCTGAGTTCCCAAAGAAAAAGACAAATAGAATTAAATCGGACTTGCTTACAGGTAAGCGGGATTAAAATAAATTACGCTTCTATGAAGAGCCGGCATTAGTCGGGCATTATTCTGAATCTTGTACTTTTGCAGAAGTATTAAATTGGCGTAAATAACGTTAATGACGGATAAGTAGTTGCCATAAACATGCAGGTGTGCATTAGCTTTCACAACTCATATTTATTTTTGTTAAGATTTATGCAAGATGTTTATCAGGAATTTGTCATGTTTAGAATTTTAAACCGTATATAATTATCATTTTACTGCCGACATAAATATTAATGTCTCTGAGATTTATAATAAAGTGTAGAATATTTGGGTTATTTTAGTAATTTACAACTATTACTAATTTTAGAATTGTATGCTTTTAAGTGAACGCTTTATTTTATTTACTCGATAGGATTTATGACTGTATTTTGAAATTTATTTGTTGAAAGATCTTTTGAGTGAAAGCAGCTTAAAATTGACAGGAATTTTACTTTTATTTTAACTTGTATTTACTGAATATAAATAATTGTATTTTTTTACTTCTGTATAAATATATCCCCATTATTTCACTATACTGAATTATAATTCATAATTCACTCTTCTCGACCAATCACAGAACCAGAAATCCATAATTCACGTTTATTTTAAAGATATAATGTGGATCACCAAGCAATGGCCGTCTGACAGTTAACATGTAATCAGTTGTCTTTGTGAATTTTTATGTTTCAAAATTGATTTCCGAATTTACATTAGAAACAGTATAGTATTATATTCGGGATTGTGGATGATTTGCATTACTCGCCTACGACTCGTGACGCAAACTTCGTCTTCGTGAATAATGACTATAATAATCCCTCATATAATAATATATTATTTTATCTCGTTGTAATTCCTCTTTACTAATATATTTGGGAGATATAATATGAAAGCTCTGCACGTACAAAAATATTGTACAAGATCTGCAAGAGATGTTATTTTGGGCATATCTCATAATTGAGTTGAGAGTAAAAGATTTTCAATTTTTATTTTAAACTATAATTCCATCTTGCACGATTTGAAAATTGTTTAACCGGGAGTATCTGTGATACCCATATCCGATTTTTTCGTTCTACTATTTTTTTCTAACAATTTTTAAAACGAACAAAAAATTAGAGCTCATATTTTAAACAGCAATGATTATTTCAATGTGCTATATTTTGTTAAATTACTGTATCACGATATTAGAAGCGCAGGTCTCCGCCGAGTGACGAGTTGAAACAGTTTACTAATTAATTAACCAACTGGTTTCATGTTTTCAATGTTAGTAGTGAATCTGATGCAGTGAGTGTTTGTTGTGTGTGCTAATCTCAATAATATTTATAATATATTTATTGTTTCATCTACATGGTGACCTGCTGCTAATAGCTGAAGAATCTGAAAGCTGATGTCTTCGTAAAGGTTAGTTATTTATTGCATTATTAATATTAAACAGGCACGGAAACATAGGCGGTGCTTTATTGTGTATACAGATTTATTTGTGGAAATTGTAACAAATGTATGTTGTATCTTTCATATATGACCCTAACTGATTGCTTCATTCGCGTTCGTAATGTGATGACAACAATTTTAAGAGTGTGCCTTCATGGGCGATCCCAGAACATTTTCCATAGCGGTTAGAAATATCTGCTGAAAATGCTATAAATATTTATTTATTTATCGGTATACATAGCAAATAATTTAAAACTAAATTGGACATAACATATATTGTGTATTTTATTTTTTATATGCTCAATTCATACATTCGAATACGTAATGTATCTTCAGGGCAAATAAAAAATATTTAGATTATACATTTCTTTGGAAGTGTACTGTAGATCTAGTTAGTTGTTTCATTGCAGTGTAGCAGTTTGTCAAACCAAATACAGAAATTTATCATTACTTATACATATCACTTACCGAGATCTGCATAAGCAGAGTGCCACACCTATAATGGGTAAAAGGCGTGATGGTATATTTATTTTATCATTACCTACTTATTATTATTCATATCAAAAATATTTGTTTTTTACCTCAATCACTCAAGCTAAGATGTAATATTTACTTTTCTATCTATCTATCTATCTATCTATCTATCTATACCAGGGGTGGGCAACCTCCGGCCCGCGGGCCAACTCCGGCCCGCGTAAAGTTCCAATCCGGCCCGCGAGATATTTAGAAGAAATAATAAATATATATTTTCAAAAACAAAAATTTTAAATTAGGTTAGTACCGAACATAAAGAAAAAGGGGAGATGTACAGTTTAATTTTAGATTTAATTCGTATAGTTAAAAGTAAGAAATAAATGTAGTACTTAGTTAATTTTGATTTATTATTGTTTTTTATATTTTTAGAAAAAAATTATATGTAACAAAAATGTGTCAATTAAAAACTACGGCCCGCGTACGAAATGTAAATGTTATTCTGGCCCCTGTTATATAAAAGGTTGCCCACCCCTGATCTATACTATCCAGTTTGTATATCACCGTATTGTTTATTAAATAAACTTGTCATAAAATTTGAAGATATTTACTAATTAAGATAAAATTCGAATGGTCACTCGCTACAATTTTGGTTATAAATCTGTATATTTTGATCATAAGTTCATTTAACATTGACAACCTATGTTGAATTTTATCTGAAAGCGTACGATAAATTTTATGTCAGGTTATACATTAACGACAGAAAAAGAAATGTATCTTACATGAAATTCACAGAAAACAATTTCGCAATTTACTCGATGACTTATATCTGCCTGTGTGACGATTTCTTCGTCCATGATAAATTAAAATTTAATGGAGCTTTAATTGCAAATTTCAAATTTAGATTTAAGCAAGATATTTTAGTCATGCTCAATAAATAATTCAGTTCTAATAATAAAATAAAAATTTTCTCTATTTTGTACAGTTTAAAATTTCAGTAAGCGGGAGGTTATGTGTTTGATAAAAAATATTTCCTCCCTTCTGTGAATCTTCAAAAATTACCTACCTAAAGATTGCGGTCGGAACCATATAATAATGCTAGTGAATTTTAATAATATCCTGGCTGATAATAAACTATAATCACGTAATTAGTATTTCTTGAAAACTTTTAAGCTCTAGCAGCTTCGCATGCGCTGAATACTAATTTTTTTTATGCGTTGTTTATAGCCAGAGATATCCTGAGAATAAATGATTATTTTGCTTGTTTTATTACATAGATATTCTTAAATCGAATACATAAAGGAAATGGAATGTTGTGACCACATGAGAATTTTAATTGAAATAATGCGTGTGGTTCGAGTTTTATTTCATTTTTAATGCTCCATTCTCCATTGTACTTAGCAAGTAAACATTTTATTATAAAAGGGAAATTGAAGTAGATGGTGTTTAAATTATAGCTTCCGTCGTTTACAGGCTCACACCAAAGTAGTGTGTAACAAATAAATAAATGTGTAATCAAAGTAATAAAACATATTTTTAGATTTTGAAAATAATATTGTCTGAGGATTGTATTATATAGTATATTGTATAACAAGCATGGAATTCTACTCATTTCCTACGAGTATGAAAGTTTGTAGCATAAACCGAAGGCAAATGCTGCAAATCATACGAGTATGAAATGGACATTCCACATTCCATGTGATTTATATACTATACTTTTTCTACGACCACGATATTATTTCCTAATTAAATTCATTTTATCAAGCATGGAATTCTACTCATTTCCTACGAGTATGAAAGTTGGTAGCATGAGCCGAAGGCGAATGCTGAAATCATACGAGTATGAAATGGACATTCTATGCGAGTTATATAGATACTATATTTTTTCTACGACCACGATATTATTTCCTAATTAATTTAATTTTAAAATAAATTTGTCCCGCTTTCACTATTCCAATATTTGACAATTCTAAATAAGTATCCTAGCAATGGCATCTGTACTGAAATAAACTGACCTGTATTTGAATACTCACAAATCAAATTCATTTCGCACGATGCTAGCAATGTACCTCATATCACTAGCAACAACAAACATACAATGAGCTGATTTTTATGTGGTCGTAGGAAATAGTTATTTAAATCACTAGTCCAGAAACTGCACTTTTACGAGTGCGAGTATATTAAGGCATGCCGAGTTGAAGGCGAGCACTCGTAAAACAGTTTCTGGACGTATGATACACATTATTTTTCATGACGATTTTTTCTTAAATTATTAATTGAAATTATTGATTTATTTATCAAATATGTAATATTAGAATTTTTTTATATTGGTAATATCAAATATTTCGTAAACAAGGATACGAGAGATTTATAGATATAAAAAAAATTCATTTGTTTTCTTAGAAAAATTCGGTGACATTTATTTAGTTAATATTTATTTATTGGTTGGGTACTACAACTGAAAATTTGATTATATTTACTTACATTTGAGCTTAGAATTAACAATTTAACTCTAAAATTGATGGAGATAACTAACCTCCAAGTACCAACACACTAAATTGACAGCCAGTTGATGCCAACCCTTCCTTTACAAAAGTCCCTAGTTTTTGTCGGCATATGCCTGAAACCAAGGAGTTTCTGGATGATTTTGAAATGTATAAAACTAGGATTTTTCGACGGTGGCACGAAAATATCTAGTCCGTCAAAAAGATATTTATTGAGATATTAGTGTATGCCAAAGCCAGGTAACCAATTAATTACAAATATTGCTGTCAAACTATTACATACTGTAGACAACATTCTTTATTACATAATTACAAAATCTAATAAATTCTCCCGCTGAAATCTTTCGCTTTTCGTATTCTCACGACATGCAAAGTTGGCGAGTAGCAAAGTGCGATTGGCATCACGCGGTCGGGGGGCGGGACAGCGGCGGGGTATTCGCAACGAAGCCAAACGAACAAGCATATAAAACACTGAACGTGAAATATTATGTGACAAGCAGATATATGAACAGTGGGTATAAACAGTGCGCTTATGATCGATATGCAGAGTCGCGAGCGCAGCTGTTGCAGCCAACAACGCCTGCCTGACCTTTCAGAATGAGTGTGTGTGTATGTGTTGTAAGTTTTCCATAGGGGCGGAATTCTAATTATTTGATAATTATTTATGTTCTTATTTATTAGCTTACACAAATATAATAGCCAATATTTTTTCTTTGTCAGGGGTAGCTCATATTTATTAATGAATATTTCATACGATTGCCATTACTTATAACAGCGCAACCAAATGGTTTACTAGACGGAAAACAAGCAAACTAAATTATAACTCTGATGTAAAATATGAACCTATAAAACACACTACTCTCCAATAGTATATTACGTACCGTGAACTGTAAGTGATAGTTTATAGGTCGAGAATGTAGTTTGGGTGCCGAGACCCGTAGGGTCGAGATTTCCTAAACATTCGAGACCTAAAAAAATACTTACAGTTCGAGGTTAGTAAGATATTTTTTTGCAATACCTCCGTAAATATAAGAAAAAGAAAAATAGGTATCAAAATTAACACCTGTCAGATGTCAGATTGAGGTTAAAAATAAAATTTGAATGATATATATTTACTTACCGTGGAAACCAATTGCGCAATAAAAGTTCCACTTACTGTGTTTAAATTTTGTTATTAATGGGTAACTTACAGTACAGGTATTGCAAAAAACATTTTACAAACGCATGCACCCTTAAAAACACCTCTCATCCTTTATACCATTCATTCTCACACAAATTGTAATGTTATTGTTTTTGCTGTTTGAAAAATTTCTTCCACAAGAAGAAATAGTAATGTGCATGTCAGAAACCGAACTATATACTTACTTGCATTTTCTAGTCTCGCAACAATTGATGCGTTCTAATTAAACAACAGAATTATTTATATTCATTCCGTTGTTTTATGTACGTATGAAAAATGCATCAATGTAACATTATCAATTGAAATGATTATCATTACCAAAGGTGTCGCTGAGTCTAACATTTCTTTTTTTTATTACGATAATAACTGTCAAACCTACTTTGCACTTTCTTATAAGCTGTCAAATTTATCAACAGTTGTTATGTCTTGCTTGGATAAAGTCACAAAAGTATCATTACTTCCGACTAAATGAATTAATAACAAATATCTTTATTGCCTTACGAATCAAATTGATAACTTTGTTCTTGGAACTGAACAATATAACAAAGCTCATTCGACATTTTTGTTCATTAATTTCATCTCATATGGGTATGATTCTTTTATAAATGTAAAGCTAATCAAAATATGGTCAACCTTGAGATGTACTATTTTACGTACGATTTGAATTAAACTTAAACTGAATTTATCACATTTTATATAAAACTAAAGAGATACTAGCAAGCGGCGTTAGGACTCAAATAACCTTGAAAACACAGTTTAATGGGTCACTTTATTCGTAGTTATTCAATGTAGAACGTGGAAGCGAGTTTATCTTCAGATAAGTTCCATTAAAAATTAGTACTGTTATTCGAATTTGTCGAGCGTGAGTTGTGTAGGTTTGGGGTATATTTGTGAAAGGTAAAGAAAATTTGTACATCATTGTCTTTGCACCGCCGAAAAAACATTCATATTTCTAATAATGATGTACAAATTTTGTTTATTTGGAATTTATTTGTAGGTAAGTTCACTTTGCTAGCACTTTTCATAAACAATCCGTAAGCCTACACAATTAACGCTCAACAAACTCGATTCACAGAACTCATTTTTAATAGAACTTATCTAAAGATAAGCTTGCTTGCAGGATAAATTGAACCATTAAACTGTGTTTTGAAGGTCATTGTGTCCGACCGCCACTTACTAATATTTTTTCTTTTAATTGGAAGTAAGATAGGATACAAATAAAAAGGAATAAATCAAATCCGAGGTGAAGTAATACATCGTAAGGTTGACCCCAAATATGAGTAAAATAAGGATTAATGAAAATAATAAAAAATGTAAATTGACGCAGTCAGGTTGGTAGCACCACCGTGGCATTTTCTGTGCGCAGCGGACGCTATTAATCAGTCGCGACGACCCCTTGGAGCCCGCGCAGCGCCGCCGCCACTGATGACAAATGACAGCTGCCTGGCAAACTGACGTCCGCCCATCAAGCATCGCATAATAAATGGCTTCATTGTTTATCGTCAAATATAAACATGCATTAGCCGATCGACATCCTGACAACTGTTTTAATGACTCCGAATATTGTTAACGTTGTCGGCGACTACCAAACAACGGCCTCGGTCCAACAGCTCTTGTTACCAATTAAAATCACTTGTGCCACAAAAAATTATTCAATATAATGAACTTTCATGACTGATGTCAGTCATCTATTCAAATCAGCCACTCTTACTTGTTACCGTGTTTATATTTTGTTACAAACAAATTTTGCTTCAGCTTGTTTCCAAATCATTTGTTTAAAAATTTCGCAGATGTTATACTTTAGGGAAACTAAATAAAATTCAGAATCATTTACTAGATTTATTTAAACATATTAAATTTTTGGGGAAAATTAGAAATTAAAAATACAGTTCCAATTTTTAAATTATTTTATATAGAATTATTTAGCAGGCTTATTTAAACATGTAAAAAAATTATAAATTTAAAAAAGTTTTTATAAATGTTTAAGATTTTATTGAAATGCATATAAATATATAACCATCCATTCATTAAACGGCATATGTTCAAAAGTAGTTTGCACGCTTACCAACTTTATAAATAAAATAAAAAACAACTTAAAATGAGATTGGGAACCACTGATTTAAATGAACATTTTTTGGTGTACAATTTTTACTACACTTTTTTTACGATTTTAAAATTGAATTTATAATTTTTAAAAAGAACCAAATTTTAGACTAAGCTACGCATGAACAGAAGTTTTGCCCCATAACCCCTCCACAGTTACCAGCGCTGCATGAAAAACCGAAATACGTTCTCGCTGGTCGAATGAGTTCTGTTTTTGGGTGATATTTAGAATTGTCAAATACTGGAATGATGAAAGCGAGACAACTTTTTAATTAATATTAAATGAATAAGGAAATAATATCGTGGTCGTAGAAAAAGTATAGTGTACAACTGGCATGGAATGTCCATTTCATACTCGTAGCTTCGGTTTTAGCGCTGTACAATGTTCTAAAATTATTTTATAAAAAAAAAACTTCCAATAGAAGTTACAGAGAAATATGTTATCTATCCTATCACTACTAGTTTTAATTTGAATAATTTTTTTATAAAATAATATTAGAACATTGTACAGCGCTAAAACCGACACTAAAATACTTCATTTAAAACACCCAAAGATGTAGCTTGTGGTACCAGCCACTGTGCTGTAGAAAAATTATTTTATTAGTATTAAAAAATCCAAATACAGTTCATTGTGGAACTAAGTTCATTTGAACGCAATTATATTTGATTTTGAAGAAACTCTTTGAATCTACCAAAGGGTATTTAATTAGCTGTGCATGCACTTCCCAAATGAAAAGGAATTGTGATTTATGGCGGTGCAAGGAGCAAAAGAGCAAGTGATAGGACGACATATCGCAGTGGCATCTCGTGGCACGTTTGAACTGTTTCCGTTATTAATAGAGTGTTAAATAAGGAGCGGACGTCGCCGGTCTGCGCTGCTGTCCTGAGATAATAATTAATTTGTAATTAGAATTTAATGTAGCTACACAAGCTTGGGAGTAATTTACGAGGGCCCGGGTGACGTCAGTCAGGTGTGGAAATGATTGTGTGAAACGGGCGATTCTGTGTGCTGTGCTCTGCTGTGTGTAAGGACCACAGCTGGAACGGGTGCGTTCTTCCAACGCTTACATCTAGCAGAATATACTTCAGTTTTTAAGAATAAGAGAATTCATGACATAAATTATGTTTGTTAGTAATTCGTAATCAATTGGGGTAGCTACTGTTTTTCTTTTTTTAATGATTAAATCCTTCATTATATAATGAGTCAACTTTATGTTTCATTAGCAACGAGAGGACGATTTTTTTTGTTAAAAATGTTCAATTGAATCCCTGTATTTATGATCACCTGTGCGAAATAAAATTATACTACCAAATGGTCTATTCTATAACTTGCATTTTAATTTTTAACGACCGGGGCGTTTAAGAATTTTAACCAATAAATATATATGTGTCAAATGAAATTTTCAATTTTTATTCAATACTAATTTTTTTAACATGCGGTTAAATATTCTTGGATTAAATTATATCGTAATTATCGTTATCCTTGGAAGATTATGTGTAATAAAATTTTTATAAAATCCCTGTATCATATCCTAGGCAACGTTTATTAATACTGAAAATTTTGACATTTTTTTTTTTATGAAGATGGAAAACGGACTAACTACTTATGTAGCTCAATAAATGAATGATTAAGAATTTATGTGAACAGAATCGACCATGCTCTTCAGTGGGATTCGAATCCACGACACCTGGCGTTTAAACAATTAGTTTATTCATTTTTATTAAAATTCAGGAAATTAAAAATATGGTAAACGGCAACTCGTATCAGAAGTGACATTTAAATCCTCCCAGTTACTCTATCGAGATATAATTGTCATTTTTGACACTCGGCTGTACGGCTCTACGCAACAAATATCCGAAATTTTACAGATAAATTCTTGGCTCTCGATATAATACCTATAATGAAAACAGTAAATAATTTTCTGCAATAATTAATATTGTAAAACAAACAGAAATGTGAACGGTGTCTGCAGTCAGTGGGAGGTGGTATTCTCGCATCCCGGGTAGGTGGCTGCGGGCAGTGAGCCGTTCAGGCCAGCTCGGCCATCACCACGCCTTATAATTACGACTTCCCGACTAAATGGGTTCGCTGTCAGCTCGCACCTTCATTTGTCTTCGAAGCTGGCCGCGGGCACGGTGAGGCGGGGGGCGGACGTCCCGCCAGATGCTTATCGCTAATGACGGCTCCACGTCGCTGTCACCTCCAGCCTGAAGAAGTGACCCGCCGCCCCCACCGCCTCCGCCAGAACGACTCACCTCCCAACACATTCGGTCCATTCAATTTATACGACGATGTATTATAGCGTCTGCAATTAACACATGTATGTTATTCACGTTCAGATCAACGTCAATCGATTATCACATTCATTTGTCATTTCTCAGACAACAAACTTTAAATATACTTACAAACATCCAAGGAGGTTGTGCGTAAATCGTGGTCAACAATGAAATGTTAACAGATTTAGAAATAGTTTATTTCGAATTCTCATATAGTCGATAACTTATTCTTATTTATTTTTTATATATTTAAAGTTGGTAAACGGTCATATGTGACATAGCCACTATTCCACCGAAATTGGCTTTTATTTTTTGTTGAGGTTATATGCCGCCCGGAACTTCGTTATTGGTGGTGTGAAAACGGCACGCAGTATTCACTGGTATGGGTTTTTACAAAGCAGTCACCCATTCAACTACTAACCGCGGTCAGCATTGCTTAATTGCGTTATCGAGTGAACCGGCTTTAACGCTACGTGCCAAGCCGTTGCCCATTAACTTATTTAATGATCAAGTTATTGATATCATATCGAATAATTATCGTTTTATAGTTGCTGCATCACTACTAAATGACACATTTTCTTATAGCATGTTCTTTGCTTACTATTGTTACATTGAGTTTAATTTCATATCTCATTTAGTTGTTCACTAATAAAAAGATTAAGATATGATATGAATGCCAATGTGCAATGTGAGATTCTAGTATAATTATATATCCAAGTCTTGTAGTTTTATAATTACTGCAGGACAATTATAAGTCACATTTTCTGATAGCATTTTCTATCTTTAATACAATCACTTAGAATTTTATTTGATATTTCATTTAGTTGTTAACTCATGTAAATATTAAGTTAAGAATGTCAATGTGCAAGTAAGATTCTAGTCTTATTCTTATATCCAAGTCTAATCGTTCTATAATAATTTAATGGCAACTAAAAGTTGCATTTTTTTATAGCATTATATTTCCTTAATGAAGTCACATATAATTTAAATTGACATCTCATTTAGTTATTAACTTATTAAAAGATTAATGGAAATAAATATATCTTCTTGCCATGCTCACGAAAATATAAATAGAGGGTTATTTTGTGTGGTGATAACAGGATTCGACTGTAAAGTCTAATGCGGTACCACGTAATTAGTTACCAAATTTATTTAGTACAGAATACATGAATAAAGCAAACGATTTTTGATGATATCGAACATGGACTAATTATTGTTGTCCATCTACATGTATTATGTTTATAATGGGGTCTGTTACCACAGTGTTTCAACCTACTTCAATATATTATATGTTCCGCCACATCATTGGCTCCACCAAATCTACGTCATGTGAAGGCACAACTTGCATTATTTGAATTTCAAATTGGAAATACCAAAAAACTATAAGGTTATATGTAGTTTTTATTATTATTATTATTATTATTATCAGATAATATAATGATAAATTTACTTATTTTATAATGTGTTTCTTTAAATTTAACCATAAGTTCACAGACCCCATTGAAGTTTAAAGTATGAGTATGAAAACTACGTCACTAATAACTAACTTATAAATGCAGTCCATGTCGTGTGTAATCAAATGTTTATTATAGAGTAACGGCCGTTCTTATTTTCTTGTTTCCTCGCATAAATTATAATTAGCCGTAATTTACACTTATAAATTAAGCATTCAAATTGTCGCGTCCGTTCAGTTCCAATTCATCAATCATTTCAAATTGCACACTCAATCACCACGATTGCAGGCAAAATTTTATTTCTCTTTTATTGCAACGGCCAATTACAGAAGAATTTCGCCTCTTTCGCTGATTTCTAGCTCGCGAGCCGGCATCCTGAGCCCGAATGGCCAATGCAGCCCGTTAATGAAACCATACATTAGCATACTCATTTCACATAAATTATAGTCGCGATATAGACTCGCATGGCCGACAGTTTCACGAGATATTACACCTGATTATTTGACATTTAGAAAATGAACGTGTTACTTGTTACTAGTGTATTGCCGACATTATCACAGCTGATGTCTGATGATGCAGAGCCGGTATGAATAGTATTTTCACTGGAAAATCGAGAGATAGGCATAAAACGATCAAATGCTTCTTAATAATTTTTACAAAGGAGTATAATAGTTATTTTTTCTAAATCGATACTAAAGTACACGAAATCATTTTGCAGTTAGCCAAAGTAGTAGCTAAAGTAAAGCATTACTGACTATGATATCAAAATTTAACTTTACGGACTCATCTGTCAAAGTTAAATTACAAACCTAAAATAACAAACATATTATTCTGTAATACTATTGATGAATTTAATTTTTATTTACCTCTGATAATAATTTATAGGATTTAATGCAGAACACGTCTAAGAATATATAAATCATAATGAAACTTATTTGACACTTTGACAGTACTTTTGTTATCACAGCCATTCCCGTCGCAATAACTAATTGACGTTTTACAAATATCCTTAACACAGGAATATCTCGAAAAATAGACATCGAATGCCAAATATCTTGGACAAAAGGTAAAAAGTTTGAAGAGGGATATTCAATTCCGTAAAAATTTAAATCTTGAACGAAAACCCAAATTTTTTCTACAAATTCGGGTAGAGCGTAAAAAATACGTAGAATTTACCTTCGAAGTGTATTTTTGTTCCTGCAGGTGGCGTTACAATCGAGAAAGTTAGTTGATTAAAAAATAAAAATACAAATAATTTGAATTGTATAAGAACATAACTTTCAACCTTTTATCTGAAACATTTTGTTATTCGATGTATATTTGTAAGATTAAGATTAAAATGGGACAATCAGAAAAAAAAATTCGAACTAACTTGTAAACAGCTTTAACTGTGGATCATAAGATCCTGGGTTCAATCTTCACAGCCAACAAATTTTCGAAAGTAAAATCCTCCACCAGTAATATCCTTGGCCACAGTAATTTGACGGCTGATAATCGTACTTCACGCGCAAAATATATCATAATATCGAGATCTGCAATAAGCAGAGTGCCACATCTAGAAATGGGTACCTGACGTGATGATATATTTATTGTTATTGTCTTTCAAAATATTTAAGTTAAGTTCAACATTGGAACTTGCATTGTTAGTTTGAATGATATTATAATGATTGGTCCAGATTTCCGGCTCGAAGGACCAAAACTTTTGTACGTTTGTGATGTTGATTTGTTGGTTGTCAACATCTAACATTGAAGTTATCGTATAGAGACCTTTTTAGGTTTTATGCCGATCCCTCAAGATTCAATAGAAAATACTATACATGTAACATGTCCCTGTCGGCTGACGGTGTCGCTATTTAGAACTGGCTGAGTCTGAGTGAAGTTTGTTAGCACTAACAAAGAATTGAATGCTTCTAGGAAAGTTTCGCGTAACACAAGGTTTGACCTATGTTTTATGCTGCTAATTAACTGATCGTTTGAATGAAACGTCGGAAATACGTTATAAATTTTATGCCTTGACGCTGCAATTATTCGATGTTAGTATTGGTTACGAAGAAATTCTTCAGCTGCTCATGATTGGTAAATGTAGGAGTAAATCAAAGTTTAGTTTGACGTAAAACTGACGTTGACTGCTTAATAAATTAACATATTAAGCGTTACTATTTTATGGACGCATTGTTATTTTCCGTTTAATTTCCGCTTACCATTTAAATAATATACAATAACAGTACACGTATCGGTATCTACGTATTGCAAATATTTATGTGCAATTTAAACAATAATCGCAAATCTTGAAGTGGTACAATAATTTTCTCCAGCAGTGGACATATTTTGCAACGGAAATTTTTTTTAGAGGCGTGCTTTTCAAATTGGCAACACTTTTTCCAGCGATAGCCCATTTGACAGCTGACAGCTGTTTTGTACTCTTGTAAATTGCACAAATTTATTTTGAAAATTTTATTCAGAGATGAGGCTAATTTTTTGTTAAATGGTTACCTCATCAATCAAAATTAACGTCTTTGGGGGTGAAGAAAATCCACAAGCACAGGCTGAACCCCGCCTTTGACGAGTGTCAATAAAGTTTAATATTATTATTATTATTGTTATTATTATTGATAGTCATTGTTTAGTGTGCTTCATTGGTCCATATTTATTCATAAATTATACCGGTCCGAACGTTACAGTCAATAGAGACCATAATCGTTCCCCATTTGAATGGCATTAATGTCGAAGGGCAGTGGTTTCAACAAGACGGAGGGATATGTCACACAGTGCTCGCCTCAATCGATTTATTGAGGAACATATTCGATGAGTGCATAATATCATGCAATGAACCTATGGATTCACATCCAAGATGTGATTTAACACATTTGGATCATTTTCTGCGGGGATATTAGGTCGCTAGTCTACGCCGATAAACTTGCGACGATGGACGACATGGTAGCCAACATTCGCCACGTTATTGCCGATATATGGCCTTAGCTGCCTCGAAAAGTGATCGAAAATTAGACTTACAGATTGTGCTTAAATCGAGTCCATTTTTCCGAAATCATATTCAAACACAAATGGCATAAAATTGTCTTTCCAAAAAAGCCAATACCATGATCATTGCCACGAAAAACTTCCGTTATATTTAGTATGTAACAAATTACCAGCATGATCAAAGTAATGAAATGTCGTCGCGCTGTAATTGGTATTTATGCACATATCTGACTGAATACACGACGTATCATTTATTCAGAAGTTACGATGCAAGATTTGCTCGGAGGACATAAATCACAATTTAAAAGAAGTATAAACAAAAAAGTAGACATAGGAGAAGAGTCCCCAGTTGGTGGAGGAGCATTGGGGCGCGTTGGCACCACTTCCGTCTGCTTTATGAATATTGATGCAACATCCTAAAAGGGCAATTAACACGAGGAGAGGGTAAGTGACATGGCGACAGGGTTAGAGCGGCAGCGAGATTGCAATCCGGCTCATTAGCGGGGCTGGCGTGCGGTCGCGGCTAATGACGTCACGGCGCGGACGGGATCCCACCTAGGGCACTCCCATCTTCGCCCCTTTCTTAAATTATTACTTAATTCAGTCCGTCCAAAACACCTATAACCTCGTGCACATTCATACATGTATATCTAGTAATCATACGAGCAGGCTACAAATCTTCAGTCGTACGTACCGAATCACTTATTTCTCGGGTGAAACTGTCGATGTACTGCTTCACCTTCAAAAGGGATGAAACTTTATCAAAAAATTCCTCTAAAATTAACAATAACGGGAAGAAGTGGCGGTCAGACTCGAATGATCTTAAAATAATAATTTAATGGGTTACATTATTCGTTCAACGTGTAATGAGTAAGCTACCTTATCTTCAGATAAGTTTAATTTTAAATGAGTACGGTAATTCGAGTTTATCAAGCATAAATTGCGTAGGCTCAGGGTTTGTTTTAGAAAATTGCGAGCGAAGCTAGCTCACCTACAGATAAATTTCAACTTGTACATCATTATAAATATATTTTCTACAGAAACATTAATGTACAAGTTATGTTGATGTGGAATTAACCAGTAGGTAAGTTCGCTTCGCTCGCGGTTTTCATAAACAAACCCTAAGCCTACACAACTCATGCTCAACAAACTTGAATCACTATACTCATTTTTAATTAAATGTAACGTTGAACGAATTTAGTAACCCCTTAAATTGTATTTTTCAGGTCATTCGAGTTTGACCACCGCAAATAAAGTGTCCCATTAAATAGTTATTTCAAGGTCAACCAAGATCGGTCGCCACTTAATGGTATTTTTATTTTTATTTTAGTTTTACACAAAATGTGATATATACCACAAAAAATCATCCATTTTGAAGATGAAATAGTACATCGCCTGCATATATAATACTCTATTCCGTGAAACCTTTCATTAAAGGGACACAAACCCACGTCGTTTTCTGTGCTGTGATTGGTCTACGAACACGTACTTAAAGACTAAGTGAAATCGCTGGTACAAACATGTAAGCATTGTTAAACTGTCACACTACACATTACTGTTTTGAGTTATATGTAGGTATTGCGCACTGCATTTTTTTTATCTTGTTGCTTCTACTTTGTGTATATTAGAATATTTATGATGGAATTTATAAATTTTTTAAATCTGTATGTTTTCATAAGGATATGCAATAAACCAAAACAGAACAAGCAATTTATTTTTTCCTTAACAACTGTTTACGAACTGGTGGTTAAGTTAGTACAAAATGTATGGTACATTGTATATTTTAATCAATTCCAAAACTATATTTGTCCATTTAATTTAAGGTATCATAGAATAAACTATAGTTTCATCAGCCTTTCATTCAACATCCATTCGAGATGACCAAACCACCATTACCAACGTATTCCTGTTAGTATAAATCCTGTCGAGTTGGGTAAGGGCAAAATGTGGATCAGGCATCACGGAGCAGCGCCAGCGTCTCTCGCGTTACTCATTAGCGCGGCGCGGCGCGAACCGCGAACCTGAGGTTAATTACTGTGGATCTTGGCTGGGACGAGCACGAGCGCCGAGCGCAGCCAGCGCTTAGCACCGACACCGACGGATGTAGCGAGGTGTAAATGTGCGTGTTTGTGTTGCTTGTTGGCTGTTGCTTTGCTGTTGCCCTCGCCTCGCGCAGATGACTCGCTGGGAATATGAATTGTGTTTACCTACTGATGAAAACTTCTCAAATGCCGTTGCGCAATTTTGCCTTTAAATAAACGTGACTTTGTTTTCACACCGCTTCTTTAATTTATTAACTTGAAACTTACAAGTTTACAATGTTCGTATTTTGTTTTGGGATAATTGCTACCAAAAATATTGCTTATACATCAGATAAGAAACTCATGGGAAACAGACAAAAAACAAAACAAAAGTATAAATATCAAACCTGACAGCTGTATTAAAGTTTTCATCACAAACGTCATTCTTATCATCAAGTATTATGTATGTATAAATTGTAATACGGTAAAAATTATTTTCTTTGAGGCATTAAAGGAACTTCAGTTCTGTAACACTATTTTTTGCACTTCCAACCATCTTTCTAAGAATACATTTTAAATAATTATTAAATAGAAAATGGTAGGCTTAGATAACAACGATATCACTATTCAAATTTTTAGGTTGCCTAGAAATCATAAACAATGTGAAAAATTTGGTGTTTATTTTGAGTGACGTTTCATTATGGATAATTTGAAGAAGCCACAGTGGAAATTCTGCCGATAAAATCTAGAAAATTATATAAAACAATTCGAAGCTCTCAGCAAGTGGTGTGACAGAAAAAAAAATACAAAAATACACGGATCAGAAACTGTGCTGCAAGTGTATTTTTGTGAACAATAAAAAATTGTAGAAAATTTTATTATTTGAGTGCAAAATACGATGTTAAATGCAATGTTGGTGATTAGAAATAACGCTGATATAAGCAAGTTTACAAAATTAATTTCTTTCGTTAAATGAAAAAAAAAAAAAATTTTAATGGTCAAAGTAATTAATTTTAGCAAAAACGTTTTAATATATGTCATTTATATAAAATAATTTTAAAAACATATTTTACTTGTCAATTTAATCTCTTCCAGGCAGATTCCAGGCGTTAACTGCATTTTTTTCATCACCTGTAACTTCGTTTCTGAATTAATTATAATATCAAAATGTGTCAAATTTTATGCTAACCAATCTTGATTACAACCAGTTAAAATAATTATGTTCTGAGAATGGAAAAAGAAGTTACGAGTAATAATAAAAATGGAGTTAGCGCTAATCTTTTTTATGAATCTGCCTCGAGATTAAAAGTTACGCTTCAAACCACGAAATAGAAAAATAATTTAGGGCATTTAAACCCGGAAGTGAAAAAAAATATTATTAAATAAATAATGTGAATATGTAAAAATAATGTGCGTCGTTGTCTTCATAAAAATGCAGCGTATTATTTTTTTGTTTTATTGCTAACCTTCAAAGTACTTAAGTATAATTTATGTTTCTATATTTGTTTATAATATTTCATGTCTATTGTAACCTATCGCTAATTATTAGTAAGTATATTAAGTATGAATAATGATAGGCGGACATTTAAAACAAAAATTATTTATATTCATTATACTTAACATTGTGTTTAACCAAAAATTATGCGAGGCATAATAAAAAATAATAGTAGGTCAAAGAACAGAAAAAGTCGTCAAAAATGTGTCTCGCAGTCGTGAGTACTGAGTAGTGCACAGTACAGCGCACGGCGAAGCAACATATTATTTTCCTGTCAGCATAACGTACGAGGCAAGTAATGGGCATGTGCGGCCGACTGGAAGTAAAATATGCGGCGGTTAATAACTCACACCTCAATTAAAACTCGGCGCGGAGAACGAAAACGCGTTTTAGGGCTAGGATATGCCCGCGCACGTAATTTAATGCTATGCTAATTTGGAGTTACGGTGCTTTCACAGAAGTGCCGGGAGTTAAATAAATAATACCCGAGCTGTCCGCGATGCTATCTCGAGCTGAGGCTGTGAGCCGACAGAACTCCGCACTGGATAACGTACTACATGCAGCTAAATCCGAGACAGCACGGCTCTGCGCTCTGCTCCAGCTCCTCGACTCTCCCAACCGGTGGACATGCACTGCGAAAACGAAAAGTTACCCATAGCGCTAATACTATTTAGTTTTCCTCGATTCTAACTGGTTAACTTAATGTCCAAATGAAGCCAAGCAATATTGTCACATTGAGGAATAGAGGAACAAATGAGAAAAATGTTTGGAGAGAGGTTTGGTTTGCTAATTGGCAACCCTTTTTCCAGCGAGTCACTTTGACAGCTGACTTCTGTTTGGTTTGCCATTTCACAATAAATAGACTTATGCCAGAACCAAGGGACATATTGGCTAGAACTACGCTTGCAAATTATGCAAATTTATTTAGAAAATTATATTCAGCGATGAGGCTAATTTTTTGTTCAATTGGCTATGTCAACAAGCAAAATTGTTGCCTTTGGAATGAAGAAAATCCACAAGCCATTATTTAGACGACGTTATATAAACAAGAAAGCACTGTTTGGTGTGCTTTACGGACTGTTTGAATCATTGGTCCATATTTCTTCTAAAATGATACGGGTCAGTCAAAGAAGACCACTACAGAGCCATGATTACTGACTTTTTCGTTCCCCAATTGAATGTCATTAATGTAGTGTTGCTGTTTGAGAAGAATGGCTGGTGACTGATTGTAAGGTATATTTTCGAGAGATGAACGTATTGACCAGAAGATTGGAAGGCGAATGTCTGTAAGGTGCAAAGAATTCGGTGCTCTAAATACATTTGTTCGAAATGTTAACGTATGTAGAAATGCTCGATTGAATGTTTATAATGATGTATGGTTCTGAATGTTGGGTGTGGATGAAGAATCTAAAACGATGTATAACTGCTGTGGAAATGAGCATGGTAGGGAGCGTAGATTCCGGATCACTCGATAACATAAGTTAAGCAACACTGTCCGCGGTCAGTAGTTGGATGGGTGACCACTTTGCCAAAAACCCATATTAGCGAACACTGCGTGCTGTTGTCACACCACCGAAAATGGGAAACCAAGACGGCATATAACCTCAGCAGTTGAGACCGCTTTACCAAATAAAAAAAAAAAAATAATAAAAATAGGAAGATTAAGGTGGATAGGTCATGGCAAAAGAAAGGAGATGCAGACTCAAGAAAAATGATAACGAGATAAGTACCAAATGATAAAAGATCAAGAGGAAGATCAAAAACAAGATATTTGGATCAAATAGAAGAAGCACAAATTTAAAATAAGGAGATGCAAGAACAAAGTAATGAATTTCTAAAACAATTCAAGACTCTTTGGGATTGCAAATCAACTGATAATGATGAAATCATCGCGCCATTGCCCATTTCTGCATTTCAGCAAACAGTTTGAATGTTGAGGAGCACTGGTGCGTCTGTAAGTTCAAGAAGCAAGGAACGAATGAAGGAGCGAGCACCAAGCATTGTCTTAATGGTCCTGACCTAACAGCACTTCTTTCCGTCGCCCATTAGTCGAGTGCCAAGAAGAGTGTAAGAACGGAGACGACCGTTTTGTAATCCGATAAAATCATATTTATTGGTTCATTAAGTGCGCATGTCGCGACGGACTGTGCGACGGCGACGCCGGACGCCGCCACTGGCATTTCTCCACGTGACGACTGCGATCTGCGATGGTCCCTCTTGTTCTTATCCTCCCTAATGGGGCACTTGCCTGCAGATGCCGGGGGTCGTCAGTGCAATGGATTTGATCAGATTGTTCCGATTGCTGTAAACAGCTTTATTAGACCCACATTTATTTTTCATTGGTACATTAAGCAAATCAGAATGAAATAATGGAAGTTTGCGACTAACTTTTCTAGTCGAATTGTTATATACATTGAATTGTATCAGATAGTTACGAACATTTTTGATATAAGTAAGTGTTTATCTCAACTTTCAGACTATTTATTTGTATCACAATAATTCTAAGCTGGCTGGAGCCTTTTATATTAGCTTGATAATTAGTAAAAGAGCTAGCTTAACAAGTAAAAATATAAAAATAAGGAATAAATAATTAATTTTTAAATAGTAAATACACCTTATGTATAATGGCTTCAGAAAGTTAAAATTTATCGAATATACATAGTAAAACTAAACTTTTTAATTAATAAAAGTATGAGGCATCCACAGTTTGAATCCGATTTAAAGTACCGTTTTTTGTTTTAAAGATATAGGTTTTGAAAGTTGGTCGATTTTTTTCTATCAATTTTGGCTGATTGTAAGATTTGTATTCCAAAAGCTATTATTACCAAAAATTTGCTTATTTAACAATTGAAGTATGCTGAATACACTCATCTACAGAGATTTTTAATATTATTTTTCATTTTTGAATTATAGGTAACTATACATTTTCCGGACACTTTTACCTTCAATGCATGATTCATAAAATCGATCATATCTCAAAATTTAAGGCTCGGATATTGCTAAAACTACTTTTTTCGTAAGTATTGGGACGAAAATAGGGGGATAGGGTATATAAATCAAAATTCTAAGAGATGAAAATTTTTGTGAAAATTTTAATACTAACCCCTTGGGTTTTTTTCAGATTGACGCCATTTTCACACTTTTTGCTCTAACTATTTTTCCTGATGACCGATTTTAATAAAACTTTCCATACTTATGTATTTTCATGTGCTGAATCCAATGATGATGTCTGCAAGTCCGTATCTCCTTTTGTTTTAGAGATATTGATTCTGAAATTTTTGTGTTGAGGTCAATTTTGGACAAATTTTCGAAAAAATTAAATTTGCTGAAAATTTGTGTATAGGTTAATTAAAACATAAAACTTTCAAAACTGTTGGCCGTTTTTCAATATCTCGCTTAGTTTTTGAGTTATAGCCTAGAAAAGTTGAGAATATTGCATATTTTCATGGATTGTTGCCATTTTTTAGATTTATCTCACTAAAATTTTTATTAGTGAAGCAAATGTGTTGAAAATTAGTGTAATTATGAATTGAATGATTGTTCAAACTGAAAAAATTAAGAAAATAATATATTTCAAACTTGGGGTTAGGTTACGAGGGTTGACAAAACTCTCTTGAGAATTCGACGCGGTGACACGTATCTCGCGACAACTCGCATATTTGGGTTTTGGAAAGGCATTTCCTGTAGAGTGATTTTAATGAAACTTTACATACTTATGTACTGGAACATGCCGAATCTAATGGTACATAGCACAGACCCGTATCTCATTTGGTTTTCGAGATATCGGCCCTAGAAAAATTTTTGGTTCGACCGACATAGACAAGAATTCTAAAAAAAATTCAACTTGCTGTAAATAAAGCATAAAATTTTCATAGCTTAAACTGTTTTTCGATATCTCGCTTCGCTTTTTAGTTACGACCTTAGAAATTTGAAAATTTGTCCATGGATTGTGACCATTTTTAGAAAATATTTTAATAATTTTTTTTTTTGCGAAGATGTAATCGGGCTAACAACTGCTTTGGTCATTTATATGAACAACACAAACGGCCATGCTCTTCTGCAGGATTCGAACTCACGACCTCTGATATGCTAGGCTAGTTACATCACTGAGATCAGAATTTTTTTTAGTAGATATGAACCAATGAGGTTTCTAACTACCTGTAGGTAGAAATTGAGTGGGTTTGAAAACATGAACGTAACAGGATCGTTTCGTCTCCTCTTCGGAGATTGTTCTAAATACCAGTGGCTATATGTTACGGCAGCAAGCTAGGTGTCAGTGTAAACACGATTTCACACCTTGATTATATTTGTGAGCTTAAACCAGTACCTCTGGCTGTCGCACCGACTTCGATAATGAAATTGAACAGTACAGCAGGCAGGGTCTTCATTATTCAGTGCTTATGTGAATTAATCCCATGAATAACAGGGGCAGAGCGGAGCCGTTGCGACAGTAATTTCGTGAGCTATGATCATGAATATGACTTAATTAAAGCGCGCCATCTCTGTCGCCTGCGCCGGGCTCTCTCCGGTGCCCCTCGCCGGCGCCTTACCCGCCAACAGGAGCAGTTGGCACGGAAGCAGATTATTATCGCTTAGTACGAACATTGGGACATTCATCAGAATCATTGCAGATGGGAGATTCGCATCCTATCTACTACATGCTAATATGCATTTATAAGGCTATGCTGTTTCAATCCTACATATTGCACTTCTACGACGATTCATTTCGACTGATTGCAAATGATTTTCACTCGCTAATAACTGCAGAAGTTGCATTTGGAAAATGCAGTTTAGCAGTTTTAATTCACGCCCTGAATACTGAAACGCTAACTTCTAGGCTTTTAGGAAAGCGAAAAACGAGCCTGAGACAGATGGATGTCATAAGGCCACCCTACTTTGTCTAACACTTGTCTGTAGAATGGTTGCTATATACAAACATATTTCACAGTCTTGTCGAAAAATAATAAATAAATATTTAACAGTATATTGTTTAATTATTTAAAAATTATTATTCGAGCTACTGCCTATTGATGCGATTTTTTGTTTGTTCCACTGATAAATTTATTCTCTAGTTTATCTGAGTTTGGAAATATCGACCCTTAATATATTATTTAACTTTTATATTAAACATTTTATTTTAAAATCATTGAATGTAAATTTCTTTATATTTTCTTATCAACTTTCTAAGCGGACTGTACAAAAAGACAATTGGCCCAATGACTGACTGTCTCTTTTGACACGCGTTATCAATACCAATTACCGTTCCACTATTATTATATTTCAGTGTCATCACGTCATTTAACCATTTCAAAATCTAATGGTCAATTTCTATAAACTTTGTTTATTTACTTAAATAATTCACACAAAAATACAAAGAATATAACGACGGAACAGGAAATGATAAACCGGAAGAGAGATGGACAAAAACGAACAGTTTTAATAGATGATTTAAATAAAATATTATTTAATAAAACATTTACAGATATTAAAAATGAATTAAATAAATACGTACAAATAAGAACAACTGAAAAACGAATGAATATGCTAAAACTTAGTGCTTTGGCTACATTTTGTAGACACATATTGCCATCTGAATTTCTAAACAACCACTATTTTTACGAGGGTAGTTATCAAGTCAAGAACCAATCCAAAGATTACTTAAAAATACTTAGGTTGAAACAACGGTTCATCAAAGTCTAACCCGGAAACATTAACATATCAATAAGGATAATGCCTCAAGAATATTTGCTGCGTTAGTATAAAATGATCTCATTTATGCAACAACTAAAAAACTAACAAAATCAATTCCTAACACATTTTCAGGCTGTCATTTTTCAGAACATTTTTGAAAGTAAAACAATAAGTCATATTCTGATTATTCACATTGTTACACCCCAAATCTATAGTTTTAGCAAACTTAGATAAAGAATATAATTATATTAATTTATTTATTAACCAATTTTTATAAAAACGTAATGTAGGCACGATGCGAATAAAAAAATGAGTTTTTTTTGTGTGTTCAATGTTGAATAAAGAAAGCAGAAAACATTGGCGTAGCATAAATATTTAGAAATCAATATTGTATATGTATAAATCATGTAAAAGTGTTTATATAAAAACCGTGAATGCAAGCCGTAACAAATTGCAATATGTTATTATGCTCGCATTGAAGTGTCAACAATGAAACTGTTTTGAACTTTATTTCTTTGTCATTAAATTTAATTAGTTTGCGCTTGTGCAAATAAATATGAAGTGCAGGAGACATGAAACAAATATTATATGTGAAACGGCAATAAACAGTGACATATGTTTGCTTCGATTAACTTTTCAGACATAAATTAAACTGGCAGCAATAATCCAACGGAAAACATGTTTTGATGACTGTTACTTTTTAGTTTAATTCGCCTGACATTTACAGCCTGAAAAATAACACTTAACTATTTAACAATACAAGTGTTGATTTCAAAACCATTAAAATAATTACAGCTAATTTGCATAAATAATATAAATTTACAATCGTTTCCTAGTTTATTTCCACCAATCCAATCAAAAGTAATTAATAACCATTTGAATTAATGTTTTTACGTGGAAAAAATAAAAAATGATTTATATCGTTGCGCAAAAAGTAGCGATATGAAAAAATTATATATAATAAATAATAAATAGTTGCCATTATGGTCGGTAATAAATACTGTGCACGTGCATTCATAAATCACTATTAATATAATGTTTGATAAAACGGCTCTGTGTAATTAATGAACACGCAGTGAGACTCTTATTATGTCGGCGCGAAGCGAGAGCCAGTATCTTACATCGACACCGCGGCAGGGCACGCATGCGCCGCCGCCGAGCGAACAGATTACCCGGCTAATTAATTACCGCGGCGATGTCTGCGTCGCTGCTGCACTCGCACAAAACAACGTCTCCGAGCCTACTGCTGCTACCGTACTGCTCCGTGTGACATTGTGTCTGCAGCGCTCGTGTTTACGACTGCTAATTATCACTTATTTGCTATCGTAATGCTATCTACTTTATATTTAACATGTTTTTCTCAATAGAACTGCTGAAACAGGTGATGCAATTTGCTTGAGGATCTGATTCCACTCGGAGATGTATTCATTAGATGGCTATTGTGTTTCAACTCCTTCTAAGGAGATGAATGCTGGAGATTACTTTCATTCTGTTCTGCCTTTACGTCGGAGCAGTCCATCATTCATGTATAGCCTCTTTGAACTCATGTTTTGATTATCTTTATTGCGACTGCTATCTTTGTTTTATAACAGTTCATAAATTTTAACTTGAACTAACTTTCCCTTTATATTATTTGAGAGATATAGTAAATTAACTTATACAGGTATGTCAGTACTCCAGACTTCTAGATTCTAGGCAGATCTTATTGGGTAGTTTGTATAACAGTTTTCGTTGAGAACAGAAGTCAGTTATCGGTTAGGAAATTTTTATTTTTTTGTATATGATACTACAGTCTATTCCACGAAACCTTTCATTAAAGGGACAAATATAGTTCAATAATTGGTTAAAAAAATACAGTGTACCATTGCAAGCATTTGGCGGCATACGCTCGAAATTTTTTTTAAAAAAGGAAAGAATAAATTGCTCGGCTCCTTTGGTTAATTTCACATCCTTATAAAAATATTCAGAATTCAAAAAATTATAAATTTTTATAGAAGCAACAAAACAAAATAAAAATGCCGTGAACAATGATATACCTACATATAACTCAAAACAGTAAAGTGTAGTGTGACATTTTAACAGTGTATACATGTTTGTATTTTATATAGTGTTTAGCACGAGTTCGAGGACCAATCACAGTACAGGAAACCACGTGGATTTGCGTCCCTTTAAAGAAAGGTTTCGTGCAATAGATTATAGATAAGAAAATAAAATATTAGTATTTTTTTAAATCGCAAATTATTTTCTGTCTTTATTAATTAATATTTTTATATTAGTATGGATATCAGTTATTCGTATCACTGTAGTGTTCCAGATAAAATGCAACATAGGATGTCAATGTTAAATGAACTTGTCATCATACTTAGAAAGAAATTTTAATAGTAACAAATTGGTTGTATTTCCTGAACGTTTTAGACTATTCTACAGTTTCGAGAATATTTACAAAATTTAAAAGAGATGAATGTACAGAAATGAATAATAAGTAAAAGATTAACAACCGCAACAACATTGAAAACCTATGTTGCATTTTATCTGGAACAGTACGGGAATGTATTTTAATAGTATATTGTACAACTCGCATGGTATGTCCATTTCATACTCATATGGTTTGCATATGAGTATCATTTCATACTTGTTGTACAATATATTATAATAGTATACGTAGTAATACAATAATCACTGCTTCTACATGAGTTGGCGGGTTACACTACGCTGATGAGTTCCAATGAAAACAAAACGTGTCCGTAGTTACCGATTGATTGGATTGGTCGGTCTCTGGTAATAGTATTAGTAACGATCGTTATTATTCAAATACAGAATCTGTAGAAATTACGAGTCTTTTTAACATCATTGTTCCACCAAAACCACGTCACGTGAAGGTACGACTTTCATTATTTGAATTTGAAATTGAACATATAAAACTATAAGATTATATGTAGTTTGTGTTTGTATAATTATTATAAATAACATAAAGATTATTTTCTTGAAATTCGACTATGGTCACAGACCGCATTAAGCATTGAAAGCAAAGCAAACAGTGCAGATGGTCTCGTGCAAATCTACCTTGGCAATAGCCAAGCGCAAGAGAGAAGCAAACCCCAGTGAAAATAAAAGATCTAGATGCAGAGAGATTAAAGGCGCACACAACTGCATTACGCAGTCAATTAAAGGAATGTATATCGCGTCCAAAGTGTTGTAAATTGGATCCTTTCCCGAAGATTACATCCAGATAGTAATAACGGGCCGTATATAAGACTTATCTGCAGAGGTAATAATTGGTTTATCAGATCCGGGCTGCGGCGCAGGCTGGCCGAGGCCGGGCCGGTTATTCATGGCTGTCGGGTGTCGAGCGCTCGCTCCTTGCGTGCAGCGCTGGGAATTGAACCCAGGTTATCTGCGCACTGCCCGCTAGATTATGTTGGAAGTTTGGTGACAAATTGCTGGATGCTTCACACTGCATGACTTTATTTATAAGCTGCTTTTTATTTTGTTTATTTCGTAAGAAATATCTACCCACCTGCTGTTTCACACCACCTCTGAAATTATAACTTTGTATATTATAACATCACACAACTTTCTTATACATTACGAGGGCTGATCAAAAAGTTCCAGAACTATTTTTTTTATAATTTACAAGTTATTGGACATTATCCCCTTCTAAGTACTACCTTTGGGAAACTATACAATTTTCCTACTACCGGTTCCACTGTTAGAAGGACCCTTAAAACTCATTTTCTGGAAATGCTGTTCATCTCCTTCAGATATTTTTCTTTAATTTCGTCAGTTTTAGTCGACGATTTGATCACACTCTGGCAACATGATCGTCGTCAGTTTATCTTCTGACGATGTCCGGACTTCTTAATTCTCTTATACCATCGACTCAGAAATTCATCCCCAAAAGGCTCTGCAACATCTGAAAAGTTTTTGTAAAAATTTTACCCAACTTTACACAAAACCTGATACAAACGCGTTGCTCTTTTTTCTGTGATTCATTTGAAAAACGATTACTAATTCGCCAAACATGAAAAACTTATTCCAAAACTAGGATGGTTATAAAGAATCTACAGAACAGCTAAGCTCAGGAAGAGTTACAACAACTAATGCTGCCAACCGTACCACTTTCCGACGATCGGTTGGCGCGCAATTCAAAAAGTAATGGAACTTTTTGATCAACCTTCGTAATTTATTTATATATCTATTAAAATATATCATATTCCGTGATATATAAATTTAAAATAGGTAAATGACCTGTTAATATAAATTCCCTTCGAAAAGCTTATATTTGATACTAAACTAGAAATAATTCTAATAACTATTATAAAAACAATTGACTATCATTTAAAAATATTATTAATTTTTAATGTAGCTGTCCTCTCATAATATTATATTTTTTTTGCAGCAATTTCATTTTCGAAATAAATAAATTTATTATTTTGTGTCAAGTAACTTCCACTTCCGGTTTTACAATTGTTTTCTACTTAGTTCTTCATATTATCATGAATTTGTAATTATGGAATTTTGTTATTCTAATTCTTCTCATTCGTGGCGTACACATAAGTTATTGAGAAAATAGGCAAAACGAAATCAAAGATCCCCAAATCTTTTCAATATTGCTATACTTCTTATAAGAAATTGAGAAACTTAACCTCTTAAAAGTATGACAAAATTATTATTTTCTTCATACATTAACCTATAACATCATAACTTTTGTGTGAATTCGAAATACAATAATAGTGCAGCATTTATATTAAGTGATATAATTATGAAAAAATATTTATTTATGCTTCTTGTGTTCTATCTAGTATGTAATTAAATGCACAGCAATATTTTAAGCCTAAATTATTGTTTATTAATATAATGTAATTAACAGAAGCCCATAAATTATAGATACAGTAATTTGTATCTTTGCATGTCGCTAGACCGAATGAAATAAGAGCATTGTAAATAAAATATGATGAAATAATTACAATGTTTTAGACTTCAAACATTTTCTTAGCAAACCAGTCTGCAGTTCTATGTTTAGAACAATTACGAGTAAATATAATTATATAAATACCTATAATAAGCAATTTTTGATGCTGAAAACAAGTTCGTTGAAAACATCAACAAACAATTATAATTAACAAAAAAACAAAAATGTTATCGACTTGTGAAGAACTAATCTATTTCATTATATTTATCCTCTATAATTTAAAGAATTTATTGTTATTCACGTTGCAAATGTTCTCCAATAAATTTATAATTAAATAATAAATATGTCAAATTAAATTCATTATATAATTATAATTTCTTTTTGTAAAATTACTCAAAGCTATTTTCGTTGATTATTATTTACCCAGTTTAATTATCTCTCCGCTTACATCACCAATTTACTCATTAAATTATTAAGACATTCATAAGCGGTATGTTTAAAAAATGACATGTTCACCAGGGCCAGGTGCATTTCGAAACTACACAACCTGTTAATAATAACCCTGTGTAGTATGTGTGCAATACAAAATGAAGCGCGTTTCAAGATACATGTAATTGATTTCAGGCGAGTGCTAGAGCAACAGGCTGAAATTTTAACAGAGATATTTTGTTGATAAAAAGATAAAAATTACATTTTTTTATGAAACATCTTTAAATATTAATTTTCAAATAACGGGAATATAATTTCGGTAATAGTTATTTACATACCAAGTGTAGAAAAACATTTATTCTGCATGTGCGCTTATTTGAAGCACAAGCGAGGGCATTTGAGCTAATGCTTGGATGACGTCTTCTCGCAAGAGGTTTGTACAATTCATTTTGTAAAGAACATATTTATTTTCAACGGAATTACAATTTAATCAAAATACTCGTAAATTTTCGACTTTACAACAGTGATTGCAGTCACTGGTTGCTAAGGAATTTAATGATGAAATGCCAATTTTATACGACAAAATTTATTGGTCAATAAATTGTCCAAGTTTTCCTGTCAACTTATTATTGTCTGTAATTTTATCTTCACCAATCAATTGGTCATTTAATAACGTATTAGAACATGTTCTATTTTTCTAAATTTTTTCAGGAAATTCTAGAGGATTTTACTCATTGCAAATCTCTGAAACTTGTTTTTGTATTGGTTAATTTGTCATTTTTGTATGAATAAGCTTGAACCAAACATATTAGTAGCATAAGTGACAACTGATATCATGTTGGTACTACTGAAATTGTCACAATAAATTGATGAAAAACTTGATGGCTGTTACCATGAGCTCTGTTTAAGAGAAATATTTTAGACTTGGTTTTAGCGAAGTACAATTATTTTATAAAAAAATACTTCAAATAAAAGTGGTAGATAATATATTTCTCTGTAACTTCTATTCGAAGAATTAAAAAAATATATATATTTTAGAGAATTGTACAGGGCTAAAACCGAAGCTAAAACACTTCTCTTAAAACATCCAAAAACAGCGATTATGTTATCAGACGATGTGTTTAAAACGAACGACAATATTATTGTTTATTCTTGGCAATTTATTGACGAACGAAAATCAATTTAATATTCTATGAGTTACATTTTGTGATTTTTGAATAATTGAATAATTGTATTGGTTTCCATTGTCCGGAAATAGGATATTTTTGCTATAGTTAGTCATGTCCTCATAGCAAAAGAAGGACGCTGCTCGCGAGATAGGGACCGCTACACTTACCTTCTTCTTCCTCCTGAGAACAGAAAGCTCGCATGCAGCGTACATTACAGCCAGAGCCCGCTTTCTGCGGCTTTCATTAATTACTTCGATAAATTGTATATTACTGGCTGACATTTCTCAGCGAGTTTATAACAAATGACTAGGCATAATGGAATTACAAGTAAACAAGCATGGCCGATGAAGCAATAAAAATGATTTACAGCAATGGAAAAGTAATAATAAATAATAGTTAGATACAAGTAGCTTACGTATAAATGTCAGATAAGTGAGTGTTCACAAAACCGGCTATTTCACAACTGCCAACTTTAAATGTAAATTACTGGAATACTATAAAATACAGCAGGCAATAAAATATTTCACCTCGGCTTTTTATCACCGAGCTCCAAGCAAGACGAGGAGCTCGCCGCGGAGAAGCGGAGACAACGGCGCGAAATTCGAAATTTTTATCACTCGCTGCTTGCGCTTTACTCATGAGAAATGTTTATTAGTTTTTTCACAACGTTGCAGAAGATAAATTACACTTTCATGTATATACAAAGGAAATTAATACATCAATTTGAATAAATAGTTAAACAATATAGTCCGTTATTTTTATAGCGAATTTACTCTGGGAAAACATCACAGTAAAATAAAGTTTATAAGCTACTGGAATAAGATCTAACCTACCTACAACGAAACAAGAGAAATCACTAGAAATAAAAACGGACTATAATAGTATTTCATTTGTTAAAATATTTTACTTACAAATTATTCATTACTTTTATAATTTATTTATTTATAAACTTTGTATATTGCAAACTATTTACATAATTATATAGAATTTAATTCTGAGACCACACAACTAGTTTACTATTATAGGAATTTAAAGTATTCCGCGATAATATATTTTATTAATCTGCATTCTTTGTAACTGTTCTTAAAAAAAAACTTTTTACAAAAACTAAATCAACGAAAATAGAAACTGAAAAGCGAAAAATAAAATACCCTTACACCCTATATACCCTACAAAGTTATGCGTGGTAGAATCGGTTCACCTACCCTTAGGGGTAGAATTTTTATTCACAAATAAAAGTGGGACCAACTTCAAACTATCCAATAAATAATAAATCATCAAAATAGGACTTCTCTGTAAAAAGTTATACGTGGTCATACATTAAAAAATATACTTGTTGACTCTTCCATTTTTTTTTGCAAACTAATTTTCAAGTTGAGTGATTGTTTCGCTTTAGTATGGATAGCGTCTATATAATTAAGATACTAAATATGACAGCTATTACGTATGTTGTACATATGTAACTACATAATTTAGGTTAATTGTTCTTAAATATGTCACTGATATCAAATAATGAATACTAAATAGTATGTTAACAAGCAAATTTACTGGGTATTTAAAATTTTTATTTAACTTAACCTAAAATAAAGTAACGCGAACATATTTTATGAATAATACAGCAAAGTACTAAATTTATTTTAAACATTAAAAAATTTGTAGATAGTTAGTGTCATAGTTTTTTATATTAGTGTTTTATATCTCAAATTTAAATTGTGTGGAGTTTTTCTGTTCTCAGATAATTTTTCTTGAAAGACCTTTTGCCCCTAATATAAATTTGATAACTGGCTAATTAGTTACTATTTATATTTTTTATCATTTTAATTTATTGAATTGATAAGTTATATTTTTATGTGTTACAGCAGACATAAGTAATATTTGTGAAACATAAATTTATCTAAACACATTAATTTTAAATTTTTTTATAGTTGTACCAGAAACACAACATAAAAATAATTTGAAATTTTTATGGAACATTCGTTAATATTTAACGATTTAAAATAGAACGTGTACAAATTATTATAGCCTGTTAATAATTTAATACTACTTACTAGTGTTTGCGGAATATTTTATCCTAAAATTTATTTACTTACGCCAACGTTATTCCACTATTTAAGGCGGAGAAAATAATAGATTATTTAAATTCATAAAATTTATTAAATCTATTTGTACAGAAAATGTATAAATATAAGAATACGATAAAATGTTTTAATATCCTCATCCTAAAACAGATGTTTCATTTTATTACAATAGAATTAAAATTGGAGCATTTTATGTTAGAAATTTGGAAGCCATTTTTTATTATATATTATATATTTATATATTATAAAAAAATGTCACATTTACTCCTAACACATTAGTATATTCGACTGTATTATAAGCACTTGTTTAAAATATTGTTTGGCGTATTGTTTCATGTACTAGTTCGATATACAACAGAAAAAAGCACATTTTGAAATTATTTTTTTTACATGTCATCTGTCTAAGCTTAGAAAAATTATTTTCCTACTCCTGCATAAATATATCTCCATAATTTCAATTTTTTCGATGGTACCCATAATTCACGACAGTGAATCACAATTCATAATTCACTCTTCTCGACCAATCACAGAGCCAGAAATCCATAATTCACGGTTATTTTAAAGACGTAATATGGATAACCAAGCAATGGCCATCTGACAATTGACATGTATTGAGTTGTCATTGTGTATTTTTATATTGACGTTATTCAACATGTGTTTTCAAGGAATTTCGATCATTTTCATTAGAAAAAGTATAGCATCATATTTGGGATTATGGTCATTGTTCACTCGGATGATTTGTATCATTCACCATCTTAGTGAATAATGATCATCATAATCCCTCATATAATAATATACTATAGCAATACAGTAGAATGAAACATCCCCGAATCAACCCTGCGGATCTCCCCTTAACTAACTTCTTTGGGAGCCGTGATTGATGCCACTTTACGCGCAAAATATATCTCATTCGAGAACAGGCATCAAGCATTTTGTATTTTTATATGCACCTACCAAATTCAGTTTAAATAAAAATAGACAAAACGTAGGTAATTAATTTTGATATGAAAGTGACAATGATGTAAGTACGCGTGCGTGTGTAAGTAATGAGTTTTATTTCCATTTGTCAGCAGTGTCAGTGGCGGGCAGTAAGCCGCAATCCAGCGTATAGCGTACGGCGTATGTACGGCAATGTCAGACACGTTATTTAGCAGCCGGTGGACGGGCGGCGCAGCGCGGCGCAGCGCGGCGCGAACGATTTATTATTCAGATATCGTTATGAAACGCTGTCACTGTATATTTTACCAGTGGAAGCTTTATGATTGCAATAAATATCTTGATAAACGATCTTTTAAATTATAACTCTGATAGATATTTGCCCACTCAACTCCGGGGAGGAGCTGCTAGCGGTAATTTATGACACCATTTATCAACGTTCCACACCCTCTGTTAACTGCGGAGCCAATTCCGAGATGTGTGCCGTCGATACGCCGCGCGCCGCGCCGCCGATGTTGTTTCGGGCCGACACCGCGTGACCCCATTCGTTTCTTTAATGTCTTCTTTCAACTTTCGCCGACGCAGATGTATGATTAATGCAATTGCTTTCATGCTCTCCGAGGCCTGATACCATCGGAAATGCCACAGACAACGCGGAGGATTAAACAAATCGTTTTATTAACTCGTCTTGAGATGCGACCGATCCACTCACGGCAACGAACCACCAACATGCTCTCCATTGCTGTTTATTAAATGCAATCAATCGCTATCGGGTACTTTCCTATCGCTCCATCTTCTTGTATTTTATAATCCTGGAGATTGCCCCTTATTACATTACATTGTGTAACTTATTTGTTTAGTAACTTGAGTTATTATAGTATATTGTACAACTAGCATGGAATGGTACTCATTTCCTACGAGTATGAAAGTTTGTAGCATGAGCCGAAGGCAATGCTGCAAATCGAGTATGAAATGGACATTCCGCTTTCACCATTTCAATATTTGATCATTCTAAATAAGTATGGCACCTGTACTTAAATGAACTGATCTGTATTGAAATACTCACAAACCAAATTCATTTCGCACGATACTTGCAATGTACCTCATATCCCTAGCAACAACAAACATACAATGAGCAGATTTCTCAGTGGTCGTAGAAAATAGTATATTGTACAACGAGCATGGAATGGTACCCATTTCCTCCTAGTATGAAAGTTTGTAGCATGAGCCGAAGGGAATGCTGCAAATCATACGAGTATGAAATGGACATTCAATGCGAATTGTACTTGTACACTATACTTTTTCTACGACCACGATATTATTTCAAAATAAATTTAATTTTAATAATAAATTTGTCCCGCTTTCACCATTCCAATATTTGACAATTCTAAATAAGGATCCTAGCAATGGCACCTGTACTTAAATGAACTGATCTGTATTGATATATGCACAAAACAAATTCATTTCGCACGATGCTTGCAATGTACCTCATATCCCTAGCAACAACATATATACAATGAACAGTTTTCTCAGTGGTCGTAGAAAAAAATAATAGGAATGCGTAACATTGAATGCTTTCCTTTTTAATCCTATTACCTCCTATATTATCATAAATACATTTTTAATATTATTTTATTTCATAACACATAAATTGATTAATAATTGTTGTTATAAAAGTTATAAGTGCCTATTCTGTAACTTTCCTATTAATATTTAACGGCCTGTTTTAATTTTAACCATTAAAAATATATATGTGTCAAATGAAATTTTCAATTTTTATTTAATGACGTCTGTTATCATTGGTTAAAATTTTTTACTTGTAAACACCATTTACCCAAGCCCTCTATTGCCTTTGAAAATGAATCTTTACAAGTTACTAATTGACAGCTGCTTTGTAAAAAAATTACAGGTTAGTAAACAAATATGCTTACAAGGCTTATGTAAAATCATTTCAAATTTTTTTCGACAATATGGATCCATATTGAATCACACAACCATGTATTTTGTTGATCTACTGTTGATCACAAGATCATATAATCTGGACATTGTATTCTCAACGCTGAAAATGGGAGAAATTCTCCCGAAACGTTCGACAATAAAATATATGAAATAATCTCATCGTCTTTTGGATTTCTTATGCCTACCAAAATTTAAAGAAATCTTTAACGAATCTAGATGATTTAGAAAAAAAGTTATTTAGAAATATTATTCTTATTATTTCTGTTACACTCTTAATAAATTTAGATAATTTAAATAACTCTATGGTAACGACGATGATTATTGTGGTCACCACACCACCAATGGGATTATTATTTTTTATTGCGCAGTACGTGCAAAACTTTATTAGATGTACTCGTATACCGAAATTCGCAAAATAAGGGTGCCACACAAATTGGATATATGGTGTAATAATATATTTTTTCTACTCCTGTATACATATATTCCCATTATTTAAATTTTTTCGATGAAATATAGTACCCATAATTCACGATAGGGAATTATGATTCATAATCACTCTTCTCGACCAATTACAGAGCTAGAAATCCATAATTCACGCTTATATTAAAGACGTGATGTGGATCACCAAGCAACGGTCGTCTGACAGTTGACATGTAGTCAGTTGTCATTGTATATTTTTATGTTGACATTTTTCAACGAATTGCGATCATTTTTAAAAGTGATTTCTGAAATTAAATGTAGAAAATATATAGTATTATTCCTCATATAATAATATACTATATTTATTTTTCATTAAAATTGGAATGTATGCAATGGGATTTACAGCAAAAAGATATGTTTTTCATGTGTTTCTTCTGATGTAATAATTTTTTAAAAGTTTCATCAACTTAATTATCCATATCACTTCTAAATCAGTATTTACCGTACCAAAACATAAACATATACGAGTAGTGCAACAGTTCATAATCACATACACCGCAGCTTCTACACGTCTTAGTTGCGGAATCCGGTGACTCCAAGAACGATAAAGCGCGCCAATCTGTTCCTCGCTTTCCTTTCTCGCTCCCGCGGGACCAATGCCGAGGCGAGCGCCGCCGCCGCCGCCGTGAAGGGTCAACTGGAAAGTGATAATGGGCCAGCGGAAACCTCCCATGTAATCACGCTGCCCCAGGCTGTGATAGTCTGTGCAATAGACACTGGACTATTTTCAAAACTCTTAGCTGTATTCTTTGATATTTTATATATTATTGCGTAGCGAGTGTAGAGTAATTCATTACAGAAGGATCAAGTTAATTGTGTCATAAATTGGAGAAACGTGTTAGTATGTAAATTTACTGGTATTTTAAAAGAAAATAATGGCAACCACATTGGTTATGGGTTCAGCATGTTCAGAACCAGGTCCAGACGTTCAGCTAATCTTTCAGATCTTGAATTCCGGTCAGCTGTTTCAAACTAAATAAGCGATATATTCATTTTGGAGACAGCTCTCTGCAGTGTGCACTCATTTAAAAGTACCTACCTTATCTTTGATAGCGAATCTTTACAATTAAAACGATTTTATCAACACTGCCATACTTTTTATTAAACAATATTAATCAAAAAATATTTCTCAATATGTAAATTATTTTTTCTCCAATTACTACAGAAAATGACAATTTTTTCACACTAAACAAAGCTTGAAAATTGTATATTTTGCACAGTCGTGTGGAATAGCGTGGGCATTTATTCCACACGCAAGTGTCACCAACTTTCTAATAATATAATACTGTATGATATTAATATGTCAAGTATAATTACATTTATATATTATAAAATAATTAATATATATTTCAGAGTTTATATAAATCTTCGTTTTTAATATTGAGATTACAAAGAAAATACAATGTAAATTTTTAAATAAAATATGTGCTTAGTTTTTATCCATAGATTTATAGTTGGTAACACTGCACACATCTGCGCTTGCGCAGCCTTCATGCTGTAATCATAAACGTTAAATAATTTGAGTTTGAGATGTCATTTTTGTTTCTGAAGAGTAAGAATTATTATTATTAAATCTTTACAAAAATGTGATCGTAGAAAAAGTATAGTGTGCAACTCATGCAGAATTACCTATTTCACGCTCGTATGATTTCAGCACTCGACTACCAAAACTCGCATGAAATAGATAACTTTCTGTACTTGTTGCACAATATACTTTTCCCTATATATCTTGTCTTGCTTAATACACATCTGAGCATTGACGTGCTTTAGTAGTTTCTATAATTTTTCCTTTTATTATTATTTACTTTTTCTTACAAATGAATAAAGGAAGTTAATCCCGATTTACTATTCTCCGAAGTCCGTTTCAGAAAGAGAAAGAGTAACAAATCAAAATTTGATTTTTGTTAGCTATGCGGTAAATATTTCTACTCTATCTTTCTGAAACGGACAATACTCTATTTAAATATAAATGAACTATATAAAATGTAGGATGATAGTAATATAATAAAAAAAAATTCTACAACGAATGGAGGACACACGAATGGTTAAAAGAATATGCAATAAGACTTGCTAAGATTAAAAGGTGTAGAACTAGAGAAAAACATCCAGAATACAATGGAGGAAATTGCTGAAGGGAGCCAAAATCCAACTGGGGTGAGAGAGATGAAGAAGAAGATGATTTAGTACAGTATGCCTACGCCCAGATAGCCAGATATATAGTATAGTGATATTGAAAGGAGCAAAGCAGTAATATGATAGCAAAAAGGGCAAGAATATTTTTTTAAAACAGACGTATATAGATTTATATTTATATGTATTTATATAGGTATAAAATATGAGGTATGTTTTCATCTGCTCGCAATATTTTGTTGTGGACGGCGGTGCATAGGAAACTCATTGCTAGAGCAATTTCGAAAAGTCAAATGTACTAATCTTAATGTTTGTACGTGTACTTAAAGAAAATATTTTTAGTAACATTTGTATCTTATCTACTGATAGAGAAATATTTAGCATGCTGCCATTATTTAACACCTAGCGTCAAAACGTACCCATTAATAATACTATCGCGAATATTGAGAACCCGCGTGAAATAAAAATTTATATACAAACTTGTGCTACTTTTGAAATTAATAACAGTATTATTGAAAATAAGTAGGTAGAGATATACTGCTCTCCATAAAGCAAAAATGTCAGTTATGATACTGGTATTTTATTACCTTCCATAAATTTTACTATCTTTAGTGCATCCGGTCGTTAATAATTTATGTTATCAACGGAGTTCATTTTTATAATATGGATATTTATAGTTTCCAACGATAGATAAATCAAACATATTTTTACCACGGACACTTATTTGTTGTAAATTTATTTCACTGTTTTATGTGGTTTTTATATATTTTACTCACCACGGTATTTTTGTATCAGGTGGCTCTTTTATAATGTTCACATTTACTTTGACTTATTTATTACCATTGATACAAAATGTAATAGTGGAATAAATTGTTATATTTATTACTGTTTTATAATATAATAATTATTAAAATATCTATAAGTACTATGTATTTACATTATTTTTGTTTGTTTCAGTGTCGTCAGCTGTTAGTATTACGAGCTGCCAAAATCCATACAAGGGTAGGAGTTATCCGAATCCAGTGTCATCAAAAGGTAAGAGTCTATAAGGTTATTATATTAAAACTATAACTTGTAGTTCAATAAAGTATGAGGAATTCATACTTTAAATCAGAGTACAATTACCTCTATTAATTAAAGATACGTGTTCCGAAATTTCAGCGATTTTTGCATTTTTTTCTTTTAACTTCGACTGATTACAAAACCAATAATTAATGAGATACAAACGTAAAAATGTACAAGTGAAACAACTGCAGTATGCTGAATATGCCCATGAAAACTATTTTTAAATATCTCTTTTCGTTTACGAGATATAAGCGCTCAAACATTTTATCAGAATTTTTTTCAATTTCGTGCAGTATCAAAAATGCACATTTCTCAAAAACTAAGGGTTGTATATCGCTAAAACTAAATTTTTATAAGTTTCGAGTCTAAAATAGGAGAATAGGGTATATATATCAAAATTCTAAGATTTTTCAGATTTTAGCCTATTTTCAGACTTTTTGCTCTAAAAATTTTTTTCGCAAAGCGATTTTAATGAAACTTTACACACTTATGTAATTTGATGTGCTCAATCCAATGCTGAAGTTTTAAGGCTAGTATCTCGTCTTATTTTTTGAGATATCGGCCTTGAAAATTTTTTTGTTGGGTCAATTTTGGGCAAAATTTCAAAAAAATAAAAATTGCTGAAAATTTGTTTATAGGTTAATTATATGATGGAACTTTCAAATTTCTTCAATAATATTTTTATTTTTGAATCACTTGCGCTCATTTTTTTTTTTAGTATGAGTATAAGAGTTAGTTCCATTAGATAAATTGATAAATTTTAATCTGGTGTTCAATTTAGAGCACCCCAAATGTATATGTAATTACAATAATTTACGTAAACAATGTACATACATACGTAACATACGCTTTATTACACTGAATGGGATAGCACGAACCCAAAAACACAGTATCCAACAATCAATCTGCTCCAATCATTCCTATCCTGACACACCACATTCGCCTTATCCACATTCATACATACTCGTCTATTCTTCACACTCGGAATCATTCGTTTACGCAACAAACCATCAATCATACCCAACCACTTATTCCTCGGGCGCACACGCAATCGTTCACTTTCAATCTCACCCGCGTATATTAGTTTCCCCAACCTTCCATTCATCATTCGCTCAAGACGTCCAAACCACCTCAAATGACTCACTCCCACGTCCCACTTTCTTAACAACATTCTACTCAATCTCACACTTATCATACACCAATGTATTTCAGACACGATCATATAAACAATGTACTATTTTAAATTTAATGATTTATATTTATATTTTTTTTAAATAGTTATTTGTAGATTTTTATTACTAACCTATATAAGTCACAAGTTGTTTAAAAGAACAAATATATCAAAGTGCAAGAACATATAATCGCATTAAGTCGAAATGACCCACTCCTACATTCTTAGTAACTTTCTACTCATCTCATACTCACCATACACCAATGTATGTATTTCGGACACGATCATGTAAACAATTTACTTTAATTATTTATATTTAAATGACAATTATTTGTGCTCTTTTTTCACTAACCTATATAAGTCATAAGTTGTTTGAAAGAACAAATATTTCAAAGTGCAAGAACATATAATCGCATTAAGTCGAAAGCAAATTAATTCTGATTTGAAATGTCTGCGAGCATATTAACCTGACAGTGGGAACAAAGGCCGAGACCATGTCAGTTCTTACACAATAATTCCGTGCGTGGCTCGGATCGCGTTACTGTGGCAACGCAACGGCAAGCAGCAGAGGCCGAAATCATACAGTAGTGAAGTTGAACGAAGCGAAGTGATTAATCATGACAGCAGCCGATGCGACATGTACCCAACACCACACAAGGGGTTATTAGGTCTGGGCGGACAGTGATAAATTAGCAATCAGCACTGAACAATGTGCTGCCGCCGCCAGCGAAAAGAGCTCGGTGCTGGCTGGAGCGCTGGAGCTCTTGTGCCCGCATAAACACTCGCACGTCACTCGAAGCCCGCCTGTTCCCAAACAACGGATTATTTGTTGAGGTGCGGAATCATTAACATGGGTAACTCACTTTTAAGAAACAACGTTTCTACACAAAAACTTCAATTCGACTCATTTTATGTCATCGGTAATTATTCATTTATGTTGCCTTAGGTTATTATTATCAAAAATGTGCTGCGTCAAAGTAAAACAACTTAAATATTTCTTTTAATTAATTAATTAATTAATTAACAATAAATGAACTACAAGGGAAATTTATTATAATTTTAATTATTTAAAAAATATGAGAACTAATTGGTTTAAAGGAGCGGAGACGATTTGTGCTAATTATATAACCATACAATTACCATTCTATAAGTTCCTCTTTTCTTTCTATAACGCTTCTATGTGTTTTGGTGTGATATTTACAAGATTTTGGTATTGTTCTAGAGTTTAGAGTAATTGTCTAATTTACAAAAATATAAATTTTCTCATTACGCACGGAATTCTTTAATGTTCAATGATAGAAAGATTTTATCTTAAAAAAATAATTAACCATTGAAAATGGTACTAAACTAATATTGCTGCTACATCATTATCGCAGTGAAAGTTTCAAGATTTTCAGTAAATTGGACAACTGTGTGAACTAACTTTAGAACGGGGCTCGTAGATCGACAAACCCATATGGGTAGCCAGTGTCTGGTTTCAAAATTTTCTTACATTAACTACAATTTACAATACATTTAAAATAGAACATACATAACATCACTCAATATTCCATACAGTGGAGTAACGTAGCATAAATCCTGAAGCATAATCAACCAACCAATCGCCTCCAAACATTCAACATTCGTTTACGCAAAAAACCAGCAATTATGCCTAACCATTTATTCCTCGGGCGCTCACTCATTCGATCACTCTCAATCTGACCCACATATAAGTTTCACCAACTTTTTGTTTAATGTCCATTCGAAATGGCTAAACCATTTCAACTGAGTCACAACATTCTTCTCAATCTCATACTCACCATACACCAATGTATTCCGGACACTATACAACACACTCCTTTTAAATACCTCATTTCCACAGCAGTTATTCATCGTTCATGCTTTTTCATCCACATCCAACATTCAGAACCATATATCAATGTGGAACACACCATTATAAACCATCAATCGAACATCTCTAGATACATTTAAGTTTTGGATAAATGTACCCAGAGCACCCTGCAGATATTCGCCTTTCAATCTACCGGTCAATCCATCCCTCGAAACCATTCTACCCAAATCTACAAATTAGAACAATACGAGAAATATAGAAATCCATTTCTGTTGTCAAACTACAAACAGAGCTGCTAATTTAAGATCGATGAAGAGGGTTATAACAATTCTCTTAGTCCCAATTATTATAATTAGTTTTTTTCTTGCAACTTTCAAATTTTCTGTTTATGTCTAGCAGTTGCTTTTCTTGTTATTGAAGTGTAATATTTATGATGTTGATTCTTGTAAATTTCAAGGGATGGTGTTCGTAAAATTCATCCCCAACCAGAATTACCACCGTGCCCTAATTGCTCCATCCTATTCCGCATAGCGACAACCTAACAAACAATAAAAGAATCGTCGGGCTTCTAGCGTAGCAATCGGCTCGGGGGCGAGTTGATAACAGCGCATTCGAGCGAACACCAATTTGTCTCGCGCCCCGCTACAAATGGGATATTTAGCCTTCCTGACTACACCTGCCTTTCGTAATGGCATTTTTTATCCAGCGTGAATGATCATCGGCCCCTGACTGACTAATGACTGCTCCGCCAAAGAATAATTTCCTTCCGTCTGTCTGCGTCAGCAAAACCCTTCAACGATACTTATGCGAGAATCGAACACTGTGGGCCAATTACTCAAGCGTCTTATTAATTAATTTTTTATGACAAAAAATATAATAAATGTAGTTCGTTGTTTAGCGGGTGTGTCTTAATTACATCTTGCAGAAATCTTTGTCAAAAATATTATATTCTTACAGGTATTGATTTTGTTCCGGATGCAGAATGATTGAAATGTGGAATCTATTTTTTTTAACCTTATTATTATGATAGTCATTATTTACTAAGATGAAGTTTGTGTCACGAGCCGTATGCAAGTAAATCATCCGAGTGAATAATGACCATAATCCTGAATATAATACAATACTTTTTCTACTCCTGTAAATTCGGAAATCACTTTTGAAAATGATCGAAATTCTTTGAAAACACACGTTGAAAAAGGTCAACATCAAAATACACAATGACAACTGACTACATGTCAACTGTCAAACGGCCGTTGCTTGGTGATCCACATCACGTCTTTAAAATAACCGTGAATTATGGATTTTTGGCTTTGTGATTGATCGAGAAGAGTGAATTTTGAATCATAATTCTGAGTACCTATTCTGTAAAATAGAGCCAAGAGATAGCTCTAAAACGATGATGTCGAGTAACAGTGTCTGTCTCTATGTTCAGAATAAGGACGGTGTTTCTATCCTAGTAATTTTGGTACGTCAATGTTTTCATAATTTCTAAGGTGGCATAATTTATTTGAGCAGAAGAAATAAAACCAAAAAATCAAGGTGACGTCAACCATCAATCACCAAATGTTTCCATAGAATAACGCCCCGCAAATGTCAGTGTCGTGATATAGAACTAGCTGTATGAAATAAAAACACCAACTGTGGTAGCTCTAAATCGCCCAAGAGATAGAAACTGACATGACGTCATATGGGCAATTCGTGTAAATCTCCGCTAGATACCGTATGTATAGGTGCATATAGAAACAGTGTTGATATAGAGCTAGCTTTAAAAGATACAGGATAGGTACTATGGGTATTTATAATTCATCGAAAAAATTTAAATAATGGGGATATATTTATACAGAAGTAGAATATTTTTACATGTTAGCTTATGTTATTGAGTTATGATACGACTACTTCATTTTTTTATGTATTCATCAACGAAACTAATAATTCATGTTATATTGATTTATTTTTTTTTTATTTGTATAATACATTACTAACAATTTAGTCATTTGCCTTGAATAATCCAAAAGTGTTGTGAAACGTCAACTATTTGATTAATTTGATAATAATAAAAATGAATTAATAAAATAATAGTAAATATATTTTGACTGTAAGTTCTGAGTAATTTTTACCTTTCATTCCTTGTAATACAATTCGCCATATTGTTTAAAATCACGCGTTTCACCCATTATGGGTTGATATATTTGTATGAAATGCGGTTACCAACCGTCAAGTCATGTCCCCCTCAAAAGGTGTTGGTGGAGGAGGAACTACTGGGGTTAAATTAAAATGGCAACTGTCGAACTGTCGGCTGTGGGATTCAAAATGATCTCACGATCAAAAGTTCGAATTTACCCCATACCCCATGATGCTATATTGTTTGGTTTGATTACAAATTTCTTGCTGAAGTGTTATTAAAAATATCCGCAGACTAATTGAAATAAATAGATATTATTAAAATGTTTGTATTGGAATGAAAAAGCCATAATCAAATAACAATTGGTGGCGAATTGTCAACGAGTGCAGCAACACAAAACACAAAACCATAATTATTCATAACGTAATAACAAAAATGAATATTAATCGAATGCGACAGGAGCGTGTTGCGGACGCGGGCACGTCACGATTTTTAAGTACGGCGCATTAAATTCTGTAATTATTAATTAACGGCACGCCGTCGGGCTTGTTATCGAACGGCTTAATCAGTGACGCGCACTGTCGATGGACAGCGGGTGACATTATTGTGATTGACCCCGCTGTCATCGGCCATGGATTGTATAATAATTGGATTCCGCGATGCTGATGTACTGCGCTGATCGATACCCTGCGCCCCCGCCCCGCCGCCCCACGTTTCAATTTATCATCAAAGGTATGGACTTTGGACGGCTACTGTGATATATCATTGTCAGCCTAATCATAGTTATTTGCGGATTGTGTTTCCGATTTGACCTATTTCTTTCTAGATTTGTTTATATTGTAATTTATTGAACGAGTAATTAAACGCGAATTACAAACAAACTGTTTGCGTTGTTTGTATTTTCTGTTTAAAGGATTCCAACATTTCAAATTATTTTAATGACATCCTTTGTTTATTTGTGATCCTCATTTTGTTTCATTAAATTATATTCATAAATAAGTTAATAAATATTGCAATTATTCCTAACAATATCACAAAATAATTATTATCATTATGATTTACAAAGGCCGTTTTATTGTCAAAACATTATACTGATATATGGGATGACTAGTAGTTGACTGTTCCTCTTCTTCAAGCCTTTACGGTTACCAATGGCTTTACCGACTTTTCAATGATTAAAATTTAAAAAATGTAAAACAGATTTTGGATCAAACCGTCGGTAGAATAGTTGTGAACTGAATTATATTCGTTAACGAAGGTATTTTCTTTTCTTGATACAACCACATAGAGTTTTTGTTAATATCTGTTTTACTTGTTAACTTATTTAAACATTAAGTTATGAATATCAACAATAATAACATACATATATCCGTTTACGAGGTGACTATAAAATATCCGGATTAGTAGTGTAAAATCTTTTAGTGGTTTTCTTTCAAAATTTTGCATAATCTCCTTCAATATACATCTCTCCACGATTCCTATAACGCTCTATGTGTATTTTCCATTGGTCAAAGAAGTTTCTCTATATGATTTTAGAAAGTACCTACCTATGTTCATTGTCTCCGTCGCCTGCTCTTCTACTGTTTCAAATCGGTTCCTGAATAGGATGGCTTCAACATAAAGATTTCATGTTTGGCCAAAAACCTCTTGACAGACAGAACGGTGTGGGCCAGAGCATTGTCCTGACGAAGATACCATGACATGTTATTCTAGAATTCCGTTCGTCGTTTTCTTACTCGTTGACGATACGTAATCACGATCTCCTGACTTCCCCCTAATTGCCGGATTTCGCCTTATGAGACTTTTTGATATTCGTTCAAATCAACACTTAAAGGAACCAGATTTGAGACAGTAGAAGTAGGTATATTGAAGATGATAATGTTAAAATTGTGTAAGAAACCCATTAAAAGATACATGTTCTTATAAAGTTTTCTTTTCTTCTTCTTGGCGCCACGCAATGTTTATGTTGATATCTGTTTTACTGAATGGGGAACAAGTGTAATTTTTTTATGATACTTTCTACAAAATTTGTTGCCACGTACGATAGTTAAACTTTAACAGCCGAATTTTCGAAAATGTCTTAGCTTTGTGCTACCTAGCATCGCCGTAACATTCATCTGGTATCTGGTATCTGGAATCTGGCCTGCATATTATAGAAAAATTAAGTACTATGCTGTAAATTATAAAAGTGGTAAATTTTATATAGATTTTCGTCATATAGAAGTCATCTGCGGTTGGAAATTTTATACAGTTTTCAGATAGGTATATGTGCTATTGCATTACAAAAGTTTTATAAAATTCTACTGCAGATTAACTGAGAAACACGAACTACATGTTCCATTATATTTTGAAAACTACCACTTGCTAACAATCTAAAAGCCATCAATACCTGAGTGAACAGAAAAAGCATTTGATCTTCTGGTATTTCTTGTTAGTAGAAATGGTCTAACTAAATCACATATTTTCAGAATAAAATTAGAAGTCTCTAACGTCTAGTGAGTAAATAAATTAATCATGTATAAATATTTCAACAATAACTAATGATGCAAGTAATGAATGATCAGAAATATCATCGAGAGTAAGATTTCCTTTTATTTATTATTTGTTTAATGTTGTCATGGATATGAGTTGTGCTAGCGGTATTAGTACTGGTGTTAGATTGGTGCTTTTGAGATTACGATTAGCGGTGGTAACACTAGCAACTAATATCGGTATTAGCGCTAACACATTTTCGAGAATTCAGCTGTAAGTACTTAGTGCCTCCCGACTTTTGCTACCCTTAAAATAAATGGTTAAATTTGTATGATAAGGTTAACAGTCCCGTGAGAATTTGCGTTGGGAAAATATTTGTAGGTGTAATAAAGTTGTATTGCTGTCAAAATGATAAATTATTAGCAGGTGCAATGAGTAGATTTTATAATCTTTTGATGGCGTGAATGAAACAATAAAATTAAAAGTGGTGCTTGCAAACCACTTCACACCAACCTAATAACAATAACAAATAAAGCACGGCGTTCAAGCTCACATCTGCAGGCAACATAAATCATTGTTCAATCCAGTGTGACCAGCACACATAAGTACCACGGCTGGGAACAATGCCGCAGACAAGCCAAGCGTAGAACAACCCGCTCCAGCTGAAAGCTGTAATGAAGATGCTCCGCTGGGCTCGCGTGTGGAACCCTTTTTTCGCCCTTATTGCTGTGTCCCCGTGGGCGACATAATTTCCGTTTTATAAGCGCGCTCGCGCTGCAGTTGCCCCAGTATGATTAATGTGCCGGATTCCATTAGGCGATGATGTTTTTGTTTGCGGAGCTGCCGCGGGCGGCGCGGTGACTCACGTCAGGCGTCACGGGGTTGTCAGATGGGGCCAGTCCCTGTTTTCCTGCCCTTGTTCCTGTCCGCAACTAGAGCAGTTATTGTTAGTTTGTGCACTTTAAACTGCATTGTGCTCGCCGTGTTATTTTTGTATAATTAAAAAGTGTGATGACATGATAGTAGTTATACTACCTACAAATTCATTTTATATATAGTTCATGTTTACCAGCTAAGTGCATTACGAAATTATGATCTATGTTTACGATTACAAACGCCATTAATCAAAACACTGAACAAACATTTTAATAATCCGTTTCTGGGGTAAAGTACTTATCGAATAGATTACTAAATAACTATTTCAAATAATATTTTATATACGATAATCTGTAAAATTGATCTTTAGTTGTTAGTTTTAAGTTTGTACAACGAATGTTTAATAACACGATCTCATTAGTCACGGGTTGCCGAGTAATTTTTAAATACGCCAAATTTGCAAAAAAATTATTTCATGGCAAACTTCTCATTTAATATTTTGATCCTAATTTATAAATAATAGCAAATTACATTATGAGATGTAAGAAGCAAATTTCGCACGAGTGAAAAAATTGACAGACGAAGGCATAATTGCTTTACATCTAGAATAATGTACTATACATTTTCTACGATCACTCAATAGTATTTCTAAATTAAAATGAAATTCAATTAGCTATAAATTTATTATGTAGTTTTTAATCTCTAATCCTTGAATTTTTGGTACACAAATTCGTATCTTTCTCGAGATTTAATCGGAAATAGCTTTTTTATTGTACGTTTAGCTTTAGTTTGTATCTCCACTGGTGTTCTAATTGGAATATCACTGTCGCTTGACTTTTCTTAACTAAAATATTAATAACTATAACTACAGAATAATAATATTTAAAAGTATATATTTACCTTACTATAAAACACAGATTATAAATATATACTATAGATGGGAGACTATAAAATATGACCAATAAATGTAATAATCCCACACATTATCTAAATGTCAAACAAGATTTGTTTTTGTTTATAAAAATAAACGACAATTGAGCGTAGGGATACATGATGAAACATGGACTACACATTTTATTGAAATATTTATTGGTGTTATAATTTATAATAAACCAGCAAAATATGAATTTACTTAATAAAATTTTATCAGCCAAATTTGAATCCATAATATTTAAATCTAAAATTTCATGTATCAAATTTAAATCATTTTGTTAGTGTGACAGTCAGTAGAATCAACTTAAATTTCATTTTCATTACATAACAGTGTTACGTAATGAAAATTACGAAACACTATTCATTACAACGCACTTGCATTGATTGTAGTTTATTTTGTAATGACATACTTACAGTAGTGGTCGTAGAAAAAATAATTTATTTACTCATATTTCAAATGTTGGGAAAACTTTGTTAATCATTTAGAGCAGATCTGGGTATGTGATATATTTTTGCGTGTGCAGTTCTGTTAAATCACAACCCCAAAGATGTGTAAGAAGAACCCGTGATAATTGTTCGGCGTCACCACCGAGCTATTCTCCTCAGTTAATGTGGCATATAAAGCACATTAGTAATTCTCATTCCCGGTATTTAACGTCACTGAAATTGAAATTAGCATGTAATTTCGCACATGTCCAAGTGAAGCGCCTACGCAGCAGTTAGTTCGTTTTCTTGGCAGCGCGGCGCTGGCATGCGGCTGCGCTTGCGCCTGCGCAACGCTGTTATCAGACACATGGGATATGATTGATGGTGGTTATTCATCATCTTTATATTTCCTTTCTTGACACTCTTTCCAACTTTTACTTTGTATAATTACTCGGCTTTCTCCTGTGCCAATCCTCGCTAGGTGCTCAATCACGCTGTCGACGCGCTTGTTTCTCTTTGTCGTTGCCTCACTCGCTCATTCACTCTTTCCTCAAAATATGATGGAATTATCTGCGCGAAGTATTTCCCTCTTACTGCGACCGGGCATCCTGTTCGCTTAAAATATGTGCCACAAATTTAAAATGTTTATTATTAAACAGGTGGTTAAGTATAATTTTGCAAGTACAGTGACGGCTCGTCAGAGGTGGCAAGGGAGGCACAGTCTCCTCTCAAAATATTTTAATATTTTTACAAATAATAAACAGAATATAGTAGAGAGGTAATAATCCGGATTAATTGGGACCGGACCTCATCCGGATTTTTGACGTGTCTGGATTATATGTTTAATAAACTAATTTTAGTTGCTATGGGAACAAACAAATAACAGAAACTGTAATTATTAATCATTCAATACAGATTCACAAACCGATAGAAAAATTTGAAACTCACCGAAATATCCTCACTTAAAATTGTAATATTTTTTTATTACATTTCTTTATAATATAAGCGCTAAGAAACCAATTGGTACAGAGCGCATCGTCAGATCTCTAATATTTTTGGTATTTTTCGAAGTGCAACTTTAAGGGCCTGAAATTCAAAAACTACACGAGATATCTAAAAATTCTCTTCAGTTTAGCGTTTCTGGTGCCTTATATAACAAATTAGCAAATTTTTAAAATTTTGAAATTTTTTGTATTTTTGTTTTTTTGTATTTCGATCGGCGATAACTCGACAAATATTAAAGATACAGATTTGCAGTGTTCACCAATCGATTCAGCTCGTCGAAATACATAAGTATGCAAAGTTTCATAAAAATCGCTTTACGGGATGGAAAGTTAGAGCAAAAAGCCTCAAAATGGCGTTTTTCGTCCCAAAAGTCTAGGGTTTGACGTTTGGCCTGGATTTTGCCATTTTCAGACTTTTTGCTCTAACATTTCAACCGGTTGTCCGAATTTTCTGAAATTTTCAGGGTTTATGTATTTTATCCAACTGAATCGATTGGTGAACACTGCAAGTCTGTATCTTTCATATTTGTCAAGATATCTTCAATCGAAATTTTGAAAAAAAATTCAAAAAATTTCAAAATTTTCAAAATTTACTAATTTATTATAAATGGCACGAAAAACACAAAATTGGAGATATTTTTCGATATCTTGTATAGTTTTCGAGTTACTACCCCTCAAACTTGCTCTTCGGAAAATATAAAAAATCGTCATATCTCGAAAAATATTAGAGATATGACGATGCGCTCTGCTGCAATGGGTTTCCTGGTTCGAATATTATAAAGAAATGTAATAAAAAAAATTTACAATTTTAAGTCATATTACGGGAAATTTCCGAATTTTGAAATATATTACAAATCGCTATATTTCGATAAATATAAGACATATTACGATCAGGGCCGGATTTACAGCTTGCGGGGCCCCAAGCACGAGGAAGGGATGGGGCCCCTATCTCTTCTCTCTACTTTAAAAATGTATCAAGGAAAAGAATAATTAATAAAAAATAGGTTGACCGGGGGCCCTTTTGGGTTGGGGGCCCCAAGCACGTGCTTGTTCCGCTTGTACGTAAATCCGGCCCTGATTACGATGCGTACTACAGCAATGATTTTATTAATGTTTAAATTATACATAAGTAATAAATTTCAAGTTTATTTTCTAGTAAACAATTTACTAGTACTAACCTTTTGGTACTTATTATACGTTTCTTTCTTAATTTAAATAATTTTTTTCATTTAAATAATTAAATCTGCCTAACCCATTAACGCCCAGAATTAGTAATTATGTGTAAAATATTTTATCTACGCCTGTTAGTTAAATGTCACTTATCCCACTCATTTTTCGTGAGTGAAGAGCTTCATTAACGACTTCGTTTTCATTAATGTACTATTTTTTATAAATGTTTTTAATAACATTTTATTGTTTTGAAATGTGTAATCCATCCTTAAATCCGTGACTTCTATTTTTCGAACAATCTGTATATTTGTTTCCTTTTTCTAATTTAATTCACATTACCTTTTTTATATTTTACCCTGGCAAGAAATACTACCTCTTCAATAGTTCTTGCTGAACAATAAATTATGAAACAATTGCAGCTGAGTTAGTATTTCGTTGGATTTATTTTATTAAGTTTAGTTTATAGTTTTGAGTACAAATTTTGCCTCCTCATTCCTGGAAGGCACAAGTCGCCAGTCTGCAAATGAATATCCTTCATGACAACGCACTAACATAGGGCATCATACCGCACAGATCTCGCTTTTTATATCTTTCCTCATGCTATAAAATTGAATAAATATCTAGCTCTACATAATAGCAGACGATAATGTAGCAAGTCGAAGGCGTAATAGATGGCTGTTGCAGAGAATAAAGTGCTAAAACAATAAGTAAAACAATTTTCTCTTCAAGGCGCTGCGTCTGTCAACGTGAGAGTAACAAAGTAACAACCGCGATCATTAATGAATAACGTTGCGGCATGGGCAGAATTCTGGGAAGCGGCTGAAAGGAAGCCGCGTGAGTTGTTTAAAAGATTCGAGCTGCCAAGTTCCGGATGTACGTTGTTTATTTTTCTCTCTGCTTTGTAACCTTTACACTTATCTCGACAGACTTTTTACAACGGGACGTCAGTTATTTGTTTTATGCGTCCGTCATGCTGAGAGATAATTGCTTGTCTCTTTGCTGTGTTATAAAGCCGAGTGACGCGCTTTTGTTTTGTGTCGTTGCCATTTTGATTAGGGGTACTCAGTACTCACGCATTATTATGTGCAATGGTTTTATTTGTTGGACAATGTAAAAGCTGGCTGCAGACCAACGGAAATGTATGTCGCGAAGTGATTTGTGGCCACCTTTTCTTCTTGTAATTAAATAATTTTATGCAGCTGCGGTTTTTTACGCAGTTATTCTTTAACGCATACACAGTTCAACAAATCATCTGTCCAGAGCCTTAAGCATCAATTCATTCAGATTAAGCTACGGTAACACCTTTCAGCATAGTCATTGATTTAGTTTCAAGACATAACATAGTGAATCGGATGAATTGTTTCCATCTTCTGCTTCAACCCTGAAATTTGTAAACTCCAAACTTTTGTCATAACCAAAGTCGTTGTTTTATAGAGAAATATACGTGCGCTATTGCTATTTCTTTTTGCTGCAATCAGGCCTATTTTCTAAAAAAGTTGCTACTGTAACAACTTGCTAATTGTGACAAAATGAATCGTTTTTTTGGCAGCTAATGAAATATTCTCCATTAAACATGAAGTTTCGATGCGATTTTGTCACCATTAGCAAGTTGCTACGATAACAACTTCGTTAGAGAATTGGGCCGAATCTCCATTAAACATGAAGTGTCGATGCGATTTTGTCATCATTAGAGTCGTTTTTAATTCTGTATTCATGTCTAGAATTCTCTTCTGTTTATGTAGAAAATGGAAAAATACGAATTATATCTTCGGTTGAATTGCTGTAGCAGTGACATTACCTGAACAGAGCTTGAAATGTTCGAAATTTATGACAAACACAAAAACTAATCAATTGGAGAACAATAGTCAGTAATCATGAATCAATCTCCATTGACTGTAACGTTTTGGTCCATATTATTTTTGAAGAAAAATGGACCAATGTTTCTAACGCCCATAAAGCACACCAAACAATGACTTCTTGTTTATGTAACACCGTCTCAATAATGGTGTGTGGATTTTCTTCACCCCAAAGTCGACAATTTTGCTTGTTAACGTAGCCATTTAATAAAAATTGAACCTCGAGCATTTTCGAAATAAATTTGCACAATTTGCAAACGTAGTTTTGGCTTCAGTCTATTGATAGTAAAATGGCAAACCAAACTGAGCAAAATACAGCTGTCAGCTGTCAAATTGGTTATCGTTGAAAAATAATAATAACCTCCGTTACTTGTTACTTGTTTATATTTAAGTTTGTTTGTCAGTCGAGTAGCTTCACTTAAATCACGAAACACTTTCAGAACTAGATAGTTATATTATAATTTGATCTATTAGTGGCACTATAAAAAGTATCTCGTGTTAGTAGTCGTCGCACTGTCCATATATCCCGATAACAAATTGAGACATGGACTGAACAACACGGTGCACAATATGTTCTACACAGCACAGTTCAACACGCTCACTCACGCACATTCACGTGGAGAGGAGAGCCACACTCGCAGAGAGAAAAAGATAAATGCCAGAGAGAGCACAGCAAAGCGCTCCCATAAATCTGTAACGAGATCCGGAGCCGCTGACTGGCAGACATCCGGAGATATTTACGACGTCCATATGCAAACTGTTTGAACATGGCTAGGCTAACAGCGGGATAAGTAATTAATGCGATAGCGGCAACTTTTATGAATAGCAGCTCTGATTCCATCAATTTATTACCGAAGGCGCTTGTCGAGCGGTCGCTTTGAAGTCGAGCTCAATCTGTGAGCCAAGCTAGCGAGTTCCGCGGCTAACTATAGCCGGCCAGCCACACCGTTCTGCCGAGTCATCTGACTGCGCAGGACCCTCCGCGCATGCAGCAGCCATCATTTTCGCACTGGCGCATGAGGTGCCACACTGACCGCCAAATACAAATTGTGATCTTACTTCAAAATATATCACAACACTATAATAATCTATGAAGAACTCACGTTTCTATTTTTAATTAAAAAATATTTAAAGCTCATACGGAAACAGACAGTTAAATAAATTTTAAAATATTTATAAAATAGATTAACAAGTTAGCATGACAAAACAAATTAATTTCAACATTTGATGTATATACATGCATGTTAATTTATTAAATGTATATTGATGAGTGTCGAAGCAACATATCTTTAATAAATTACTTAAATATCATTATTTGTTTGTATGCAAAATATATTTCAAAATTATCTGGCTATAAATATTAGAAATTTATTCAGTACAACAAAACAATACGAGCGATACTAGGAGGTACATATATTATAAGCAAGGTTGAATTGATGATGATTATTGACAATACTCCCTCTGAATATTAGGCGCTTGGATAATATTAATAATGATCTTATCAACCGTGTTTCATACACTAGTTTTTTTCTACTAGCTCTTTAATCCTTTCTAACGAATTTTATATTCATTACGCCATAAGCATTTTGATATGAATATTTATTAAAATCTACAAAAACTGAGGAGTCAGAAATTACATTCTACTATTTTTAACATTGTTTTGATTTGACATTTCGTTTTGGTAAGTAACAATGTTTGTAAAAAATTCAATGAATTTCTATTATAAATAAATAAATACTCATTTGAGTTTTTCTTTTATATGGAAATGCAATTATAACAAAAAAAAAAACTGTTCATTGTAATTGTCCGGTATTATAAAGAAATGTAACTACCACTTAAATTTACTTTACTTTTAAGTAAATTTAATTGTTTTTAACAAGTGTACATCATTTGAAATTATTTTATGACTTACTTAACATTTCCGTCAAAAATTTGATTGTCATTTGGATAAATTGATGTAAATTTAATAAGAAAGTTAATTTAACTAGAGTTAAAATTCTTTATGATACTGGGCATGGTGGGATAATTAAATAATATTATAATAAACATTATAACCTGTGGTTCCTCCTCCACTAACAACTTTGGGGGCTATGACTTGACGGCTGGTAACCGCATTTCATACGCAAAAATATATCACCTACCGAGATCTGCGCAAGCAGAGTGCCACACCCTTAATGGGTAAAAGGCGTGATGATATATTTATTTATTTATTATTTATAACCGATCTCGGTGGTGTACTGGCTATGTCACTAGTCTAGCACAGCAGAGTTCGTGGGTTCGAATTCTACTGAAGAACATGTCGTGTATGTTCATAATCATCCACTTTCCGTCTTCGTATAAAAAAATAAATATTTATCTTTTTGATAATTTAACAATAAAAATTATAAATAATAAACGCACAATAAAAAAAAAGCATCCGCAATTACACATGGAAAATATGACAGGAAAAAAATAGATATTTTTTAATTAGAGTTGCCAGCAAAAAATTAGGGGACAATTTTAAATTCATGATTAATACTTTACTTGCATTTAATGAATTAAATAAATTCAGAAGCTGAATTTTTTTGAAAAATTCTAATTATTATTGTAGGTCAATAATCATTACTGACCGTTAATTAAAGAAGGTAATCAATTATTAATCGTTACTAAGGAAGCGGTTGAGATAAACAATTTCCCGCCCCAAAATGAATTCAATAATGGCATGTTATTAGGCTAGAGCAAAAATATTCATAATAGCATAAAATTGTTGAGGACGACTTATATATCGCACGAATTGTAGCTAAATACAAATCAATTTAAATAATTTATTGAAAATTTATTTAAAACAAAGAATTGAAGATCTAAACATATTGATAAACAAATTTCTGTTCAGAGAAATTGAATCATATGGTTATAAAATTCACAGAATATGTTACGAAGAAATTGCCGAAATTTTTGCTAGCGACATTGTGAATTGAATTGAGGATCTCATGATCCAAAGTGCGATGCGTTAATAGCCTTCGAATTTTTCATCTGGTTTGAGTGTCATCTTGGGTATTAAGATAAAATAGAAATATCAAGTACCTATCAACACCATTTCAAAAAATCTTCTACCTATAATTCTTAACTCAAGCTATCAACACCTACCTACCATCAACTCCTTCCTTCCTTGGCACATGTTCGCGAACCGCGAGCTTCGCGTCTCTCTCGCGACCGCGGCACGTAATAAAGATGGGTCTGCTTATAGTACAAGAGGCGGAGTCTCGCACTGGCGGGTCAGTGGGCAGGCCTCCGCAGATGACGTCGCAATGCAAGATGGCGTCACACACGCACTAAGCACCGCTGAGCACCAAGTGACTTGCTTGTTGGCTGCAAGTTGCTGGATTCTCACCTGCTCTGGAAGGCGACATGTTGATGTTTTGACGGCTAGTGGTGTTGTGGTTATGGATTGCTGGAGCGGATTTGTTACCTGTTGAAGAAGAATGCTTGTTGAGGAATCTCCAGCTGTGTGTTCTTAAATTACTTAACATATTTTTTAAAACATATCAGTGCATTACTGAAAATGTAGTGAAATGATGGCATAAGAATTGAATTGACTTCTTCTCGACGAAAACAGCAATTTTAAATTTGTTTATACAGATAAATCAAAAGAATTAAGCTCGGGTTGATTGTCCTGTATAATAATACAAAGTTTACTTTTAAAACCGTCTTGAATTATTAAAATATATTACGTTATATTATTTCATCCAACACCTCACAATAAATGCTCTATAACTAAGGCGATTTTAAACAAGGAAAGTAAAAAGTTTCCCACTACTGGGTATAATTTTGAGAAAAGTCACTAGTGAGTATTTTTTATTTATAACAATAATAATAACACACAACACCTTGGTAACTACTTCGATTGGCATTTTAATTTAGAAAATTTAAATCATATGTCTCTGTCAAATAATATTTCTTTAATAAATTTTGCATTTATTAAGAGATGTTGGATAAAACGTTGTACTTCACACGTGGGTAATTCCTTACTTTGTCCACTTGTAAAGTAAATAACTATTACAACCAGAAAAGTAAGTACAGTATTAAATTAAAAATAATATACTAGTTTATCTATTTGAAATATTGTTACAAATATTTATTAAGCAGTGAATGTATGAAGTAACCTAAACAATTTTTCTTTTGGCTCATTTATAGATATGGTGAAATATTTTAGTTTGTAATTAGTGTAATTAATAGTTATTTACGTACAAATTACGAAACCTGTAAGGCTTGTTACATTTTACTTGAAACTGACATATGTGCCTGAAACATATTCAGAAATAAAACTTATATGAAATTAATTTTAACAAAAATATTCAGTCAGCATTTGTATGTTGCTAAATTAACTAGAAATATAGGTTTCTTTAGTTGATGTCAAAATGAAAAAATGTGTGTCGTTGAAAACGATTATTTTTGTGATATCCCTGATAATATTAGAGAAATTGCAATCGCTGCTCTTTCAGAAATCATAACGTTCAAGTTAAAAGAGAGTTATAAAAGAGAATATAACACTTTTGAAAATTGGAGCAATATAAAGACTGTTACTGAACCTAGAAGCAGTACTTTTAGCTTATTCTACTGTAAAATTTAAACAATATAAATCATGAACCCTTTGGAGTAATTAATAAAAATATGGATATAAAGAAGTATTATAATATAATTGGGTATTTAAAATGGAAATAAAATTCGTGTTCAATTCCTGAGTTATGTAAAATAAAGCTTTCTTGAGTGGTAAATGCCAAACAATTGTTTATTTTCATAGCAGTTTCAGGTAAAATTAGTTCATTTATGTCGTGTATTTTGAAAAAAAAAATACCACAATGAATAGTTGTAAAGTACATACTTTTAGGCCTAATTTTACTAGAATTAAAATCAGTCTGTTCCCAATGATTGAGCAAACTAAACTAATTTTTAGACAGGTAGAAAATTGAGTAACACATGGTGATCAGGAGATCCTAAATTAAATTAATGTATGTAAAGTGCAATTTTCAATTTCGCTTCTTGTAATTTTATTTGTAACTGCTAAGATATATCGGTTTTTTTTTTGTTTGTATACTAGGGATGTCATTGCCATAGTTACATGTAAAGTGATTGACAGAAATGTATTAAAGCCTGTTTTTTTTTTAATTATGAGTTCTGAAAGTGTTTGCAACTTATTGAAAATTAGGCATAATTTGCAGTAATTGAAAATAATAATTCCTGCCAATTTAATGTAATATTTTTACGTACTAAAGTAATTAATATAAATTAATTATTTAATTAAAATTAGAATTTTGTTCACTTATAAAAAAAATTAATACATTGCTGGCAATCATTTCAGTAACTACGATACGTGTACTGATTGATATCCTATGTATAGTATATACTGATTTAAAAAAACTCGCATCAGTATAAGGAAATGTATCAGGACACGTAAATAGAGAGAATGTATCAATAGCAAAAATTTATTTTCCGTGTAGTGACAGCAATTTAGATATTTACAATAAAACTATTTATATTTTCAAGTATATTAGTAATATAATATTATTTTCGATTGCTGCTAAAACAATCTAAATAATATCATATTACTAATATAAATATAAATATTATTATTGTAAATATATAAATTGCTGTCACTATACGTAAGATACAGTTTTGCTATTGTAACAATCCATTTTTTTTTTTCGTGAAGATATTCGAGATAAATTAGGAGTCTCTGTTATAGAAGACCAAATAAAACAATATCAAAGAAAATAGTATGATCATGTTATAAGAATAGACATAAAAATGGTACTTGAATATAAACTTCATGGGGAACGGTCTGAATGAGGATGACCAACGAAAAGCTGGAGCGTGCGGAACAGATTTCAAAGATGATGATTTTTTAAAATTAATGTAATGGTAGATATTAAAGACACTGTAGTTGACGCTCGCATCTGGCTTTTGCAAATATGTCAACCAAATCGCTAAATCGTTTTTGAAGCGAACATTACCAGGATGTTTTCCCTAGTTCTCCCAGTTATATTTTTATTATATTATTTGTTGATATAAATAAAAATCTTGGATTTCAGCCAATATTTTATTAAATACTACCTCGACTGGTTTCGACGCCACATACGTCTTCTTCAGGAGGTAATATTAATAGAGACTAAAACAAAACATGTTAAAATATGAATAAATAAATAAATAAATATGAACAACACAACATACATGAATCTCTTCGTCAGAATTTAAAACAATAAATAATATTATATTTTATTTATTATTATGTATTTATGTATTACTGGCCGAAAAACCTGCAAACATATTTGATTTAAAATCAATCGGTGGTCCTCTCTCGCGTTCCTGTTCCTGATCGCTCCTCCGCCACTGGTTGTACGGGAACGGAAGGCTGTTACCGAAGCCATTCGCACGTCACCGTGTTAAAGAGAACGACCACATAAATAAAGCTGCGAGATCTCATTTCGCCTTTCCGAGTTGATGGTTTGGCTGCTCGTAAAACACCCGTAAATCTACTAAACTATGAGTGCCAGACGTCCTTCCCCTGTCTCCTGTGCCTCCTTCTGGTCGACGACTGGGGACGCCACGACGCAGACACGCTACGTGCCTTCAGGAGCGCCGAGACCTGATATGTGAAAGATGGTAACCAAAAATAATTTAATATGCAACAATCCTTTAGTTCATTGATAAAATTCCTTCAACCTAACTAAAAACGCATTCCGGAAAAATCACCGGTGGCGGTTAGAAACAAAGGCGCATCCACATTGTGTTCCAATGAATGAATTCATTAAAAAACAACCGACGAGTTGCAGAAATCAAACAAATGAATACGCAAAGACTTGCCGATCCGCGAAACGATGCAAAAATGTTGCTTCTGAATACAATAGAGGGTTCGATTGACAGGTGACAGCCGACATTGACAGATGAACGGCCAAATAAGTATAAGTTCTTGGCGATGCCACGCTGTGCATTATAATGTACCGCTAAATGTGGCCTCCGCTGAATAAATTTCAAATATTTTAACCTGATCTTGAGGATTCTCCTGAATATTGTATTTATTCTCAAAGAATTCGGTTTAAATCGTTTGTACCTGTCAGCGGCAATGGGACAGTATAAACAATAGCGGGAAACATTTTTATAGTCCTTTCGCTCTCATAGACTCTGAGCTGAGTGGAAAAAATTCATAATGGCTCGGTTGCAGAAATAGTATATTACATACCAAGGTGGAAAAGTGTTTCATTGTAGCCGAAGGTTAACTATAATGAAACTTTCCATTAAGGTTTGTATACTATTTTACTCACAATTATAAATTAATAAATGTCACAAATATATAAAAAATTATTATATAGGATATATTAGTCGAAATTTGGACCAGAAAATAATCAAACACTCGTGACTCATGAGACTGAGGAACAAGAAAATATGGTTAGCAATGTTGTACAATAATAGTATATTATAATATAAGTGTATAAGTAAGCTTTTAAAGCACGTACTAATAGTCTAAAAGTACGACGCTAAGCATAATCCCACATATAATAATGCGCTATTAACATTTGCTTTTTCTTAAAGCAATATTTTTGTTTAGTAGGTGGTCTGGTGAATAATGCATTTGCTTTGTAAACAATTTCGAAGTGACATTTATATTTGTCTATAAATTTGGATCTTTTATTATTTAAAAGTAAGAATTAGGGAATACCGAAATGACTGACTGAATGTAAATTAATGGTTCGAATTCAACCCGAACTACGGCAATTTGCTTCCACAGGAAACCCTATATTATTCATATGCCGATAATAATTAATATCTATATTATTCATAAGCAGTTAGTAATCAAATATGCATTGATTTCGCAAGTTGAAAAGTGGCACCTTTCCGAACGGTTGAACAATGAAATGTAGGAATAATTTACTTTCCAACTGTAAAAAAGTCGGAAATTTATTTATTACTAACTGAATTGAAAAAAGATTGTTAACGCCGTTGTTAATGTAACAACCTGTTTTACATTTTTCATGTAACCAAGAAAATGGATTTTTAAAAGTGATATTTGATTGGTTAACTACGTTGTTATGCTAAAAATGGAGTTAACTATGTCCAATTATTAAAATACAGTTGCAGAAGTAATTCTTTATCCTCTAATTTATTCAATAAAAATAATAAAATAAATAGAAATTTAATCCAAACAGCAATCAACATAAAATGATAGCATAAATATTTAATAATCTAGACTAATATACCGCTGAAATACTAGTACAATTAAGTAGTTTGTATACTAAAAAAGATAGCCAATTACTATAATTACATTACTTTCTAAATATAGTTTATGTCCAATACCGAATCAAGCAAATATCATTTATCATAAATTATTAAAAACGACACAAAACAAACTAAAGTAGACTAATTATTATATTACAAAAATATTTATTTACAATGAATATTAATGGGTATACATGAATGATTATATGCCATTCTGAGAATTAACGATATATTTTTTAAATGAAACCAATTGGATCATTACTTTTCCCGTATAATTAAAAAGATTAATGGATATAGCGTCGACAGTTATTTATTATGTTATCTTTATACCTACATATCGCTTTATCGTGTTTTGTAAATGAATATTAATTTCTACGATATGTCAGGTATTAATATGTTGTAATTTACACAGAATTTGAAGAAGAATCAAATCTTGATCGGTGGAGATCATTAATTATTGAGAAATAATACAATCGTGTAATCAATAACACTAATAAATACAGCCAAAGGAAAATTGCCCAAAACTCGTAGGTACACAATTTTCATTTTAAATTTATTTCTGTTAATTACTTATTCACTACTTATGAGTGATGAATTAATTAAGTTGACAGTTTTGGGCCACTATATAGCAGTTGTGATGTCACAAAAGAACTTGAACTTTTTATTATCAAAAACATAATTAATTAGCTCGCCCGTTTGCAACATCTGGAAGCAGTGGAATCACTGAAATATAGTTATACTGGAACACGCACTTGTAGTATTTTACGAAAGCCTGGCTAACACTTATTTGTTTGGTGAATTATTCCCGAAATGGGGTATTTCACCATTTTTTTATTTTTTTTTTTTTTATGAAACTTTATCTATGTATTTGGAAGACTATCTACACTTTAAAAAAGTCTTAATTGTTATTCATTAAGCCACAATGATTTTTTTAAATGTTGTGACGTCATAGTAGAGGTGTTGCTGGATCTAAAACAGTACAGATTATTAATAATTATAGTCATATATTTTTTTACTTATTTTATTATTATTTTATACAATAAAAGAGAACATTTATGTAACAAAAATTATTTAAATCTCTACTGTTTTAGATCCAGCAACACCTCTACTATGACGTCACAACATTTTTTAAAAAATCATTGTGGCGTAATGAATAACAATTAAGACTTTTTAAAAGTGCAGATAGTCGTCAATATATATAAAGTTTCATAAAAAAATATTTAAAAAAATGGTGAAAGACCCCATTATAGGTCGCATTGAATTACCAGGTTTATGTATTTTAGGGAGAAAGTTTCCCTAAAATACATAAACAGGTAACTAATTTGTTTGTAAAACGGTTGCTATGCGTTTGTTGAGCTGTTTTTGTGTTTGTTGTGAGCGGTTTCTATGTAATCTCATTGTACAACAAAGACAAATAGCCCTCAACTACCTGTCTCCCTCAGCTCGCATTTTCGACGTCATTGAGCGTTCCAGTATTATAATATTTCAGTGGTTGGAGTATGTTTGGGTTGCTCGCCTCCTTCCATATTAGGTGCGCATGTCTTCCGTCAATTTGCCTCTGTAACAATGCACCTCCAGAGCTCGCGATGGACACCAATCGCGTCGCTGGCCGGTGCCGCCATGTTTTTACCAACCCTCGGCTGGATATTTTGTCCGCAGCTCACGGAGCGATTTTTACTGAGGCGACTTGATATTCACGACGTGTGCTCGTCTCATATGCGACAGGTATCTCGCTGACGAGATCAGAGGCAAGCCGCCTCGTTAAAACTCGGCCTGCGAGACCGTCATTGATGAATCGAGGGACAGCAGACGTGCAGAGACGGACTTGGATTTATAAGCTGCAGAAAGACCAAATATTTTGTTTTGTTTCAACCGCATCAACACATACGTAATTCTCAAATTCCAGAAGTCGAAGAGGGACAATAAGTACAATTACAGTTGATTTTTCTGCCCCGAAATGTCTTTGCAATTATCCCTCATTTCAATGCTTAACGTTCATTGGACATAGTAATCAAACTTCTTCAAAAACAATAAAACACAATTATTTTTTATAAAAATTTTGGATTAAGATCTGTAAATATGTTTTACTATGATTTTTGAAAGATTTTTCGACTTATTGATACAAAACGGTTTTTTGCAATGAAATACAAAAATCTACTCACTACTTCATTTAACATGAATTGTATGCATTCTATATATTTTATGAACAATACATTTATTGTAACGATTAAACAAATAAAACCCTTAAAAATAAGACAAGAAAATATTTGAAGATAAAATTTACACAAAACAATTGCAGTACCAACACTCATTTATTGGAGAGCAACAAGGATAACAATCAGAAAAGAAGAAAGCAGAATACAGATGCAGGAAATGAAATTCCTAAAAAAGTAAAAGTATGCAATAAAATAGGCAGAATTAGAAAGAAGATATCAGAAATGAATTAAATATATACGAGTTTGATTTAAATGAAAAAGTGAGGCAATACAGAAAAAATGAAAAGGATATTTAGAAAAAATGGAGTTTTGAAAAATATTTTATTTAAATACGTTTCGCATAATTCTACATAATTTTTCATCAAAAAAACAAATGATTAACGTAAACAAGTAAATAGAAACAGTAATTTGGAAACAACAAATTCTGATTCTTTAATAGATTTCTATAGCTTCCCCTATGAGTCTGTCAGTATATTTCAGTCTTGCTATAATTTTAATATCTTCAAAATTTTACACAAAATAAATATTATGGCAAGATCTAAAAATAATAATAATCAATCAATCAATCAACATTGAAGATTTAATTATTTATTATTTCTATTTACTTGTTTGTCAAAATAAATATGATATTAATTGAAAGTATAATTTATTTAATACAATTTTGTCGAGCACTATATTGACTACAACCAATTCACTAAAGCTAAGTTTTCTCCCAAATTATACATTTTAATCAAGACACTTGAAATTAAACATTGATGACAGTTAAAACCATTTGGCATATTTGTTTTTTTTTTGTCCTTTTTCCGGTTCCAGGTATAGTAAACTATTTACTTACTTTTTCCGATGTAAAATAATTAGGAAAACCAATAATTTGGCATTTAAAAAATAGCATTAAAAAGGCTATTGTTCGTCCTTCGATTCACCATCCAGTATAATATTAATGATAGAGCTCATTACAGACCTGCATCGTTTAAAATATGTACAGGATAAAAAGTATATTATATGGTAGGTTTATATAAATATTCATCTAATGAGAATGCTTGAAAATTATCTACCTACGTAATAAATAATGTGTTGAGTAAAATTGCAGTCCAGACTTAATCGTGCAAAAATTTTAATAATTTCTAATTATTAAGATGTTATCGTACAGATTATAAAACATGTTATGAATTTGCAACCTACAAAGTTGTGTGCAATTTAAAGCTATTTATAATAAATTATATACTTACGTACACTTATCTATAAAGGTAGCATAAAAATTATAATGACTTTTAAAAATAATTACTTCCCTACGAACGAACTATATTAAAAGTACAACAATGTAGTGATATCCTAATCAAACATAATTAAGTAATTACATGTTAGTCTCTCAACATTATCTTTAAATCATTAAGTTTAATCATCAATCAGTTTCTGCGTCTCCATGGCAAACACAGGGCAATTCCCCTGCTCAATCATGCAGAACTGCTGCAGAAGCGATCCATCGATGGCAGATAACCGATAGCGGGCTGCAGTTGCTGATGGACAGCCGATATGGATAGCCTGACAAGATGTATGCTGCGGTTTCGTAGCCTGACACGGTAAATCCTAATAAAAGTGACATATACGCGTACAACGCAATGAGATAAAGCTGAGATTGTTGATCGAGAATTTATAAATGATTATGTGCGCTCGACAACAAAGTAGCTTGGGGTATTTGATTGCGGAGGATGTTTTTATTTTTAGTGAATCCACTTGATTGTGGTGCTACTTGTTACTAGTAGAGGTTTATGTTGGGAAACATGTTGCTCTTAGGGTTGTTCTTTCTATAAAATACCGAATAAATTATTCGTCGAATAGATGAAAAATGTCTCATCTCTAAACTACTTCCAAGTAAAACATTACTTCTGTGACTGATAGAAATACCAATTTTACATACAAAAAAAAATTTTGATGAAACTAATCTAGTTTCTGATGCTTTGTCCAAATCTGCAATGAAAAATAGGGGTTCCCATTTAAGATTTTATTGTATCTATCATTTTTAGCAGGATCCCCCCTTCAAATTATTAAACTCTTACCTGGGACATTTCCAGGAGGTAAATTAAAATAAGATATTCTGTTTATTAAGCTCTATAGACCAGTGTTGCCACCTCGTGAGTAATAAACTAATTACTCATTTAGTAAGAAATTGTCACACATAATATACGATTTGAGTAAAAGAAAGAAAACAGGGATAATTTTTCAAAAATGAGTAATTTCTATAAATTAATGTAAAACAAAATATTTATACGTTTGATAAATAAAATATATTGAAAAAATAAAAACTGTATTTACTGTTGACAGTTGACATTGCTGGTGACACTGATTCATTGATTTTCATTACGTTTTTTTTTTTTTTTGGTTGTGTAGAGCTAGAGTAGGGTACTGTTGTATTGTCCATCAGAAGGTTCCATTTCAAATGAATCTAATACCCGTACTAAAATATCTTGATTGTTTATTAATAAAAATTTCAAATATGTTGACAGCACTATAGATCTTTCTAGGCCCTAAGTTGATTGACTACATCTTTCCACACTTCCTGTTCATGGCTCTAGCTCTCCAGTTCTTCACACTAGTAGGTCGTCCGGTCACCTATTTTTGGGCTTGTCTCTCCTCTTGTAATTTTATTGCTTAGTATTTCAGATTTGTTGGCATTCCCCTTGTTGCAACCTTTGGATATGCCCTAGTCATCTTATTCCTTACATTTTCAGTTGGTTCGTAATGTTTGCTTCAGCTAGTATCTCCTCTACATCATTATCAGTTTTTTTTCTTCCTTGTTCCCCATCCTTGATTTTCCCATACATTCTTCGAATAATCTGAAATCCTTATGTTTGCAGTTGTCTTCTTCTTGTTTGATAAGTATCCAGGATTCGCATCCGTAAATTATTGTTGAGTCTATTTTTTTTTTGTACAAAGATGGTAAGCGGACTAACTACGTTGCTCATATTCCGCCTCATGAGTGAATGATTGAGAATATATGTAAATAACATAAATAATCATGCTTTTTAGTGGCATTCGAACACTTGATCTCTGGTGTGCTAGGCTAGTGACATATCTAGCTACTAAGCCATCGGGATCGGCTTAGGTCTAATTATAGTTTTATATATTCGTTGTGTGATATTTTGTGACACTTCTTTTTCTGAGAGAAGCTAACTGTTTTTCTTTTGGCAGTCACTCTTTGTGTCATTTTCTTTTTGATAGTGCATGTACTTGTTTCTACTACCAAATGAAATAGTATTCTGTAGAAGTAGAAACGGGCTATATAAGTACAGAATGAATAAGTGTACTATAACTGCTATCCGTATTTGCATTTCCGAATGTCTTACATGTCAGCTTATTACATTTTAATCATTCATAAATATGTCTCATTTAATCAGCTGCGTTGTCGACAAAGAGCTAGCGACAGCAACATTCCGACGGACGTGTCACTGATATACGGGTGTAGGTATCAGGTGTGGCCCGCTATGTCGTGTCCTCATTAGCAATTTTAATCATTCATACAATTACGGTGTGCGTACTTTTTCCGCGGGTGGTCGCCAGAACGTTCGACTTGGCGACAGCGTCATTTGCATGTCGTTAATGATGGCTTCTCATATCGGGCACCGCGGCAATTAACAGATTATGGATGTGTGTCTTCGTGTTGGAAATTATTGATTTGATTACCGATAATCTGCTGGTGATTTAAAAGTTAAATGTGATCATTATAATTATGCTGCTTGTGTGTCTATTAGTCATGTCGAATTTGTTGTTTTCCTGTGATTAGTTAGTACCAACTTCAGAAAGAAAAGTTGCTGTTTTATGATGTTTGTAATTAATTTGCTTACAGTTTATAGACTATGTATGCAAATTGTGGAATTTATGCAGATATAATTATGCTTGGAGATTATATATAATTAATTAAATTATAATTGCGATACTCACGGAAAATACTCTTTATACTAACAACCATAGTTGAGCAAATAACAGTACACTGTACGTAAATGGATTTCTGCAGAATCCTCGTTTAACTACGATTAAAAACTTGTTGAATAAATAAATCTTATACATTTCCGAAATTTCGACACGAAACGTATTTGTCCGTCGCGCCGGACAAAAAATAACAAATTCTGAAGTCTTTTCCGATCAGATGTCTAGATCTTTCTCAGCGAATGTGAAATATATCAGCTCTAGAATATACAACCTGGCTGCATATCATGCGTTTAACTTCACATTGCACCCGATTCCCAAAAGCCATATGATCCAGAAGTTTTTGATAGTCCAGGATATTCATGCGCAATAATTTTTGCGGATGCGGATTATATTCTTACAGATAACATAAATAATTTTAGGTGAACTTGAAAAACTTTTGGCAATGGTTGATCAATTTTAAGACCAGGTGAATTTTAAAACAGCCTATTCTTCGAAACGAAGATTATTTAGTACATATTATGTTAATTACTCAGAAAAGTGAAATATCCGTAATTTATTTGTTTAATATCAATATCTCTTCTTGACTACATACAGACCACTATATATGACAAAAGACAATAAAAATAATAGCAAGATTTAGGATAGACAATGAAGAAAATAGAAATAATTACTAGACAAGAGATGATGACATCACTTAAGAAGAGACAGTACAGGTAACCTAAGAAATAAAAAATCAACACAACAGATACTACATGAATAAAACCCAAACACCGATTGGATGAAGAGAGTTTACCGAAACATACCAAATATTTATACTTAGTATTAGTTTTTAATATAAACAAATAAAATACCACTATGATAATGTAGAAATTTGAACATTGCAAGGTAACAAATATATTATTAACTACTACTATTAAAATTTTAGGAAAACATTTTGGATAATTTGGATGCGGGAAATTGATCCGTTTTAACGATATGTTGTAAAGAGATAATTTTGGGAATAGACGCAGTGGTTGGACGGTGTCAGGGAGAAGTTAGCGGTAGTCACGGCGAGCTTGGCCCGGGTCCGGGTCCGGGCGAGGTCGCCGGTCGTCGGCGATAGATTTCCTAGAGCGCGGCCAAGTGGGTAAGTTATTGGCGGGCCGGCAGCCACTTTAAAACCAGTAGCCGCTCATCTCTCACGCGGCAGATGACATAAACGGCCCGACATTCCTCTTACAAGCGCTTCTTGTAAGAGGCGAACCGCCGAACCAACCGACGCCGCACACTCCGTTTTGCTTCACAAAAACCTACACTCTTCTGTCCTCATTGAGAGGCACGACGATATACAAAAAGGACATATATCGTCTCTACAACCGCTTCACATTTTTTGCATACTACAAGCACTATTATGTTTTTGGGCTATAAATAATAATAGTTTATCACTATTACTGCTACGATTTATATGCATTGGGTTACCACATTTCACGCAGTATCTCCTTAATTTATCGGCGAACATTCCTCACCAGTCAATTATGCAATATCTTATGATGCATAACGTCATATGAAACACACACGATAGTGAAAAACTTCTCTGATCCAAACCTCGATCAAACCGAACTAGTATCTCAGTACGACCTAACAAATCTTGCAAAAGCTGAGTGTCCTACTCAATAAGGTGTTGATGGCTTAATGAAATTTTATTTGTTACTATACTGGTCATTTTTGGGAAGATGTAAAAATAATTTACATTACAAGACCGTTACTCAGAACTTTACTGACGAACACGGTACCTAACGAGCGAACGAAGCGAGCTTGTCACCCGTGCAAGCATGTAAAGTTAAGGATACAGTCGAGTTTTGCAGGCTTATTGAAGAGACTGGTAAAATTTTACAGGCTTATATTTTAATAAAATAATTTTGTAAATACTGTGAAGGTGGAAATACAATTTTTTTTGCGGTACGCTTGTAATTAATCTTTACTTGGCTCGGTGGATTATGGAGGCTCACTCTTTCGTCGCCCGCCCGTAAAAATAAATTTACTACGCACGCCACGTAAATTATTTCATACTGTATCATATCTACATGTTTACCGGACTAATTTCAGACAGGTAAACGAGACTTTGGAATATTGAATCAACATTATAATTTAAAAAAAAATTTGGTTGCTATCATAATTTTTTTTAAATTTTTAATGTGTTAAATACAAATTTATTGTTTTAAAAAAGGAAGAAAGAAGAGAGAAAGTAAATTTTGGTTCATTCTCATTTCGAAATTCCTCCTTCTTCGCCTCGTTCGGAAACATCTTATACACACCGTAAAAACTCATTTACCGGATGACATTGATAACTATTACGGACTCAGTTCTTAAAAAGATTCTTTACCACTAGAGACAGTGCTCAATAATACATACAATTCAGTAAATCGGTACATCGCAAAAAATCTAGCCCACACAGTAATCTGTTCTAAGCAGAGTACCACCTTTAGAAATGGGTAAATGGCGTGACGATATAGTATTATTTTATGACAAAAACAATAGTAAAACCATTACACGATATCCGCTGATCCGTTGTAACATTGTAGCAAACCTTAGGCAGCGTGTATCCAGCGGGCAGTGGCACATCTTTATCAAGTGCGAGCCATTAATCACGGCCGCCGCTGATAATCGCGCGACGCCGGCCAGCGGCTACAAATGGACGCCGCAATTAGTCGAGCATTTTCGATGGACGTCTCGGCTGGGGTCGGGGTCCGTGAGGACGCTTAGCACCCGACCCTGCTGTTTTTCCTGGATCTGTCCGGCCCACCAGCTCATTTATCAAGTTGCTGGCGCTGTGATCAGGACGGGATTTTTCTGAGGGGTCCGTTCTTGGTTGGAAATATCCTTGTATGTATGTATGTACATATGAGGTCTGTTCCGAAACTTACCGAGATTTATTTTATTATTAAATTTACTGATTATTGATTCTTTTCCTAGCGATGTTGCATTGTTGCTCCAGTAAATAGCACATTTTAAAAATCGCTACTAACACTTAAAAACGTTGCATTTAAATAACAATTTCACGAAATCTAAAAGAGATATCAACAATCCAAAAACATGTGATTACAACAGCATATTATCCGAATAATTCAAAGTTCATATTGCACAAATACGCACAATTTCTCTACTAATAATTATTTCGGGAGGGAACTGTAGTCAAGATTTTTTCCTTTATTCCCAACACATCCGTCGACTATTTTTCTTTTCTTCCTTGGCACAGAGCAACCGATGGTAGACGGCAGCGGAAACCAACATGATGTGCTGCAATTAATATCTGACTGCGAGCAACTCGCGACCAGAAGCGATCAGCAACTAATGTCTCTCGTCCGGATGAAAACCTCGATAAATCATCGAGTCGCCGCTGCAGCCGGAGAGTGGATGGCGGTGGCGGACATCTTCCGATGAATCACGCGTTCAATTTGAACACTTTTACCTCTCCCGACAATAATTAATTATAGCAATGTCAGGACGTTTATACACCGATTCATTTATCTGCTGTGAACTTCTGATTACATTCTTTTAAGAACTAAGGGTTTTGATTAATGGTGCAGACCGGGTGGTCACATTAAGACTATCTTCGACTATCTCGTTCCAAATCTGGCTTTCTGTTATCTGGATTATAGAGAAGTGAAAACTTCTTTGCTAAGTTATCCGTTAGATTTCTTCTAGTTCTAGAGAAGATAATTAGGCAATTTGATTTGATTATTAATAGGGACTGTGTCCAAATTTATATTTTTTTTTATATATTAAACTAGATATGAGAATAAAATGTATGTATTGTTTAGGAGAAAGTATACGTGACGTAGTTTTGGTAATTTAGAGATAGTCAGATTTGGACAGAAAAGATGGATACAAATGTCATTTTGCGCTACATGTTTATGGCATCTGACATACGTCAGTTTCACAGTGCTTCGACTTGCCTCAAAAAATTGAACTGCCCAATGCCATCAATGGTTCCACCAAAACTACGTCATTTAAAGGCGCGACTTGCGTTTGAAATTGGAAATACTATAAAATACAAGATTATACAGTGCAAGTGTGAAGTTTGGCACTATCACAATAATTATTTGTTAGATTGTCTTTTGTTTTTGAATAATGACGTCAGCGATTTTTTTTTCTTTTTAATTGGGAACTGTAATATTTTATTACGAATTGGACATAACATGAAATTCACAAAAGGGATTAGCGCTAACTCCATTTTTATTATTAATCGTAACTTCATTTTCCAATCTCAGAACATATTTATTTAAACTAAGATTGTAGTTAAGATTGGTTTGCATAAAATTTGACATATTTTATTAATTTAATTAATTTTGAAACAAAGTTACAGATTTTGAAAAAAAAATGGAGTTAACGTTACTTCTTTTTGTGAATCTGCCTGTATTTGTTAAAAATGTTAATATTGTATTTTAAAATTTTCGAGATAATTGCTTTTAAAGTAATAAAGAAAAATCTAATAACAATCAATAGTTCAATGTTTTAATAAACAAAAACAAAAAACAAAAGACATTCTAAAGGTACACTAAAATATGTCTCATTTAAGATAAAAATTTACGTGTTCGATGATTATTTTGTTGTTAATTCCAAATTTTACATCACAATGTGTATGTTCCGCCCAAAGACATTGTTAACTCCACCAAAACTACGTCACGCTAAGGAGCGACTTGCTTTATTTTACCACAAAACTATGTAGTTTAACATCATTGTTAATTTAGGTACTTATTTTATAAATTGATCTTTTAAATTCGATTATAGTAACAGACCCAAGTCTGTCGCATCGCAAGCCACGCCATTATAAGTATATAAGTGTAAGATTAAATCGTCATTTCAATTTGATGTCGAATGTGTTTCTCGTTAGTGCTTAATACAAGTGGATAAGTAGATTTGAACTGTATTTAAGTAGAATTTTCTTTAATTACTGTTGCTTAAAACATTCATTGTATGACAGACGTATAATTTATCATAAGCTAAATTACAAATTTATTACAGTTATTTGTTTGTGGCGGCGGGCATTTGAGCTAAGCACTGAGCGATTGCACGTGTTAAGTCCAACGACAAGGAGTGTTAAAAGAGAAGCACGAAAAGCTTAAAACTATAATTATAAAACGATTTCTAGCTGTCATAATGCAATTCAGTTTATGATCTGTGCTTCACAAACAATAATTTAATTCTTGTTATTCGTAGTAATTATAGGAAGCACAAATAGTAATTGGCAATTACTTTCCACACAAAAAGCGGTGCGCCCGGCATTTGAGCGCGATAGCGCGGTATATAATCTAACTGTACACATAATAAGCAATTAGAATTAAAGGAATTACAGCTGAGTGACCGGCGCGACCTAATGACAGTGTTATTTCCTCGTCGAATTAGCGACTGATTCTAGTTTCGCGTGTCGCCGCGTCGCGCCGCTGGCAGAGATGCAGTCGGAGATAGGGCCAGGGCGTTAGGTTAGGTGATGAAAAACCACCGTAACTACGACATATGGTTTGAAATGGTTCATGATTTTGTAAATTACACCCTGCAACAGAAGCAGACACGACAATTGGGGCTAATTTGTCACTTTGTTTTTGTGGTTGTAACACCATCGACAGCTGTTTACCTGCTGGTAGAAAATGTTTCAATATCTCTGAATCTTATTAAGAAATATTCCACTTGATGTTGTTGCAATGGAGTTCTTCACTTAAGTCACAAAATGGCAAATAAGTCATTTATAATTATAACCCAAGAACATTGTACTAGATATGTAAAAATAATACTTATTTAAGTCGATTAAATTGTATAACGAGTGTAGAATTAAAATTTTATTAAACAATCAATTGAAATTTAACGAAACGACGTTTATTTTGAAAATTTTGAAATCTGAATGACAAAAATACATAACTCTTAACAATTAAAAATTAAAACTGAAACCTAGCCATACTACTTCATGCCTTTAAAGGCAAGAAAATTTTAAATGAAGAGTAAGTGAGTAGATATAATAGAAATTTTAAAAAATATTTATTTATTAAAATATTTGAGTTTTATAGATAGCAATTCTAGCGTCATTATGTTTCTCTGTGCTTCTCTCTCACACATCTACTCTATTCCAAATTCTTTGTACTTGTCTTATTATTGAGCTGTCAGATTGTCGAAGTATCAAATTGTTGGCACATAATTTTAAGATTTTTGTTTTGTTTTGAAGCCGTAACCAAATAACACAAATCAATTGAATTTGAATTGAGAATTTGCGAAATAATGAAACTACGTGGTTAGGTAGATACAACGAAATTAAAGACATGTTGAATTAGCAGTGGTAAACTAAAATAATCTAACAATTAATTTATGTTTCTCCCTGGAATAACTGGTATTCATGTATATTTTAATTTTTTTACAACAAAAAGGGTTTTTAATTCCATTTCAATAATTTTCTAAACGAAGCAATAGAACATTAATGTGAATACAATTATTTACAATTCCTACTGTTTGAGATCCACAACATACGAAAACTCTGACGTCACATTTTTAGAAAATCATTGCGGTTTAATGAATAACAATTTAGATTTTTTAAAACTGTAGATGGTCTTTAATTAAGATAAAATTTCTTTAAAAAAAATAAAAAGAAAATAGTGCAGGACCACTGTTATGCTTTTAACCTGTCCAGCAGAAAATTGTTCCGCCAATAACAATTTATATTTGTTGCAGAAATCACACTCTTCTCTGAATGGATTTTGATCGTGCAACTACCCAACATCCAAGACTACAAGCATTTGTTTTAGGTAAGTGTTAGTTTCTATTTAGGCAAGGTACATAGTTATTTTCTTTCCTCAGTCTCTTTCTCGAGTACGCTACATAGAATAAACACTGAATAACAATGTTATTACATACTTGAATTTCTTACGGAAATGTTAACATTATAATAGTATTATTTATGTTTCCTAAAGATATAAATAATCTTAAGGCCGGAATAATTCATAATACATACGGTTTTGAAACGTCGTCGACTTTATTTTTTATTTTCATAAAATGTAAATCCCGTCTACATGTAAAACAGTCGTTCAACAATCACACCTACAATCTTAGATAAACGTAAACCTTTGTACCGAGCTTTCGACGTTCATAGCAACACTTGATATTCTCGTCTCGTTATTTTTCGTCCAGTCAACGTTGCATATCATGGTCGGATCGAAACCTGAAGAATATATAAACATATATACGAGTACAAATAAAATAGGCCCCTACTTCATTTTTCTATTAACATTATAAATACTTAAAATCTAGGCTATAAGTGCTGTTACAGAAATTTATATTAATAAATATATTAATTAGTAGGTATATTATTAAATGTAATATAGAATAACATTGTTTTATTGGTCAGTTATTCTATGTATTTATAGTATATAATTATATGAGGGTATGAGGGATTATGACAGTCACGAGCCGCAGACGAGTGATGCAAATCACCCGAGTGAATAATGACCATAATCCTGAATATAATACTGTATTATTTTCTACTCCTGTGAATTGGGAAATAACATTTAGCACTTTTAAAAATGATTGAAATCGGTTGTTGTAAAACAACATCAAAATACACAATGACAACTGACTACACTATCTACTGTCAAACGATTGTAGCTTGGTGATCCACATCACTGCTTAAAATAAACAAGAATAATTGATTTCTTGTTCTGTGCTTGGTCGAGAAGACTGAATTATGAATCTATAATTCATGATAGTTATGACTACTATAATTAATCGAAAAAAGTAAATAAAGGGGATATATTTACACAGGAGTAGAAAAAGGTAATTTAATGTATTCTGTATGGAAAGAGGTATGTTAACAAGGATTTGTTTTATGATGTTTGCCATACAGTGTTTGTATCTTACTTGGGTGTGTTTTATATAAGTTGGTATTAAAACATGTAGGGGATTCTGTTTTGTCTAATAGTTTCGGCCAAGATACAACGTTTATTAATCTGTCATTACTGTATGGAAAATGCATACTAGTTATAGGTACATATACCGGGAATTTTTTTTACCAGTTAGAATTAATGTGATTGACAGCAATATACTAACGATTTTTTTTTAAGTATAATTTACATTGATTATTTATAATAGCCAATTAAACTGAAACAAACAATGAAAGATTAAATGTATAAGGAATTTATTTTAAATAATTTAGTACTTAATAAAGTACATTAAATTGGTAGAAATTATTATTTTTAATTACTGCATTACCGCACTTTGTTTACCGAACTATCACTCTGAATTCAATCTAACTGAATTAGTGAAGGGTGAAGTAATACGAAACATCATTACTTTTAAATTGGATAATGTACTCGTATTATAATATAATAATATACAAACAGATCTGAAAATACCTCTCAACGGTGTATGTTACGGCCCAAAAGAAAACATTTATAGCGTCGTTTCTATTGTAGAAGAAGTAAGTTTCGTTTTAGGTTTAAAACTAGCGGCATTCTATGAGTATCCTTGTATATTTATCTTATTTTTCTGATGGATTTATTAGCTGAAACTAACGGTGTGTTGGAGTGTAATAATTATTATCTGTTCTCTTATAGTTTTGCTAATTTTCCAGATTTTTCGTTTATTTCCCTCAACTATTCTTCTTTTCATTTATTTGCAATTTGTTTCTTTGACTGCTTATTGTTGTTACTACGGGTGGGTTTCCTACTATTTCTGAGCACTCGCGTACAGCATTTTCAATGTTCTGAATATTCCGTCGGTTCTGTCGCATGCATAATTCCCACCGCCCACGAAATCCGCTCCTGGCCGGTTGATGGATCACACATTGTGTGCGCGCCGCACAAGACATCAAATAAACATTTGACTAGCAGTGGATGCGTTGGCAGGCGGTGGCTACCGTATTCGAGACTCGTACGAAGCTACCTGCGAACCAAGCTGGTGACAGAGGTGGCTTGGGTGCGACTGCTTGGGCTGGCGTGACTCGTGACTTAAGCCCACTGCACACTGGAACATTACCGAGATAAATCTGTGTGAGTGTGATTGATGATTTGTGGTGACTACATTCATTATTGTTTTTGGTCTACCGGGTTACTCTTCCGTCACCTTTGATTGCTATATACAGGATGTTTCATTTAAGTGTGCTACCATTAATAAACAAACCATATATTTGACGTGCATTTTTTCTATTTTTGATCACTGATAAATATAATTAAAAGATTCCGGATTACTTTTCAAATTGTACCTTTCGAATTTAAATTGGTGTTATCTAAATAATCCAAATTACACCAAAACCAAGTATGACAAACAGCTGCGACGGGCAGCACTAACAAGCACTATCCAACTGACCATGATCGCACATCAGTCTCCGGGAAGTCAAAGAGGCCGCTGTCCCTGCCCGCGAGTTTCATTTCAATCACGTACGCTTATGTATGGCGGCGCATTAGCCATAACTAATTATCGGCCGGCTATTTACAGAACGTAGCCACTAATTTTATGTTCAGATGTTATATGGGCCGACTGTACCGGCTATTTCAAGAATGAGATCTATGCTTGTGATTCTGAAGCCGACTGTACGCCGTACAAGTTATTTGGTATGCTGCTTGGGATCAAATTATTATGTGGATTTTCTGAATTCTTGTTTCTAGATTATATTTACAAGTTTTACTGGTTATTTATCAGTGTACCTGCATAACATAAGGGTATTGTGCATTTTACAATTTAAATTATATTCTTTGCATTCTGTCTTATCGTCACACAATTTATTCGAATGGTTCCTTTTTACACAACAGTACAACATATACAAATCTAGTGTGGACACCACGCCACTTTCTTATACATATAAGTATAATAAATACAGAAAAGCAGCCTAAATACGGAATGTTTTTGTTGTTGTCAGTATTGAGAATATGAATTTGTGTTATACTTTTGTATGTACGAAAATTTTAACAAAATGAATGATTCTTTACGAATGTATTTGTTACATGATAGTTTGCTGTAAGATCTTACTAACCCTGAAGAAGGTTTTTAAGTATAAACCGAAACGTCGATTATGTAAGAATAAGAAGAATAAATGCTGTATAACTGAATACACATTCGAATAAACATCCAAATATTATTTATCCACATCTTCAGTTGAACATTCTGCTCTTCATTTTAATTTAACTCTCCTTCCTGAGGCTTTTAATTTAATACCAAAATCTGTAGGATTCAAACAACTTGAGTAAAAAGCAATTGACGATCGTCAAAAATTTATTTTTACAAATTAAATGATAACAACTCAATATTTATTTCATGTCATTATTAAATATATAATTGCTGTAGAAATGAGATATTTCAGAGGAGGGTGTGGGTATACGAGACGTGATCGTATCCGATATACATTGGTGTCTGGTTTGGTGGGTGAGATTGAGAAAAATGTTGTTAATAAACTGGGAGTGAGTCAGTTGAGGTGGTTTGGACATCTTGAGCAAATGTCGAATGAAAGGTTAGTGAAACTAATATAATCGGGTGAGATTGAAGATGAACGATTGCGTGGGCATCCGAGGAATAAGTGGTTAGGTATGATTGAAGGTTTGTCGCGTGAACGAATGATTCCGAGTGTGAAGAATAGACGAGCATGTATAAATCGCGCTATGAATGTGGACGAGGCGAAAGTAGTGTTTCAGGATAAGAATGTTTGGAGCAGATATTTTTTTGCTGATTTACAGTAAAAGTGACACTTTACGGACTGCTAACATGCTGTAAAATTATTTTACATAGCAACCGCTCTGCAAACGCATAGTAACCGTCAACAAATGTATAGCCTAGTTCGGCAACCTCTGCTGTAAATCTGGTATTTTGTTGCCTGGTTAAACAAATAACTATTACTTGAAACTTTTACATATTCGAAATATTTATTATTTTGTTTGTCAAATAAACTACCATTGCTAATTTTGCAATTGTTACCTAAACAAATAAATTTACTTCTCTGCGTAAACTTAAAATTAAAAAGATTTGTTGCTCTAAACATACGAACACATATCTATCTATCCATGCATCCATCGGAATCAATGGACCTCAAATCATGTATTTCCGTAAATACTATATGTATAAAGGAAAAATGCATGTACCTTGCATCCTTTTCTGAACAGTGTGCAGTCAAGTCATCAATGTTTCCTAATGTCCTGCGGGATAGAGACTCATGAATCTCCATTTGGCAGGCTGTTTAGTCACGAGCTGATTGAAAACTCGCCGACATCCTCGCGATCTCTTTTCAACGCGGCCGCTTGCATTTAATTGCTCTCGCGGCGGAAAATTCGCTAAACGCGCTCAGAGTGACCGACAGCGGCATCTTTGAACCGCGCGCCGCGAGGCTAATGAGAGTTTTTGCGCAGACGCAGTCGATTTGTATTCATCGATGCGCAGACGCGTAATGAGCTCACGCCGGGATGCTTTGTTGTTGAGAGCGAACTATATCCACCGTGAAATGTCATTTAGACACATTCAAATTCATTTGCTAAATACGAGTTTTGCTGTGATTTTGTGTACGTAATAACTACTCCGACTTCAATTTGTTTAAAAGCCATTATTCGAGATATACCCTAAAGAAAGAATCATCGAAATCGGAATACTCTGTAGAAAGTTATGAGTGGTCATACATAGTGCTCGTAGTTAAAATTTATCCACCAGATATCAGTTACTTTGGCTCATCCGAATATTATTTCATTTTTCCTAAGTGTCTGTCGTTTCACACAATTATTTACCGGCTGCCATCTTGCCAGCGCCGCAGCAGCCATGATCTCGTCTCCGTTGAGGTTGAGTGAAGAAAACAGCACGTCATCGTGCCGCTTGCACGTCTTGCATTCGCCACGGTTCGAAGTAAATTAACAGCGCGTCATTACGGACAAAGGAGATTGTTTTCCTTTCTTGTCGGCCCCGTCATTTATTTCATCCCAACAATACCTGTCCGAGATTTGACACATCTATCAAACCATGAAGAATAGCTTTCGGTCCCTGGGGGACAATATAAAGGATCACATCGCTTGGCCGCCGGCCGCGTATGCCTCTGTCATAACTTCCCACTTTGCCCTTTCCCATCTTGGCACAGCATTCGTTAACACAACGCAACGCAAAAGCTACCATGATAACAACTATCACAAAAATTATCATGGTGAAGAATTCTTCTTCTTGCTCTCAATTGACTAGGACTAGATGGTTGACAGTACTCTCGTAACAACAATGTATTGTAAACTACCTTCGTGTTTGTGGAAAAAGAAATGTATCGACTTCAAAAAGCGAATGAAGAGAAACCCGTGTACACGAAGTTCTGTTGCCCATATTAGGCTTTTCTACAAATAAAAACTTCGACGTTCGACAGAAAATCAGAAGCAACAGCTGACGTATCAAAATGTGATGAAAACCAATCCTATGCATATGGCATACTGGTCGATGAGCATCGATGAGCATCGGTGAGCTCTTCTATGAAACAACAAAACGAACCCGCCTTTCAACATTTTTGCTTTTATCAATGACGAATACAGGCAATTTTTCATTGACAAAAATAGTTAAAGTTAAATGAGGCACATTTGTGTCATAGATGCTCTTCGATGAAAATAAAAGAGCCTCTATTTTTCGTCGATGACGGGTGCGTTCTGTAGTTTCATCGAAAAGCTCATCGCTCATCAACCAGTGTACCATAAATACTACAATTAAGAAGTGATGAAAATCAAAAGTCAAAGGAAATACTATAGTGATAGTACTATCATGTACTATCATATATAATACCATTAGTGTTAGAAGTTATGTCGACAATTTTTGTTGCTACATCACAAATAGGTATTACGCTTGATTTTAAATAATACGATTGCGCTGCACGATTGATATTTTCAAGCGTAATAACCATGAGTGATGCAGCCCCAAAAATTGTCTACATAACTTTTAACACGAATGGTATTCGGAGAACAATTCAACGAGTTAAATTGTATTCTTTCATTACTGAGTTGCAAAAGATTCACTTCCACAGCAACATTGCAACAATTCAATTGTTTAAAATTGTCGATGGGATCACTAGTGAAAATTGTCAGCATAATTCTTTTCAATTGGTGGAAAATTGTAAATCCTCAAAATCTATTGGACCATTTTTTGACCGATGACATGAGCCTGTACATGAAGCAGGAAAATACCTATGTGTGGTGGACCATTTCAGATTTGGTGTACTTGCAACCTTCCTATAGATGCCTGATGGTATGCGTCCAAATAACTCAGTAATAAAAAGTTGAAAGTGTTAGTGACACTGTTAGTTCCATTGCTAAAGGTGTTAGTGTTTAATGAAACTGATCGTGGGCAAGCTAGGAAAGGTCGAAGTGTACCGCGTTGGTCGTCGGACTCCCCGAAGAGATAATGCAGTGCGCTGCTTCATCGCATCTTGGGTTTGGCCGTTGTGCCGTTGCCGTTCGCTGCCGTACAATGCACAATGGCTGCTGATGCTCTACATGCCAACAATGTCTCGCTCTCGGCTTGGACATCAGCAGCATGATGGATATGAAACACTATCTGTTTACTATTATACCTTACATAAATATTATATTGACAAGGTTTCACTCTACCACGATGTTGCGATGGCGTATAGTGACTTAATACCTATTGTTCATGTGCCAGCTTAAAGAAACACGTTCTCTGATTATTTGTTGCCAATATAAACAAATAAATATTACGTGCAAGGCCGATCCTAACTTATCAGGTGTTTTTGTTCTTATATTAAAATGCCGCTCCCATTTTATTTTTTCAACTATATTAAATAGTGCTAAATAATTGTAGTAGTAATGTTTTGTAAACATAGATAGTTGTGCTCTGTAAAGAGCAATAACTTATAATTTCGGGCATTGTTATGAATACAGAATATTCTGTGTAAGAAACTGAAACTGAAGAAAAGGTTTCATTGATTGAGATATAATAAACAATTAGCAGCAATAAAATACTTTTACTGAGCCTGTGGATGATACCAGGAAGTGAACGAATATTTCATATCATAAAACAATATCTTAAGATATTTTCGGGGAGCTATACTAAACACCACTATCCATTATGACTACCCAGGAATCTGATCATTAAAAATATATCATTGTCCAAAAAAAAATTTAATGGTGCTTTTAGCATTAGCTTGCCCAACAGGAAAGTTAAGGAGAATTTTATAAAACAATCAACTACAACCAAAGGAATAGCCTTACCTTGATTTCGCCAGAGGTTCTATTGAATTTGTACTGATTACTTCACATTTTAGAATGTCCACCTATTTGACCGGCCGGAGCCCTCTGTTTAGGTTCATATCATAAGTATACTTACAGTCTTTCAAAATAAACTATGAATAGAATAGATACGTTAGTAGTAAGCTAAACCCATTAGGTATTTTAATAGTTATTTACTTTACAAGTGGGCAAAGTAAGGAATTATCGACGAGCGAGTAATTCAACTTTACCAACGTGTGAAGTATAACGTTTTATATAATACCTCTTAATAAATACAAAATTTATTAAAGAAATATTATTTGACAGTGACATATACTTTAAATTTTCTAAATTATAATGTCAAACAAAGGTGTTGTGTGTTATTTTTATTATTATAAATAGAAAATTGCTCACTAGTGACTTTTCTCAAAATTATACCCAATAGTGGGTAATCAGTTACTTTCTTTGATTAAAATCGCCATAGATATAGAGCATTTATTGAGAGGTGTTGGTTAAAGAATATTATCTTAAGCGAGCATTATACGATGAAGTTTTTCTTTTCATAGCGTAATGCACGCTTTATTCATTTTGAAAATTCATAACTTAATTTTTTTTCTATAAAAAAAATTATTTTGGGCACAAAATGAACATCCACTAAGATCTGACCTGCTTACCTGTAATTTAGTCTTAATTTCATAATAGTTAGGTAGAAATCTTGAAACCCTTTTCGAAAAGGAACGCAAACTAAATTAATAAATATACTCTATTAAAGCAGATATTATTGTTTGTGAAATACAAACAAAAACTATGCTAGAGATGGAAAGTAAGAGAATTCACCAGAAATGAAAACGAACTTGCCTGTTTGTAGTTTTTCACGTACATAAAACGCTGGAATCTGTTGGAATAAATAGAGTTGAAACAAACCGTGTCTGGTAAATGTGGTATTTCTTGAAAGTGAACAAAACATTCCATAAAAACGATTTGTCAGAAGAGCACATACATTAACAGCACTCACCGCGGCAGCGTTGAAGTGTACGAGCGCGGTAAATCAGCCCGGTTCATTTTTAAATCTGGCAGCCAAATAAACGTTACGGGAACGGGCGCCCTAACCGGCTGCAAAGCGAGCGGGGCCGGTTTTATTGCGCGGCCCGCTAAATATTTTAAGTTGAGATGGCGGACGTTGTTTATGAATTACGGTTATTGCCGTTCGCTGGAAAGAACGCGGGGAATTATTGTTTTCCGATGTTTATGACACTGTTTCGATTTCATAACTTGGCGGAACACGGGCTCTGAGCGCACGTTTTTAATTTATCAGCCACTACATCAACCCTGCGAACTGGGGACTGTTTTTCTCTTGCTCGCTCGCAGCCAACAGCCAGCCATTTGCAGCTCTCCTTGTTGGTGCATTCCTACAAATCATACGCGCGGTGAAATGAAAAAAAGTATATATCATACGTAAGATCATAATACCCAACAATAAATCTGTTCTGGTTGTTTAAGGGGGCTTCTATTATAGCGCGCCGGGCTCTGTTGCTTTCTCACCGCACTCGCGGCAATAATAATGCGTTTGTTATCCCGCGCGGTAAATCACGTTAGACGGTAGCTGTCGGCTGCCGCCGCGGGCTGCTCTGCCCGGCCTGGCCATGTGTTGTGTGATTGATGCGACGCTCGATACACTTAACTTACAGCCCCCAGCCCCTCTATTACATGCCAGCGAGAATAGAGGCTTAGTTTTTTCTATGCTGTTACATTGGTGTTGAATGCTACTTTTACAGCTATTTAAATTGTCATGGACTTAGGGTTGCTTTGACGCTGCGAATACTCGAATCTAAAGGCATTAATGAAGCTATAATACTTTTCGAAATAGATCTTGAATATTAAATGAGGTTGACTGCAGCCTTATAAAGCATAGTTTGAAAGGATAAGTATTTCATTTCTCCGAGAATAAATAGGAAGACTGTCTTTTTCAACGGTACATATCATCAGAAATATCGGGAATATTTTTGTTATCATAGTACCATATTTGAAATAGACAGCAAGGTATTAAAGCGTTTTTATTTTAAATGGACAGTCAAAAACGCCAAAATCTTAATTAAATGCTTTGAAATCGGCATTCAAGTAGGTAATCCATTACACTACGATTTTAAGCAACGCAGTATTGGCAACCGTATAATAATTATTGTAAAAGTAGGATAATTTCGGCTGATGTACGACGTATGATAGTAAATTTATACGTAAAATGAACACTATTGTAACTGATCTAGATCAAATGATCTAGATCGCTAAACTAGATCAACTTGTAAGATCTTTGGTTTGATCTAGATCGTTTTATATTTTCTAATCTTGATCTTGATCTAGATCAAAAAGAATAAGATCTATGATTTTAAAAAAGATCAGATATTTTCTTCTTTTACTTTTACTCTCTTTCTAATTATTTATATTACGTTAGAAATGCTATTTGGGGAAATAATATAAAATAACTTTTTTGATTTTATTTTGTAAAAAGTAATTTGTATTTTCTTTGCAGTTATTAAAATTGTTACCTTTCTTAATAAGAATTAAAAATTTTGTGAAAAAAAAATTCTGATCTTTTTTACGATCTAAAAAAAATCATAAAAATTGATCCATGATCTGATCTAGATCATATTAAATGTGAAGACTTTGATCTTGATCTAGATCATTTCATATTCGTAATAAAAAGTAAAACTTCAATGCCTTGACTATTATTTTAAGTAAACAGAGATAACAAGAACCTATCTGATGCCCTTTGATTACACTACTGACCAAAGCTTGTTGCACAGATTAAGATTCTGACTGCACCAGGACAAATTGCTCACTAATAGGCTTTGTACTTTCAAAAAATATTAAATTTGCATTGCAGTTGATCTTGCCATAAATTATATTTTATTGGTTTATATTTGAACACAATGCAATACATGTAATGGAAAAAATGTGGAACAGAAAAATTTTCCATTTCATTGCATTAGGGCAATAACAAAACTAATCAATTTACAGAAGCAATAAATAAAAACATAGAGAGAATAGGTCGTACGGCATATTGGCAGGGTACAACAGAGCTTGTAATAGGGGTGTAAATTAACAGGGGGTGTAGTAGAGCGCATTAACGCTATAAAGCAGCGTTAGTGTAATGTGCGCCGACAGTGACGCGACGGCGGCGACGCGGATGCGAACATAGCTCGTTGAAACCGCCGCGCGAGTGGGTAATATGTTTCTATTACCGGTGCAAACTGCGGCCCGCTGTCGACCTGAGCTATCGCACGCCCTCGCGCCACTTCATACGTCTTCTTGCGCTCTTATATATGGCGCTCGAGCTGCCGAGAACCACTCCACTCCGCCCGAACAAAATTGCTTTCCATATAAATATATTGATGTTATAAATTCTGAAAAACGTTCTGTTTCGACGTCGAAAGAGCGGAGGGTTACCTCGCTTTGTACTCCACTACAAATTTTACTTCGTGTTTAAGAAACTACATTTTTTGACTTAAAGAATCTTAGTTTTGTATCGATTTTTCAATACTCTCATATTCACTATATTAAATGCATTTATGTCTCTTTTTAAACTGTACAGATTTTTTTTATTAAGTTCTGTAAAATGTTTCATAATCGACTGTATTATAATCACTTGTTTTTGATATTGTTTAGTGTCCATGTGGACTAGATAAAATAAAAAACAATAAACAATTTGGTAAAACAACAGACAAAAAGGTACACTTCGAAGTTATCAGTTTACTAAGCTAAAGAAAAATAAACTGTAATGTAGTCGAACATAATAGATATTTTCGTAACAAGTACATAATGTATGGTTTTATGTGCCTCATCCAGGAATAGTATATTCTACAACAAGTAATGGAATGGCACATATTCCACGCGAGCAAAAAGTTTGTAGTCTAAGCCGAAGGCGAGGGCTACGGTTTGCGACTATACTTTCTATAACAAGATTTTGGAAATTATACAAAAAAATACAAATATAAAACTGTTGAAATCGTCAAACGTCAAACTCAAAAAATTAAATTAAAACAAACAGACGTAACCATAATAACAGAATCAAGATACTTCATATATCGCGGCTCTGATTCGTCGAAAATATTCCATACGCGGCGTATGGAATGTTAGTGATTCCATAACAATTTTTAGTTGTAGAATGCGTAGTTTCCAAAACAGTGTTATAGAAACCATATTACATACAATATTCTATATTCTATGTTCGACTGCATTGCAGATTATTTTTCTTAGCTTAGAATTATTCATAGATGATATTAACCTGAAAAAATCTGATAATTTTAAAGTGTGCTTTTTTACTGTTGTTTATTGTTTTTCTGTTATCGAATTAGTCTGTAAAGAACCATTTTATGGGTGGGAAAGAATATCATAAAAGTGATTATTACACAGTCGAACATAAAATTTTGTATATGGGACACGTAGATAACAGAGTTTTATTGTCTTGTAAATATAGTTCCAATTTATATACTTTTTACATAAATATCTATTATTTAAATAAAATGTTTCAAATTATCATTTTACTTTCTACGTTGTGTTTAAATAAAATATTTTACAGAAAAGTCTTTATAATTTACTATGAGTTCTTAGACTTCTTATAAATTATGTTTCTTTTTGTTTATAGGGCTACCATGGACCTGGATTCATCGGCATCTGGAGTACACCTGGAACACCAAGTCCGCTGCTTGCAACATCAGTATGAGTGAGTAGATATTAAATCATTATGAATAAAATTACGGGTTAAACAATCAAATGTCATCTTGCAAAATTAACTAGAGTATATTGTCTGAATCTTCTAGGTATAATTTCGGTTTTAATATAATATTTTTGTCATCCACTTTGTAAACAACATCCAAATATTTTATTTGTCATATCGAATTCAGACCCTAGCGCCATCTGTTACTTTCTGTAGTTACCTACTAGCTATTATAAATCAATTAGCATGACATTTACTTGACAGATATTTTACTAGAGTTTGATGACGTCTTTCTGTAATTGTGGCATTGCAATTTTGCTTTATTTTTATAAAAGGATCCATAGGAGTACTTAAAAAATAGAGAAGACTTTATAATATTGCTAGGTACTGTTATTAATATGTTTTTGGTTATATCATTTGGCTGTAATTTAATAAATATTTATAACCTTTGCAGCTATAGAATAATATTTCTACGTTAGTATTACAATAAGTATTCATTTTTACAATAATTTAGGATCTTTCAAATATAATTTTAGTTAATCGTGTACAAGTTAAAAAATTTTAGTTTGTAGGTTACTTTCAATACAGTAGTTAAAATAACAAGTAAATAGATCATACATGTATTAAATTCAAATTTATTTGTTGCAGGTGTGCGACTACAAATGCGTAACATCTAAGATGATCTGTCACTACAAACTGTCAAATTACAGCACTCAGGATGATAATTACATCCAGGGAATCTAACCTGCCCTCTTGACTGTCAATCAAATAGCAAAAGGTAAATATAATAAAATAAACAATTAATCAAATTATTTATTAATATAAATACAAACTGATAATTTGTACGTTACAAAGATGTTTATTTTGCATGCTACCTTATTTATTAAAACTTCAAAATTGGAAACATCTCGTACAGCTTCTGTGAAATGGCATTATTTGGAACCTCGTTGATCATTCTAGAACTGCTGAAACCATTACCAACAGCACCTGCCAAATTTGATAATTCTAAAGATTCTTATATATCATCACGCCTTATCCTATTTCTGGATGTGGCACTCTACTCAATGCAGATCTCGGTATTATGATATATATATATATATATATATTTACGCGTGATGTGCGTTCACCGGTCGTATATAACGGTATCCAAAGATGGTAGTGGTGAAGGAGCCACAGGGATCATTTTGTGTGATGTAAATCCTATAGTTTCTTTATACTTTATTTCACTTATTCATTATTAAAATATTTATAAAGAGCTATAAATATATCCGTTTGAAATGCAACAATGCTAAACAATAATTTGAATATTGTTTATAATTTTTCAAAATGTTATAAAATCTTTTAATTATTTAATTTATACTTTTCAGAGTGCAATGGTGATAATACTACACGCAGAGTTCGCCAGGATTCTGTTGAATTCAGCAGCAGCACAACGAACTAATATTCCTTCTACTACTTGTTCCGTTTGCTGTAACTTCACATCACATTGGCGCGCCGAGACAAACAGCGCGGGCTTCATCACCAATAATCAACATCTCTACAGCGTCTGCCCACCTGCAAGAAAGTCTTCAGTTGTTGCATCAATGTATACATAGCTCTAGTATTAAAAATTGTGATTAGAAATTATATTAATTTTGTTTTTCTTCAAACATCATAAAAGTACTTTGTTATGTTGAATTCAACAAGCAAAAGTAAAAGTGTCCCCTTGGCAATACTTCTTATGAAAAATAGTTAGGTTGTAATTCAATAATTTGTCAGTAAAAAATGAAATAAATAAACAAAAATAACGAAATAACTATGGCAACTAGAAGTGCTAGATAAAGTATTGGACATTTTTTAATGATTTATAGTTTTATTTTCTATGTTTGAAGAAAAATAGCATGTGTTATTCGAAGTAAATGCGACTTTGGGTGCTTCGCATGTCATTCAAACTTACATGCTCTGCACACAAAGTATGACATTTACTCCTAATAACACGATATACTGTTGTTGAATGTAACAGAAAATTTTGAAGAAGAAAAATATTAACTTATTAATTTAAAACTAATAGGTACATTTATATTTTATTTTGTGAATTTTTTCCAAAACTACTTACGCTATTGTTTCTCGATTTAAATTATCCAGAATTGTTAATATTGTGTAAAATTATTGAGATATTAGCGAATTAAAACTAAACGATATGACGTCGTACTGATTTTTTTTATTTCGTTAATAAAAATTGAAAAAAGTATTGATACTATTCTGTCAATTTTTGAATATGAATAAAACACGATAACTAATATTAAGATTTATAAGATTTGTTAACATTTCATGCAAAATAAATTATTTATTGGTGAAATAAATTTGTTAGGTATGACGCCATATTGAAATATTTTTATTTCACTAATTTCTTAAAAATTATTTGTGTTGGACTTTTCTAGTATTAAACTTTCATCTCTAGACTAATTTCAGAGTCGAAAGTATAACATTTATTAATTAATTATTGTAAATTAAAACAATCCTTTATGTTCATATACTCTTCATGGTGGTCATTTTTCTTTTGTTATTTAATCTTAAACTATTTAAGTTTATTAAGTTTAATTTCGAATTCACATCTGTAGACTATTTGTAATATTAGGAAATAATACATTTTTTAATAGATTATTGTTAACAAAAAGATATAGGCCATATAAAATAATATATACCCGCCATAGCTGATATTTTTATGTTGTTCATTATTCTTAAACTATTTAAGTAAATTTTCCATAGTCTATAATTATCAACTCTAGGTTAATTGTAGAGATAGGAAATAGCACATAGGTCAATTTATTATTGTTAATTAATAAGATATTGCAAATTAAAAATGTACGTGGCAGATATTTTGTAATTGTTTGTGTTATTTATTGTTTATATGTATGTTTTGTATGAACTATGAAATTTTTATCTATAGAAATAATAAAGAAATTATAACAGAAACAATGTGGGTTTTATTTACATTAAAATATATAATAAAATAGTTTAAAATTAGTATTGTCATTTACTGAAACGAAATCAATAATTTAAATTTATTCATTTCAATTTCAATCTTAGTGCTGCCATCTATTATTTTATTTTAGAAGTATAGGTTCGTAAACTTCAAAAAATTATTGCAGTTTGAAAATATTGCCGCCCTGTAATCACAACAATAGTTCACAAATTTTATGAGAGATGGCAGCACTACTCGATGCGGTAACTCGACACTTACATTCTTTCGATTTGGTAATTAAAACTAATTGAAGATGCTCGTTTTTTGAAACTGTGACCTTGATTAATTAGCGGTTTTTTAACCCTTGGCCCTAGGCCCTTGACACTCACATATGTTGTAGAGAAGGGTCGATTCTTCAGGGTACTAATAGAGGGACCGCGGTTTTTCATTATTTTTGCGATATCTCTTACCGTTTCCGAGATATGACGCTTTAAAGTTTTCATAATAGTTTCCCTTAAAAATCACCCTTAATGTTACATTTAAAGGGCTAGAAGTTACTGATATCCCTTATTTGAGTGTGCTGAATACGATTTCACAAACCATTTTGCGATAGAATTTATAGTTTCATTAATTAGAGCAGTAATTCCCACCCCTTGAATTGATTATGATTTTACGATTAAATTTTGGGTTAAGGGCGCTACACCCTTCATTAGTGATCTTAGAATCCGAATCTGCGAAATAAATTAGCCTAGGGTCAGTATTTCTTACGTAATTCGCATTTAAAAATCTGTCACTGCTCTAGATAATTTTCTAAGGGTTGTATCTCTGAAACGGAAAGAGATATTGCGAATCTGTAAAAATTGTTCCGAGATAAAGCCCTCTTCTATCTGATCAGCGAGAAAAAAACATTCAAAAACTTGATAATAGGGTAGATCTGTCATTGCTCTATTTAATTTTCTAAGGGTTGTATCTTTGAAACGGTAAGAGATATTTCGGATCTGAAAAAAATGTGCTGAGATACAGCCCTGTTCTATCTGTTCAGCGAGAAAAAACACCCTAAAACTTGAAAATGGGGTAAATCTGACATTGCTCTATTTAATTTTCTAAGGGTTGTATCTTTGAAACGGAAAGAGATATTGAAAATCTGAAAAAATTGGTCTTTTATAAAGCCCTGTTCTATCTGATCAGCGAGAAAAAACACCCAAAAAGTTGATAATAGGGTGGATATTTTAGGGGATGCGGTTAAAATCTTTAAACCCTCATATCTCGGAAACGGTAAGAGATATCGCAAAAATAACACCAGTGGGGGCCCCCCTGCCGGGGTACACCCCTGCTTGTAGCGCCGCCCTTTATAACATACTAGAAGGACAAGGGCGTAGGGCATACCCTTATCAATTAGTGATTTGTTTTTTCAAAAGTGAGCAAATCGACTAATTGTCGCATTCACATCCGATAGTACTGCCATCTCTTAGTAAATTTGTGAACCATTAAGAAGGAATGTAGTCATTTGAAATCTGACGCTGCTCCATTTAATTTTCTAAGGGTTGTATCCCTGACATGGTTAGAGATATCGCGGATCTGAAAAAAACGCCCCGATATATAGCCCTGTTCTATCTGATCAGAGAGAAAAAACACCCAAAAAGTTGAAAATAGGGTAGTTTCTTAAGGGTTGATTTTAACAACTTTAAACCCTCATATCTCGAAAACGGTAAGAGATATCGCAAAAATAACGAAATTTTTCCCCATCTTAGAAAACTCTGTTAAAATAACCCCCTTCACAACATACTAGAAGGACAAGGGCGTAGGGCATACCCTTATCAATTAGTGATTTGTTTTTTCAAAAGTGAGCAAATCGACTAATTGTCGCATTCACATCCGATAGTGCTGCCATCTCTTAGTGAATTTGTGAACCATTATGAAGGGATATTTGAAATCTGTCACTACTCTATTTAATTTTCTAAGGGCTGTATCTCTGAAACGGTAAGAGATATTGCAAATCTGAAAAAAATTGTCCCGATTTGCAGCCCTCTTCTATCTTTCATAACAGTTTCCCTTAAAAATCGCCCTTAATATTAACTTTAAAGGGCTAGAAGTGAATGTATGTTCCTTAATTGAGTGTGCTGAATACGATTTCACAAACCATTTATAGATTTATAGTTTCATAATTAGAGCAATATTCACATTGCTTTATTTAATTACGTAAGATTTAAGGGTGAGCGCCAATTTTCGAGACCGCGATTGGAGTTTTTAGGGCTGAATCTGTAGGTGGTGTTTCTACGATTAAATTTTGGAGTAAAAAATATTGAGATATGGACACTACACCCTTCATTAGGCTATGTTAGGGTTTGTATTTCTTGCGTAATTAAGCAAAACAAGAATGGTGATGTACAAATACAGTAAACACAAGTATAGTTTTAATTATTTATTGAATTTTTTATACAAAATACACAAATATACAATAAATATCACAAAACATATCAAATATCCGCCATTAACATTAAAAAAAAAATTCGTCATGATCGACAAATAAACATTATTATATCGCTTGCATCTCCTTAATTAACAATAATCAATTAACATGTGTGATATTCTTGATACTACAATTAAGCTAAAAATGAAATTTTAAGACTAGAAAATTCTAACTCACATATTTTAATAATAAACAACAATAGAAATATGTCCGTCGTGATAGATAGAATGAGCATTTGTATATCATCTCTATCTTTCTAATTAAGAATAATCAATTAACATATGTGACATTTCCAAACTCTACAATTAATCTAGAATACATAATTTTTAATTGGAATATTCTAAGTCAAATAGTTCTCAAAAATTTTACAAAATTAAAATTTCAAAATAGCATCATACCAAACAATTTTATTTCGCCAATAAGTCTAAAATGTTTTGTAAAATTTTAACAAATCTAATCATTCTTAATACTAAACACTGTGTTCCATTCATATTTGTCAAAATTGATGCCATGACTTTAACAGATTTTAACAAAATAAAATATTCAGTACGACATCATATCTAATCTAACAATTAATGATGTTATAATTCTCAAGGAATCTACAATTTCAATAAATGATAACTTAAATAGTTTATGAGACATTCTTCTAGGTGTACAGACACTGATTGTTGTCGAAGATGCTGTAGCTGTTTGCCTCGTAGTTGATCGGATGGCTCGTTGCCTGGTTGTATCGGCAGATCGCAGTAGAATCCCAAGGAATCCAGTGTGCAATATTATCATCATTGCACCCTGAAAAGTATAAATCAAATGTAAATTTTTATGAATAAATATATAGATTAAAACAAAATTTAAATTAATTATTTGTTAACATATCTGGGAATAATTAAATTACATTTTTAAGTACGAAGAAGCTTTAAAAAAATCTTTTATCCAACACCTCTCAATAAATGCTCTATAACTATGGCGATTTTAAACAAGGAAAGTAACAAATTACCCACTAGTGGGTATAATTTTGAGGAAAATCACTAGTGAGTATTATTTATTTATAACAATTATAATAACACACAATACCTTGGTAAGTACTTCGATTGGCATTTTAATTTAAAAATTCAAAGCATATGTCACTGTCAAATAATATTTCTTTAATAAATTTTTCATTTATTAAGAGGTGTTGGATAAAACGTTATACTTCACAAGTGGGCAAAATGGAATTACCCACTCGATAAAATTATCACTCAGTCTTCGGCTTCGTGTGCTAAAATTTCTCTCATGGATAATTCCTTACTTTGCCCACTTGTAAAGTAAATAACTATTGTTCTAGAACTATCATTAAGAACAAATAAGATCAACCAAATTGTTTAATTTTTCAGAAGTTTTTATAATTGTAATCTACAAAATTAGTTTGTGTTTATATGAATAAATAGGTTAAATGTTTATTTTATTTTATTTACTTATATCCTTTTGCTATTTGGTAGACAGTCAGCAAAGTTTTGGCTACTCAATAACTCCGGATTCAATACCAGTTACGAAATTCTCCTTACACCTCTGTCTGTTAGACTGAAATTTGACAGCTGATAGCTAAAGATCATGCAAGAAGATATTGTTGGTTGAGATCTGAAGTTGTAAACTTGCAACATTATCATTCGAGTAAATGATTTGTTAATATATTTATTTTACTGCTCAACTACTGTGCTAAATGAAGCCTAAAAGCAAAAGAATTGTTTATTATATTGTTTAATACCATTCTGCAACAATAATATACTAGAAACAAAATTACCAAAGAATAACAGTTATAAACAAGTTTCTCCGTATATGGGAATATTAGTATATCTGAACTATTTCCTAAGTACTTCTGGAGGTTCTTGTACAACATTGAAGTAAACCTTCAATACTAGACGTACAGAAATACAACTAAAACGCTTAAATTGTCTTCAAATTGTAACGAAGTTATTAAACAACACAGCCATTTGCAACGAAATGTCATTGGTAATTAATAAATAATAGGAGTAGTTAACTTACAGTCTTACAGATGACGCTAGGGTATTTAAAAATAAGACAAACAATTTATTTCAAAATATTTGCAAAAAGTTTATTGCAATACTAGTGAGTTTACAATAAAAATGTATTCAAATTATTTGTATAATATTTAATTTCCAACAACATTTATTTGAACTATTTTACGATTAGAAGCTAAAAATTTTCACCGCAAAAGTTCAGCTATTAATACCAGAGAGCCAGCGCGTAGGTTGCTGACATTCGCCAGCCGGAAGTGTGCGGACTCTAGATAATATATATTTTAAATATTTCTACTCGCATATAGTTAAAAATTTATTTAAAATATATCAACATGAATCTCTTTGAGTGCAAGGGTAGCACGGTTAAAATAAATTCGATAGATTTAATTGATTTATGTAGTCATATTAAAAATAATTTATATTCTATATCAAAAGATATATTTAAAATTTAATAATGTATGTTTAATAAAAATATATAAAAGAAAGAGATTATCATTGATAAATTTGTTAACGTAAAATAAAATATTATTTAGTTCCTTTTATAACAAATTGTTGAAATTATTATTAAAAATTTATTTCTATAATTTGTAATCTGAATATATTTCTGGGTAAAATGGGATTACGGATTAATATAAATTAAAATACCTATTTATGATTGGTAGTTTGTTTTATTTTCTTGGTAGTTTCTTTGATTGTGTTGACGATCAAAACCTGAAGTAAGGGTGCAGTTTCATATCTGTAAACACACAAAAAAAAAAATTAGAAACAAACAATGTAAATATATGAATAGTTTAATCTATATTTCTCTTCAAAAATAAGCAGTACTTAAATATTAAATAAAAATTCTGATTATTTTTTTATGAACAAAATTTATTTTCTTACATCGTAGTTACTGGCAGATGGAGTCGGTCCTGATGATTCTGTTGCCGGAGGGTTTTTGATCCCTTCAGGTGCAAGTGTTGATGTTGGTGATGTTGTCCATTTCGCACTACCTCAGCGTAGCTGGAGACCTTTGACCTGCTTCACGTAATGTGAAGCTAAGCGCGGACGGGAGCCCAGATGGTCGGTCGCGGTGAGATGATGAAGGCTTCGGTGACGTTGTCCACGAGTTCCTACATAAAAACAATGTATTAGATAAAAGAATAACTGTGAACCTGAAAAAAAATATATGGTATGGTTAGGAGGAAATATTTGTTGATGTTGTCTACGAGTCCCTATAAACATAAAAACATTGTTGATGTTTGGTGAAATCTGAAACAAAAACTCAAAATACAAGGCAGTAAAATTGTACAAGAAAACATGCTATGGCCATCATTCATTCAGCACACACCATTCATCACACATCACACCCTCCATCGCTGGCTTCAATGTTGGCATCAATGATGGTTTTAATGATGGTTTCAATGTTGGTGATGACGTGATGTGGATTGCCAAGCAACGGTCAGTCAGACAGTTGATATTTTCAACTAATTTTGATCATTTTCAAAAGTGATTTCCGAATTTACAGAAGTCGTGAATAATGACTATCATAATAAGCAGTAAAAATTATATTTCACAGACTATTGATAGTCGTTCGAAAGATGACATTGAAGTGCAAATATTATGATGGTGAGTAAAAGGGTACATGTGCATCCGAACTGTAGAAGCTGCGGCTGAAGGCACTCAATATCGTTTTCTTTTCCCATTTCTCAAATACTAAAAAGCCATAGCCAATAACACAAAGTTTGCAGCGAGCTAGTGCCCTCGCGGAGCAAACTAGCGAATAGGTGGAAATGGACGTGTCGTGAGTTGACACGCGGCGAAGTAGCCCTGCGAGGCCATCGCCAGCAAACAGGCGGCGATACAATAGCCGGCTCATGGCTCTCCGGTCGGCCATCGCCGCCGCCGCGGCCATAAACCGCCGCCGCCTGGCCGTAACCGCATCGCGCTCACAGCACACGGAGGAGCGAGACGCCCGCATAAACATAACCAAACTTTTACGTTCTCACTATGTGTACGACACGTTTTTATTAACACTACGCCCTTTTACCACAGTTCCGGCCGCGTGCTCGGGTGCTCTAGGTACCCCGGTAGCGTCGTGCGTGACGGCTGATTGCACTCTTGCGTTTGCGCTCGGCTTTAATTACTTAATTGCGATGCGTGAAATGCGTGACTTTTTATCCTAGAGAAAGATATTAACTAGTACGATTATCGGAACGACGGTGATCTACTTTAGATGCTTCAAAATATACTACAATCCGTTCGTAAAAGTAATAAATAAAAATTTGAAAAAATAGTATTAGATTTTTGCCTGGGGATATATCACATATGAGTTGGTGGGTTCGATTCCCATTAAAAAACATAATTTATATACATTCACAAGCATCTATCCATCAGGTAACATGAGACCATAGTAGTTAGTCCGCTTACCACCTTCGTAATAATAATAATAATAAAAATATTCAAATAGAACCAGTCCGTAAATACTACTGGTGTTGATGCAACGAAAAGGGCAAGAGAGAAAAAAAATATGAAAAGGTCCAGGTCTAGTTGTGTTGGTCGGGCTGCGACTAGGTGTCCACTCCCGAACGCGGTCCCACTACTGCCCAACACGGAGGCTTTTGGCTGCTGGGTTTCCCCCCTGACCCGATACGCCTCTCTTTAGCCAACCTGATCGCCCCGGACTCCCCCAGGGCGACCATATTGATGCCAGGCTTAGTGCGGACGTCCAGTCAACGTGGTTTACCCAGCCGCAGAACTCCCGACCTCAAACCATCCTCTGAACCTGACCTCCAAGTAGCTGGATTACAGGAGTGCGCCACGCTCCCAGTCGAACGTTACACCATGTAATCGGGTTTCTATATCATCACTTTATTTTTTTTTTTTTATAATTTTATTGTTAACAACGTGAAAACAACATTTGATATATTATTATAATTTTTTTTAAATGAATGGCTATGAAGAAAAGTAGATTTGGAAAGCTTTTTGTCCAAAAAGATTAAAGAACAACCTTGAGTCTGAAAGGGAAAAAATAAACGTTTGTTTGCTTCTCTGCCCTACATCCAATATGTTACAGAAGAATACTATCAAAAAATAACATCTTAGTATCTATGCGTCACATGTCAAATTACAATATTATGTTGAAGAATACAAAATTCCATGTGAATGTGGAAAATGTAACATTGGTCATACTAGCAGAACGATAACAAAACAACAAAAACTATAGAAGACAAACGGGCTATTCGTCTTAACCAACCAGAGAAATCTGCTGTGGTTAGTCATGCCTATTCGATAAAATAAAGGCTACGAATAAATAAAATAAATAAAGGAACAAGAATGATAGGAAGACTTTACAATCATAAACTACAACAGAAAGACAATATAACAAATTAAATAGTACAGAAATGTGGTGTCTAAAAAAATAAAGGGACAAACAATCATGGAAAAAGATAAGAAATGTAGACATCAGGAAAGCACTACTGGGCCAGACTTAGTGCGGATGCCTAATCAACATGGTTGACCCAGCTGCAGTCCATCCTCTGAACCTGACCTCCAAGTATCTAGATTACAGGAGTGCGCCACGCTCCCAGTCGATCACACCACGTATTCCGGTTTCTATAATATCACTATAAATATTTTATAATTTTAATTTATGATTGTACGTTTAAACCATCATTTGTTATACAATTTTATCGGGTATAACAAATTCTAGTAGCTAGCGATTACAAAGTGACAATAATAAACAGAAGTGAATAGAAACACGTAACACGTAGCTAAGATATGAGTGCTGTTACAAGTAACAGGTTTCATATTACAAATAAATAATGTATGTAAGTTGTTAGCAGTTGTAATCCGGGCCGCATGTCGCGCCACGGTTAAACTGTAGCAGTGTAAGCGGCGGGCGGCCACGTTCGCCTCACTGAGAAAGAATTCAACGCATCCGGCGATGTGTCAACACTGCCATGTGTACTTGACCATTAGCGGCGTGCAGTAGCGCCAATCAGCACACCAGCCACTTGTAATACTATGGTTAAACAAACGTCGAACGGTAGCACAACTTCTGATGGCGCTAAGTGGTTTGTCTGGGATGTGCACCTCTCGTCTTACCGCGCAGACACTTGGTACTCAAGTGCATAAGAGTAATCACATCCACGTTCATACCTCCAAAATACGAGGTTTATTAGATTAGAGTACATTATTTCATTCTACCGTATTATATTATTCTACGAGTGTATAATGATGACTTTTACTCATGAGTTGCACTTCTTGATGTAATATAAAATTCTAAAAATTGCAAAATATCAACCTAATACAAATACCGTTACCATGTGATATATTTTCAATATTTATTCCGCTGTAACGGCAGTGAAAATTTTTAGAAACGTCAAATTATTTTATCCAACACCTCTCAATAAATGCTCTGTAACTATGACGATTTTAAACAAGCAAAGTGACAGATTACCCACTAGTGGGTATAATTTTGAGGAAAGTCACTACAGATCATCATCGATCATCTCCATAAGTTATATCCGAATTTATAGAAGTAAAAAAATACAGTATTATATTCGGGATTATGGTCATTATTCACTCGAATGATTCATCTTCTTGAATAATGACTATCATATAATAATATACTATATAATGTAAAGCTTTCTTTAATTTGTTAGTACGTTTGTTACTAGTTTGTTTTAAAATTTATATTTTTTTTGTAAGACGTACTACGAAAAAAATTCAATATTTTCTGTGACCTTAAATTTAATACCGTTTAAATAAATTCCAACTTGTAAAACTACATGAAATAATACAGTGCCCAAAAGGCACTAAATCAAACAATCGTTGAATAAACCATATTTAAAATTTGGGTAAAATATACCATACGCGTAGAGGGTTTATAACTTGACTTGAAGCATCCAAAATATGAAGATTTCTTTAAGCTTTGGTGTTAGATAAAGTTCACTTGATGGGCACCTGGTGTCACAGCCACCGCTGCACCTCGGATGAACGACAATGAAGCTATAAATAAGTTAAGTTCGCGGCGAGAGCAGAGGCAACGAACCGACACACTATATCCGCTGTTCAACAAAAGACAACCTTGGTTCTGCATCAATAGGTAGCGGCACTCAATTCGTCTTTTTACCATCGTCGTGATAGATAGCTTCATTGTCTCCTTTCGTCGTTAGCCGCACTTTTCACTGCCACCTAGGCTACAGATTTGACCCGCTGACGACGCTGCCCAAATCTGTTGAGAGCTAAACACCCCGACATGATTGTAATCATTGGGTATGAGTAACATTTAACTACAAATTTGACTAAGTAAGTTATTTAACTTAAAAGCTGGATTTTCAAACGTTGATTATGATTCTGGTTAGCAGTTTCGAGGGTAATACCACAAGAGGTTTAGGTTTTATCGGATAAACTTTTATTTAAAAAAACGTGGTTGTTTGGTAATAACTGACGAGATCAATTTGACAAGAAAACATAAAAGCGACACCGCAGGTGGAACGATTTTGTCTAATGTCAAATTGCTCGAGTCGTTTTACCTTGAAGCAACCACGTTTGAGTGAAGAAAGTTTGGCTAGATAAAACCTAATCCTCGAGTGGTATTTGGTAAGATAATTTACTGAATATAAACTGCTCAAAAAAAAAAAAAAAAAAATCAAGCCTCTTGGCCGAACCAAGAAAATAACTGTTTTTAAAATGTGGGGCATTTCTTTCAAGGACGTGTATACCAAAATCTGGAAATTCCCTCTGGAGATACGTTCCTCCTCTACGTTTTCCAAAAATCCCGAAGAGATTCGCTCCCCCCGACCCCCTGAAAAATCGCTTTATGTGATGTTATGTCTGAGCAATGAAAAATCTCAAAGTCTGAAGGCTTGTAGCTCCAAAAATCCTCTCTTAAGGGGGTTGTCACAAAGCCTTATCAGTTCATTTATTAAAACAATTAGACACATATTACAAAATTGCAAATAAGTATAAATTAAATGTACTATTATTAAAACTACAATTTTCATAGCGCATGACATAAACTTCACATTGATATGAAGCTAGCTGACGAAAGTGACGAAAAATATTAGTTCAAAGCATTAAAAAAAATCATTATATATAGTTTTTATTATATCTATTATTTATTTTCATGTATAGGAGGCTAATATGTATGACATAGGTATATAGTTTTTGAAGCGTTTACGTTTTTAATTTAGTTTGCATGTAATTATATACATTTGAAATTATATTTTGTTTCCTTTGTTATTACCTCGAACGTAATTACTTGTGTAATTAATAAAAGTGATTGATTGTAAATAATAAAAACTTATTTTCGTGGTCTAAGGATTTTATTTTTTTTACTCAAATATCCGGGTCAACAATTTTCCAAAGGTGGCAACACTGCTTTCACCTCCCGACGAAGACCCATATGGGGTAGAAACCGGTCAAGGATGAAATAAATTTTTATAATATTACAGTTAATCCAGAAATTGTTTTATTTTAATTGTTGGACATAATGTTGAGCATTATTCTCTTAGCCCTGAAGAAGCTGAAAATAGCAGTAAAAAGTTGGCTTTAAGAGTTGAAACCATTTATTAATATACAATAATTACGAATATTCTGGCTGTATTCCTGGTTATTCTAAATCTAAATCTAATACAGTCGCTTACAACTCGCAAAGAACTCCTAATGATTTTATGAAGTAGTAGATGGTCGAATGTGGCAATCGAATTGAAGATCTCATGATTTTTAAGTTCGGTGCATCATTATAGAATGCTACTGACTAAATAAAATACTTTGGGTATATTTCCAAATGACGGACGATAAAGAAAATAGTGCTAAGGAGTGTGTTATCAATTTCGCAGTGTTTAGTCCAAAATATGAACGAAACAAAATGGCAGGCGCGTTGGCAAATTACACGAGTTCATATCGCAGATAGTTCAGCGAAGTAACATGCAACAACTGTCCGCAGTGGACAATACATCAAGCGATATCCACCCACACACACGTGTCCGGGGTACGAACAGTGGGCCAGCGCGACCGAGATAACGACCGACTTCTTTTGTCACGGAACGACCACGCTTTTCATAGACAGCAACCGGCACTCGGTGGTTCTGTTGCTGCCACAGATAAATATAATTAATGACAGTGACACATGGTTCAACTCTTTTATCACAAACAGCTCGTAATTTATGTTGTTTCTGTCATCAGAGCCAGCCGAATACATAAAAATCGCGTTGTGTCTGTAATTAGTTGGAGTGATTGATGTCTTCGGGTTAATCTATGGTCAAACTAGCGCTATGAACAATTATACAACTATGTGTTTGCCCAGATTAAAACGGTAGCATTGTTATCGACAATGTAGGAACCGTTATGACTACCTGCTAAATTTATTAATTTATTATACAGGTACTATACGTCTTGAGATATTAATGGTTCTTGAATTTTAAGCGAGCCTTTTTAGAACATAGTGACAAATTACTTTTGCCTTCTCTTCTACAATAAGATTTTACATATATTTTCAGGAAACGATAATTTTTTTTCAAACGTCTTAAAAGTACATTGTAATATATTTGTATTCAACTTTGTCGCCGCCGACGTAAAAGAGTCTCCTTGGTAACACTTTTACTCCGGTGGCGGACAAAGTAAAATATCGTGAAAAATAATTAATTTGACAGTTAAAAATGAAACAAATAAACAAAAATAACAAAACAGCATATACTATGGCAACTACTAATGCTAGATAAGACAAAATATTTTTTTAAGTTTTGTGCATTTATTTTCTATGTAACTTATATGCTCAGCACACAAAGTATCACATTAACTTCTAATAACACAATATACTATTAAGAAATATAAGTTCATATTCAGAAGTGATACTATTAATTATTATTAAAATTGACAAACGCGTATAAAAAAAAAAACATGTTCTAAGCAAATAATTTAAGAACTCCATTACTCGAAGAGTTAAATAAACTAAAAACACTTTTAGAAAGTATAGTAAATAAATAAAATATTTTTATTTTGTTCTGTAAATCTTTTATTAAAAATTCAACATTTAGAAATACTGTATGTAATTAATTATTCGTCAGGAAAACAAATGAAAAACATTGTATGTACACCGCAGGAGAGAAGAGTATTTCTTCCCTTGTCGTATTGTAGCCCTCGCCTATGGCACGTGCTTCAATTTACTCCGCGGGAAAAAATCATACACTTTTCTCCCTTAATTAATGTATAATATACTATTATTTAAATAAACTTATTCTGCATAAATTATCCATTGCAGTGCACCTAATGTACAAAAAAAATTTTGTGTTGGTAAAATTTTAAATTCTTCCAGAAAATAAAAATTAAACTAAAAATAAAATTTAATCCTATTATTGTCTGTCCATTTATAAATAGCATATTTTAATCAGCAATATAATTATTGTATTTTAATAGTCTAGTCCATTTCACATAAACATATTTATCAATAATTCATACATGATGAATATCACGTATCATTTGACTTAATAGGTTGAAGGTTAAATCAAAGTAATTAAGAATTTAATAAATTATAAACCATGAAACAAAATATACTTAATTACTTGTGATACAATTCAGATTACGATATGTGATGAAATCAATTATTTTCTTTCTAGTATTTCAATGCTATTCATATTTTCACAATCTATTCTACAGTATAGCTAAATGGATTTTAAATTAATGGAAAGTCAATTTAAATATATAGTTTTTATCTTTAAATTGTGACAGACAGCAAGAAAATAACATAAAGTAAATAATTGCTAGAACAAGTCGATGTTAAGAATTTAAAATTGGCGCGTAACGAAGTGCGCAGTGAAGCCGCGCAGACTAGAGTGCAAAGTGATGTCGTCGGGCAGCTTTAGTGGCCGGCTGTTAATGTGGTGCCAATTAAATGAATGTGCAGTCACTTCTTGTACTCGGCACGGAAATTACTGAATATTTCAAGCACCGCGATGCGTCACGAACGCTGACTAGCTGATAATTAACAGCCACAAATAACATTAACCAACCGCATAAATTACACTCTGGCGTGGTGCTAGTGCTGAGTACCTTTATAATACGGTATCTAGATGAGTGGAACGGTATCGTCGGCGCGACTAGCAGCGAGAAGATGAACGACTGTTGTTATCATAAATAAATACGTCTTCATTCTTCTTCATGGCTAATAATACAGAAGACTGTTCTTGAAAATTACACGGAATAGACGATCACAACGCTTGTTCTACAGATATGAATTAGGATGGAGTCAGATGTTAAGTAGGGACGGATCTATTTAACTTGACTTTTACTAGCTTGGAAATCATTCTTTCCTAGAAGAATTTCCACCGAAATATAAAAATAGCATTGAAATCCCTATATTCCACACTCGATATACCCTTAATTTCTTTTGTGATAATTTTGAAGTTCAGGTTATTTTTCCAACTTGTATTTCAATAAGGATAGTTGATATGAGGAAGAATAATATAAATCTGAAAGATCCATTCTATCTTTATACATAAAATTCCGCTGTGCGTGTGTTCGTAATTCTTCTCCTCCTAAAGGGCTTGACCGATTTTGATGAAATTTTATTTTTGTACGTATGGAGGTGATGGTTTTAGCTACAGTTTAATTTTAATTTTTACTTTCTTATACAAATTATAAGGAAGTATTGGAATCATGAAAAACATCGGTGACGAAATTTTTGCGGAAATACATATTTTGACGTCCACTGAATCCGTTATGACCAATTTCTCAATTATGTCTGTGTGAAGATGGATGGATGTCCGTGTATCTTATAAACGAGACAAGATATGTAAACGAAACTTGGAATTTAAGTTTCATGAAAATATGAAGGGCTGAGACGATTTTGATTCAAATAGAAAAACCGGAAGAGGAAGTTTATTAAACAACAAAACAATAAATCAAATTTTCTCAAAAATAGAATCAGTTGTGAAAAAAGTTTCAAATTAAAGATATTAACAAAAATATTTGGAATATGAAATGTTATTTGTACTTTTCTTGTACATGCTTCTAATTTTGAGAAAAACTAAATTACATATTTAATAATATATTTCAATAATCTTAGTTACAATGGGAACAAAAACTAAAACATTTTTAACATCTATATGTCAAGTGTCAAATAGTTGTAAAGTGTCAAAAATATGTTTCGCTTGAAATATTATAAAAGCAATATTTGTATAATTAGTTAGAAAGTGTTAAAGACTAGATATTTATTAATACATATTTTGAAATAAAGTCATAGTTACAATGAGAAGAAAAAATTAAACAGATTTAACATCTATATATTAAATAATTGTCAAAATAAAGGCATATGTAAAGAGCAAGTCATACGTGTTCAGTTGGTTTTTTCTTATACACATACCAGATTTTTCTTTTTACTTATGTTTATGACTTATGTATTTGATCATCCCAGGTGACCACATTACAAAATTATATTTTCATCAAAATCGGCCAAGAACATCGGAAATATATATATTTTTAGAGATCTGAAAGAATTCGGATGGTCCGGACTGGGACTCGAACCCAGATCCCTTCGATTACATATATCCATTGAGCCACACCGTACGGTAGCAGCAGAGAGGTCTGAGGCATAACAGGGTCCTCTAGTATTTTATATAAAAGAAAGTTGCGTGCTAGTAGGTCACACAGAAAAATCCATGTAAAATAAAAATTTCTCTATCAGTCTCCCAATTGCTTATCACATAGTTTTGCAATATTTACATAATATTTGGGACAGCTATTTTTGTTCAAATAATTAAAATGATATATAGAAATAATAGCCATAAATCAGCAGATTATTATTAAACCAATGTTTATCTTAATGTGAAATTCTAAATATAAACACTATGTTTTGATAATAAACAAATTTTTATTAAGTATATGTCAGATAGTTTACTCAAAAATTCTCGAACAACTGTAGTTTCAATTCCATTCTTAGAAGTTGTACTTTGCGCAAAACAAATAAAATAGTGCAAAAGTAAATAGCCCAAAGGTACCTCAAGAGTGTTAACAATATTATAATTATTTTGCTGTACCTTTCAATTTCCCAAGCAATAGCAATGGTATTTCCAATCATTACAAGAAACACAATTACCTTTTGATCATCTTTAATTGGAAACTATTACCAATAAATCGCAGCCCCCCCGCCGTCCCTGCCCTCGTTCGCGTCGCGACCCAAGTGAACATTCAGACACGTTCGCCGTTTCACCGCACGTCAACAATTACACGTGGTAATAGTTACGTAATAAAGCATTTAGATGTAGCAGTTCCTAGCGCCATTGTCTCGCTGTGACAGTTAGCAAATTTAATCAACAAGTTTAACACGCGGTAAATCTCGTATCGCGCCAGCACCCTTCGCTGTTGCGGCGCCGGGGGGTGAGCGGAAGGGTAGTTTGCGTCTACGGGACCCTTATCAATAAACCATTTTAATAGGGGTGAAACACAATCAGTATTCCGTCATTCAGATTCTGATTGATTAATGTATTGCTGTGTATGCCACTGGAATTTTTTCGATGTACTGTTTTACTAGTTTATTTAATAGGTAACATTTTATCATGGGTATACTGAGCGCCAAAAAATTATCGGTAAAAATTTAAATAATTTTTACGAGTTTTTGTTTCGGCGCAGGAATTACGTGGGTCGCCAAGAAAGTGAAAAAAAAAACGATTTGGCATAACAAAAGATCAACACAAAACAGTACAAATCATATATTTCAATGAAGTCGTCATAGTTGTCAAGGCATTTATGGTAAATTTGGTACCAGTTTTTCAAAACCGATGTTATACTCTTCTAACGCCAAAAATCTGAGCCAGGATGTCAGTGCTCCTTTGAGGTCTTCACCATTTGCGAATTGTGTTCCACCCAAAAATTATTTAGTTTTGAAAACAATTGAAAATCACTTGGTGCAGATCAGTAGATAATTTTTGGAGCTCTGACCTGGCACCAAGTAATTTTCACTTGCTTCCAAAACCAAAAGGAATTTTTGGGTGAAAAACAGTTCGCAAACGATGTAGACCTCAAAGAAGCAGGAACAATGAAGACCTCATTTTTTTAACGGTATAGAAGAATATAACATCAGCATTGAAAAACTGATGCCACGTTTACAATAAATTGATTGACAGCAATGGCGATTACATTGAAAAACGAGTATTGTACTGTAACCTTGTAAATAAATTTTTGTGTCTCTTCCTCAGAGATTTTCTGGATCCGGCACTGTCTTAAAGAAGTGGATTGGAGAGACTATATAACTATAGAAGGAAAGTTATTTATAATTAATGGTGAGTTTCTATCTACTGATAAAGTAGTAACAAATTAATAACCAATACATAATAGCATTTTCGCAACAAGTTACTTATTCGTATTTTTTGCTTCAAACGGAAAACTATTTGAAATAACTTATAAATGTTGCAAATTTTAAGTGTATACTGATAAAAAAAATAATATATCATTTTAATTTATATTCATAGTTTAGCACAAATATAAATAAAATACTTATTTTGTAATTTTTAAACATTTATATAAATTTTGCAGGTAGTTTCTTCGTGGAAAAATAATTCCAGAAGTATTTCCTTTATTTTTTAATTTACAAAATTAAATTTTAATTTTTAAATAATTGTACCCTTCACCTAAAGCAAGGACAAGTACAAATAAACCCGCAACGTAAGCATATAATTAAGTCCACATTATTTTAATATTTTAATTCGTATTTAACATCTTAATTTGTATGTGGAAGTCACGGTGCGGTACCTAATTACATCTGAAATGGCAGGGCGTGCAACATCAAAGAAGCCATCTACCACCCGCCATTAGCCGCCCGATGGCGCCCATATAATTAAACAATTTCTCAAATGTCGTTATAGCGTCGGTCAAACAGCTAAACAATCGACTAGCGTTCTATAATGACGTACTTAAAAATAATAAAAAGCCAACATCCATTATATCAGGCCATCGTTAATCTATCGTTTGACAAAAAGATGTATAGTTTTGGGCCATATCCAATTTTTGTTTGGAAATTGCAGCCAATCATGTGCGTCAGAATGTTTACAGTCGGCGCCACAGACCCCATTTCACCAATCCGAATTCTCAATAGATCTAGGTTTCACAATAATATTGGGATCATGATTATTGCTTTCCATAACATTCACTTAAAAATTTGGTCTCAAACTCCCAAACTAATTTGAGAGACATTATTTGACGGTTGGTATATCATACACACAGATGTGCTCCAAGCAGTGTGCCACACACAGAAATGGATAAATGACGCTGTGGTATTTTGTTAGTTTTATCGAAGACTTGCAGATCTTTGCGAAACAATAGAAATTTGGACGTAGATGTTGTTATTGATAATGATAAATTTTATGTAGAACCAGCAAATATAAATATTTAGATTTTAGAACACTTGGAATAGAACTGTTATTGTGACGGTCTAGCCCTAGCCAATTAATTTGCAATGATCTACTACCAAATATATCATTTAAGAAGAATTTTCTCAACTTCTAAATTCTGATGGGTAGCAAATAAGATTCGGAATTTAGTTCCGGGTTTGTCTTCGTCCACTCATGTCGCCTTCATGTCTCAAAAAAAGGTAGTACGGTGCCATAGGTAAAGTTCCTCAAAGTCATTTTATGCAGAAATCTTTATAACAAATACTTTATAAAACAGGGAATTAAATTTTTATTAGTATTGTATTATTTTCTGTAGAAATTCGTAGAAAATTGTAATGATATAATGACGAATTTGACAGTACATTTCTTTCCGTTATAAATAATAAATAAATCTAAAACTGTTCTATGAAATGTCAAATATGTTTCGTTCTGTTAAATTTTCCATAGCCGTTACAATATTCCTAATAAATATTGATTTTAAATTAATTGATATATCGACAGAAATACTAATATATCTAGATAATCAAATGGACATTATTTATTAATTATTTAAAATTTGTTGTTAGAAAATGTATTCTACAGCATTGATGAATTTATGAATTTTCAATTTGAATAGTTTTGTTATTTTTTTGTATAACGTAGTTTATATATTTTTGTATTTTTTCAACTTAATAAAATATATATCTATCTATTTAACGTATTTTTTAATTCTGAACAACTTTTGTATTAGCACTTATATTTTGAAATGAATTGGTAAAAATTTACTACAATTTAAAAAAAAATAGCATTGAAATCTCTTCACATCACATTTCAAACAATATTTTTCTATCTCGTAATGAAGCTGCAATTCCAACATAATTTAGCCAAAAGAAGTATTGCTATTAGAAGCACATCAGACTCTATGGCTGGTACCACGATCTCTGTTTTTGGGTGTTTTAAGAGCAGTGTTTTAGGCTCGCTGTACAATGTTCTAAAATTATTTTAGAAAAAATACTTTAAATAGAAGTTACAGAGAAATGTATTATTTACCAATTTTATTTGAAGTATTTTTGTATAAAATATTTTTAGAACATTGTACAGCCCTAAAACCGAGCCTAAAACACTGCTCTTAAAGCACCCAAAAACAGAGCTCGTGATACCAACCAATATGTTTTCAACAAATTTCTTGAAATTAAATTGTTTAGAGTTCTATGATATGTAATGTAATTTTTTTTTTCTTTTATACTTATTCTTAACTGTGATTTTCACAAGTCTTTTTTACTGTCTTTTATATTACTATTTATATCATTAGTCACACGCAATGGTAAGAAAGGTTATGAATTCAAAATGTTTGCGTCCGTGATTGTTTTAATTGTCGCTGAGATTAAACCTCTTGGGAATCGCACGCATTGGTACGAAAGTCCATAGCCGGCGCCATGGGTGGGTACGTCAGTCAGAGGCCCCCGGGGCGCGGCTTCCACGTAGAGCCCGCCGGGAGGCTGACGATTATAGACAAGCGATACTTTGTTTCGTACGGAGCCGGCGTCGGCAGTAAAGTAACGGGGCCGCCGGTATTCCCTGCTTGCACCACCCATCACCAGCTCGAAGAATCGGACAATCCGATTGTAATTTGTTCGCTTTTGTTAGGGTACAACTAAAGAGGTGTTATCGGATTGATAATTGTGATTTTATGACGAGAATTGCAGTTGTAGAGTGCAGACGATAGTTCTAAGTAAAGTTATTTTTGGGGTTCTTGTTTAATTGATTGTACTTTGGGTACTTACGAACTTTATGATCCCTTAATACTTTTAAATCGTATTATTCTTACAACTAAAATCTCTATATCTACAATATATCATGTTCAAAATTATTGTTGTTTGAAATATAGTTCTGCATTTATCAATATATTGTATGTATTATGACAGTTTTCAGAAGTTGAAAAGATTTCAGAACTCATAGTAATAAATGAAACATAAGTTATTCGAAACGTTGAATTTTAATAAAATTGTTCAAATTTAAACCCTAATTCCCAATATTATAAAGAAATTTAAAGTCCAGTTAACTTCCATACTAAATTTGCATTCAGTTATCCAAATGACAATCAAATTTTTGCGAACAATGTTTATTTAGTCATAAAATAATACCAAATGATCTGCATTTGTTAAAAATCTGCTGTGGACATCACAATATTTCCCGCTATAGATTTCTCATTAAACAATGAGAGAATACGGACCTCAATCTATCAAGAGTAAATTTTAAATGATAATAAAATTTCTTTATAATACCGCACATAATTATTTTTATTTTGTTTGCTATTTCCTAATGCCATTAGAAAGAGAGATGCAGCCCAATTCTTTAAGAAATTGTTACTGTAACAACTTGCTAATGGCGACAAACTCGTATCGTAACTTCATATTTCATTACCTGTCAAAAAACGTTTCAGTTTTTTCACAATTAACAAGTTGTTACGTTAGCAGCTTTTTACAAAATATGCCCGATGATCAGCAGAATTGTGAACAATAATGGCTGACCGTTTGTCAATTGTTTTATTTTTATAGTCAATACAAATCTTTTAGGTTTAGGTTTCTCCATCTTCATATTTTTGTTTTACTTTATCAGTTTTTAATTCCTGCTGCTTTTAAATCTTCTTCTCCTACTTTTAGCCATGTGAATAAGGATCTGTCTCGTCTTCTTCTATCTCCTGGTCTCCATTCTACTACTGATTTACTTGCATCCATTTCTTTTACTCCATATGCCCAAGTCATCTGACTGTTGCTTGATCTTTTCCAGTATGTTTTCTTCTTCTAATTCTTGTTCTAATCCATAGTTTATTCTATATTCGTTTTCTGATATCTTTATTGGTCCTAGTTATTATTGTTATTAAATCTTCTTCATCATTTTTTTGTAGAAGAGCAATAGTTTACTAAAACATCAAAACGAATCGTCTGGTGTATCTAATTTTACAATCGAACATTATTAGTACGATGACGAATCTATTTTGTCACATTAATCGTTGTGGTAGGCAATTGTTTATCTACAAAAACAAGCTGATTTGTAGGTATACATTTAAAAAGTTCAGGAGTTCAGAGAGATGAGGAACTTTTACATCAATCGTTACGCCAAGCAATTGATTTACTGAAAATTTTAAAATGATAACTATGAAGAGATCTACTAAGAAGAAAATATACAGTTGCATCTTGGAACAACTCCCAAATAAAGTACCTGTACTTGGGTGAAAAAATAAACAAGCGTAAAGAATAAAATTAAAAACATCCCCGATAATATAAACAAGCCAGACAACCGACGCCAAACTGTCGCTGTTGAAGCGACATCGAGACATGCCATAAACACCAGGGTGGCTTTGTCGGTTCTTGGAGGTGTGGACAGGCTGTGTATCCACCGACCGATTAGAAGGATGTTTGGCGAACAGGGCAATTCGTACCGCCCACTACAGGCGCTGTAAACACTAAGTGCCGCTGTAGACAGCCGTCAAGGCTTGGTGCTATGTTTGTAGGATTAATTTGTTTGACTATTGTATTATTTCAGGTAATGTCTAATCATCTCTTAAGTTTGTGAAACTGTAAAATTGTAATGCTGCAGATGTGCCGTTATTTATGGACATCCAAGATAATGTAGATTTAGTAAGTATTGAAATCTCCCCAAGAATTTATTACTTCACGCAGCATGCTGCGTGTAATACTGCAATTACCTTCTTGCAACATGTCATGAATCTGCAAAGATTTTCTAGTGTAAAATCTTCCTCTAAATTTCAAGTAACAAGTTCAGCATCATCATCAGCCCTGCCAACAAGGAATCCGGTCTGTTTCAGTTCAGGTTTCAGGTCTGCGGCCATGACGATGCAGAACAAGTGACGCGCGGTGATGGATGATCTACGGCGGCTGGCGTCTTCACGTCGCGCAGAAACAAACAGCCGATGCAGCGGCGAAAATATGCTTCATTGTTATCGGATAATAGAGCAAGACGCGGGATCGTTTACGGTGTAAGGCCGTTAATAACGTCGGCTGCTTTGAGCCCTGCACTGCAGTGTGCTGGCCACTGAATTGAAATTAAGTTTTTTCATGCTTTTTAGTAGTGTTGGTGAGACTAGATGATTGGGTTTAGTGGCAGCAAAGTATAAAGCTAATGACTTACGCTATTCTTTACGGATATTTAGTTTCTATGAACTGGGAAATAAGAGACGCTTCCATAATCCTATGACGAATTACCGCGAAGTATTATCGATTATTTATATGTTTTTTAGATTAACATACAATGATTTAGCAATTGTTCTAGAGTGCATCACTATTCGTTGATCCTAGGATGTACATACTTAATGTAGATAAAATTCTACAGATCAGAGCCACTTTTTATACGAAAAAAATTTAAAAATCTCATAACAATTAAAAGCAAATTAGAAGTATTTACATAAAAGTTTGGTAAATTTTCGGAAAATGCATCTAATATCCCCTGTTTAGCGAATAGTTTGTGTTTTCTGTATAATAAATGGTTGAGTAATTCGTTCTGTTTGATACAAACCTAAATAACTAATGTAACTGAAACTTACTTTTGAGCTTTGAGGTTAGGCGAATTTGCGTTTCGTATCGCAGTTCATAATCCTGCACGAGGTGCTGAGGAATTTGTCAGTTACTCCTGGATTGTAGAACTGGAACAAAAAGAAACGAAATAAGTATTTATTCCCAACATTCAAACTACATTAATATGTATGTATGTAGTAGGAAAAGTGACATATTCCAGGACGAATGTGGAAATACCAGGAGTCCGGGGAGTTTACTTTTCCTACGTGGTACATATTCAATAATTATTTATTTTATATTGCATTTATAAATGTCAGACAATCAACAAGACATAAAAATATTGCGTTGTTTTGATAAAAAGTATCTGAGGATAGCGTATCCATGGTTTGTTTATTAATTTTCACAAGCGTCAAATTTATTTGAAAAGCTAAATCGTACGGGAATACTTAGCCAGTGTCCGGAATAACAACAATCATGTAATGGTACTCAATACCTACGAGTATGAAAGTTTGTACCATTAGCCGAAGGCAATGCTGCAAATCATACGAGTATGAAATGGACATTCCATGCGAGTTGTACACTATACTTTTTCTACGTCCACGATATTATTTCCTATTTAATTTAATTTTAATAATAAATTGAACCTGCTTTCACTATTCCAATATTTGACAATTCTAAATAAGTATTCTATATGAAATGAACTGACCTGTATTGGAATACTCACAAAACAAATTTATTTCGCACGATACTTGCAATGTACCTGATATTCCTAGCAACAACAAATATTCAATCAGATTTCTAAGTAGTCGTAAAAAAAAAGACATTCCCGTACTGTTATTTATCGTAACCTAGCAACGACACTAAAATGCCGGATTAATGCACTTTGTGGTTCGAACACAAACCAGAAAGGAGTCAGTTATCGTCCGATAAAAAAAAATGATACGCATTAATAAAGACATTAACGACAAGTGTAGTAAGAGAATAAAAATGATAGCAACGAAGAAAACAAATACTGGTTAACATCACACGAAAGAAGCTGTTGGCCAATTAAATAAAATTAATGCCCGGTCAAAGTAAATTGTATAAAACACAAAAAATATTGCATTAATAATGCACTGCTATATTATTTCTTGTGCGCCATTTGTTGTGTACTTAGTTAGGTGCCGATAATACGTATTCCTGTATGGTATTTACTTAATTTATATACTTATATTACGTTATTCTGTTGATGTTCTCTTCCACGCTTCTCTCCAGACTTTTCTGTCTTCTATCAGTGTTTTTCTCTATTTCTTCACTTCATTGTTGTTCTTATTTCGGTGTCTGATGTCTTTATTAATAGGTCGCATCTCTTTTACTCTGTGGGGTACAGCTTTATAAATTCATTTTCTTATTCGTTGCTCTCCCAATTTTGTCCCATCATTTTAGCTGTTCCTTTACTATAATCTTTTACTGTTTTTGTATTTAAATTCATCTTGTACACTTCATTTCTGATGCTGTCATTTATTATCCTAATGTATCACATGTCAATATTTCTTATTTGGTACGGGAATGTGTCAGAAGTAAAAGGAGAATTTCCCAAACAAGCGTGAAACCGTCCTCAAGCTAACGCTTACAAGCGAACAGAAAAACTTAAAGAGCATCCATTTACAATTGTGTAACACAATTGAAGCCCACAATAAACAGTGCATCCGGTGTCGGCAACATCGCAGGCCGCACGCCCATGGGCGAGCAAAGAGACAGGCAGGTCTGCGGGTTTATTGGAGGGTGCTAGAGCTGTAAAATCACAAGCCGGGCATTGTCCTTCACCTCTTCAAACAGGCCGATGCGTTTGTCGGCCCCCAATAAATGCACAAATAAACAGTACCGTAATTGTATCCAGCTGATTGCAGAATGGCGGCAATAAATCCGCTGAATTCCCAAACTGGCGCTCAATAAAATTTATGTGTTTGCGTTGGGCGCTTGTAAAATTTTATATTTTCATTTTTAGGAAATGTTGGCTGCGTCTATAATTCAAGCGGATTGCTGTCAGACGCAGGAACGTATGTTATTTATTTTTCAATTAAATCACGGAATACGAAGTTTTTTTTTGTTTACGTAGTTTGAATTTTTGAATTTGCTGAAATTATTGGTGGGCGGATTTCAATAATTGAAACGAAAATTGTTTTTCTTTGTTTTGCAGCAATTTCTGTAATTCATGCTTCGTTCCACCACGATGGAAATATAAATTTAATTAAAGTAATAAGTCCATAAATAATATATTTTTGGGGAAAATAGCAAATAAATCACTTTGTGTTTTATTGGATAACTTGGCTTTAAGTAGGATGGCCGTAACCATAGCCGAAACGTCGTCAACGACGAGATAAATTGAAATAAATTTACTTAAAGCCAAGTTATCCAATAAAACACAATTTTTCGGCTTAATAACCTTCTCCAAAATATATTTTTGGGGTAAGTTCTGTAAATTTTTCAGTTAAATTTTGCATTTCGAATTACTGTACATGATCAACATAAACAGTACCTAAGTAAAGAAATTATAATTTATAAAATAAAGGAAACCATGTCTTGTTTACCTCGTAGCCTTCGTTTTGTTTCTCCTATGAATCAATCTTGCTATAATTTGTGTTTCCTCAACTTTTATTCAATGGCGTTGCTACCCACATCAGATTTCTCTGGTTGGTTATGCCGAATGGCTTGATTATGTTTTCTAATTCTGATTGTCGTTCTGCTAGACTGTCCATTATTGAAGCAGGAAATTATTCTTCGCACTCTTTAACATACAAGCTAAATAATGTAAAATGTTATATCTTGACAGTAATCTTACAGCTTGTTGTTAGTTACTGTTTTCCTGATGAACTACGTATAGTAATTCAATATGTTGAATTATGATTATTATGTATAAATTATTTTAAACTGTCAATTTCTAGAATACTGGGTGATTCATCGGTCTGTTCTTTTTTAACTCTTTCATTTTAAGTAAGGCTGCTAATTGAATCCGGATTTGATATGTATCCGGATCTCAAAACCGGATATCCGAGTATCCGAGTATAACGTTGATATTCAAAAGAATATTATTATTTTTATAAAAAGAGTTTTTGAAATACTTACGTGCACTACCTTCAAAAATATTTAAAAATCGGGATTCGGATCTTACAATTATCCGGATGCCTAAACGTACGGATCTGAGACCCGGATATCTCGGTTATCCGAATTTTCTGATACTCGCATAATTGGAAGCCCTATTTTTAAGTTATAGAATAAAGCTCTTCAAATAAAATCTACTTAATTGATTATTTTTTTACTATAAACCACAATATTTTATAATCGTGAATAACTTCTTAATTTATAATTTTAGACACTTTATCACATTACACTTTTTTTTTAAAGGAAATATATTTTACTATTAAAATCAATAAATATTTATAAGAAGTTTCATTAAAAAATATAAAGCCAAATGGTGCACCCTGTATATAAATGTGGGTATATGGTAAAGTAGATAAACAATAATATATCAAATAACTATAACTTAAAACAAAAGAACAGACCGATGAATAACCCGGTATGAAAAAATATTATCACACCACTTGCCTACTTCTTAATTTAGTACTCTACATAAAGAAGATGTCTTTGCTGTGCCGTGCGGTTACAGGCCGTCAAATAATTAACCCCAAAGATGTTGGCGATGTAGTCCCATGAAAACTGAGGTGTTTATTAATTTGATTGTAGTTGAAATGATGCAGTGGTAATAATGTATGTCCCGGTGGGATCCCACACGCACGCCCATGGAAGCACATACTCCAAGTCAGATCCCCGCTGTCAGATAAGCGGGCAACCGACTCGAATCCGGCGCGCTGACAGTTCATTAGATATGAGTAGAGCCACTAGGCAGGAATGTCCGGCGTAGCATCACGCATGCAGCTAATCGCTCATCGGATCTAATCACTGTACCGGCACGGCGCTGTCATCGAAACAGCTTCCAGCGGACAGCATAAACTTGCTTTTTAATCGAGCCGAACGGACAGCGACGGCGGCGTGTCTTGTCGAAACATTTCCATTAGTTGCTCCTGTCAACATGCGAGCTCATTAAATTTAGTGCTCTGGCTTCTTCGCTCTGTCTTTGGTGATTACGCCATGATTTCAACTAGATTTTTATTGTCGGGAGGTATTTAAATGTCTATCAGATGAGTTTGTTAGTGGAGCTGGTACTCGCGTTATTAACCACATAAATGTTACGTGTCTTCAAACGAATTGTCTCGCTGACGCTTATGTTTACTTTTCTTAAAATAACATGAAGTCGTCCTTACTTCATGTACGAGTTACGGTTATCCAAATTTATTTCGTAGTCTATTCTTGGATCTTTACAAGTTTAACATGTTCCTTAAATCAATGTTGCATCTGCAGGATTTGTTCGATGTACACTTTTTTTATTATTAAATTAGACCTCAATATCAATTATAAAACTGCTCGAAAGGTGAATGTCATATTTAAAAATTTGTAATGTTATACAGGGTGTTTCATAACTTCGAGTACATGCGTAAATGGTATATAATGCTTGATATGCTGATTAAGAATCTAAAAGAATTTTTTTTCTTTAATTCGAAAAATTAAGGGTTGTTTACTTAAAACAATTTTTGTAGTACTGCACTGGATTCGCTTTCCTATTAAACACAAACAATGAAATAGGTAATCAACAATTTAAATTACATAATACTAGTAAAATAAACAAACAAAATTTATTATTATTTTTAATGAAACGATAATTATTAACATAGTCATTCACCCAGTGGCAGTGACAAAGAAAAATTTTGGACTGGGAAACAAGGAAAATAATTTTGCGATTTAAAAGAAAATTCTATTTGATTCGTAATCAGCATATCAAATAACATATACCATTAAAGTATGTACCTGAAGTTATGAAACACCCTGTATAAACGGCATTATAACTTATTTAAAACCAAAATACTATGATTGGAAGTGCTGGTACCACGAGCTCTGTTTTTGGGTATTAAGAGAAGTGTTTTAACCTCGGTTTTAGTGCTGTACAATGTTCAAAAATTATTTTTTAAAAAATACTTCAAATAAAAGTGATAGATAATATATTTCTCTTTAACATCTATTCGAAACATTTTTTTATAAAATAATTTTAGAACATTGTACATCGCTAAAACACTTCTCTTAAAACACCCAAAAACAGAGCTCGGTACCCAATGTAACCTATGTGGTTAAAATAGAAATAATAATGTATACTTTTAATTAAAATAATTAATAAAAAGGCTTTTGGATAAATTTCCGTAAAAAAATTTAATAAATACAGAACTTTATCCAAAAGCCTCCTTATTAATTATGAGTTCTGAAAGCTTTTTCAACTTATTAAAATAATTAATAATATAATGTCACTAAATCTATATTTTTTACTCATTTTTACTTGTGTTGATGATAACTATCTGACATCTGCCAACAAAAACAAAAAAGCTACAGAGAATATTGCCGGGAATAATCACAAGAGCATTATTCTCGGTATAATAATAACAGGATTGGTTAAAACGCAGATACGTGACATACAATAAAGCATTTCATTGGTTTAAAGAAACGTCAAAAAATAATCACATCCATTACCCATTATGAGTGTAGTACAACCGATAAATAAAGTTAAATTTATTCTTATCAAAGTCATTAGTTCCTTATTTTCCGAGGGAAATAAAAATGATAAGTACTCCTCAGGGAAATAAAGTAATTTCAGGCTATTGACAGTGCCACCTAGAAATCTATTGCATCCCTCGGGCTAAGCACTCAGGATTTAATCTTCGCTCTTGACAAATAATGACGAACTTTACTCCCTACTACCACTGTTACTACTGCTACTACTATTATTAGGTTTGGCATCACGAAATCTTAAAATTCATTGAAAACTCACTACCGAATTGTTAGCATGAATTCTATACCTCATCTACAGACTGTGGCGGGAGGTAATAACGTTACGAAAAGAATCATGCAAGTGTGACGCGAGCTGAACTTCCAACTGATTTGAAGTGACTTAATTATTCGACAGTAATTCCCGCAGCCTTGGTCGGAGCGAACATCCCGAGTGCCAGGAGGGCATGATTATGAGTGTCGTAATTCCGGTGAAGATTATCCCCAAGCGTCGGTTCCCGGCGACATAATCTCGTGAAATACATCGATGCCGCGATCATGTGTTGACCCCAGCGCGCGCGACTTCCACCAGACCCATTACTATTTTATTGTCGCAATAAAAGCTCTTAGGTGCAATTTATGTCAGCGGCGCAGCGCAAGGAGATGTTTACGCGCGAGATATCTTAGCGGGGTTATTACTGTGATGTTTAGGCGGAATCGACTCGCTGTAAGCCCTTCTATCTCGAGCGTGCCTCCCTAATCTGAATATATGATCCGACTTATTGTCCTGCTCGAGACAGGGTAGTGTTTGTGCTCATTGGAAGTGATGGCGGCCGGAGCGCTGCACGTGTGTTGTCTGTATGACGGCCTGTTTTCTTCCTCTGTGTCAAGGTATATTAAAAACGGAATTTATTGCACTGGGTATCTTTAACTTGCAGATAGCACATAATTTCAGGATTAAAGTCACTTATTGTAACGTAAATAACCATTTGTACTGGACGATATCTTATATATTGAAGGAGATTAAGAGTTTATTTAGAACTTTGTATTTTTTCTCTGATTTATAAAACCAAACTCGCTGCCATAAATTGTGAATAAATGAACTTGTTCTTTGGCGTTGTGGACAAATCATTCTAACAGAAATATATTTTAGAATAAACATCCTACTTTCACATTGTTTTATTACTATCATTATCGCTATAAAATGACTAAAAGAAATTTACAAAAATATTTGTAACGTATAATATAAAAAGCTGTCTTTTTCATATTCTCCCAAAAAATTACTGCACTTTTTAATAATATATTGGAATAACTAGAGAAGACAATTAAGACTGTTTAAAAGTGCAGATAGTCTTCAATTTAGATTCAGAAATAGTTACATGAATTGAAAGGCACTAAATTCATTATTATAATTACAGAGCTTTGATTTCCTCTTAAGACAGAAGTGAATTGACACTGGAAATTCAAAATACTACGGAATAGAAAGTAATAAGAAATTGTCTCCAATTTCATCTTAATTTCGAATTAATGAGATTAAATAGTTGCGAAACGAAATTTACAATTTGTTGCCATGTTACTCTTCCAAGGCTACATGTTTACATGTAATGACTAACTATTATTTCTAACATACACCAGCTACATACTTACGTACTGTATAATTGTTATTATTTTATTACATATTTTTACAGCTGGGTGAATGTAAAATTTTAATTAAGTTATTAAACAGATTGCAATCAAAATATGTTTATTTTTATTTATCTTGAAATAATTACCTGTATATAACCTAATAACTATTTATTATACTATTTAACGATTAACCACGCCTTTTTCTTAATGGTAGTCGGTTTGATTAATTTATAATATTGATTACTGATTGGTTTCTACTTATTTAATATATACCTAGGAGAACCATAAAAGAGTAATGGGAAAAAATATTTTGTGGTCGCCATTTGTCTCCTATTTTCTTAGCATTTAATTCTGCATCTCTAGTTTTGTTTCTTTTTCACAATCTGTGTGTTGAATTCAAGTTGGTAAATATTATGATCGTAATTATTTTTAAAAAATCCTGTCGCACGTTGGTTGTAGTCCTGGCCCTGATTGCAGTGCGTCCGTGTCACGGTACGTCCGCATGACATCACAGAATGAAGATTGATCGAAGGCTGTGGGAATATCAAAGGCACTTCCCCGCAAATACATCATCTTCGGGCGCGCAGCTGTCGCCACAAATTATTGAAGCCATGATGGATTTGCCGTCGCGAACGTGCTTCTGTCCCGGCCTCGCCGAGTCGCTCCGTCACCGCTCATTAACGAATTAAGCCCTTGGCTGGCGATGGGAATGCAACGGTTGCGAGGGAACCCTTTACCTGCCCTGGCAAATTTGATCTACTTATTTTTTTGACTGATATGGATGGGCCTAACATGCCCTTTGTTTGTTAAGAGCCTATACCTGCTACAATCTTGTATTTAAATGCAGTACTTACTTAGGTTTACTGGTATGTATACCTTCTTGTAAAATGCAAATTTGAGTGCTATAATCGGTAGATTATTTTAGAACCTAACAAAAACCTTTTTACTTGCCTCTACACACCAATTTAATTGCCTACGATACCTGTCACGCTTACTTATTTATCCTTCAAATATTTTTATCTCTGCACTTAGGAATATCTTAGTGAATCCTGTACATTCATTTATAAAATTTGAATTATTATATGGCTTTAATGATTACTTGTAAAAGTTTCCGCTCAAAATTAAGAATTTTCCGAACGACAATAAGACCAGTAAAAATTGTCGCTGTTAATATGACGATTAAGAATAATGGAACGAAAAATAATATGCACAATGTTATGATTAATAAAGATATCAGAAAACTAATACAGAATATGAATGAACTATGAAATAGAACAAAAGACATAGTAAAAAAGATCAAGCAAATGAAAATCAAATGGCTTGGACATATATGGAGAGCAAAAGAAAAGGATGCAATTAAATCATCAGTACAGAAAAACGAAGGAGACATGGCTAAAGAAAATAGAAGTAGATATAAGGCAGCAGGAATTAAAAGCTGGTAAAGTAAAATAAAATGAGAAAGATAAAATCAAAGAAATGATAATGGTGACAAATAGAGCTTCTTATAATAAGACCAATAAAAATGTACGCTACTGAGACTATGCCAATGATCAAATGAAGATGGAGTACATTTAAGAATAATGGAACGAAAAATAATAAAAACAATATAAGAACCAAGAACTATGAAGTAGAACAAGAGATGAAAGGAGAAGACAGTAAAAGTATATAATTAAATCAGCAGTAGAATGTAAACCAGGAGAACGAAGAAGACATGGCTAAAGAAAATAGAAGCAGGAATTAAAAGCTGGCAAAGTAAAATAAAGTAAAAAAGATAAAATCAAATAAATGATAATGGTGATAAATAAAACTTCTTACTCAATAAAAAATTTACTAAAAACAAAATTTAACTAAAATTTAAAAAAGAGAATTGACTGAACAATAAATAAGACCAATAATAATGAACGCTACTGAGACTATGCCAATGATCAAATGAATATGGAGTAGATTTAAGAATAATGGAACGAAAAAATAATAAGATCAATATAAAGACCAATATAGAAATCAGAAAACGAAAACAGAATAAGAATGAACTAAAAAACAGAACAAAAGATGAAAGGAGAAGACATCAAGAAACAGAGAGTTAAATGACTAGGACATATAAGACTCAAATCAATCAACATGGCTAAAGGAAGTAGAAGATTTAAAAACTGGCAAAAATAGGAAGATGTGGAGAAACTTAATTACAAGAATTTAAAGGAAAAGAAACAGAGATTGATCCACTCCAACAAAAGGATCTAGAGAGCTTCATAAGAAGCGGAGTTATCCCATATATACATTATATTTCCTTTATTATGTTGCGCAAAGGTATAGTAAAAGTTCTTTTGAACAACAAACACCTCAAATAACGATAATGACACGGTAAAATCTAACTTACAGCAAGCAACAATACAAGATGTATTCTTTCCGTTGCATTTGCAGCAAAGTACCGCGCACTAAATCATTCATTGTCCATTGGCGCGTCTGATGTTCAGTCGCCTCCTGCCAGGCATTGTCGAATTACACGCAGAATTGCACGCACGCAGACTTATTTTGAAAAGCCATCATGACATGAGAAACGCCGCAATAAAACACGGACATAAATAAGCAAATGACAGGCGAAGGTCCTGGACGGAAGACGCACAATGCGACAGCTGCCCTAGAGTGTCCGGTGACACCGCCGCGCGACTAATCCAAAAATACATCGCTATTAGTTATGGCCAGTGTCGAGCTGTCCGCGATGATATACGAGCGCCGGCCGGGTCTACACACGGCGGACTCTTCAGGGGGCTAATGATCTGCCCGCAGACCCCAATTCAAGGTAAAGTGAAAACTTGTAACGCTAACACTGCAGACAACTGCCAAAAGATCTTCGTACCAATCAGATATTACAAACAACATAGATGTCCCGTAAATCAATGCTATTGTGCTTTTTTTGTTATTATGCAAAATTTTTTTTAGCGCATGTAAATCAAGTTCTAATAAAAATCCCCGCAATGTCTATTACTCTTCAATTATGACTAGGGCTGTTCGATTATGGTTTTCAATAATCAATAATCGATTATATAAAATAATCGATTAATCAAATAATCAAGTGTTCGAGTAATCGATTATTTTTCGCAGCCCTGATTATGACACATGTCAAAAAATGACATTCTCCAACAGTAGTTTTGTTTTTTCAAAAAGCTCAAATTATCAGATTTAAACGCAAATGTGAAAATATAGTTTTTCTTTAAAGTGTTGCAATTCGATAAAGGAGATAGTAAGAGAAAAATGTTTCAAACAATAATTTATTAATCTAATAACAACATTTCAAGTATAATGCCACTTCCTGTTATTGGATTATCACCGAAAACTAATCAGCTCTTCTAAATGGGATACAAGTGATATATCGAAAATATCAAAACTTTCAGTTTAGTAGTTTTTGATATACCGTAACTCCAGAAATGCACACAGACGACTCACAGACTGATAGACACACATACAGACATCATCGGGAAACTATTAAAATCGTATTCTAGGGACCTTAAAACGTGCTCATCCACTGCAAACTCACTACCAAATTTTTAGCATGTTTCCCATACCTCCCTTACAGGATGTGGCGGGAGGTAAAAAGCGTTAGCGTCTTTCGTAATTATAGGGTGAAATTCTTGCAATATAAGCATGTTATTTACTATAAACACTAGCGCTATATTAGCATGGAACCAATGCTCATGTAGAAAAAAGTACGTTAGAGTTTATCGAATTATTCGGTAAGCTCAGGGTATATGCATTTTCTGAGAATGTCATAACAATTAAGAAACTAAACGCTATTATTTACTTAGAAATTAGTAAATTTTCTGAAAATGCCTCTTATTTTCTCAGATTACCGAATAGTTCGGTAATTTCTAAGCATCTCTATAAATTAACTTAAAGATTTTATTGGTCAGCCTTGCGATGTACTACTTCACCTCAGATTTGGATTATTCCTTTTGATTTGTTTCCTGTTGTTCTCTCAAATAAAGTTGACCATTTATTTAATTATAATCATTAAATTAAAGTAAATAATAATAAATCCTGGCTATGGGGTTGCATAAAATATAATACCAAACTCTGTCAAATAATAATGTATATATTGCGCTGCCGCCCTACTTATCCGGTGTTGCAATGAGATAGGGCATCACGTTAACATTGCACATCCACCAGTGGTTCATAATAGAATCAAGCAACTTATTTATTGCGGTGTCATAAAGTAGCAGCAGACGTTTATTGTGCAGCGCACATCGTACACTTTACGGTTGCCCATATATTGCGCTTAGCTAGAGAGTGCACAGTCGTGGAACATGAAGATGCTGTCTGCTCTGCGCTGATGTGCTGCAGCTGCAGCTAAGTGTGAGCCAGAGCACTGAGCTACTAACCTCCTAGATGCTGACTGACTGGTCTCAGCAAAATTTGAGCGAAACACGAGACACTCTGGCCTCGAAAATGATGAAGATCGCATGCAGAATAATACGAATTGATAACTTAAAATACTCGGAATACTCTCATAACCAAGAGTTATCGGGTGTACCAACCATTTCAAATATGAAATCATTTCAGAGCATTTCAAACAAAACGATATTTAAGAAATAATGAATTGTTTTCTGTATTTCAAATACTTGAAAAGAGCCCACGTTGCACACGTTCTAAAGAATTAGAAAGATAGAATTACTTTTAAAATTAGGTAAGGACTAAACAACTGCCAATGTCAGAACATAAACTTGCATTAGTTACAATGCGCATACGAGTACATTGCTAAACCTAGAACGTCTTGGTTTATTTGGTTGACTGGAACCCTAATGTAACTAGTGAAAAAGTCGTGTGTTCAAATGAATCTCCAACAAATAATTGCTTTATATTGGGTAGAGTATTGACCAAACTGTCACTTCAGGGGAAAAAATGTTGGCTTTTGTTAAACAGCAGGCTGACTGTACCTACACGTCGATTATTGTGACAATCAGCCACGTAAATCATAATATATGTAGGCAATAAATTGAACATGGGTGCCCGCAAACCAGATAAGGGGCTTCATCCAACACACAAAGAGAAACAGAGCACGAGGGGCGACGAGAAAGACAGCGAGAGAGAAAAACTGTGTCCCTTATGTGCGGCGGCACACAACGCGAGAATACGCCAGCTTTATTTTCTGTGTAAATAAAAAATAAATGGTGTCATGTCAGCTCGGCGTGACAAAGTGCGATACTCCATCACCCGGCATTACGAGCCGCGGCGGAAACTGTGCAATAATAACGCCCAACCAGCCAATTGAGCAGTTTGCGCTGCACTAACATCGGGATACATCCGTACTGCACTCAGCCCTCAGCCAAGAACATGTGCTAAGCACCTATTCCGGGTACTTAATATGCCGATGCTAGGGCGAAGGGAGACTCCCAAGAAATCACTTACGAAACCATTGCAATTCTGAATGGCAAAATTTTGAATATTTATGATGAGGTATAAGTATGAAGATGAGCAGGCCTGATCCTAGCGGATGTTCATTTTGTACCCAGAATAAAAGCGATCATTATTACCATTTTTTTTGTGATCCGATTCATACTTACAATTTATTTGTACTACGAATGGAAAAGTAACGACCTACTCATTGGCAGTTATTACTATGAACATATTTAATCCTAAGATAAAGTTATTTAAATCGATCCGATAAATCTAGAGGACTGTTTCGTTTTAAACGTTTAACACTACACAAATTTCATCACGGCTAAATATTTTATGACACAGTAGTGTGCGGATTTCTTCTTTAATGGAAGGAATTTTCTCGATTATTTCGATGCTGCAGTTAATTGTTGACCAACATAAAAAAGTTAAGTTAAGAATTTTCAAAATATCTACAATTTCCGAAATAAAAAAAATTAATAAGGCATTGTTCTTTAAAATTCCTAATTGGTTTGACTGCTTGCTAACATATCTACAATACATAATTTTCTTTTAGTAAAAGAATGTAAGTATACTTATGATGAATCAATGGCCAGATTTGGATCGGTACTCACTTCCGTGACCATTCCAAGTTATAAAACAATTAACTTGGCAAGCACAAAGATATTGGGTACCGGCTAGTGGTTGTAATAAGAGCAACACACATATGGCATTTACGTATCAAAAAATGTGGCAATGCAAGGAAATTTAATAGATGTTAATGTGTCTGTCCATTTTCCTAGATATATTCTCGGAATCCTTGTGGTTGTAAGTTCCGAAATACATACATACATACATATGTCAATAACAATAAATAACCCTGAACAGAGAGCTTCGGTCGATCAAATGGATGAACATACGAACGTAAGAAGATAAGTATAAATTTGATAGGATTTCTGTCGAAATCACTATTTCTATATTTTCGTTGTAGTTGATTGTTTAGCAAATTTACCTTAAGTTTTCCTCTTAGGGCAGATCTATGCATCACGAATAAATTTCCGAGCTTCCGAATAAGTTATTCGTCAAATAAATAAAAATTACGCATCAAAAATTGATAGCTAGAACAATTACTATCATTTGAGCTATGAGTCCCGCATGGAATCACATCGTTCGGTATCGCGCCCAAGAGTATCTTAAACTATTGTCATCATATGATGTGAAATATTCTTTCACTTCTTTGTATCATACACATTGACAATGCATGTATTTTATTGCTGATAATTGTTCATTATATGGCAATCAATAAAACATTTCCTACACAAAATGTTCCGTAATCAAATAATGCTATACTAGTACTACAAGTATTTAGTACTGTTTAATGTATGTTAAAAGAACCGATATGGAAGTGTAAGTAAATTACGCCCGCTAGAGCATCTTGTTCGTCCTTTGGTTGCACCCCTAGTTCGCAGTAATGTAACATGTGTTTTTAAATTGAATGTAATTCACTCCCAGAAAGTATATCGAACAGTTGACTATCCAGCAACTCCTGTGTAACATTGTTTGAATGCAGTAGAACGTACAAGTCCTAACCTTTGGAAACATATCACCCTATCAACCTAAAAAACAAGCATCTACAATCAAGTCCCCCATTGACTTCCTTGTCAGAACCACAGAGTCGCAAACTGCCATCGTTTCCTGCAAGCACCCAAAACAAGAAAAAGGATCACGGAGCACATCAAGGGGTGCTCTGGCTTCCGTGCGATGTCCACATCCACAGCATCGCTATCGAATCAATGGTTACGACTGGAGCGGAGCCGTGGTGTGCGATCAATGATTACAAGAGTGGTCCCGCGAGGCAGATCGGACCAAATCCGCGCCTTATCCGGCCACCTAGACCTCGTACATCTTGTCACGTCACCAGGCCCAATCAACCGTGATTTATGTGCATCGATATCTACGTGCTCCTGCTCTGCCACCGAGGCTCCGCGCATGAGAATTACATTATTCAGAGTTCATACTTACAAGATAGAGAAATATTAATCGCACTTCAATTGCTCAACTCTACTGCACTAATACTAATTTATTGTACTCATTTGTAGTTTATTACACTTTGACTATTACCATGAGCTTTGTTTTAGGGTGTTTTTAGAGAAGTGTCCGGCTATCCGGCTTAACGTGGCCGGATATTCGATATCCGGTATCCAGCGAAACAATTATCATTTCATCTATATACCATACTTATATTTAAAATGAATGACAGAAATATATTGAAGCGTTTATTTTATAAATAAATATAAGATTAATTTACAATAATTAAAAACAACTTGCATTGTTTGTTTCACTATAATTGGCTATTAATAATAATCCTTGTAAATTGTCCCTATGTTCACTTAAAAAAAACAAACAATGCTTTAATATATTACTTTAATTGTAACAATGGTATAATAATGAAATACTCTATGTATTTTGATAAAAAAACAAACTCCAGGTGTAACATATTCGTTGATGGAAAATAACAATTTAGAGGTATTTATAATGATATTGTAAATTAGTACAAGTAGTAAAAAATCTCTTTACATATACCATTATAACTAATTATAAAATTAGTATATACACGATAAAATTAGAAAGAACCATAGAATCGAAGATCAGTATGAACTAAAAGCTGGTTAAAAAAAAGAAATGAAATTATAGGGCTTAATGGGTTAGCGTTATTGCACAATGAATTGAAATTACAAAATAAAATATCTGTTGCGCCACCACAATACCTTCCGCCACAGATTTCTTATCAAACAATGCAGGAACACGGACTACCACTATCAAGAAACACTCATTCCTTCAAAAAATTATGACACATGTTAAAAAATGACATTTTTCAACGGTTATTTTTCAAAAAACAGGTGGGCAGATTTAAACGAAAATATCAAAATAAAATTTTTCTTTAACGTATTGTGATTCATAAATGGTGACAGTCAGAGAAATATGTTTTAAACAATAATTGTAGATAATAATAATAGAAACATTATTCTAATAAAATTTTCATTAAACCACAATGACTAAGATATTTATTATTGAATTATTGGATTATCACCAAAAACTAATTAGCTCTTCCAAAGGGAATACAATTGATATATACAATATATCCAAATTTTCATTTTAGTAGTTTTTTAGAAACCGTAACTCCAGAGAACCAAACAGACTGACAAACAGACACATACACATACACAGATATCATCGTGAAACTATTAAAATCTTATTCTAGAGACCCTAAAACGTGCTCATCCACTGAAAACTCACTACCCAATTTTTAGCGTGATTCCTATACCTCCCTTACAGGATGTGGAGGGAGGTAAAAAGCGTGCAGAATTGAAAGCAGATTGTTTAAATTGGTTGCTTTAAAATAGAGTATCGGGACCAATTGATTTACCACGTTTTTTTGGCGTCAAGCTTACGAGTTTATAAGATTCTCTTCGATGGAAATGGAGAGCGCTTCTATTTTTCATCGGAGAGCAGAATTAAACAAACGGTATGAACACATGAAAAGGATGAACCTCACAAGATAGCCCAAAATAATATTAGAATGGGAAGGCACTGATATACCCCAAAGGGGATGACTAGATGAGTAAAAAAGTTTCACAATTAGCAACGATTAACGATGATAACCATAGGAAATATTTAGTTAGGATTTTGAGGAATACCCACTAAAAAAGCTAACTAAAATGAAAACGATAATTGCATGATGCAAGACACTTATTCATGGCAAAATTTACCATTTAAAAATAGCTATCAAAGGTGAAGAAAGTAATTCCGTCAATCTTCAATCTGGGTGTAGGGTTTCACGGCTTGATAAAAACGTTTTCTTGCTGCGAAGTGGCTGGCGAATCTGCGGATAAGAATGTTGTTGTAGTGGTGTAATAATGCTTGTGAACCACGAACTGCAGCAACAAACCGCAGAACGTGAGAGCAAGCAGCAAGAAGCGGCGTTGGCGAACGCCTCTGCGATTCCAAGAACCCGAGAAGCTTTGCGCCGTCGCCCCACCCCGCGCACTGACGTGTTTATGAGACAGATCTGTTGATGTAAGGACTGAACTAATGCGTCGACATATGTTGGTTGGCCGACATGATAGCGTTTCAGACTAAATTATTTACGTATGTTTTACATTACGGCAGCGGTGCGGTGCGCCGTACGAGCGCGGTAGTGGCGCAGACGGCAAAGGGAAATATATCTTGCCTTAATTTATTATAGTCGTTGAGATTGATGGCTGAGATCTGCAGCGGGCGACGCGACCTCGCGGCTAAGACAACCGCCCGACGTGCGTGTCACGGGGTCGGCTTCTCATCGCCATATCTTCATGCACTAAGTCCCCTTTAAACTTTGCGTATAGAAACTCAACCATGCTGACACGATTATGCAGTGATGATTAAAATAAATCAATCAATTTAAGGCATTGAAGTTTTACTTTTATCAGGAATATGGAATTTATTTGTCGAGGCTCGTTTTGTTTTTTTATATCAACATGGAAAGCGGGCTAACTACTTGGATGAGAAGACTAATTAGAGAAGCTTTTGAAATCAAGAAATAATCAAATAATCTTAATTCAATACAGGTTTTGAGGTTAAAGTCTTGGTTAATTTCCTTAATTACTTGTTTATATTTTGTAAAACTTTAATCCATGTTATCCTTATTTTGTCAACTCGTAGTCTTGACTTGACTACATATTTATTATTTATTGTTTCATATTTCTGCTGAAGAAAGCAGCACTTCGCTGTCGAAACGTCGTTATTTTAATAAATATTATACAGAACTTTCGCCCAGTTATTATTTATTTATTATATTATGAGTTCCGAAAACTTCTTTCAATATACAAATTTATGATATAAAGGAACTACAATGCCGCGGTTCATATTAAATTTTATTTGAAATACGCAATCAAAACCAAATTATTTAATAGGTTGAGTTTACATAATTATCAGTTCTCAGGTCAGTCAAACATTGGAAGTTGCACTCAGCGTATATACCAACCTTGGACATTGAATTTATCGTAAAGAACACTCAAAATTATGTCTTTTGTTCATAACTTCTTCATCGAAATTAATTAGTACTAATATATTGACTGGTACCACGAGCTCTGTTTTTGGGTGTTTTAACAAATGTGTTTCAGCCTTGGTTTTAGGACTGTAAAATGCTCTAAAATTATTTCATTAAAAATACTTCAAATAAAAGTGGTAGATAATATATTTCTCTGTAACTTCTTTATGAAGCATTTAAAAAAAATAATTTTAGAACATTGTACAATGCTAAGGCCGAGGCTTTGTTAGTTGTACGATAATTATCATTCGGTTGCCAACACTGCATTGCTCAAAATCGTAGTTTTTTCAGAGCTTTTAATGACGATTTTGGTGTTTTTTAGTGCAGATTTCATATGAATATTTAAATTGGAACCAGTACACTTATTTATTTTTACAGTTGCTTGACCCAGGTGCTTAAGATTTCTTTGAATTAGCCGAAAATGAGTTAACAGTGCAAGAGATAATCTACCCACATTCTACGAAATTTATAATTGTTTTTAAGCAGCATGAGGCAACTCTAATGACTATCTATATTTACAAATACCTGTACTAGAGCATTATGATGTGTAATAGGAATATAATGGCGGTATGTAAATGATCCCGTAGCGGGAATCCAGCGCAGTGGGTTGATAATCGCGTTCGCAAAGCCGGCGCTTTGTCGGCGAACGCGCTGTTTGTTTTTGAAAATGCGTGACTGAAAGCCGTTTACGTTTACCCCCGGAGATTGTTTTTGAAGCCGTTTATGTCAATCTCCAACGCCGCACCACGTGGACTTCCGAGAACTCGCCGCGCATCTTAACCAACACCTTACAGCTTCACTCTCTGTTTAGATGTGGAACTTAAGCTTTTAACTATTTTATGGCTATTTTATTTTACAAGCTAGAAGAAATTATAGTTCATGGAATTAGTTGTTAAGTTAAGCAGCGCTGAAAGGTTGTGTAAATTAAAATAAACACTCGCTTAAGAAGGGAAACACATGTGTCATGTGCTCGTTTTTCACGCTGAATTATTCGGAATTAATAAAAATTAAAGCTAAGAATTTACACTGTCAACTGTCAATGAATTGGGATCACGGTATTTGACATATTTTGTGCGTTACGTGCGGTTAACAGCTGTCAAATCGCGATGATGGATATAATAGCCAAGCCTTACTGTTTTATAGTTGCTGCAGGGAAGCTAATAAGACACATTTTCTTATTGAATTTTCTTTCCATAATTCTAGAGTTTATATTGATATAGGCACCAATTTCAGGCCTGATAACAAAGGCAGTCAAGTATGTGGACTGCCTAACCGTCCTTGCTTTTATAGAAAATAAAAATAAGATATAAAAATATGAAATAAACAAATTAATAAGGAATTACATTTTTAAGTACCAAATTAAATAATTGGTAAGTAATTATACGAGACTAGAATCATATCATTTGGCCCAATTAAGAGACTTTTAGAATAACTTTAAAAAAAAATGTTATGATCTTACAAAAGAAAAATGGTTGTACAATTTATTTGTATCTTACATCCCGTTATAGAAAAATGTTTCAAATAAAAATTGTAGGTATTATTATTGTACATATTTATGATTGCAACGAAATTGATTCTATCTCATTTATTTACTGAGATATGCTCAAAAACCCTGATAGGCCTTCAAATAATCTAGCACTTACTGTTGATGAATTGTTCTCAAAATCTAATCAATTCGTAACATAAATATAATATCTTCCGTACATATGAGTTTGTGTGGGAGGTAAAAATGATATATGAATATAATATATAAATATGGTAAATTAAACTATTTTTTCTACGACCACTTAGAAATCTGCTCATTGTATGTTTGTTGTTGCTAGGGATATGAGGTACATTGCAAGCATCGTGCGAAATGAATTTGTTTTGTGAGTATTTCAATACAGGTCAGCTCATTTAAGTACAGGTGCCATTGCTAAGATACTTACTTAGAATTGTCAAATATTGGAATGATGAAAGCGAAACAACTTTTTAATTAATATTAAATGAATTAGGAAATAATATCGTGGTCGTAGAAAAAGTATAATGTACAACTCGCATGGAATGTCCATTTCATGCTCGTTGTACAATATACTATTCCTTTGTATGATTTAACTGGGCCAAAAAATACATATGATTCTGGGCTAGTACATTCGTCCATCCCATATTTTTATTTTATTTGACAAGCGTCGAAGTATCGACATTTGGTAGCCTATTAGTATATACTTCTTCAGGCTGTTACAATGAACAATGCTCTTTTGTGGGATTCGAACCCGCAACCTCTGGCGTGCTCGGCGACATCCCATTTATTTGTTAACATATTTAAAGTTTAATTTATGAATGTCAATGTAAAACGGGCGCCTCTGGTTTGATCATATATTCAAGCTTTTTGGCCAAAGATGTTAAGACAAAATAATTTGTTGATCTAGCGTCAAATTCAGATTTTAATTACGGCGGGTTATGTGAAAAAAGCAAACAACAACAAGAAGCAAATTGCGTCTCGGAGTATACCTCTCAGGCGCTGAGTTCCCCCCAGGGTCGCGTTGCCACGGCCCTTTGACACTCAACACCCGGCCGCAGATCGCCGTGTTATTGCTTCTTCTATTTGCTTGTCGTCGCCCTTTGTGTGGCGCGACCGCGCATTCAATGCATAAACATTACGCCGCGCGCCGCGCCCTCCACCAGCGCGATTTTCAATGAAATGAAATTACGGCGCTGAATTGAAATACGTCGCAGACGTTCGATGGTGGCGCTGGCATTTTGAATGTGTAATGAGTAGCGCTGTTGACAAGCAGTGTTTGGCGTTTCGCGCAAGAATTACCTTCCTACCTGACACTGCCTCCGCTCCACTTCGTACTTCGCTGCTTGCTGCTGACTTGTCTCCAACCAATAAAGAGCCCAGTAAGTGGATTTTGTTACGAGAATTCTCTCTTGAACTTTCATGCAAAATTCATTTTACTTGCTTTGCGAATTCAGAATCAAGCTCTTATTTATACCAAGGGCTGGGCGTTTATAAACAGCTATAACAATCTCAATTAACAGCTTTGTTCATTAACCTTTTCAAATCACTGTTTTTTAAATAATTAATCGCATTCCATATGTGAAACAATATTTGGTATTGGAATAATATTCAATTGTTATTTGAAACATTTTTCTCTTATTGTCGCCATTTACGAATTACAACACGTTAATGAAAAACTATATTTTGACATTTTCGTTTAATCTGAAAACCTGTGCTTTTTGAAAAACACAAAACAACGCTTGAAAATGTCATTACTTGACATGAAAACTATGTTTTTTTTTTTTAAATGAATGATGGTCTGTATTCCTGCATTATTTGATAAGAAATCTACGGCGGGAGTTATTGTGGTAATCACAACAGTTTACTTTAAAATAATTAATCGCTTGTCTATTATGTGAAATTAGTAGGTATAAAACATACAAATTACTGAATTGGCAACAAATAAATACACATAAATATACAGAATGCAGTCATGTATAATCCTTTTTTGCATAAAAATTACTATAATTTTGAAATTTTTTTGAATCAATCCAGCTTAGAAATTTTCTGTTCTTTAGTTTTCCTAGTTAAAGCATTCCCTAAACTAATAATCAAACAAGTTTTTGCCTCATTTATTACAACAATACGGATTTTATTGAAAAAGATCTGAAATGAATGAAAATTGTCAAAATTCACAAATTCCTACGACTCTTAACTAAAAAACTAAACGAGATATCAAAAAACGGTCTCTAGTTTTGAAAGTTCCATGCTTTAATTTACTTATAAACAAATTTTCAGCAATTTTTATTTTTTCAAATTTTTTATGAAAATCTGCTCACCAAAAAAATTTCGGGACCGAAATCTTAAAATTAAACAGAGATATGGCCCTGCTGATTTCACCAATAGATTTAGCACGTTGAAATATATAAGAATGGTAAGTTTCATTAAAATTGCTCGACCGAACGAAGTTTTATAGCAAAAAGTCTGAAAATGGCCCAAAATCCAAAAAATCCCAAGGGGTTAGTATTGAATTTTTCGAAAAATTTTCATCTCTTAAAACTTTTATTTTTGTACCCTATTCCTTTATTTTTGGTCTGAAACTCACGAAAAATTTATTTTTGCTTACATCCGAGTCTTAATTTTCGAGATATGGGCGATTTTATGCGGCAGAATTAATGAAAAAATAATTCAAAAATTTTTGGAGGCTAATATCTCGGGAAATAAAAGAGATAACTTAAATCAGTTTTAACGACCGTATTCAGCATACTCTATTTATATTACGTGGAAATTTTTAGTATAAGGACTTTTTAGATACATATTTTAAAATCAATCAAAGTTGACACAAAAAATATGGAAAAAATTTAAAAATCGTCCAAATTTCCGGACCTGTATCTTTTAAACCAAAAAAGATAATTAGACTCGGATTGAAATCAGGTATTCCTCATACTTTTGTGAGCCTAGAACGTAAGTTTCAATATATTGCTTAAAAAAAAACAATTCATTTTGAAGACATTATATACAAGCCGTTTATCAACATTTTTTTGGGATTAAACCATAAATTTTAAGTTATATTTGTTTATCTAATTTCATAAATGAACATTATTGTACAAAGTAATTAATACAAATTTATTAAGTATTAAATGAAGTACTCATGTGAGTGTCATGTACGATGTAGCAAAGGTGATTAAAAACATAAAATATGAATAGTTATTCTTCATTTGCATAATACAAAATTTATGAAAAGATTAACGGTGAAGTACTAAAGAACAATATAAATAAAGAAATAAATTATTTAATTGAAAAGCAGCCAGTATTAAACATCCATGAAATCTTGTATGGTTGAAGGTAATGTCAACGCACTCCTTAGCAGTAGGTAGATGTTAGTTTGTTTCTGTTTGCATGCACAGCACGTTTTAGTGAACAATCTGTTGTGTTATTCTTGTAAAGCCACTAAATATGTTTTTATTCCTCCTGTATATTTACTGTTAGCTACGCTTACTTTATAACCCATAAATATGACTATCTACAGCGAATAATTAATTAATTGAGTAATGTTTACGGCGGCAACGGTACTTGAATATCAAGTAAGTATAGAGTAATTTTAGAAATCGTTTCTTAATACCTGCAGGAAATATTATAATTGAATGTTTTATTTTGATATAAATTTACATATTTTATTCTAATGTTGCAATGATGTATTAATTTATTGTCATTTCAACAAATGTCCACCTACAAATATAAATGAATATTTTACATTTCACATGGCGGTTTGTTTGAAATTTTTTGAAAACGATTGAATAAATTTAATCGAAAATTTTAGGAAAACATTACGCATCTATCCGGCTAGGTTACAGCCTACTTAAATTTTCACCCGCCATCTTAAAACAAAATGGCGGTAACTATCTCTTTTCTCAGAAACCCTTTGATTAATTGCCATAAAATTTAAAATACATACAGAGAAAATGAGTTAGCAAAATGACACGAAATAAGGAATTCTGGTTCTTGTACTGTATTATTCAATTAATTTAACTGCAAAACTCAGTAGTATACTATGTATAACTGAAAACGTCAGTTGTATTTTCTAAATATTTCAGTTATTCGAGGAACAACTTGTATCATTATACATTTTTCAGTTGAAATAACTGAAAATTCAATAGAATTGATTGACGTTCTCAATTCAATCAATTTATATTTACTTATTTAGTACATTCTGACAATATTATTTATTAAGAAATGTCTTATTATAACAATATTTTGTGCGTGGTTCAGAAATAACCTGCGTCAAATTAATAAATAAATATAATATTATAAACAATATCGTTGAATAGTATATTGTACAACGAGCATGGAATGGTACTCATTTCCTACGAGTATGAAAGTTTGTAGCATGAGCCGAATGGACATTCCATGCGAGTTGTACACTATACTTTTTCTACGACCACGATATTATTTTATAATTAATTTATATTTTAATAATAAATTTGTCCAGCTCTAATATTTGACAATTCTAAATAAGTATCCTAGCAATGGCACCTGTACTGAAATGAAATGACCTGTATTGAAATACTAACAAAACAATTTCATTTCGCACGATGCTTGCATTGTACCCCATTTCACTAGCAACAACATACAATGAGCAGAAACAAAATTTTTCATTATGGTCCGTGGAAGTGCGTTAGGTGCGGATTTACGAAAAAGTATTGTGATACCATTAAGACAGTAAATCTTATAAATATCTATCGAAAAATTATCATTTACCTAAGAGTACAGTGCAATATAATAGTATAGCGACAATAAAAGGGCGAAAAAAAATTATTATATTTGATTATATTATAGTTTTTTCAGGTGGTGTAAGTACATATATTACGATTATTAAAATACTAAATTCAAAACGTAGATATCATTTTATGTCATAAAAAAGCAAAGGACGAATTAACTACTATATTCAGTAAAAATCACTGAATTCTTCTATGTTAAATAGACTAAACGGTACAATTTTTTTCTCAGTGCATATATTTATGATTACGTTAAAATATGGGTTAAATTTAAATCTACCATTTTGAAGTAAAATGCATACTCAATTTTAAGTTCCTTTTACCTATTTCTGGTGTGGCATTCTACTTAGAGTAGATTTAGGTATGTGATGTATTTTAGTTCGCACATAAATAAGAGTTATTATTTACACAAGAATATGATAGAGTTGACAAGAATAGATGTGGAGTGTAAGTCGTCATTTCAGACAAAGTGATTGAAGGCGGCTTGGAGTGAATTATAAGGTCGGTGTAATCACAGCTTTTCAAACCTAGTAAATGTCTTTCATAGTTAAATATTTCAAACAATCTAGAAGTACGTAATAACTAGCACTGGGTAAATATTTATAGCGTGGCATGTCTTGACGAAGGAGTTGTCAGATCAAACGTCTAAAGACCTCAGTTGCCATTAGGCCATTACCAAATCCCGGATCCAATTTATCCCGATGTTCTCATTAATTTAAATTCAATATATTAAAACCATGATCAGCTGTCAAGGCTGTCAGGAGCAATCAGCATCCTTCTTTTCTTGTCGCGACAGATGCTGTGGGCAAAGACAGCGCGCGACCCGACAGGGGTGCGAACCTCGGGGTAGTAGTGGGGACCGCGAGTGCGCAGGGTGCGTGACGTCACGCGGGGGACGGGCGCGCGACCGCGACTCGCGGCGCGCCGAGAATCAGTCCGACAGCGAGCTTTCGATCAGCAACAACTACGCTCCCACGATCAGCGAACTCTATACCACGTGACAGTGTCGAGTGAAATTGGTTTCTGTGTTGTGCGACTGTGTTTGTGTACCACATTCTGGATACCTTCTTCGTGTTGAGCTAGTGCACCGCACTGACGGCACCATGTTGTCTTCAGGCGCTGGAGCCAATCAGTATCTTCGCCCCGAATACTTGACGCCGTTGCCTACGACGGTACGTGTCAAATGTTTTATTCTTCTCTGAAAACAAGCGCCGCAAATGGCCTGATAACAATGTTATTGAAATAATCATATTTTGCCCAAGACGGTACGTGTGAAATATTTTATGCAGAGAAGCGCCGCTATTTCTAATTGTAAAATGCGTAAATGGGCTGATTAAAATGTTATTTATAAGCGGGGAAACTGTAAAAAGCGGTCCGATATAAATTGAAGTAGTAATAATCATCATCATCATTAGTAAACATGGGTTAAAAAGTGCGGATGTCACCGCGGTGGTGCTGTAAACATTCTGTATTTATTTTTGCGTAGCTGTACAGCAATTTAATTTTCTCCACGGATGAAATACGCCGCAATATATTATAATAGCAATGAGCGTAGTTGAGTAAACTGTCGCGTAAACCAATCAAGGAAGCCCATACAAGTAATTATACACGTTCATAGTGAGAGCGTATGCACATGTGTGCGGTGCTCATTAGTGGTTTCACATGCCAGCTTCTGTGCTTAGCCGTGCGTGAGTTAATCGAATCATAAAACTGTCATTTTTATCCTGGAAATTTATGTACCGGATGTGAAAGAGCAATAGAACTTTTATATTACACAGTAATTTATAGGCCAATTACATTATTCTCCTGCGTGGAAAACACGGCCGCGCTTGCCTGTTCGGCAGCACATCATCACTTACATGCAAATGACTTAATTATTTTAATTACGCGCATGATTCACGCGTAGTTGCCACCGGGTATACCTGCGCGCCGGGGAAATTGCCCGCTGATCTGCGCTGCTCCGAGATAAACTAGGTTGCTCTGCTAATTATTCCGTTTAATGACTGCTGTCGCGTTAGCGTGCCGGGATGTGTATCGAAGAGATATTACTATCTAGTTTATTTAGTTTTTATGATAAGGTCATATTTAATATTACTCATAAATTCTGTACTGTAACGTTCCACCTTGACTCATTTCTTATTGGAAGTAGGTGTCGCAAAGTATCATAAATAAGAATGCTGATAAAACTTGGTAATTAGTTGTTAAATAATTAATGTTGCCTCCTCTTACTGATTAATTGTTTTAAGTATATGCACGTGAAGCTTATGTACTTTCATAAATTAGTATAATTATTATTCAGCTTGCACATGGTGGTAATAATTAAATGTTCGTCTATGTATATCGTGAGAAAGAAGCGTTAAATTAATTTTATGTATAATGTTCCATCTTGGTAGTTGTGAGGTGCCAAAATATGATAATGAGACGTAGTTAACAAATCATTTTATCGTGAGATTAGTGAAGGGAGCTATAAAACAATTTGTGAAATGCCGTTATTAAATTTACAATGCTGTCTGCAATAAATATCATGAATAATCCCATCCAGTTATTTCATATGCGTCAATATTGAGCTGCACCGTCATCAAGAGTATAATTTATGTTTCGTGACCAGCGATTTATTAGAAACTTTATAATGATAATTTACGACCGCTAATGACAACTTTTTTCCATCGAGATGATATAATTATAACTTATCTAGACATAATTTATTATTTTATTATATTTATACTTCCAAGCGATTTTATCTAACCGTGTGGTTTTTAATTTCAGTTGGATGCAAAGAAAAGTCCATTGGCGCTCCTTGCCCAAACATGCAGTCAAATTGGCGCCGATTCCCCGAACACGAAACTCCTACAGAGTTCCGAAAAATCCAAATCATCGAAATCTGAGTCGACTAGAGAAAAATCGTCTCCCGCTTCGTCCTTGTCGACGAGCGACGTCCCACTGAAGTCCAGCTTCAAGCCATACGAGCCAAGTGCGACGCGCGACAAAACCCGGTCCCCGGAGGACCGCAGCAGCACGTCGTCCACGAGCAGCCGGGTGCGAACCCCCGTAGGGGCAAGCAGCAAGTCCAACGCCACCACCCCGCTGACCAACGGCGTTCGCTGCTCCAGCAACCAGAGCGCGGTGTCGCCACGTGCCTCGCCCTCCGCAGCCGAGCGCAAGACTCCGGCCAGCGACAACAAACAGACTGACGCTTCCACCCCGACCAAGACCAGCGAGCCCATCGCCACTCCGACCACCTCCAGCACGTCCACGTCCAAGACTAGTCCCACACCGAGTGTACTCACATCTGCGACTGATTTAGCTGTGAAAGATCTTCCCCTAGGAACGTTCAAACCTGGTTCCATTCCCGTGTCAACGTCCGCGTATTTAGGGTCTCCGTATGCCACGGCTGGGCTTCCCCTACCGATGGATCTAATGGCCAGCAGTTTAATGTCACACCACGCGCTGAAGTCCGGCGCTTTAAGTCCATATTTAAGTTACGCGAGGATGAAGAACCCTGCAGGAGGTGACTCATTAGTTCCAGTGTGCAGAGATCCATACTGTACAGGATGTAGTTTAAGTTCACATCTATTGGGAGCATCAAATGCGAATGGGAAGACGCCGACGAGTTCAGCATCATGTCCGGCGGGTTGTGCTCAGTGCGACCATGCAGCAGGGAAACCTCCAGGATACCTGAGCCACAGTCCCGCGGCTGCAGCTTATGCCCACGCGCAACTAGCAGCGTTAGCCGCAGCATCACAACTCCCTTATGTATGCAATTGGATAGCAGGCGATGCGCAGTACTGTGGAAAACGTTTCGGGACATCTGAAGAGTTGTTGCAGCATTTGCGGACGCACACGAGTTTGGCTTCAGTGTCGGAGTCGATGTTGAACCCGGCTGCATTGCAAGGCGCGCACCCATTGCTGCACCGCACATATCCTACACCACCTCTGAGCCCGCTAGCCACGGCGCGGTACCACCCCTACAGCAAGCCGTCCCTGCTGCCTCCGTCGCTCGCCGCGTCCTCGTTGGCCGCCTCGGCGGCTAGTTTCCAGTTGGGTCACCCAGGGCTCTCGCCCTACTTTTCACCCTACTCGCTGTATGGCCCGCGGCTCGGCGCCGCGTCGTCCATGCACCCCTGAAACGACGCCCCCAAGTGAACGAGCTCTGCTGTGGTAGTCTCTCCAGACGTCGCTCCTAGTCGCAAATGATATTTATATATAAATGATTTATTCTTTGGTCCGTTCCTGGATGCGTCAGTGTTGACTTGTGACGTTAAGTGTACCTGTTACGAACGAACCTTCATGTGAGTGATTCAAACTGGTAAAGCAGTGTGATTTTTGTAAAAAAATAAATATTTTCTTAAATCTACTCAGGACCTTGCGAGCATACCAAAATTTTAAAAGTTTGCTAATATCCGCACGTCATAATATTATCAAAATGAATTATTCTTGTTGTACCCATCCACATAAATAAAGTATATTGAAAGAAAATAGACACATCTTCGCCCAGTTCGGTGCAGCCATAGAACCCTCATCGATCAGCACAGGAAAATTCTTCACCAAAAATGTAAGCAAATAAACATTTTCAAAATCATAATATGCAATTATGTAAATATCAGTAGATCTGTTCAGTTCCTTGAAATGAGTAATCTGTTATTTTAATTGAATTGACTCATTTTGATTTCAGAAATGTTTATAATTTCTTAAGAGTACAAAAATGTTTAATTTTTGCATTAAAATGTTCGAATGTAGGTGTACATAATTAAAATTGACGTATTTTATGATTTATGTAATAAATATTGTTCGTTTTCTGCAATAAGTTTAAAATTTATTGAAAAATATAGATTTTGAGTTTCAATTGTTTCTTATTTTCTCTAACCTTACAAAAATGGCAGGTTTATAAATTTTATTATTGTGATTTTGATGTTTGACAAATTACGTGATGAATATTTCCTGTAACATTTAAATATTCGAGATCTCCGTGTTGTAAGTATTGTGAATAAAATTTTTATTTTTTATGGATCTCATTCAATTTACCCACATTTTTTTCAATTATACGTATTAATATTCCTAGCACCAAAAGCCATTCCGTGCAACAGCTACATGTAAAAGATGTCCCACAACACCTAATTACCATAACTTTGCTTGTAATATCCGTGTTTAATTATGTACCTAATGTTAAACAAAAAAAAAAAAAATAATAATAAATTTCTTGTATACTACTAGAATTATACTTAAAAAGTCATATCGCATGTATGTGGGTATGTATAGATTATTAAAATTATATTTTATTGTTAAATTTGTATTTATGTGTTCTTATAAATCTCAAAAATGAAGAAAATAACTAATTATCAATCAAGACTTTTCATTTACTTCCCTTCTTGTTTGCAGGAATTCGTACCGTTCGCAAGTCAGAAATAAAGATATAAATTTATCCAAAATAAAATATTCATTAACCATTTAAATTCTAATACAGCTTTTCATTTTAAATTTATTCATTTTATGGGATATTTTGTTTCGCAAATTTAAACAAATCATTTACATAGAAACTGATGAATGAATTCAATAAATTCAATAATCTTGAAGATAATTTACAAAGAATGAATTTAAATAAAATATGTGAGATGAGCTGATGTCCATTTGATGGAAATGGTGTCGATGTAAATGTAGTGAATAATGATGTTTACCGGAGAAATAAAATTCAAACAACTATAAATTAAGTTTTTTATTTCCAGGTAACCTTTCAGAACAGTTATATTACACGATACTTAATGTTATTAACATAATCGGATATTTTCCCATGAATTCATTAAAGTGAAATATAGCTAATTTATGAAATACCTGCTGCTTTCTAAAAGTTCTCTTAAAAGTGACATGTTCTCTAAATAATTTGTACTTATATTTCCTATATCTTGATTTGATTTTTGTTGATTTCAAAATGAAAAATTAAATAAACATTTATTATAAATTATAGGAGTGATTATTAAGCCACGTATTTTTACGCGCAAATTTTAGAAAGCTTGTCAAAATATCTCAACCGTATAAACAAATTTTGAAATATGCTCGTTCGATTGAGGAAAATAATACGGAATTACAGATATTTAAAATTTAAATATTTTCAAATTTACATATTTCCGGGAAAAATGTATAATCATTGTTACCTAAAAGCACGGTACGCGCCTAATATGTATTATGTCGTCGATTCAGCAAAGGGCAACAATAAGAAAATCTACAAATTCCATTTTAATATAAATAAAATTAATATAAGCTAAACATTTTGATAAAACGTTTTATGGCAGCAAAATTAATTTTGTCTTCTTTGCAACGGCCATGGCATGGAGCATTCATGCCGATTCACTCGATAGCGCAAGTTAAGCACATACTGTCCACGTTCAGTTGTTGGATGGGTGACCGCAAAAACCCATACCAGCGAACACTGCGTGCCGTTGTCACACCTCCGAAAACGAGGTATCGAGCCGGCATATAACCTCCGCAGTTGAGACCGCTTTACCATATAATAAATATTAATAATTAGTGTCACTAATTCTTTAAAGCGCTATGTTTAGAATATATACAAATTCTATTTTAATATTAATAAAATAGATATGAAACATGAGAAGAATAATAAATAAAAAAAATATAGTTGAAAAAGTATAGCAAAAGCAATTGGGATGGTACGGATACAAAATGAGGATTGATAAAACACCTAGTTAGGAAAATTATAGAATCCAGAAACATCGATAACAGAAGGAAAAAGGAAAACCGAGGCAAACATCGAAAATAAGAATACAGAAATAGGAAACAAGAGAGGTAAAATATGGAAGAAATAATAAGATGGCAAAGCATGGATAAAAACAAACATAAAAATGAGGAATTCTGACATTCATTCTGGGTAGAAAGATAATGGAGAAGAAAAAGATGAAGAAGCAGGTATGGGTAAAACTAATTTTAAAATGGTATTAGCAAACCTGAAAGGCAGACGTTATCCTGTTACAGAAACTTCGCTAATAAAATTTCTTAAAATAAATTGTAGTATAATTGAAGTACCTCAAATACATTAATGTAATAAGATAACGAAGAATAAAATTAAGAAAAATGAATCTTTTAATTCTAAATAATGAATATTGTTGATTTCTGAAATTTAACAAAGTAATACTAAATGTTGAAATGAATTTATCTTAATGCTAATGTGTGTGCAATATTTTTGGATATTTCTTCTTCTAGCGTATAAATGTAGACGATTTGCCGACCCGTGAACACGCAATGTAGTTATCCGTGTGAGAAACATGGATTTTTCGTATCCAATATTCTCCTTCTAAACCGCCTGACAGATTTTGATGAAACATTTTTTTTATACTTTATAGTCACTTGGATGGTTATGTTATGAATATAAATCAGGAAAATTAAAAAAAAAAATTGGATATCGACAACTGCGCTACCTACCGAGTCCAACTGTAGCTAAGAATCATCCAGGTGACCCCATAAATACAAAAAAAATTAATTCATCGAAGGACAACTGGATAACATTTAAAATATCTGCAAATTCCATTTTAACATTAATATGTGCTAAACATATAGATACTAGATGTAATGATAGATAGAGATCCTGTAACAAATTACCCTCGGTGTAACAATAACAGAATAACGCAAAATGTAATAATTTCCTCACATAAATCCAGTTACATCGGGGCGAAATATCCTGGCAGCAAAGAAGATAATTTTGATATAGTTTAGTTTTACTAGCAGCGTTGAAATAAAAGCTTACGTGGGGTAAGCACGTTCTCGGGTTCACTCACGTATTGCATGCAGCGCGAGAGAGAGGAGCAAAGGAGGAGCGCTGGGACGGAGTGAGACAGATGGCGCGCAGAGCAGCACGTCTGACAGCGGAGGCACATCTAACAGAGCCATCTATAACTGCCGGATTTTACGGCCCAAGTGAGGAGTGTGTTTATGCCTCCGACTGTCACATAACTTACACTTTATTGCCATATAAGCACATTTCAGAGCCATCACATTCCATTATAATTAGAAGAAACAAATTTAATTTCGAAACAGGTTTCCACATGAGAATCAAGAATTTTTATTATTTTTTATGTACGTTATCGAGCAGAAGTTATTGGGAATTATGCTCAAGTTAATGCGACGGGAAAGATCGTAAAGTCGAGAAATATATTACAGGTATAAAAACATAATAAACAGTCGGATTTCAGTGTAAAGTTTACATTTTAAATGCCCGGTTGCGACGGCTATGTAAATGGTGGCTCATGTAATATAAAACCTTGACAAGCGTGAATAAAATTATCAAAAGCTAAGCGCTGAATTACGCTTATTTCACACAAGATTTTCAAAATATTAGCTGGATTTTCTCTTCATTATACGCCCAGTTTATAACCCCGCGAATTATGGAAACGACGCCACATAAATTTCACATAATGTGATTACACCTTGTCAACAGCAACAAATAATTAGCGCGTAAATTTTTAAATTTATGTGCAACCATATCTTCATAGTTATTTAAAGATATTTTTAAATATTCGCAGAGAAATATGTAACTCTTCATGCCAATAGTACATTATTATCTGAATGATTATTGTAGTTATTATTCACGAAGATGAAGTTTGCAAATCATCCGTGTGAATAATGACCATAATCCCGAATATAATACTATACCTTTTCTACTCCTGTAAATCGGAAATCACTTTTGAAAATGATCGAAATTCGTTGAAAAACGTCAACGTAAAAATTCACACTGTCAGACGGCCGTTGCTTGGTGGTCCACATCACGTCTTTAAAATGACCGTAAATTATGGATTTCTGGCCCTGTGATTGGTCGAGAAGAGTGAATTATAAATCATAATCCATCCAAAAAATTTAAATAATGGGGATATATTTATGCAGAAGTAGAAAAACATTTTATTGTAGTACACACAACCTTGCAAACAACATTAGACGCACGCTATTGACTACTAGAAATTTTCAATTCGCACACTCGTCCGGTAAATAACTATTTTAAAATTTTAATTTTACTTCATAAAGAAACCTATCTCTCATGTCACTTTCAAGTTGATTATACTGTTTCATACTACTCCTCTTTGGCACTGCATACATAAAAACCAACTTTAGTTCTTTGAGCGTCTAGAAAAGTTTATGATGGTACTTGAAGAGCAGAATAGCATTCTTTACAACATAAAGTTATTACCAAAATCAACATTATAAAGTACATAAACCAGTCTGTTCAACATGAGGCACAATACCCCAATTATCATAACATAAATCCAACTTGAAAACTACAATCACAAAAATCGTTACAGCATCCGTGATTCACCAACATATGAGGATTAATTGAAAAACTTAACACATAGGGTGTTAATATATTTCCCCAACACAATTTCCTATGGACTACACAATATTTCACGCACACAATGAAGAAATGAGGGGTCCACAGCAGTAAGTGGCCCGGCTCAGGTTTCCAAGCTGAGAACCAGCGGCGGCTCGTGAGCCCATCCCAATCTGGTCCCACTAATAAATTATTTTTATATTTTGCATTTTACATTTTTATCTGACTGATTTTTCTGTGTCAATCCAATGACCGGAAGAGGTAGTACACTTGAAGTCCTATCAAGTTATTTTGAAATATCCCAATCAATTATGGTTGTTATTAAAATAATATTTTACATGTTATTGTATAGGTACAATACTTTTGTTTGTAACATTTTTCTTTTACTAGCACCATTTATGATTAGAATACGTTAAAATATATTAAATTTTGATATATTCGTTTAAACAAAAAAGAAACAAAACAACGTATTAAAATAGTACATTGTATAACTAGTGCTGAAATACCCTTTCAGCACGTGTTGTACACGATACTTTTCCGACGACTACAATTTAGTAAAAAAAAAAACTATAAAATATGCATAAAAATATTAAAACAGATTATGTTAACATCATTATTATCAGAATTCACCAACAATTATGTTAAAATCTGATAAATCAGGGTCCAACCTTCTTAATTCGTGTAAATTCCGCAAATTATCTGCAACTGTCAAACTTTTAAACTCAATTTTTTAGGTTATGTCAGTTATCGCAGGGTGTGATAAAATCATATCACACAGCTTTGCCAGTGATATGCAATAATCAACTTTCAGTAATAGTTTAGCGTGTGAATTTCTGTACTTTTCGTAGTGGTCGTCGGAAAGTATCATTTTTTGAAATGTCTCAAAATTGAAAAGTACATTTCAAAGAAGATGTGTACATTTTAAAGTAATGACAAATTAGGTATTTATATCATTTCTAAAACATTACAAAATGTAAAATACGGCATTCTCTATTTGAACAGTTGTATGGGTGATAGAGGTTTATTGGTGTAATTTAATAAAAAAAAAAAAAAAAGAAAAAATGAGCTTTTTTAGTGTATCAAGGCCTATCATAACAAAGTGATATGTGCTTAAAAGTTATCTAAACAAAATGTTTCAATGAGTTGATAAAATTTAGCAACCTAGCTTGATGTCATTGTATATCAAGAGTAGGATGATTCTATGTATTAGAGTGCGTACACGTTAACTTCAAGCCACCAAGCCTATCAGTTTGTTAGGCTAGGTGGCTTGAAGTTAACGTGTACGCACTCTACGTAGGACTGCATCGAGCTTTGTGACTTCGGGGAGAGAGTTTAAACAAACAAAATAGGGGTGACGAGCCGCCTCTGGCGGACAGAGCAGATGTCAGGTAAAAACAGTCCCGCTGACAATGTCTGACTCCCGTGCTGTGTTATTCTAACCAGTAGTTTAATTAATCTTGTGGTGACAGCGTCTGACGGCCACTTAAAATATGATCCGAGGTGAATAAGAACACGTTGGGTCACATTTATTTGGGCAACAGCCATTCGACATGTTTTTTACGCTGTCAGAAATGGATGCGCTGTTGATAATGGCTTTTATAACGTGGTCATGTTTCTTGATAATTAATTGAACTTGCTTGGCTACTGCGATGAGAAGAAAGAATGTTTTGTGTTGTCCAACGCCCACGATTTTTAACGGTGTGGCATCTGATTTCACGGGTGGGTTTTGCTGCATGAAAATAACTCTGTTACAAAAGATTGTTTTTCTTACTTCTGCTTTGCTGAGGTTCATTGAGACGCACGAGTACACATCTTGTTGTTTCTATTCTATTATATTAATCAATCGCATTCTAAAGAAATTATGGTTGACCATAAGATCTTTAGTTCAATGGGGTTCTTCACTATGTTTTTAAACTTTTTTTATGAAACTTGATCTAAATTGAAAACTATGTGCAGTTTTAAAAGTCCTAATTGTTATACATTATGATGATGAAATTTTTTTTAAATGTTGTGACGTCAGAATGGGCTCATAAACCATAAACGAAATATGACCAATTTATATCAAAATCGTGTAACACTTATGGAATAATTAGTAGTGAAGTATTTTTTTTATTTTAAATATTTTGCAGTAAAGCGATATAACGAATTGAACATACTTTGACGTCACAGGTACTGGTATTGGCCAGAAATATGAAAATTGCAAATCGCGCGTCTGCCGCAGCGCCCAACGCCTATTGTGGGCTAAAATAGAACTACGAAATGTCATTTCATATTTTTGTTTGTTGGTATTTAAAATTATATTTGTTGGGCTTCTATTACTTGCTTTATAATTTCACTGTTTTATTGTGCTGTGTTGAAAATCTATTGACTAAAATTATGTGTTGAGGTTAGGTTACATCACTACTAGCGCCACTGTCCTCAAACTTTTGTTGTTATTTACTCGAATATCAAGTAAAATACTCTTAAAGCTGTCAAAGGAATTTTGCCTTAGTTTATATTAAGTTTAATTGTAGTAAATTAAGACTTATAATATACAAATATTATTTTTATATTAAAAAATATATAATATCTACTATCATGGAAAATCGTAGTCTTAGTGCCACTGGTGTAATACCTGTGACGTCACACAATGTCACAGAAACTTTGAAAAATCATATCTCGGGTAATACAAGAAATTTTCACATCGGGTTTTCACTGATCGTCATATATTCTAATAAAGTTTCATAAAAAAATTTAAAAAAAAATTGGTTTATGAGCCCATTGTCCTGTACTGTGGATCTCAAACAATAAACAGTAGGGATTGTAAATAACTGTAGTCACATAAATATTTAGAAAATTATTTAAAGGGAATTAAAATAACTTTTTCGTGATAAATAAAATATACATCAATACCATTTATTCCAGAAAGAAACATAAATAAACTGTAAGATCATTTTAGAGAAATGTTTGATTACCGCTGATAAATTGTGCTAACCCATGTCATTCAACATGTCTTTAATTTCGTTGTGTCGACCTAACCACGTGGTTTCATTATCACGCGAATTCGCAAAATAAGTGTGGTTTGTGTTTTGTTTACGAATTCAAAACGAAACAAAAATCTTCAAATTAGGTGCCAACCATTTAACATTTCGACAATATAACAGCTCAATAATAAGAGAAGTACAAATAATTTAGAATAGAATAGATGTGTGAGAGAGAAGCTTAAACAGAGAAACATAATACTTTGACGTCAGAATTGCTATCTTTAAAACTCATATATCTTAATAATTATATTTGTACACCATAATAACACCAGTTATATTAATAATATTTATCCAACACGTCTCAATAAATGTTCTATAACTATGGCGATTTTAAACAAAGAAAGTAACAGGTTACCCACTAGTGGGTATAATTTTGAGAAAAGTCACTAGTGAGTAGTTTTCTATTTTTTACAATAATAATGACACACAACACCTTAGTAACTACTTCAATTGACATTTTAATTTAGAAAATTTAAAGCATATGTCACTGTCAAATAATATTTTGCATTTACTAAAAGATGTTGAATACAACGTTATACTTCGCACGTGAGCAAAATGGAATTACCCACTTGTAAAGTAAATAATTATTAAACTTCTATTATATAACTTATAATTTTGGAACGCTCGAAATTGTTTGTAAAAACTTTATTTAAGCAAATAGGTGTGAACAAAAACGATGGTTACAAACAGAATGACAACTCTGAGCATATGCGGGATGCTCTTCTCTCACATAATGATTCTCTTAGTTTCATAAATTTCTGAAATATGAGTTGCTTACTAAGGACTTTAAAGACGATGCAATAACTGCTTTAATTGTAAAATAGAGGGAGGTGTCCCTATATTACTTATATATACTACAATGTTTTAGGTTTTTAGAATATAGTTATAATATGAATGACTTATGCGCCATTTTGTAACTTTAGTGAAGGACTCCATTTCCACAGCCGAAAATTTTTCACAACCACTTGAATCTGTTAGGCACTGCATGCGAAAAATCTGCTCTGCGCAGACTGTTACTGCCAGAAATAATAATAACCAACAATTTTTTCCTGTAGACTATTATTTCCACACGGTATAAAAACATGAAATACAATTAATACTGATTGATTAAAGACGTGTATTGCGAAAGTATGAGAGCTATTACTTCATGTTTCTCCATTTGCTGTCCTGGTGGTCTTAACGATCAGCCAGCGAGTTACATTATGCCGTTTGACAGCGTCTTTGTAAGCGCTCTCTAATTTGACATCCGTTCTGTGGTTTAGTTTGACTCGATATATCATGCTTAATTATTTTTGACATAAATCAATTTAAGGTTTTTTCATTGCATGAGCGATTAAATTTTTGCCTTTTATGCTGGCGGACTCGGCGAACACACTGACATAAATTTAAGGTTATCCCTTTCTAATGACAATAATAATAGCTTACTTTTTATATGTAATTGTCAATCGACAGCTCTTATGGATTTATAGCACGATTTATTATTTTTTTTGTTGAAAGGAACTGCGTTAGTATTGTCTGTCTGTCTATGGACGTTGTTGAAGCTGTTTTCAATGTGTTCAACATTGACTGGTATAGTTTGTTCGAAGATATAAGCACATAGTATTACCTGACAATTAGAAATTAGCAGCCCAATTCTTTAAAGTACGATATTATGCAGGCGATTTGACCAGACTGAGAACAAGAAAATCTTGAAAAGATGGTTATTTATTTGTAAAAGAAAATAATATTTTCCAAATTTAAAATTTGATTATAATTAAATATTAACTATCGATCAAATTAAAACCAATATTTATTAGTAAAAATGGAACACGGCCATGAAAAATTAAACAAAAACAAAAAATATTTGACATTTCAGAAAACAGAATTAGATTTATTTATTGCAGTTTTATATTATTTTCTGTGAAAATGATAGTTACAATGAGAACAAATTAACAAATAATTATACAGGTAACATCTATATATAAATAATAAAATCATACGCAAGGAACAAGTCATACGTGTTCAATTGGTTTTATTTGTATAAGAAAGTACTGTGGTGCCCACACCAGATTTTTTACACAATAATTTTGTAAGATTGTACAGTGCTAAAATCGAGGCTAAAACACTTCTCTTAAAACATCCAAAAACAGAGCTCGTGGTACCAGCTATTGAAACTACGTGGCGTAGACCGTAGATCATAATAAAAGCAAATTATTTTTCTGCATTTTAATAATTTTTGTAAAACAATATTAAACAAATTGCACAGTTTAAAGCAAACAATAATATTAGCTTTAGAAGTGAGAAAGTAATGGCATAATAATTAAAATTAGACAGCTTGTAAAAGCAATTATTAGATTTACAACGTAATAAGTTTTTAGTAGACAAAGCAACATAAATAACAGCCTGTTCCATAAATATATCCTTTGAAAATGGTAAAGCAAATTCAGTTTAATCATAAGCTTTCCAATTTTTTATAATTGGATATTTTATTTCCATAAGAAGTGAAATTTATTACATAGGTCGAGTTTTATTCATTCCTATAATTGGAATTTATATGTCACTGGAAATGTAAACAAGTAATGGTATGTGACGTTTAAATAATCAATTTTTAATTTGTTATTTCTCTAACGTTGATAGTTGCTAGGCTGCCTTTGAATTGAGAATTTAATTAATTTTCCTGACTTATCTTTTATCTTGAATACTTGAAATGCTGAATAAAAGATAACTATAGAAGTAACAATATACAACGTTTAAATAATTTATTTATTAAGAACTCAAAATTTTGTAGCATTATCTTGAAATTTTACATTTAGAATATTTCAGTGACGAGGTGATTAGATTTTGATAAAAATTTATCAACTGAAAGTGGTAGTTTACTTTACTTGAAGGCCTATCAGGATTTTTGGGCATATCATACAACTTCTCTCCCTTAATGTATAATATATTATTTTCCACGGCCGGGAGAGAAACAAGGTTTCTATGATACCAAAATCATAATAAACAGCCAAATTTTAGAGGGAAATTTGTTGGGGAAACAAAAAGTGAACAAAATAAAACAAATCAAAGGTAACTCTTATATATTACATACTGGGTGTCTATTTATTTTATAGGACAATGTTAAAATTTTCATTATACGACAGTTCATTCCCTATGGATTTTAGAACAAAAGTGTAAATATAAAAAATGTTCAGCAACAAAAACTGTACCAAATGAGCCTAAATTCATTGCCATAATACATTTCTGTTTTGAGACAGACGTAAATAAAATTTAAAATTTTATCTTATTTCAGAGTGCTATGGTAAACAAAACATATAAACAGTCGTATTGTTTGAGTTTGACAGATGACATTTGGCATAGTTTTAATGATTGTAGACATGTGTATAGTATATTCTACAACAAGTAATGGAATGGCACATATTCCACGCGAGCAAAAAGTTTGTAGCCCGAGCCAAAGGCATTTTTTATGTCCTAAGAAAAGTAGACACCCGATATATCACAATTCTAATAGTTTTTATTTCATACTGGTTACTTATGTTTCATTTTTCAGACTATTTATCGTACGAATAGTGAAACTTTAAAGTCCTAGGACTTTTATAATATATATTATATTATTATATTTATAAACAAATACCTGTTCCAATAGAAATTGTTATTTAGCCTACTTATATCAACTATTATTTCTACGAATTTTTTATCATTTCTGTTAATAAATATTATAATTTAACAACTTTAGTAGCCAGTATGAAATAAAATTTTGTATGTACATCGAACGAAAAGTGACTTTAGGTCCTGGCAAGTAATTTCTCGGCTCACGCCTCGGCCATAAACAACTTGCTAGTACCTTAAAGTTTCACTTATCGTTCTGGGTACATAAATAACTATTTTAATACATAGAAGCAAGCACTATAAATTTTGGGCATACTATTAGAAACATAGACACAAGAATTAAAATGGATTAGTTTTGTATTACAGATGTGATTTATATGAAGAGTGTCCTGTAGAGCAGATATTATTATATCCCGTAACAACATTCACATCCAATTTATTATCATGTAAATGATTTGACTGACAAGACCACCACCGAACAAAAAACCAAGGGTCATAATCCCGCGTCGAGTGTAACTACAAATGAACAGACAACCGACGATCGGCAAACGCCATGTTGCATCCAAGTAAAATGCGTTTCAAATAACGGTCATTAGCGTGATTACGTATAATTTGAGTCGGCAATAATTGGCAGCCGGGAACTCGGTTCCGAATGTGTATTTATCGCAAGTGTGTTATTAACACTGCTCCTTTACCATAACCACGGCAATTTGTCCGGCGACGTGGAGACGGCGTTGGCGAGGGCCGGGGTCGCGGGGCGGTTTTGGGCGCCGGTTTTGAGCACGGCTTTTTCACGCGCTTCGAGCTTTGTAATCTTCGGAGGCCCGCTCCCGTCCCTTGTTATTTTGCATCGTTATGTCAGCACCTCGCTTTTGCGGACTTTTTAGCATTATGCGTTGCGTGGAACATGCTGATCGCTGATACCGATTTTTACACATATTTTATGTAAGTTCCAAATTTTTAGCAGAAACTTAAATTTACATTGTTGGCACCGAATTAAATATTCATGTTCTAAAATGAACAAAACAAAGGATCAGCTACACAGAAACTAAACTCAATGGCTGGTTCCATGAGCTCTGTTTTTGGATGTTTTAAGAGAAGTGTTTTAGTCTCGGTTTTAGCGCTGTGTAATGTTCTAAAATTATTTTATAAGAAAAATACTTTAAATAAAAGCGGTACATATAATTCTCTGAAATTTCTATTTGATGCATTTTTTTCAATAATAGTTATTTATGATGTATGTAGATGTTAAAAGTGACATTTTATGAGTAAGTAAAGAAGTTTGTGAAACGAGGCAAAGCCGAGTTAAACCATTATACGAATGAAATAAACCACTTTTAACACGAATATCATACAAAATTGTATCTACGATCTTCCTAGAGTGTATTAGTACATACTAAAAAATGTAGAATGATAGTTTGACAGGTAAGGTTATATGTGTTGGTTTATTGGTACAAATCGTTAGCAATGTGTTGAAAATCACTTTTAACTGGCTAAGCAACAGTTAAAAGGGCCATTTTAACTACTGTAGTAGATAAAATAATTGTAGAACATTGTACAGCGCTAAAACCGAGGTTAAAACACTTACTTCTCCTAAAACACCCAAAAACAGAGCAGTGATAGCAGCCAATATGAAATAAAAATATTACATAAGAAAGAAAAAAGAAATGGACAAAGATTAAATATCCTAGAGAAGGATTATTTACAGAAATATCTTTCCTCGTCTAGAACGTATAAGAAATAAAGAAAACCGTGCCAAAATGAAAGTAAATAAAAGCAGATAGAATATAAAATAATCTGATGTGTCCAACACATAACTTCCCGCAAATTTTAATATTTAAATGGTAAAGATGTAGTATCTAAAAAGTTAATTCAAAATAAAGAAGATAGCAGAATATGAAATTGAGAAGATCTTGTTAAAATTGTGTGACATGGTTTGACCATCTCGATTAGATGTCGAATGAAAAGTTGGTAAAACTAATATATACGGAACAGATTGAGGATGAACGATTGCGTGGGCATTCGAGGAATAATTGATGGCTCGTTGAGCGAATGATTCTGAAAGTGAAGAATAGACGAGCATGTATGAATGTGGTCGAAGCAAAAGTGGGGTGACAGTATAGGAATGTTTGAAGGAATGTTCCACTGTATGGAATATGGCGTGATGTTGAATGTAATTGTAGCAAATGTAGTGAAACCACTCGATTAAAGATATATTATAATTAATTATACCATGTATAATACTAAATAAGTGTATTGATCTGATATAATAAACGAAAAAATAAAAACCAATATATTTGGAAAATTTTAACCAAAGATAATTTTGTAGTTTCTTTTCAAATTCCTCTCGGCCGTGTATGAGTATACCAATCCTTCAGTATGCCATTATGTAAGACTAGAGGAAATCATATTTTATTAATATATCATTATGATTTGTTGTTTCTGTTATATTAAAATAATTAGGTGGTCCTTGACTGGAAAATAATTCTGAGTTATGCTGTTTAGAAAGTCTAATAACATATAATAAAATTGTTATACATAATGTTTTCTTCAAAATTATAGCCTGTCACTTGTTAATGGATTGGTGTACACTAATAGCAAAATTTATAAATATATAAATAAGTTTTTTTAGCTTTCCGGGCATTGCAAACAATATTACATATAATTTTCAATTAACAATAATGTTGAATATTAAATCAAATAATTTACAACTGCCGCAACGCTAACAAGCAAATAAAATCTAAATATTTTTTAAATGAATAAATGCAGTATGTATGTGTAAACAACATCATTATTTCGAACAAAAATATCTGATGATTTCCATGAAATAGTTCAGCGATGAATAATGTATGGACAGATTAAGACTTATAATTACTCCACATAAAATGATTACAGAATTATCCCCAGGTATGTATTTACAAAACATAAATAATTTTTCAACAATTATCTTTAATTTACAGGCAAAAAAAAAACAGCGTCAACGTTTAATTTAATATCCATCAACACCATATAAGAAGATATAAAATGATAAGTTAGATTTAAAGTCAATGAGCAACTTTCAAAAAGCTAAGTATGCCAAGCAACCTTCTTTTTGCTGATTGTCGGCGGAGTTGAGCGCTCAGCCATCAGCACGTATCTACTTATGCAGTAATCGATACCTGTCAGCCTATAATCAAACACTCAACGTTTTTTCCTTCTTTCAACTCGTTGTTTATAATTCATCAGTACATAAGTTCTTGCATGATGCGTGCATGAGGGACTGGCCGGTGTATATTCGAGGACTGAGTGTGTTTGTGGTTGTTGTGCATGTGCTTCAATACGTATTATACTTTTGCGTATACCGGGTGTTTCATGAGACTGTAGCAAATGATTTATTTATTATTAACCTAAGCCTAAGTTGACATCACCCATCGAAATAGGTTACGCAATAAAATTATGTCAACTAGGATGTCAACCCATTCCTATTTCAGATCGGCCAACTTATAAGTATTTTTTTTTATGGTTAAAATAAATAACTATATCATAGCAGTTCGATCAGTGGAATAGATGCGGTCACCAGTCGTCAAGTCACGCCCCCCAAAAATGGAAAACACAGCAACAAATTAAAAATATTTTTGATCAGTGGGGCTATTTACCCCATTATTAAAAAGATCTTCTTAATTATGGGTATTAATTTTTATATATTATTGTATTGTCATTGTTCTTTGTTACATTACAATGATTTAAATCACTGACAACTGTCTCAACAATAAATAATATCGAATAAATCATTAAAAATTAAAGGAAATCGCCAAAACCCGGGTCAGGTAGCGGCGATTTGTGGAGACTCTATGTTTTGAAGAGAAATGAGGAGAATTGTCAAATATTTTTGGGCTTTTCATGGTCGTGTTATAAATATTTTTAGTAATTATTAATTTAATATTTTTTGTGAAGATGAGAACAGATGGACATCGCAAACGACTATGGTCTTCACTGGGATTTGAACCCACGATTTCTGGTGTGCTAGGTTTTTGATATATTGTAAAATAGTAATATTCTTGTATCCAAATCGGGCTTATTGCATGCATTTTTAAATTCTGAACACCTTTTGATTTACACTTTCTGTAAAGTGAATAAGTAAAAGTTTACAGAAATATAAAATAATAATAATAATTTTTATTCAATACCTCTTAATAAATGCTCTATAACTATGGCGATTTTAAACAAGGAAAATAACTGATTACCTACTGGTGGGTATAATTTTGAGAAAAGTCACTAGTGAGTAGTTTTCTATTTATAACAATAATAATAACACACAACACCTTGGTAACTACTTTGATTGGCATTTTAATTTAGGAAATTTAAAGCATATGTCACTGTATAAATTTTGCATTTATTAAGAGATGTTGGATAAACCATTATACTTCACACGTGGGCAAAGTGGAATTACCCACTCGATAAAATTATCACACTCAGCCTTTGGCTTCATATGCTAAAATATATCTCGTGGGTAATTTCTTACTTGGCCCATTTGTAAAAAAATAACTATTATCGTTTACGTTTTCGAGTGAAATATTTTTTGTTTAGTATTTGTTGAATTTAAAATTTGTTTTCTCAAGAATTTTGGAGTGACATATTTGTCAATAAATTTTCGTTCTTTAATTAGTCAATAGTCAACATTATGGAAGACTGAAATGATTGACTCTGAAATTGAATTAATGGATTGTACTCTACCCGAACTACATCCAGTGACAGAAAATTTCCACCGAAAAGCTTATAGTATTCACAACCAGTTAGAAATCAAATAATAACTGATTTTACAGGTTGGAAGGTGGCAACTTTCCAACCAGTTGGAATGTTAAAGGTAGGAATAATTGACTTTTCAATGTATTATAAGTTTGTAATTGATATACTACTGCCTAGGCAGCTATAAAAAAAATTGCACTTTCAATGACAAAGAGCAAAAAATATGTATAAATTGTGTGTACATTTTCATAGTACACTCGGTATACTTTACAAGCAGCAAGCATCAGCCGTTACATATGCGTACGCAGCGAGCAATAATAACAGCTTGTAAACACGGCGCGTACCTACAAGCGGAATACACTGGTGATTATTTAAATGCGTGTCTGTTGCTGGCGGTCGGCCGCCCCTCGCTGCGCGGCGCCCGGGCACCGCGGCGACGGCTTCATGTCTCGGCGACGCGCATCCTACCGATACACAACAACACGGAGTAAAAATCACAGGGTGTGGACGGAAATCACTGCTATTTCCCCGCGGACCCATTTTCTCAAATCACCGCTTAGCTGCCCACGAAATTACAGTGTCGAACTTTGTATGGCCGGGTCGAGAACTCGCCGACACAAATTATTAATATTAGGAAAAATCACAGTGTACCCTATACAAATGTCAACTCGCAGAATAAAACAGAAAAATATCACAGACATAACAGTGAAATTTAAACCCCGGCGAAACTAAAAATACAAACCGGTGTTTGTGCTCCACGCGGTCATTTCTCATTTGATTGAAATAACCGTCAACATACATCTCAATCCTGCGTATGTTTACGTATAGGCCATAAATAACACTTTATCTCAAGAAATAAAGCACACACAACGTGACATTTGTGAAACATAACCGCGTTTGATATATTGGCCTATTTATAGTCCCACGCATAATTGCTTTTATAAAAAAATATCGCAGCGAATTAGTCATAACATGGACCCTGCTGACTGAGGGGTTATCGACGCCATAAATCACAACTAACTCTTAATCCAACGTTGGAAATATTACTCCTGTGCTACCTCTCAATCCCACAAGTTTTGATGGCTTGAATTGACCATATATCCCGCTTGATGCATGTATACAAAAAATACTTACGAACCCATAGGAACATCCTCGTTTCAAAGAATAGACCGTTGTAGAATAAATCTGTTCTTCAAGAAGGGAATGAACAAACAATATCAATACGGTTTCTTTAATAATGTAAAGTAGAAAAATATCTGTATTAATACAAGATTATTTATCATGTAATCCATATCCATACAAGCGCATTTAAATGAAGTGAATTCTAGGTTTTTAGAAACAATTTTAGAGTAACATTATAACGGTCCTAAAGTCGACTCTCTTACAAAATATGAATTCTACTTTCTTCTATATTTTGTATATGTTATTCAAGGCTGTAAATGTAAAATGCAAGTACACAAATTATGAACAGTACAAAATATAAGAAGATTTTTTTAAGAATAACCATTTCCAATTCTTATTTAGTTCTCTGATATCTTCTCTAAAATTCCGTTTTTCCCAACGTATTAGTGACGTGATTTTCGCAGCTCGTTTGCACCCTGTTAACATCAAAAAAACACGCTGTCGATCCAGATTTCGTGAAGAAAATGTAGAGAAGTATGTAAATAAGTAGCAGAAAGTATTAATTTTACACAATTAATATCAGAAAGATTAAAGAATACCTCTTTCTTGTTTTTCTAAATTTCTTCGCAATTTTTTGATAATACCACCAACAACAAGTGCAATAGGGAGTTATTTTTTCACTCTAAGGGCCGATATTTCTATCTACGAATAAAGTACCGCATAAATAATTGTCGCATCGATATAATAGCCCAAATGATACTTATTGTTCTAGCTATCATTTTTTTGATGCATATTTTTTTATTTATTCAACGAATAACTTATTCGGAAGTTTATTCGTAGATGGAAAGACCAGCCCTAAATTATATTAATTTTATTTAGAACCTACTGAGAATCAGGAAAATATCTGATCTTCTTTAAGATCATAGATCTTATTCTTTTTGATCTAGATCAAGATCAGAAAATATTAAACGATCTAGATCAGATCAAAGATCTTAAGAGTTGATCTAGATAAGTCTCTACACTGACTATTACCTACTACAAATAAAAAATAAACGAATATGGATTCTTTTGAAAATTTTTCTAATATTTCTTGTTTGCTTCCCTTGGATTTTGAGTTAACAGCACCCATGGTGCACATCTTGTTATATAGCTAAGGAAGAGATGAAAGTAGCTAAACTTAGAATAGAAGCGGGGAAAAGAAAAAGAAATAAGTTAAGAAATTCACACATACCATACTTCAAGAATGCTGGAAAGCGATAAAGAAAGTGGAAGATTATAGTAATAAATTAACGAACATGGGAATTGAACAAAAAATTATTAAGAAAGAAATGTATGTAGAAAAACAGAAGTGCAAAAAGATTGGGAAAACAAAAACCAGAACAGTACAACAGGATAGAATAGTTATAAATATATACAGTCCCTCAAATACCTTCTGTCAGACAAAAGTAATCTGTCACTAATCTCAAAATTTAGATGTGGCAATGAAGAAAGAACAACAGATACTGGTTGACCGTAGATGAGAAAACCTGCAGATTCTATGGACGAGAAGATGAGATGATAGAAGATCTAATACATTAGTGCAGAAAAATAGATAGACAGAATATAAGCGACATAAATTTGCTAAAAGAGAAGGGTTCGGGAGTAGACTGGATGAACAAAATTGTAAAAAGCACAAAAGAGACATGCTACTGACAATATCTATCATTTATTGTATATTATTATAAGTAATTAAATGTAGATTCCAGGCCGTAAGGTAATGAATAAATATGTGGAATTACAAATAAGTAAATAACAAATTAACTAACAAAACGGTGCAGAGCAGAGCGCTCCATCCATCCCTTGTCTCATGCATGGTGCATGCGCCGCGCCGCCCGCGGCCGTTTGCTCAACTGCGCTAACGAGCCGGCTCGCACTCCGTCAGCGGCTCAGCCGTGAATAATTTCCTTCCGGAAATTTGCAGATGTAAGATATTATTTAAAGTGCAATAAAAACAGCGCATGCCCGCGGGCGCTGTTTAAAAATTACCATATGTGCGTATCCAGCCATTAAATACAACATTAGTTTGCAAATTTCTAATCTGTATGTCGAGAGGGAAGATGAACGTCCGGCCGAACGAATAGCGCGCAAGTGCCGCGTTTATGGACCCAGCGCTTCCCAAAATTCATAACCAACAATGATATTTACGTTTGAGAAAAACTAAATTAAATATTTAATCATACACTACTCAATTAACAATCAAACTTGCTAGAAAAGTAAACATTCAAAACTTTGTTATACTAAGAAAATATGCAAGGTATATTTGCTCGAAATATGGATGTACATAGAGTTGCTCTATAATGGTTTGTTAGTCCCTATATTGATGTATGATTCTGAATGTTGGGTGTGGATGAAGAAGCATGAATCAGGTATATGTGTATATTAGGTGGAATGGGGCCTTTCACCATTTTTAAAAAAATTTTTTTTATGAAACTTTATCTATATTGAAGACTATCTACACTTTTAAAAAGTCTTAATTGTTATTCATTAAACCACAATGATTAAAAAAAAAAATGTTGTGACGTCATAGTAGAGGTGTTGCTGAATCTAAAACAGTAAAGATTGGAAATAATTGTTGTCATATATTTTTTTACTTATTTTATTATTATTATTACAATAAAATAGAACATTTATGTTACAAAAATTATTTAAATCTACTGTTTTAGATCCAGCAACACCTGTACTATGACGTCACAACATTAAAAAAAAATCATTGTGGCTTAATGAATAACAATTAAGACTTTTTAAAAGTGTAGATAGTCTTCAATATAGATAAAGTTTCATAAAAAAAAAAAATAATAAAAAATGGTGAAAGACCCCATTGAGGTATATGAGAGGAGTGTGTAATTCTATTGTCCTAAATACGTTGGTATAGGGTGAGTATGATATTGAGAAGAATGGTGTTAAAAAACTGGTAGAGAGTCAGTTTATTCGGTTAGTTTGCCAATCACAGACTATAACATCAGCAAAACAAAATACAAATATTACAATCTGAAAATACAAAGATATTTTTTCTCTTAGAGTTCTTATTACCGGGAATTATTTGAGGTTAGGTAATTTTACAACTCAGTTTTAATACATATTTCATATAAATATTTAAAAGCAAGTCAAAATGTGTTTGGCCATCTTGAGCGAATGTTGAAAGAAAGGTTGGTCAAACTAATTCATGTGGGTGAGATTGAGGGTGAACGATTGCATGGATGTCCGAAGAATAAATGGTTAGGTATGATTGATGGTTTGCGTGAATGAATAATTCCGAGTGTGAAGAATAAACAAGCATGTATGAATCGCACTATGAATGTGGATGGGGCTAAAGTGGTCTGCCAAGATAGGAATGTATTGGAGAAAATTGATTGTTAGTTGATTGTGTTTCAGGGTTAGTATTACCCAATAGAAATAGCGTAATGTATACACGAATAAAAAAAATGGATAGCAATATTTATCTTATCCTATTTCCTATTGTAGCAGTCCATTTTTTCCGTGTGCTTGTAACAAATACAATTTCTTTTCATAATTTTATAATTTATACATGATTCTTGTTTTGTTGTTTGTCTGTTTCTCATAGAATAAGTAGCAGTTGTACCGTATATGAGTATAAATTTCGAACGTGTACGATGTTGTGTGGTGTTAAAAGTTTGAGCGCTACTGTTTCAGGAGAATTTCTGGACCAATTTCCTTTGCGCCCCGCGGTAATTTTTCGTACGCTGGCGGCGAAAACCGCCTCCTATATTTGTCTCGCCCCATAGAGGAAATAACACGGATGTTAAATAACAGAAACACCACAAAACTAAATGTACTATATTCCCTTCATTAGGACAGAAACTGATTTTGATTTTGATGATCAATCTAATTGGACTCGTTGAATTTACAAAAAAAAAAAAAAAAATAATGAAGAACGCAGAGCAAAAAGCTCTTTCTGCTCATCATTAATCTAGTGAACATTCACATGTAAGTTTTAAATGGGATAAAGCCAGCACGCCATAAACATTTCATCGGCAGGCGGAAAGCAAATCTCAGGGAAGTTTTAAACGCCCCGTTTGTTCGATGCAGTCGCCGCGACCCGAGGGGATAGACTTCTTTCACTTTTCTAATTACCAGCAACAAATCTCTGGCGCGACACCTGTCACACGCGCCCCGCCGGAAAAGAAATGTGAATCTTAAATTGGATTTTTCCACTCGACTCCTTCTGTCGCCGGCCGCATTCAGCGCCAGCGCGCGCAATTATTTTAACAGCGGAATAATTCGTCCGCGTCTCGATCTCACGACGCTCTGATTGGATTCTCACGAGCGACGAGCGGCGCCGTTGGGCCACTCTGCACCATGTCGCCGCTGCTCTTCAATGCTCTGTACGCCCGAGATTTACGAGCCAGAACACTGCTAAGTATCTTCAAGATTGGAATTCTTGTATCGCGATGTATACATACTTCGACGAGACCATGAAAATTGACGTTGAATGTATGGTTGACGTTCCACAGTATGGTTAAAACATAGCATAACCTTCAGTATAAGGGCGAGTTAAGACTTACTTCATCTCCACCTTTCGTACTCTCTTGAATCTAGAGCTATACGTTCTTGTTATTTTCAGCAATTTCTTTTGCAGTTTTCTAATTAATATCTCTCTCGTTTAAGGATGTACTTTATTGTCATCTAATGATTTCTTCTATATTATTTTTAAATTGGAGTAACAATAACCTTTCTTCACATTTATTCGTTTTACGCTCGTTATATCTAGTAAGGGAGGTAAAGGAATCATGCTAAAAATCCGGTAATGAATTTTCAACGGAAAATTTATTTAAAAGTTTCTAGAAAACAATTGTAAAATTTTCGCGATACTTGTACGTTTATGGATCTCTGGAGTTACGGTTTCTCAAAAATTGCTGAATTGAAAACTTATAAATTTTGTATTTGTATCCTCTTCGGAAGAACTGATTAGTATTTGGTAATAATCCAATAACCGTAAATGGAAGTTTACTTGAATCCCTATTTTTTTAAAATCTCAGTAAATTATGGTTTTATTACAATTTTTCTTATTAGAATAATTTTTCAAATCTTATTGTATACAATTTCTGTTGGCAACATTAACTTTTACTTTTTACTAGCACCATTTCCGAATTACAATACGTTAAAGAAATATTGAATTTTCAAATATTCCTTTAAATCTGCTGACATGTGCATTTTGAAAAGAAACAACACAACATAAATAAATCTGGTCTGGGCAACACAATACCTCCCGCCATATATTTCTTATCAAATAGTCCAGGAACACGGATCACCACTATGATGTCACAAAATTACATTACATTACATTTTTCAATCATTGTTTTGTTTTTTTTTTTTAAACGCACATAGCAGATTTAAACGAAAATGACAAAAAATAATATTTCGTATTGTAATTCATAAATGGTGACAGTAAGAGAAAAATATTTCAAACAAAAATTGTAAATAAAAATATTTGAAACATTATTTCAATAACAAAAATTGTCATTGAACATTAATTTACTGAGATATTTCAAAATACCTTGATAGAGCTTCAAGTAAACTACCACTTCTGGTTATTGGATTATCACCATAAACTAATCAGCTATTTCATAGAGGATACAATTGATATAAACGAAATATCAAAATTTTCAGTTTAGTAGTTTTTGAAAAAACCGTAACTCCAGAGATCCACACAGACTGACATACAGGCATCATCGCGAAACTATTAAAATCGTATTCTAGGGACCCTAAAACGTGCTCATCCACTGGAAACTCACTACCGAAATTTTAGCATGTTTCCTATATCTACCTCCCTTACAGGATGTGGTGGGAGCTAAAAATGTCATTATCTGACATATTTCATAATTTAAAAGTACATTTCAAAGAGGAATAGGTGCTTCTTGGTGTACTGTTTGATAAAAATCTATGGTGGTGGCTATCATCACTTTCTTGTTTTTTTACAAAATTTAAATCTTTATTAGTACACATTTTTATTTGTATTTTAACCACAATATTTTTGTCACAATTTTTATTCTAAAATCTAAAAAGGTATTTATGTCACTTCTAGAACATTATAAAATGTAAAATACGGCCTTTTTCTTTCGAACAGTTATGGTTGACAGAAGCTTATTATGTATAATTTAATAAAAAGTCTACGGCGAGAGGTAATGCGCTGAAAACAACATTTTTTTTTTATATTGTCCCGCCTTGTCCGCCTTCTAATTTCATAATTTGTGATTCTTGATGTCTGTCTTTCTGATAGGATCCAAGATGCAATAATAACTAAAAACAAGAGCTGTATGCCCCATGTAATATGCGGCCCGGTGCAGGTGTCACGTTCTTTCCAAGACGCCGGGCGTGACAAGCCATTTCCCTTGTTAGGCGAGATCCGCGAGTCACACGTCACGATGTCACGAACACGCGCAGGTGTCACACGGATGTGGCGAAATGTAAAGCAAACATGCGACAAGCGCGGGACATTTCAAAATCTAAATATTTACCACCCTGAGCTCCAGGGCGCGGATGACGCGATGACGCCTGACGGGAGGCTTTATGCCGACGGATTGATGTTTTCTTTCGTGCGGGCTTGTTCCTTAATTTGAATTTTTAGGGATTTGTTTTGCTTGCCCTAGATCTTCTAGAAATAATTATGCTGGTGATTTCAAACTAAGTACATGGTAATGCATAAAATATCTACTGCCAATAGGCAGTTACTTTCCTATGTCATCTAACCTTTAATCACTAAAATTTATTGAATATCTCTGTACAGATTGATTCTAAATATGAATGGGATAACAAACAAAAGTACATGGCACATTGTAAGTTGTTCGAGGAAAATTCCAGTTCTTTAAAATTTCATTTCAGTTTAGTTCCCGCCTAATCAGCGAATGTCAATATGTTGTAGGAAATATTTTACCACTGTCTTATGCAAGAGTAGTGTCCAATTAAATTTATATTGAGTATTACTGTCCTATCCCTTAAGTCAGGGCTAGAGACGTCGGAAGTAATTTTTGTCTAGGGGGCGAATTTAAAAGAAATTTCTTAGATACAAAAGTAGACTAATTTTTTAACCGAGGAAAAAGGAGGAGGTTGTCATATATAAATATACCTGTCTACTTTTTTTATAGGACATAGAAAATACAATGTTAAATAATAATAATAATTTCATAAGTTGAAAAAGCCTTTTTATTAATAATAATTTATTTCTCAGTAATCATGGACACATTTCCCCTTTAAAAATAATTTAAACAAGTCAATAATCATTGAAACTATGCCAAATGTCATCTGTCAAACACAAACAATACGACTGTTTCTATGTTTTGTTTCCCATATGGCAACATCTAAAAATTATAAATTTTATTTTACGTCTATTTCATGACAGAAATGTATCACATCAATAAATTTAGGCTTATTTGGTGCAATTCTTGATTCTGAACATAGTTGGTATTGACACTTTTGTTCTAAAATTCATAGGGAACAAACTATCGCCTAATGAATATTTTGACATTGTATTTCCTATGTTCTATAAAAAAAAAGTAGACACCCGCATATCTTTTTACATAGTAGTTCGATTTTGATGATTCTTTTTTTATTGGATAGGGTTGGTCCCATTTAAATTAGAAAAAAAATCCACCACTAAGGGTAGGAAAATCAGAGATTGTTCACCCACTGAACTTGGTATTGGGTTATCCGATTTCAATTATTCTTTTTGCCACCCCAAAAGATAGGAAAATAGGTAGCCACAACCCTTCCTGTTACCTCTTGGTAACAAATGCGAGGTGCCTGCTACGCTACTACTACTGCTTTAAATTTCATTGATATGCTTTCTTACCCCTGCGAAAATCTAGAACTTTGCTTTCTGATTTTCCAATGAAAGTAATGTGAATTATCATCAGCAAGCATGTTTCAGTCACAAGACAAACCATAGTTCTCTGCTCTTACAGCACGCTGCAGCTTATTACATAGTTACATGAATATAAAGCTCGTAAATCAGACAAGCAAGGAGAAAATTCTATATGAAGCAATGCAAAACAGCGTAATTCAAAGCGTAAAGCGTGTATTTACGAGCCACGGTGTCACGTGATTAACGCTACGTCATTATTCAGACGGGTGCGCGCCTCTGTGACGTGTCTTCTTGTTATGTGTCATTGTGGCTTTTTGTTATGCTCTGTAGATTGTATTCTGCCATGAACTATTAAACATATTCTTCTTTGGCTTTGATCATTTAGATTTAGATATATTGTGCACCGATCAACCTGATATACTCGATTAATATTTAACTGTAACACCAAGTTTTACCACTACATTGGATGAAAATAAAACTTTGTACAAATCGCAAGCAGCAAACAGGTTCCCAGACTTTGACTGATGGACGAGATCAGCGCACTAGTCTACACAACTAAAACTTTAATCTGGAAGGAAGAATAGTTCGGGACAGTTACTAGAAGAAGACATTTATCAAAACACTTTAATTGGAGAGTATTAACTTCTGCACCATACGAATTTTCCCAAATGATTTCTTCTTTCCTAAGAATCTTTCTTTGTGCATGTTATTGACATAATCGTTAAACTTTTCTTAATTATTCAATGGTATTCTCATATTTTGATTGTTGGATGCAAGTTGTACAGAAAGGGGATTGGGTTTATACTCAAAGGTTTCTTCCACAAAACTTAAATGATAAGTTGAAAATATGAGAAAGGATACTTCAGAAAATATCCTAAAGGAAGACAGTTTTTACAAAAACATATGTCATATGGCGAGTTGTTTTGGCATGAAGTGATTTAACTGCTGCTCTTTTAGAATGCACTTAGTCATGTTCAATACAAATTTCCCCAAAATAGAAGAAAAAGAAACTGATTTCCTTTTCTTAAAGAAGCTTTTTTGTGAACCCTCGAGGTTTTCTTATAAACATCTAAGATTTTAAGCTATGAATACGAGAAAGGATACTTCAGAAAATATTCCAGAAGAAAACAGTTCTCCAAAAACATCTACCAAATCATTTTGATATATGAATTAATTACTGCACCATAACAATGTCATTTTCCTTTTTCCCCAAAGTGGAAGAAGCAGAAACTGTCTTCTTCTCATGGTCTAAATATACGTGACACATTGTTGGACCGTATTCATTTACACGACCAAATTAAATATCCACTTCAATATGTAATTCTAATGGTCAAGTGACCCATTAGCTTTAGCAAGAAGTGTATTATAAGTCACTCAGAAAAACATATCATAAACAAATAAAGGAGGTTATAAATATTGAAAGAAGCTTTCAGAACTCATCATGTAAATGAAACAATATTTGGGTGTAGTTCTGTACAAAGAATTACATGGAATTGATTTCGGAAACACGAAGATTTTAGAAAGAGAATAACTAGATGAGAAGGCAAATTAGAGAATCAAGAAATATTCAAATAATCTTAATTTAAATACAGGATTTGAGCTTAATAAGTCGTGGTTAACTGTTGTTCGTCCTCATATTTCTGTTTTTATTAATATGTACAATCTTTGATCTATTATGTAGTCTTGACTATATACAGGGTGTAACATAAATAAGTACATTAAATTTAACCAGTTATGGAACTCATCGAGAGGAACAATATTTCTTAATAACTTTTTTTCCTAACTCATCTATTTTTCGAGTTAAAATTCATTAAAGATTTATTACAAATTAGCTTACCCGCTAATGGAAAACAAATGCCTGTTGCTACATTCCAAAATTAAAAGAACTGAAGTTAGCTTCAATGGCTTCAAGCAGTTTTCGTTTTATCAGCCAGATGGCGTTAGTGTATACGCTGTCAACTAAATCTGTTAAAAATTGTATTTTCCAATAATAGACTGTTATTCAAACTATATTGAAGCTAAAGAACAAATTCCAATGAGAATCCATCCGAAATTACGTAAGTAACAACTGTTAATTTATTAGCAAATTTCAACTTAACCTTAATGTTCAAATAATTAATAATACCTTTTTCAACATACAGAAGCAAAAGCAAATATTTTCCTGTGAAATGAATTCACAATAAATGTTCAAAGTGTTCACCGTTGTTGTCAATACAACACTGAAGACATCGCTAAAATTATGATTTGGAAAACGCTACAAATAAATTTGACGAGCTTGAACTGCGTTTCCCTGAGCTTCAGCATAAGCCAGCACAATGTCAGTCAACTCACTATTCGCAAAATCACCCATATTTATAATTATAACTTTTGTAATTATTATTAATCGATTTGACTATATCACCTTCAAAGTAATAATCTGGACTAAACCTGAAGTTGGCAGCAAAATTTCAACTTTATTCTGCGTGGTACCAACCATTTAATAGAAAATATGTTTTTCTTAGTTTACTTTTGGGCAATGGAATAATAAAAATAGATAGTTTCCTACATTTTCCTGCCTTGTTATTAGGCTCTCGTCTATCCGGCAATGCATTTTAAATAAATAAATAATTTATCTGATCGTATTGTATCTGTCCAAATACTAATTTTTCCGCAGCTAACTTCTGGGGACTATTCACCACCTGGTGGATAAATTTTAAACTACTATAGGTTCAACGCCCATTACAAGACGCGTTTGACAGTGTTAATAAAAGTTATTTTTACGTAGCTATTTAGTGCATTATTATTATGTTTAATCCATTTTTCATTATTTCTTCTTATCATATTAAATTTGATTTGTGGTATAATGAGTTTTACAATCAAGAAAGAAAAATACACAACAGTGACTGCTATGTATGTAGCTGCCATTCTTGTACTGGTTCAAGTTTATTTTATCAGAAAAGGATGCAAGTAAGGTGCAAATAATAAACAAATATGAAGAACTTGAATTGGAAGATAAAAGAGCAGCAGAGATAAAGCAAATTCAAACTGACAAATCTGTTACTGAGCATATGAGAATTATGTTCTCTGTTACCAAGTTTATTGTGTATGTGGTACATGTACATGATTATTCATTTAATGTTATTTTTTGGTGAATCATGAAAATTATAGTAAATACACTGCTGACGCCATCCGCAAATAGTCAAAATGTATTTGAATAAGTTGACAAGTGACATTTGTCAACATCAATAATGTCATTACTATTGTCATGGATACTGCTACTAGATCAAATTATGAAAATACCTGAACGACTCGTCATTTTGTGGGGTGGTAAAAATGCGAAAAAAAATGCGATTTAGAAGAAAAAGTTATTAAGAAATATTGTTCCTCTTGACGAGTTCTATAACTGGTTAAATTTAATGTACTTATTTATGTTACACCCTGTATTTATTTATTTTATATTTTAGCTGATGAAGGCAGAATTATAACTATACCCAAATATTGTTTTATTTAGAGGAGATTATGTTTCACATCCCGGAACCATTATAAGTTTGGCGAACATTCTGATTGGCTTGCAGTGCGCAGTCTTCGGAATGCGTTACCTATGTATTCACACCATGCTTCTTCTTCTTTTTAATAAAGTTTTACAATAACAAATTATTGACAGTCATTGCGAATTCATTTTTAGTTAAAAAATATAAAGAAAAATTGTCAACTGTTTCATAAAAAACAGCTTCAGAATAATAACTAAGTTACTAATTCATTGGGACCGGCCAATCCAATCAATCGGGAACTACAGACGCGTTTCGCTCTTATTGGAGCTCATCAGTGTAGTGAACCCACCAGCTGCTGTGAGGCAGTTGGTACCGATTGACTGACTTGGCGAGATCTAAGATCCCATCAGATTGGTAAATGGAACTGAGAAGTAAATAAATACTCCCAGAGCCATCTACCGAAACTTCAAAAGAAGTAAAATTTCAAAAAATTGAAAATTGTCTATGAAACATATATATTAAAAAATATAAAGCCAATGAAAATTGTCAACTGTTTCATAAAAAACAGCCTCATTTTTAGTTGTTCAGTGTTAAAATGGATTAGGCGGATGTCAGCGGCATCAACTTAGTTTTCCGTAAAACAGTATTCCAGGTCGCCAGGTGCCATCAGCCCGGCAGCTCGTGCACTGCGCCCCCACAAACTGCATTAAAAAGACAAGCACAAACGAAATATTCTATCGGTATTATCGTCCTCAGCGGGGCAGTAACCGCTACGCGCTGACGTCGTAACAACGTTGATACACTTGAAATACGAAGCTAATATCGCGGCTTGCTGGACCGCGGGGGAACAATCTCGTCGCGCTGGGCGGCCGACCGCTGGCTTCTTAAAAACGCTGTTTTATCACCGCGGGGACGCACGCGAAATTACAAGTTATATAAGGAGAACGAAGAGCCGAGTTCTGCTGCTGCGGCTTTGCGGGAAACAAGAGAATATACCACTTTTTCACGCGGCCGTGCGCGATGTTGCGCGCTGGCTCGCCTCGCCGATTATGGGAGACAAGATGTGCTGATCAATGTATACTGACTCTAAATTCTAACTATTGTTACATGTGCAATATGTTGCTTTTTCATTATGAACTTATGGCGTTTCTCTAACCCGTTTTAGAATACATTGATTTGTTAATAATTTGAATTTACTTCAACCGTTTCTCTTTATCTGCCACCACTATTAATTTAAAATTATGTATACAGGGTGTAACAGAAATAAATACATTACATTTAACCAGTCAAGAACAACAATATTTTTTTCAAAATCTCATATTGTTTTAAACATTTTTACTACCCCATAAATTAACGAGTCGATTAGATATTTTCGTAATACACTGCACGTACGGCGAGTTTAATAGCACGACGCGCAGCGGAGTATTTTTAACGTCGCTAGTACTTTAATAGATATTAACGATATAAGTGGGTGAAAACGAGTGCGGTAATGAAGCTCTTAACTCACGCAAAATGAGTGGGATAACTGACATTTAACACACGGGCGTAGATAAAAGCATTTATACACGTCTTTCATACGCTACCTATTTTTTATTATACCTGCATCATAATCTGGAAAAAAATGGGAAAGCAACATTTTTATTTTTATTCATATTTCATAATTTTGAACGTGTGATGTTTGACGTATATCATTTACATGAAGATTGGTTAGCATTTATTGATTACGTTGGTATGTAGATTGGTTTTTTTACAATTTGTCATAACAGTTTTGACAGATATTAATTGTAATTATTTTTGTTGTTGCTTAGAAACTTTAGAGTACGGCGTGTTTTATTGATGCATTTTCGCACGCTTTTTAGTTTGTTGAACGAGGATTATAATGCAGGTAAAATAAAAAAATATGATTCACATTGAAGATTTAAATCCCAACACAATTGATTTCCAATTTCTGGTTATCAATTTCAAGATTATTGATAATTCTATAAAGATTATTTTAGATCTTGAAAAATCGTACTAACATTAAACACACAAACGAGAGTTGAATTCTGTACAATTAAATAATACTTTCTATAAATCATAGAATACATTAATTGAAAATATGAATAAAATTTATGGAACATAGATAATTTGTTAAAATAATTGTTGTAATAATTTGCAGGAAATATTAATAATAATTCATTCTGTAACTTATTCGAAATGTTAATAATGTTGTTTTCTCATAAATGAATAAATTTGGAATTTTTGTATATAAATAACAGTTTTGATTAAACATGAATTTTTATCAAAGTACCAATAAAATTTATGTCCAAAAAAACCATTTCCACATATGTATTTATCAAAAGTTTATTCTCTGAAACAAGCCATAAATCATTAGGCCATCCATTTTAAGTATTGACTAGCAATAGATAAAATAGTAGAATCAACATCGTTAATATTGACAGATCGACAGCTGGTTACATAAACACTTTCAAAATCCGTTTGCATATACAAAAACAAAATGCGTATAAAAAACGATAAACAAATTCGCACTATCAGATGTTGTTTCACATTTGCACAGGAAAAGAGAGAGTGGTAACCGTCCATTATTAATGGAATTTTGTCATCCTGTTTTGTGTCACGCTGACATGAGTTCAAGCTGTCAGCCGCGCTACCGTCAGCGTATCAGTAAACCGATTAATATTTCATACAGACCGGCATAATGTATGCGCAGCGATATAAAAGGCAATAAAAATATGTTCTTACGAGGCGAATTATTAATAAAAGAATATATCCTAGTGAAATATTGCTTCATAATTAATGTTAATGTGTGTGTCTAGTAAAATATATTGTGTATAGAGAGACCACAATCTTAAAGACTTAATTTATGAAAGTGGCCGCCATTGTAGCGCTTATTTACGAGAGAAATAATCACGGACCGGCTTTGAGATGTGGCCGTTTATAATGCTTATGTCAGCTTGAATTGGCTTGGCCGCCATGTTGGTTACACGTCTCATTATACACGTTATTACCAACTTAACGATGCTCCGAGATTTAGGATGGAGTTCCACTGGTTATACTGTGTAAATGGCTTGTTTTCACTACGCGTATTGCCTTTGTCTATATTAGGCAGCAAGTTTTCATTTATTATCTTCATAAACCACCAATGTTTCTAATCGTTATAAATAGCCATAAAACATATCTGTATAACATTACACGCATCTCTGCTTGTTGTCTTCCATAGAGAATTTCGTTATATTTATGCTTGTCCTTAAAGTCAAACAGTAAGTAAAATAAGTAAAAAGCTACTCACCCTAGATACTGATAGATAATTGTACCGAACTCGAGTACTCGAGACATCTGCAACAAACAAAAAACATGTTAGAATCTATTGTTCACCATACTTTTTCTACGACTACGAGATTATTTCTTAATTAATTTATATTTTAAAAATAAAAATGTCTTCATTTCGCTACTTCAATGTAACAATAAGTATCCTAGCAATTAATTGCAAAACTAAAATTAAACAATTTATTTTATTTATTATTAATTTTTAAATGTCAAGCTTCAAGATTTTATGAGATAAAAATGGAAAATGATAACGAAGAAATATCTTAAATACACCATCGGCATCTATAACTAATAATAATCTATAACTGGATAATGGAAACACTAAATTATAATCTTCAAAATTCAAATTCACCTGAAATAATTTTTAATAATTGTACCAATATTACATTCAATTTGGCTAATAATAAATAAGAAATTTAATAAACGTTTATCTCTTTATAATATTGAATTAAAAATAAATAACAAAATAAACTCTGTAAGCAATTAATGAATTATTACTTGTCTTTAATCTCTTTTCTTTTTTGACAGCTGGAACGACTTAAGTTGATAATATTTAATATTACCTTTGAATATTACCAACATAGTCCGTAGTTCTTTCACTAGAGCGCTGTAGTTTTAAATTTGGAATAATTCATTTTTGACAGAACTGTGAGAAATGAATTTAAAAACCCACATTGCCTATGGTTACCGTGGGAAATGAAAATACATCGCTTAATCAGTGGTTGTCAATATGTTCTAAGAAATAATAACAAAAATGTAAATACAAAATTTAAACATGTTATATAATAAGGCCCATTTGGTTATCTAAATACTAGTATTTCAAGAAATATCAATGAAATTAAAATTAATATTTATTAGGAAAATTGTAACACTGCCATGGAAAATTAAACAAAAACGAAAAATAGTTGACATTTCAAAGTAAAATCTTTACAGTTGTTTCCATTTACTACAAATAGGTTATAGTTTTTTTAATAGATGAAAGTAACCAATTATGGAATAGGATCCTAATATGGAATACCGCCATTTCTTTTATTGCTATTTAGACTTTTATAAAATTATTATACCGTTAATTAATTTTTTAAAATAAGACTAAGCTAAGCGAAAATGTATGACTGATTATGATTAATAATAAGTATCTTTAATTTGAGCCTATTCCATATTTGATTACTTTCCTCTAAAGTTTTGGAATAGTGTAAATTAAGGATTTTTCCTGGTTTTATTTTCCCATAATTTCGTTTGGGTAACCTTTTATTATGATTAATATATTAGTTAAGAAATGTATAAATGGTTTCGTAGTTTTCTAACTATTGTTGTAAAAGTCTTATGGCGTCAGGTTTGCAATGCGTGCGCTCGCCTCACATTAGCAGAGTAATTTTTCAATTTCCAGACAGGCGTGGTCCACGTCAGGTCAATCTCAGCCGAAGCATCAGCCGTATAGCAGTGTGTATACTAATTAATGGACACGTTGTATTACAGGCTCATATATCATGAGGCAGTTTTAATGGCCGGCGAGAACTAATCGCTGCGGCTTTATCTTCGGCCGCGGTGGCTGCCCAGGCCCGAACCCCATGCGTTGCTTGTGTTGTTGATTCTAATGGCAGCCCTCCATCTTATTTAATGGCAGACAGGGTTTATTAATTTCATTTTATGTTTAAATTAGGCCTGCTGTTAATATAAGTGAACGGTTTGGGAAATAATTATTAATTGTTGTAATATTTATTCATTATGTTGACTGGAATACGCTTAGGTTTATACAAAAAAAAAAATAAAACGCATGGGACCGTGGATCAAAGATCCTAGGTTCGAGCTTCACAGCCAACAAATTTTCCCTATAATAAATTTGAAAATTTTCACAACAAAAAAATAACCTCTATGGCTTCTCCACAGTAAAAAATAATAAAAATTGGCAAAATTTTAACAAAATATTTAGTCCCAGACGTTCCACCGTTGATTTTTGTTAATGTAACAAGTTTTAAATTTGTTAGCAAGTAACAAATTATTTTTGTATTTTGTAACTTAATATATTTGTGAACATAGTAATTATTAACATTTATTTTTATGGCTTTTGACTCAACATTTTAGTAATTATATTGAAACTGAACAATAAATTACAGTTGTAATAAAAAATGGAAGAAATGGGTAAATAGCATGATGATATATTTATTATATTTTTAAAAAATGCACTCAGTACTTTAATCATGAACATATTACATCAATTTTAATTTTGAACTTTCTTATTTCAATCCCCAGATTAAAATATTTAAATGAATGCATTTTTATAGTAGACCCATTGTCCAAATAGTAAATCAACAAATTTTCAGATCATTTGATGCACCAATAAAAATTTTGTAACACCTATAAAGAGTACGTTTATTTCAGAAAGTTTAAATTCAACTACAGGTTAGACATATATTATTTTCTTATTTCCATAGTTAGACTAACCTTTAAATTAATTATTATATTAATTTTCAACGCATTCATCAATTAAAATATAATAGAAAAAATTCTGAAAAACGGGAAAATTTCATAAAATTGTCAAAAATCTCAACTTTCCAGGGCCGTAACTAAAAATCTAGACGAGATATCAAAAAACGGTTTCCAGTTTGGAAAGTTACATACTTTAATTGACCTAGAAACAAATTTTCAGCGATTTTTATTTTTTCAAATTTTTGACCAAAATTGGGCTCATCAAAAATTTTCAGGATGAATATCTCGAAAACAAAAAGAGATACAACCCTACAGACTTCACCATTGGATTCAGCGCGTGAAAATACATAAGAGTGCAAAGTTTCATTAAAATTACTCCGCAGAAAAAATAGTTAGAGCAAAAAGTCTGAAAATGCCCTAAAATCGGTAAAATCTTAAGGGGTTAGTATAGAAATTTTTCCAAAAATTTTCATCTCTTAGAAATTTGATTTATATACCCTATCCTCCTATTTTGGACTTGAAACTTACGAAAAAGTAGATTTTGACATCATGCAAGCTTTAATTTTCGAGATAACAGTGATTTTATGAAACACAAAACAGAGAAAAATTTCTGCAAAAATGTTTAAGCACATGTTTCTCAAAAACGGAAAGAGATAATTCTAACCCGTTTGAACGAGCGTATTCAGCATGCATTAATTATCTTTTATGTGTATTTTCATAGTTGTATCTATACAAATATAAATTTTGTAATTAAGCAAAGTTGTCAGAAGAAATATCGGCAAAGTCCTTTTTTTGAGAACCTGTAACTTTAAACTCTATAAAGATAATTTAAATCTGATTTGAATTGTGAATTCTTCATACTTTAATGGTCTACTAGACATAATTTCATTGGAGGGTTTAAAAAATTTGATACATTATACATCCAATATCTATAATGAGATTTTCATTTATAACAGGGATGATTGAATCAGCTCTTATGATATAAATTAACCCTCTAACATTATGTATTTATCATTTTCCTAATTTTACTTGTTGGATAAACCCTTTAGAAGTATTTTCAGCCAGGATAAAATGTAGAATTTTCATGACCTATATAGAATTACATTATTAATACATTGTAAAATAAATCGTTTCATATGGTTCACACGACAATAGAATTCTCTGTGTTGGATATATGACCGACATTAGTTTGATTTACATGTAGCTGTTTTAAAAACTGCAATGCCATTCATCATGCACATGTATTAACATTTGAAGAAAAATGCTAAATTTCTTATCAGGAATTAAGTCGTTCTGGATACAAACGTGACATGTTATTAAAGGCGTGTTAATAAATAAATGTTAAAAGCAGAAATGATTAATGACATATTGTCGTGAAACAAAACACTGCAGTACAAATGACGTTACATTTTCACTGATTTTTGCGTCGTGGAATAGAAAACAAATCTGTATACGGAGTGTTTGGCCAATAAAACAATACATTTTATTAAGAATTCATACATTTGGATTGATTGACAGCAATGTTTAGAAACTTATTTGACAGGTCAATTGTACCATTGTTTCTTAAAGTTTATTTAACAGCCTCTTCTCAAGGAAAATGAACTACATCTACGTACAATTATTAAATTTGTTATTACATTCTCTAACGCTTGATTTACATTCTACTTTTTTCTTCTACAATCATACTAGATTTCTGGCCCGATTTTCATTCGAGTTTCCTTTTATTTACATACTTTATTTTAAAAGAATTCTTCCGAAATCCAATAACATCGATATTTTCAGATGACAAATTTTACACCTGAAACTTCATTACTGCATTTAAATTGAAGTTAAAATTATTTAAACGACAAAAAACATAGAAAAACTTTTTAAAAGAACGGACATCAAAATAAAAGTAATGATTTTATAACAAAATGTATACAGATTTTGCGTCTCAAAATAAAGCTGGATGTATATTTCTATATTAGAAACTAGTATGAAAATCAAACGAAACTCGGACCGATATTTCTGATTTGCATTGTACTAAAAATGATTCGGAACTTCTCGAATGAAACTGAACTAAAATCTAAACGAAAAAAGTATAATAAACTCGTAAATCTAGCTTTAGAGAGCAGAAGAAAAGGATGTAATTAAATTAATAGTAGAATGGAAACTAGGAATAAGAAGACGAGGAAAACCCAAATCACCATGACTAAAGACAGTAGAAGAAGATTTAAAAGCAGCAACAATTAATAACTGACAAAGTAAAACAAAAAACATTAATACACTGATAATAATGTTTTCTTGGAACAAACAGATTCCTCTTAAATGAAGAAAAAATTTATTTGAATAGCGCCAATCCGATTTCGTTTTCATTGAAAACTTTGGAAGGTTTAATATTCTTGTATTCAGTTTTGAAGGAACATATCATAGTATTCAACTGAGACAAAGTAGTTTGAATATGAGTAGTTTTAATTCAAAATGATATTGTTTTAAATAAAAATGGTTTGTTTGAATTTAAAACTGCTTCTTTTTCATTATTTTTAAAAAACAAAATTTAAAATATATTAATTTTCCTTCAATGCAGAAAAAAGAAGATAAATAAAATTTATATTCAAAATTACTATTTTTTTTAATTGAAACTAATTATTTTGTAGGAAATAAAATTTTCTTCAACGAATGCATACAAAAAGAAAACTGAATATTTTCTTGAACCAAGAAGATATTTTTATGAGGGTATGTAGAGAAATCTTCAATGATTTAAAGGAAAAGAAACGAAAATCCAAAAGAAGGATTTAGGGAGCTTCAAAGGAGCGCCGTCAAACCACTACATAATGACCTATTTATTAGTCTTCAAGAAGACACAAATGTTGTCGAAACGTCGGCATTGTAGAAAATAAAGATCTTTGACTTTATGTCCAATTATTATCCAGTCGAACAACCATCTCTTTATTAACTACAATGAAGCATCAATAATCCGGATTAATTGGGACCGGACTCCTCTAGATTTTTGACGTATCCGGGTTTTCAAAATGAGCCAATAAAATACTTTTTGAGTGTCTTCAACGCAAAATATTAGCTGCAATCGGTCATAAATCATTGTGATGTTTAGAGAAGAGGAGCGGATAAAAGAAATTATTCATTATTAATAAATTTTTATACGTTTTATTTAAAGAAAAAAAAAATCGAATCCGGATTATTGTTATTATTACTGTATATAATTTTCTTGCAAAACTTTCTCCAGCCTTGTGCTAGAGCTATTGAAAAAAAGTGTTAGTGTGATTATAAAGTTTTATGTCTACCGTGAGACTTTTAATTTCTAGAAGTCAAATGTCAACGGTTTCCCTCAAGCACTACATGCTACTGGAGTTGTATTTTTGTTAGATTTATTATTTGCAATTTCTCCGCAACTTCAGAGAGGTCAAGTTGCAGTCTTAAATAAATAACGTACAATAAAATAAATATAATCAAACACCCCGTGTATAAACCGTCATGCAGCGGCCGTAAATAACCAATTTATATTAGTTATGGTTTCGCAGTTATGTTACTTAATAAAATTCGTGTTTAATATATGCGCAAACAGACCTCATAAATAGCACTAAATCATTTTATAAAGCGTTATTACTTGTGATTAATATGGCAGGGGACATTTATAACTTGTCACTGGAAATTTTACTATTAATAAATATTCATGTTTACCTATGCCAGTTTATACGTATGTATGTGTCCGTGTAATTTGACTGTTGCACATTTATGCTCTGTTTGAAATTATTCGTGAATTATTATCCATAATTTTACTTTTATGTGCAATTCATATTTCTACCAACTATTTTCTTCTATTCAATTGCTCACATGTATAGATACTTCTATTTCTAACTGATTTCAAAAAGAGAATAGTTCCATTTCATCTAAATATAAAATAGAGGCCACCTTACTAATTCTCGAAAGGAGTCTAATGGTGTTAGATGTAATTATTCGTCAAGAAAAATAAGTAAGCAACATAAACATATAAATAGTAACAGTAACTAGGTAACAATAAATTATGATTTATAAAACAGACTAAACCAAGTCTCTGCTTCTCTTATAAATCTGCCATTGGTAAATTATTTTATCCAAATCTCTCAATAAATGCTCTATAACTATGGCAATTTTAAACAAGAAAAGTAACAGATTACCCACTAGTGGGTATAATTTTGAGAAAAGTCACTAGTGAGTAATTTTTTATTTATAACAATAATAATATTGACATTGACATTTGAATTAAAAATTTGAAGCATATGTCACTGCCAAATAATATTTCTTTAATAAATTTTTCATTTATTAAGAGGTGTTGGATAAAACGTTATACTTTACACGTGGGCAAATTGGAATTACCCACTCGATAAAATTATCACACTCAGCCTTCGGCTTCGTGTGCTAAAATTTCTCTAGTGGGTAATTCCTTACTTTGCCCACTTGTAAAGTAAATAAATATGGTTAAGACGAATGGCCCGTTTTCTGTAATTTTGGTTATTATCGTTCTGCTAGACTATCCACTGTAACTTTACAAGTGACTGATGCGGGAAAATATCTTTCGCACTCTTCAACATACGTGGTAATTTGAGGTGAGGAGCAAAAGATAGATGTGGGGAAGAGAAATAAATAACCATTTATTACTGTCTTTCGATTTAAGGTTGTCCTTTATTCTTTTTGGAAGAAAACTTTCAATATCTTCTATTCTTTATAGCCATTTATTTTAAAACTTTCAATAAGCTTTATTTTCTTCTTCTCCATTAACGTTTTGTTATTCTTGTTGTCTTCTAATATGTCATATGTGCCAAGTAATTTAGTAATGAAGTTTGGAAATTTCCTTGGCACTCTTCAATATCAACACAAGTTGTAATTTGAGATGTTGAGCAAAAGACATTTGACAGTATTCTTCCAAATTTATCTAAACGTTAATTATTGTCTTCTAATTCAAGTTTGATCTATATTTATTTCATTTATTACTATAAGTTCAGAAAGCTTTTTAATTTTCTGGAAGTTTTCTTATTCGGTTGTAGCTATGTATATTTTACAAAATCATTTCCCTATATCATGACCCGCAGTGTAAATAATTTAAGATGTGCTTTGGTTCGTGCAGGCTCTACATGACTTTATCGCGTTTTGATCAAATTTGTCGTGCATTGTATGCAACTTGGCAACATGCAAAATCAGTGGCGGAGACTGAATTTCAAAATACCCGTATCCTAAGTTAATATAAAGTATTCAGAATACAGCTTATGTATCTTCCAAAAATAAAATGGTATTGAAAAAAATCATCGGGATATTTACCCATTATTAGGCGTGGCACTATACATATAGCAGAGGAGTAACCCCGGTGGCACCGCCGATGCTAGGTGAAACAATAGAGCCGCGTGTGGGCCACGTCCTGTGCCGTGTCCGTGGCGTGTGACACCCACACAACACGCCCTTATCGCCTCGCGGAATCTACCAGAGCCGGACCCACGCCATTTTCATACAATGGAACACTAGTATTTATTGGGGAACCCAATCATTTTATTTGCTGTTATTTCCATACTGACTTAACATCATATATTCGCAGCACAATATTGTCAAACGTAGGATAACACATCAACATTTTAATTTATAAGACCATTTATAGAATTTGCACTTAATTTATATTAATCAAGAAGATGCATATTTTTGTAGCAAGGTGATTAGTCAGAATGCGGTTTATTTTTTTGTTGCTTTGGATCATCTTTATGGAAGTTTTAAAATGTGTTACTTCTGTTTGATTTTTAGTTATTCTAAAATTTTTATGCTCTGAAATTTCGTATGGAAGAATTATCCGACGTAATTATTTTGCTTGTTTGTTTGTATAATAATAAGAATAATCGAAATCTAATAAAAGAAGAATCATTAAAATCGGACCGCTCTGTAAAAAGTTACACACCTCCTTTTTTTGTTGGTTAAAAATACTTGTATGTATCATTTACCTTACTGTGCAGGAATTATTCTATGATTCCAGTATGATTTTTACCGTTTTTCTCTGTTTTCCGATAGTTTTTGCTTGTTGCACAGTTTTTCCTTTGCTTTTGTATGTTTCATTCTTCCACGATCTTTCTTCTGACCTGTTATTATCCATTCTCTTCATATGTCCTCACCATTCTAGCTGTCTTGTTCGATGAATTCTAATATAGATTTGTTCTGTAGTTCTTCTCTAATACGTTGGTGTATTCTGTCTCTCATAGTTACTCACTTTACTCTGCGTAAAGATATTTATTTTTTAATGCTAGAACTTCACTGTCCATTCTATTTGTAATTACTTACATGCACATCCGTAGGTTAAATTTTGTTTTGATCATAAATTGTTGAATTATTTCGAACATGACATAATGTGCCTTTCTGAACAACGTTAAATTACATGTTTGCAAACAGGCAATCTATAAGATTCCATTTATATTGCAAACCTAAAATAGTTATAGTGTTTGGCCGGTGAGTCACATCTTCGCGCATTCGCGCAGGCGGCAAGATGTACTTGTCACGATTCAGCGTTCCATTGCGCTTGCGCAGCACAGTAATCGCGCGTGCGCACCGCAACACATCGTCCAGTCGCAGTCGTGGCGCGGCAATTTAAATGTAGATAAGCAGTAACAAGAATACACATTACAACTCGTACTGATCGCTGTTCGAGCTACCTCTTCATCTGCATACGCGGGCTCGAGTTCTTGGAACTGTGCTGCGTTGCTGAAGCAAGGCGAGTCTGCTCAAATACTTTAGAAAAACTAGAATTTAATATACAAATTCCCTTCTTATATTGCAAAATAACAGTATTGTTAATTCTTTTAGAAAATGGAGACCACCTAAGGAGTCGTACATTCTTTGAAGCTATGAATATGTATTTACTGTTAGATTTCAGAGTTTTCTGGAATTGAATAATGCTTCATGTATATGAATACAAACATTAAAGCACTTCGGGTATCTTCATATATGCATACACTAATTAGAAATGATAGTTATAAAACTACATTCATAAAAAAGAATAATGGTACCCTGCACTCATAAAAATAACTTGTTTCAAGAACATTTTCAGTTTTACTTTTGTATGCATTCGTTTCTTAAAAAATGATTAGGTTCAATTCAAAAAAATATTAATTTCGAATATAAATTTTATTTATCTTCTTTTTTCTGCACTGAAAGAAAATGAATATATTTCATATTATGTTTTTAAAAACATTGATAAAAAAATCTGGTGTGGACACCACACTACTTTCTTATACAAATAAATTTTTTACTAGAAAATAAATTAAATACTCCTCCAAACTTAACTTGAAATTTATTACTTATGTATAATTTAAACATGAATAAACTCATTGCTGTAGTACGCATCGTAATATGTCTTATATTTATCGAAATACGGCGATTTGTAATATTTTTCAAAATACGGAAATTTCCCCAAATATGACTTAAAATTGTAAATTTTTTTTATTACATTTCTTTATAATATTTGCGCCAAGAAACCTATTACAGCAGAGCGCATCGTCATATCTCTAATATTTTTCGAGATATGACGATTTTTTTAATTTTCCGAAGAGCAACTTTGAGGGGCTGTAACTCGAAAACTGTACAAGTTATCGACAAATATCTCCAGTTTTGTGTTTTTCGTACCATTTATAATAAATTAGTAAATTTTGAAAATTTTGAATTTTTTTTGAATTTTTTTCAAAATTTCGATTGGAGATATCTCGACAAATATGAAAGGTACAGACTTGCAGTGTTCACCAATCGATTCAGCTCGACGAAATACATAAACCCTGAAAATTTCAGAAAATTCGGACAACCGGTTGAAATGTTAGAGCAAAAAGTCTGAAAATGGCCAAATTCAGGCCAAACGTCAAGGGGTTACACTTGACTTTTTGGACGAAAAACGCCATTTTCAGGCTTTTTACTCTAACTTGCCATCCCGTAAAGCGATTTTTATGAAACTTTGCATACTTATGTATTTCGACGAGCTGAATCGATTGGTGAACACTGCAAATCTGTATCTTTAATATTTGTCGAGTTATCGCCGATCGAAATTTTGAACAAAAATACAAAAAAAAATTCAAAATTTTAAAAATTTGCTAATTTGTTATATATGGCACCAGAAATGCTAAACTGAAGAGAATTTTTAGATATCTCGTGTAGTTTTTGAATTACAGGCCCTTAAAGTTGCACTTCGAAAAATACCAAAAATCGATGTATCTCGAAAAATATTAGAGATCTGACGATGCGCTCTGCTACAATGGGTTTCTTAGCGCTTATATTATAAAGAAATGTAATAAAAAAATATTACAATTTTAAGTGTGTTCTTCATTTTTTCAAAAAAAATTCCAAGTTTCGTTCACATATCTTGTCTAGTTCATGAGATATTGCGCACACGGACATCCATCCATCCATCCTGACACACAGACATCATTGAGAAATTCCAATACTTATACTTTGTATAAGAAAGTAAAAGTCGTTTTAATTTTAAACAAAACGTTTTTATTTAAAATTTTTAATTAAAAAACTGCTCATATTCAAACTACTTCGTCCCCATAATGAGTCTCAGTTGAATACTTTGATATGTTCCTTCAAAACTAAATTAATTTTCATACAATCATATTTATTAACCCTACAAAAGTTTGCAATGAAAACGAAATCGGATCGGCACTATTCAAATCAATTATTCTCTTCATTTAAAAAGAATATGTTTGTTCAAAGAAAACCTTTTTATCAGTGTGTATATATTTCCTTTAAAATATATTAATGTATTAGTTATATTTAGACATCTATTTCAGCGTGGTATAGGTGTGTAGAAGCGTGTTTATTTAGATCGCAAACCACCTGCTGTAGATGTAATGGGTCATCCGTGTGAGCTAATAGGCATTTTGCTATTCTGTATCTTCGCTAAAACCATCCACCGCAGCGGAAGTGGCCATCACATGACGTCTCAAAGCTCGCTGGCCAGCTCCACGCGATATTTCATTCCTGCCTGCATCATTAAAACGACGGTAAAATATTTCCGCGGACTGTGGTTAGCGATCATTAATTTATATCAAGTGCGCGGTTTTTATGTCTGTCATGCACGCAACGCAATAAATTATATTATGTTTAATTACTTTGTTGTTAAGTCTGGAGAGCACGTTCTAGCCGATAAGTGGAAGGAAAACATGATATTTTATATTCATGATCGGTCAACTGGCACTAAAGCATTGCGTTACATGTTAATATTCGCTGGAACTATAACGCTCTGTATACCCGGTTTACAAAATCAAATGAAACAACGAACGTGTAGCTATGATTATAAATTCCTGCCTACCTATCAAGCTATGAAAATAATGCGCGTTGGTGCTTATAAATTTAAATAAATAACACACTTATTACACAAACAAATTCTTTTGTAACATTACATTACATTAAATATGAAGCAAACTTAGCGTAATGAAATATTAAACATGTTTATTACAATCTCTTTTATAACTTGAATTATATTCAATACATTGCTGGAGGAGTCTAAAATAGATCAAAAGAAATTAACGTATCTATATTATTTTAACCTATACACATTTTGCGTGTCATGCATCAAAAAGTCTTTAACTTCTAGCGTTAAATGAATATACAGGAAGTAACAGAAATAAAATCCGGACTCGATTTTTTATATTTGGAGACTTACTGTACAATGCAGTATTTTTTCTTTAAATTAAACATGTAAAATGTTATTAATAATTGAATAGTTTTATTTATCCACTGTTCTTCTCTAAACATTACAGCGAATTATGACCGACTGGTGACTGCAGCTAATATTTTGCGTTGAAGACACCCAAAAAGTATTTTATTGGTTCTTCTACAATTAATTTAACCGCTGATAGAACTCGTCGAGAACCACAATATATCTTAATAATTTTTTTCGACGATCACTACGTAAAGTACATTCCACGCTAAGGCTAAACTATTACTGAAAGTTGGCTATTGCATATCAATAGCAATGCTGTGCTGCAATAAAAGCTCGTTAGCCAATCAGATACGTCCGCAACTGTGTGATGTGATTTTATCACACGCTGCGATAACTGAACGAGCTAACCTAAAAAAATTGTTTATAAAAGTTTAACGGTTGCAGATATTTTGCTGAATTTACACGGATTAAGAAGGTTGGACCCTGATTTATCGGATTTTAACATAATTTTTGGTGAATTCTTATAACAATGATGTTAACATAATACGTTTAATATTTTTATGTACCTAAATTTTATATATAAATATATTTTTACTTAGTTGTAGTCGTCGAAAAAGTATCGTGTATAACACGTGCTGAAAGGGTGACCCAATAGCAAAAACAATGAAAAAAAAAAATGGATCCTTTAAGTCTGCAGTTCAAGATCGTGGTAGAATACACTGTAATCACAGCGAATATTGAAGAAAATGTTTTGGACAGTGTCGAGGATCAGCCAGTCAAGGAAATCATTACAATACACAGTGTGACTTATTATGACTATTTAGAGGATATTAAAAGTGTAACAGTTATTTGTTATTACGTACAAAAAGTCCACTGTTCCACTGACTTCTTGATTTAGTTAGAATTTGTTCGTTCTAAACACACTCAGCTAACTTCTGTCTTTATTTCATTGGCGGGATATCAAATTTGGAACAAATATTTAAAGAGAAGATTTAGGTAATAGTTATTAAGAAATGTTGTTCCTCTCGCTGGGTTCTGTCACTGGTTAAATTTAATGTATTGTTGTGGTATTCCTGCTTCAGTACGTATTTCGTTATTCAACACTTGAGTTCCTTCTTCAAGTCGTAGTGACAATCACCTTTGTTTTTCTGTAGGTGTTCTACCAAATGACAGTTGCATTGCAACTATGAAGTATGTACCTACCTCAGTATACAAAGTAGCGTTACAAATAGTCGTAAGTAAAGTTGTGGTATGGAGTAGTGTGAACCATCAGCAAAAGCCAAAGCATGTAAAATCATTGCAACAGCAGTGCAATTGTCTGTAGAAAAGACATAAACGTCACCAGGTGCAATTAATTAGCGAATGTAGCTGCATGGCTGCGTATGTGTAGCAGCTCGAGCTCAGTTCAGCTAACGTGCAACTTGCCGTTGTACGTTCTAGCCGTTTGATTTACGAGGCGTAATTGCAAGTGTGGCCGGAGATCACGACACCGCAATATTGGCAATCGGCAATGGCGAATGGCCGGCGCTCGTTCGCTCGTTGCGTGCTGCTGGCCTCACAACCGCAGTCCGGGACTCCGTCGTGCCGTCTAATTTGCGCTGCTCTAATACGCATTGTTCTAATGCAAACATATCATCACGCCCTCTACCCATCACCCCGGCATTCTGCTCTAACAGATCTCGCTATATAAAACAGTATCAGAGTTGTAAAAATCGATTATTTTAAATCTGTAATAAAGGGCGTTTGCGTTTATCACGATTAAAGATTGCAAACGTTTTTCAGAGATATCAAACTAAGTAATTGATTCGTTGGTAGTTGTTTGTGAAAAATTTCAGTTCCTTCCTACCCAATGGATGTTGTAGGCTTTTGTTTTTTTAGCGCAGTTGGGAAACGAACTAACTGCTTTGGTCATATGCTGCTTAATGAGTGGATGATTGTGAATTTATGTGATCATCAGAAATGGCCATACTCTTCAGTGGGATATGAACTCACGACCTATGGTGTGCTAGGCCACCGAGATTGCCAAGAAAATATTTAATTATTGTCTTATGAAAAGATGTAGTTATTTTGATTGTCATTGTCTTAATTTCTTACGTCAAGGTTCTTCAACCTCCCATTGCTTTCGGAACCTTTCTGATTTTAATCTTCTCGGAAGGAACCCTAATAATTTTAGATCTTTGAAAATGAACTAAAATAATGAGGTTTATTTTTGAAACCTTTTGATTAAATTCCATTCCCAAAGGATATTCGAAAATTCTGTTGCATTTGGAATAAAGTGGTGATTGTATTAGTGCACAATAGTATATTGTATAACGAGCATGGAATAACACTCATTTCCTACGAGTATGAAAGTTTGCAGCATGAGCCGAGTATGAAATTGACATTCCATGCGAGTTGTACACTATACTTTTTCTACGACCACGATATTATTTCAAAATTAATTTAATTTTAATAATAAATTTGTCCCGCTTTCACCATTCCAATATTTGACAATTCTAAATAAGTATCCTAGCAATGGCACCTGTACTTAAATGAACTGATCTGTATTGAAATACTCATAAAACAAATTCATTTCGCACGATGCTTACAATGTACCTCATATCCCTAGCAACAACAAACATACAATGAACAGATTTCTCAGTGGTCGTAGAAAAATATTGTTTTAACATGACTTCTGAGAGATTATTTTACAGATTTAGTGGAACTCTTCGGTTCTGCTGAACCCAAGTTGAAGAATCCTGCCTTAATTGTCCAGCATGGGGTAGTAAGCAATTACTTGCTTTCAGCTTTGCTTGTGAAATATTCAAAAGATTACTATACAGTTTAAGGGTTCCTCTCGATTTTATGTATAGTTCTTGTAAAGTTTATTTTGAGATTTCATGTAAGTAGATTTGAATTCTATGTATGACTATTGCCAATACTCTGAATTATTCAGCTCGTAAAAGTCTTTTGCTTGTTTTTCGTTATAAAATATTATTTAATTTTGTTATTTCTGAAAGCGTGTATGTCTTTTTATAAATATTCTTCGGAATCGAGTAAAACCCTTTCGTATGTCAGTTACCTCTTCATCTCTGCAGATCAACAGTTCAGACAATCAAGTTTGATTCAGGTACGGTGTGGGCCATAAAGTAAATTGGGTTCGCCTGAGAAGAATCCAGTTTACATTGTATGTGTACATGGATTTAGCGGAAATGAGAAGGCTGGCACGAAAGTCAAGCGTCGCGTCGTTGCGCAAGGCGCACGAAACCCATCAACAAAACCAAAGACCGTCACCATAATTATCAGGCCGCCACTCAACGGCGCACGCTAGAATTATATCGATTAGTCTATTAAACACTTAGAGCCCATTTATCACAGTCACGTCCGCCGCTACACCACTACACTCACACCTCCCCTACAGCCAATAACTCAGCGCCAACGTTCTACAAACATATCATTAGCGGCGCAGCGAGACGGGGATAAATGGCTCGGCCGCTCGGCTTTGTGGATCGAAGGGCCTCCGGTTGCGATTTCGGCAAGACGCTGCTGCTGGCTGATGGTCGAGGAGTCAGCGGCTGACCGCTGCGGATGAGGTTTAACCGCAGCAGCGGTCCAGTGATTGGTTTGCGGTCGCACTGCCGCTTCCATTAACTTGCCTCTGACCGCGAAGTGGACTCGGTTTCCATTACCACTACACTATTATACTATTACACGTAGATAGGTTACTTCGAAAATACTATATCTATTGCTGTTTGCCCAGTACATTTTCAAATGCGCTTACGGATATAAGTGCCACACTAGAAGTACGTTTTTGGTACCTGTATTGAAAACATGTGTCCAGGTATTAAAAAAAAAAGGTGCTGACAGTTTTCGGTCGAAATATGAACTAAAGGAATGGGGACAACATTCATTGTTGATATATGATAATTCAGTATAATTATTTATATTTATGTTATTTATGTATTCTCTTTCTTATTATAAAATGAATTGCCAATGATCATTTGAGTTTGATTATTTCCTGGCCAAATTCCCACTACTACTTTATTATTATTATATTTCAGAATTTTACGGCTCCCCCCTTTCACCGCACCCGGTCTCCATTTCTTCTTATCTCGGCATTGGTCTTCGTTAAGGCTTCGCGTTTATTATTATATTAAATAGACATTTTGGAACCACGAGTTCTATTTTGTGATATACTAAAACAATAAAAGTGCTAAGTGTTTTATCAATGCCTAATGTTCTCAAACACTTCACTTAGTATATTAGCCCAGAATCATATCATTTGGCCCAGTTAAAATTATACAAAGGAAAATTGTATAATTCGCCATATTCAGATCTTAAATTTTATCATTTTTGCTTCCCGTACATACATATATGTAAGGAAGGTATTATGTTTATGTTACGAATTGATTAGATTAATCAACAGTAAGTGGTACATTATTTGAAGGCCTATCAGGGTTTTTGGACATAACTTAGTAAATGTATGAAATAGAGTAAATTTCTGTGGAATCAAAAACATGAAGAATAATATTATTATTATTTGAAACATTTTGCTATATTTTGTTGTCATCAGATTCAAAATCAGTGTTGGTAGTACCAGCCAATACCTTTTTTCAGTTGTTATTTTTTCTTAAAGTATTCTTAAAAATAACAAAATTGAGTACAATTTTTCTTTTGAATGATCAGAACAATTAAAAAAAAAAAGTTCTTCTAGACGTCTTAGTTGGGTCAAATGATATAATTCTGGGCTGATTCCCTGTTCCTCCACAATTTTGCCACTGTCCGACCCGCCACTTACATTCATGTATTTCCCCAATATGTAATATGTTGCAGTATAGTTATTTTATCATCTTTTTCCAATTTCAAAATAACTATGTACAAAAAGCAATATAAAAGCACTGTATGAATTTAAATAAATTCCATTAGCATTATCTATAAATGTATATAGATTCGTATTGTCACTTCCAGGTGTTTGTCAGTCTGCCAGAGCAACATCAGCATCAGCGACAAACAGTAACGAGAAGTATCTGCGCCTCGCGGCTCATGGCGAATTTATGCAAACACGGCTGTCGATGTTTTAACACTGATATCATGTGAAATTCATTACGCTTATGTCAATACGTACGTGGGACGCGGACGACTCGACTGCCATGCATTTTTCATGAAGCTAATGAAATTCATCGCTTGAAATTCGGCCGGAAGTGCCTGCTTCGTGTTTTGATTGCTTGACACCTTCCCCTCGATCCGCGCCCACGCCAGAGCACTGAACTCCATCGTACTACACTTTTTCAGGGTGCATCATTTTAATAAATTTGCACTTGCACTTTGCATATAAGCATATGCGCGAACTATTAAACTATTGAAATTTTTTTGCATGGGTTTGTATTTTTGTATAAATTCAATGGCTATCACTACAAATGATCATTGTACATGTTACAAAAGGTGTCAAATAAAATATGATTAGTACATAGATGCAGAATTCAATTACACCGTGCAACAAATTTGAAGCTGTATCATTAAACCAGCAAAACCATATGTCCGAAATATTGGATTTTTCTTTCGAGTCCTACAAACCGCTTGCTTGTATCACATCGGAATTTAAAAAAAATAAATATTGAAGATTTAGAAAAATTTATTTTTTAGCTATTTAAGGGATTTAAAAAAAATTAATATCTTCAAGTCAAGTTATATTTACATTGACTGAAAGAAAAGAAGTATATGGCGATATCAAGCAAAAATGTATCTTGTTGATATGACAAATAAATATGATATGATAAACATGAAAAAAGATTTAAAAATAGTACTTTTGTTTGTAAAGTCACATTTAATAGTTCTCAAGAACAAACCAAAGAAAATTTGTAAATGTTAGAAAAATATAAACCTTCTGTTAACATAACTTAGAATCAAAATGAAGCTTGAACAGACGTTTCATAGATTTTATTTTGAATATTTTACAACAGAAGAGCCCAAAATATAAATGTACTGGTCAAGAGTTAGTCCGTATTTTCGACAATTTAACTCCATTTTCAAATGGAATTACTTCTTATCTATTGATTAGAATGATACAAACGTAATCATTTTGAAAGATTACTTTTTAAGCTGTCGATACGTCAAAGAATCATCTAAAAATGTCCAAAATTGCAAAAGATATGAATTTTTAAATATACCCCTTAAATAGCTAAATTAGTTATTTATGTATCAAGGCAATGAAGTTCAATTTTTTATCATAAATATGGAATTTAGTTGCCGAGGCCCGTAGGGCCGAGGAAAATAAACCATGTGAGTGATAAAAAGGAACTTCAGTGCCGAGGTACATATTAAGTTTTATTTGAAATCTAAAATTCGAAAAAAACTGTAAATAAATACAATATAGGTTAAGTATATACATCTGTCAGTTCTCAATTGAAACTGTCAGTCAGTGTTGCCAACCTCGAGAAGTGAAGTTATCGTAAATAACACTCAAAATTATGTTTTGTCCTCAATATCGTCATCGGAATTAATTAGTTAATTCTTCTTGCAAATTTTATTTTAAGTTACTTCCAAATTTACTATAGTACTTTAATATATCTGCCAAAATTATTCTAATTGTACAATAATTATTTAACGGAATTTTCAAAATCGCCGTATAACGGGTTACTTTAGGGACGATTTCTGAGCTTTTAATGAGGATTTTTGAATACTTTAGTGCCGATTTGAAATAAAATACATTTTTCTAAAACTTCAATATTTATTTAACAAAATCCTGATGTGATACAAGCAAGCGTTTTGAAGGACTCGAAAGGGAAAAACCTAGTTGTTCGGACATATGATCTTGCTCATGTGTGATGACAAAGTTTTAAATTTGTTGTACGGTTTTATCTACAAGATATGTTTGAAGTATTTTGCTCTAAAATCATTAGAGTACGACATCGCAATATGAAGAAAATAACATTATATTTTCTATATTGTATAAATCAATTCACCACCCGATCGAATTGCATATATATTTCAAAACTTAATATATGACGAAACGGCGTGCCATTAAGATGGCATCAAATCATCGTCAGCTTACAGGCCTCCGGGACGACAAGGTAGACTCAAAAGTGGTGTCCAGTCAACAGAAGTTTACAGGTACATTTATTTCGCCAGAGCATTTCAACTCATACATATGGGTATCACACATTACAGCAGGTATCTAACGTAATGTACGACCACCAGCGTTGTTGCAAATTGGTGCGGAAGAATACCATCAGACTTAATTACGTGCTGCCAGCCTGGACGGTGACTGACAACGGAACTAATAGCCTTTCCCTTACCGGAGTATACGGTGAACACGCTTGTGGACTGTAGATGAAGAAATTGACAAAGCCGTGTGTTGTCACCGTGTGTGGTATACCGTGAATCTGCTAATGTGGAGTCTTGTTGAATGTTGAATGGTGTCAACCGTACGTAAACGACAGGAAGTTTCATTTACAACTAGTTATTTTATACGTGCTTTTAAATTAAAATACTAGTAAATCTCCGGCTAAACGTCTTGAATATCTATCTACTAATTTAATACTCTGCATAATAGTCATTAGCATTGCAAGACCGTTACGCAGAACTTTACTGGCGAGCTTGCTTTCCGTTTTACACATGCTACTTTTTCTACAATCATGCTCAAAACTTCAAAATATGTTCTGTCTTATCCAGTATTTTTAGTTGCTTTAGAGTATACTCTTTTGTTATTTTTGTTTATTTGTTTCATTTTTAACTGTTAAATTATCAAAGACCCCAAGAAAATATTTACACATAACGCTTCAGTAAAATGTTTGCACTTCATTCGAAGCAGCTAATATGGCTCCTCGTTAATAATGTAGGTAACTATTACGTGTCAGTCAGTAAAAAGATCCTTTACTACTAGAGACAAGGTTCAATAATAGTATGTTTACGATGCGGAATAACGTAAAGGAAGTAAAACTGCATTTTGTGCACCCACCAAAAAAAGCTTTCATTACGAGTGGCAGCGCGAAATGAAAACGTATCGTATTCAATACAATAATTTCCTGTCAATGGTTTATCTCGATCTGCAAAAACCAGGCGTGCAAACAGAACGGCATGGCACGCAGTAACCTCCAGTAATAAAGAATCATATGTGGCTGCGGCTGGCTGAAATAAATCATACACTTTTACAGCTTAATGGCGTATGCGTGAGCCAAACAACGCGGTACAAAGACTGTAATTAAAAGTGCCGCCATGTGCGTGCAGCCTGCGCCCTGCCAATACGACATCTGACGGTATAATTTTATTTTTGATGTTTGACAAAATTTGAAATGGTTCAGTTATTCGTTACTCGTCCTAGCAAAGAAGCAACTCGTGAATTCGAAAAAATCATTAGTAACTAGTGACATTATCAGTGATCTATTATTTAATTATTAATTATAATTGTAAAAGTTTGTGTCTGAATACATAGTTATTCCCTATAAACAATGTCTCGGTCGAATCGCATGTAACCCTCAAAAGTAAAAACCACCTTCTTTTCCTTGTAAAGTTTGCCTAAAACTTTGGCATTTCTGAGTGGTATGTTTCGAAAACTATTCACGCTAGGGAGGTAATTGTACAGTGTATAGACACCCTAAAAATTGAAAATTACAATCTTGTTTCCGTCTCAATAATTAATACCTGCCTTTTTAACCGGACACTTTGGTTCTACGAAATGGGATCCTGGTGTCTGACATTCATTCCAAACAAACATTTTATACAGCGATACCAAACCTTCACAAAACTGCCCTTGATGTCTCAGAAAAAAGGGTCTGTATTCGTTACTAAGAAATTCGCACGTTTGAGGGGTTACCTAGAAGAATACTTCTATATTTTGTCGGTTCACGTAGTCTCCACAAATTAAATAATCTAGACCACTATATTATCTCGTGATGTAATGTCCTGCAGTACTTCAAATGTAATGTTTAAGCTGTTTGAAGTCCTGTTCACTTTAAAAACTGTACATTCCGATTTGAAAAGAATTCCGCCATGATCGAAACATTCAACTCTGCCCAAAAATAATTTATAATGTCCTTTTAAACTTGGTAAATTTGCCTTCATGATTACAAAGAAATAATTTATCTGGACGAGGATTGACATTGAAATTAAAAGCATTAGTTTAGATTTACTTTTTTGCCATTAATGTATTACTATTGTAACGCTTATTCTTCACACGGGTTCGATAAAATTGAAAGCATAGCACAGAAATTTAGTTATAACTAACAACACACATTACATTTATTTAATGCACTATAATCGCTTAACTACATGCAATATTTATCTCCACTGATTCTTATATCATAACTTATAACAAACTAACACATTATAGAAATCCGTAATCCCGTTCGTCCGCCAACCTCTTATATACACACCTGTTTTGTGTGTCCAGAACATTCTGGAATCTGCGAGAAACGGTACTGCGTCGTGATTGGGCGTGACGTCACTGCGGTTTCATACAACAGGCATAAACCCGTCCGTACTCATTAATTACACTATGAATATCAATGGGGTCTTTCCTCATTAAAATTTTTTTTATGAAACTATATCTAAATTGAAGACTATCTAAATTGAAGACTATCTATGAATATCAATTATACGTAGGAGTCTTCCAGATCAAATGCAATATAGGATGTCAATAACAAATAAACTTGGAATCATACTTATAGATTTTTATAAATAAGGAAAAAATTCGAAGAATTGTTTGGTTCAAATCAGATTTAAATATGGAAATGTATGTGAAATATTTACAAATTTATTTCTTAATCGTCTATTGCTCAGTTTCGATAATACATAAAAGAAGTACAAAATTTAAGTTTGATTAAGAACCACAAAAAAAGGATAAACAACACCACACGAAAAAAGAGTGTATTTAAAAGTTCTACCATAGACATGCAGCTTGTGTCCTACCAGTACGACAACTGACAGTACAATTTATATATGAAGTGCTATCATATTTGATAAGTTAAGGTATAACAGTATACAGTATGCTCGACAACCTGATCGCTTGGACTTCTATGGGAATAGCGATAGTGATGATGACGTTCAACCTTGTCTTCGATTCGTGCGGATTTCCTAGCAATGACGACACTCGTGGGTTCGAAAAAATCATCAGTAACAAGTGATATTATTAGCGATGAAATCCTGTTATTCCCTATAAACTACGTCTCGATCAAATCGCATGTAACCCTCAACAGTAAAAAACAACTTATTTTTTTGAAAACTTTGCCTATAAGTTTGCCGTTATTGAGTGGCAAGTTTTGAAAACTACTCACGCTTGGGAAGTAATTGTAAAGTGTATAGAGACCCTAAAAATTGAAGATTACAATCTTATCCCCGTCTCAATAATTAATACCTGCCTTTTTAATTGGGCACTTTGGTTCTACGAAATGAGATCCTGGTGTCTGACAATCATTCCAAACAAACATTTTATAATAAATTCTTACAAAGTCACATATCTTTCCCCGGTATTTTATAGCAAAGGGCCTGTATTCGTTACTGAGAAATTCGTACGTTTGTACGCTTACCTAAAAGAATACTCATGTAATTTGCCAGTTTATATAGTCACTACCAATAAAATAATCCTGACCATCAAACCATCTTGAGATGTAATATTCTGCATTACTTCAACTGTAACATTCAAGCTATTTGAAGTTCTGTTCGGTTTGAAAATTGTACATTCCGATTTGAAAAGCATTCCGCCATGATCGAAACACTCAACTCTGACCAGAAATAATTTGTAAAGACCATTTAGATTCTGTAAATTTGCCTTTGTATGCGACAGGAATAATATTAGTACAAGAAAAATGAGTTTCATTCTTAAGATTTAGTACTAGGTAATATATGCTTTAAAATACTGAAATGATTTAAAAATGGCCAGTATTAGTTTTTATTGCACGTGCATTCTTTTCATTAGCATTTTAGTAGAAATGAATGATGAAAATCAGTACCCTGATCAGAAATATGGGGAAATTTTGTAATTAAAATGCAATTTATATATATATATATATATATATATATATATATATATATATATATATATATATTTAGATAGAAATAATTTAGGAATAAAAGATAATTTCTCAATCCTGTAACATATAACACAGTATAATTACATTTTAAGTATTGGATTTTTTGAATTATGGTAATTTATCAACTTATCTTTGATGTTTTGTTATCCAATCATAAGTGGGGAAATAATTCCTATACCTCCCCATTACTCATTTATATAGGTTTCTACATATTTGCTGCATTTATTTTTTCAAAGCTAACTAACATGAATTTAATTAGTTAATTCCGATTTTGTTCCGTGCTTACTCGGAATGGTCACTCCATTCACTTCTGTCTTCGTACTACACTCTTTCAAGATATACCTTTTAAATACATATTTTCATCCTAAGAATTAACATTCTTCTATATTAGTAGGACAATGTATGTACATTTTAAAGTGAGAATAATGTAAACAAGATGACTTATCCATTTGGTCGTTAAGATGGCATCAAGTGGTCGGGTACGGCAAAGTCGGGACGACAAGGTTGGCTAAAGAGTGTGGCATGTCAATAGAACTTTACACATTACTATTACATTTATTTCGTCATCTAAAAGCATTACAATCCATTCTATATTTTATAGATGTTTAATAATGAAGAAAAAATTCGAATGGTTGCTTAGTACAATTCTGATTATAGTTTGAGAAATATTTGTGATATGGTTACAAACATATTTCCTAAATGGTCCAGACCAAATCCTTCCACACTTTCGAAAATACATATGTACAAATTTATAATTAATATTGAATGTTAAGAACAAGATAAACCTGCATCACTCTAAACAAAGAGTGAAATAAAAAGTGTTTCCAAGTGCGTGCAACCTGAAGTGTGATAAAATTTGAAAAAGTACATAATGCTGCCTGATTCGTGATTTCCTAGACAGGCACTAGAGGGTTCGAAAAAATCATCAGTATCTAGTGATATTACCAGCGATCTATTATTTTATTATTAATTAAAATTGTAAAAGCGTGTGCTTGAATGGATTGTTATTCCCTGTAAATTATGTCTCGGTCGAATCGCATGTAACCTTCAAAAGAAAAAACTAACTTATTTCCTTTGTAAAGTTTGTTTTCAATTTTGCCGTTTTTGAGTGGTATGTTTTGAAAACTATTCACGCTAGGGAAGTAATTGTAAAGTTTGTAAATACCCTAAAAACTGAAGATTACAATCTTATTCCTGTCTCAATAATTAATACTTGCCTTTTTAACTGGACACTTTGGTTGTACGAAATGAGATCCTGGTGTCTGACAATCATTCCAAACAAGTAAATTATAGAAAGTTGGTAAAAAGTCACAAAACTTCCCCTGATATCTTAGAGCAAAGGGTCTGTATTCGTTACTGAGAAATTCGAACGTTTGTCCGGTTACCTAGAAGAATACTTCTGTACTTGGTCAGTTCATATAGTTACCACAAATAAAATAATCCAGACCACTATATTATCTCGAGATGTAATGTCCTGCAGTACTTCAAATGTAATATTCAAGCTGTTTGTAGTCCTGTTCGCTTTGAAAACTGTACATTCCGATTTGAAAAGTATTCCGCCTTGATCAAAACATTCAATTCTGCCTAAAAATAATTTATAACGCCCATTTAAATCTTGCATATTTGCCTCTGTATGCTTCAAAAAGAATAAAATTACTGCAAGAAAAATTAGTTTCATTCTGACGATTAAGCACTGAGAAATATATGTTTTAAAACAGGAAATGCTTTACAATTGACTAGCTCTCTATAAGTACTATTAGTTTTTATTGTACACACATTCTTTTCATTAGCATTTTAGTGGAAATGAATACGATCTGATCAATAAACACAAATCAGCATTCTGCTTTGAAATATGGACCAATTTTATAATTAAAATACAATTTATGTGTAGATTTTTACATAGAAATAATTTGGGAATAAAAGGTAATTGCCCAATCCTGTAACATACATCATATTGAATATAATTTATTTTTAATCATTGAATTTTTCAGAATATTTGTAATATATCAATTTATCTTTGATGTTTTGTCATCCAATCATAACCAATTGGAGAAATATTTCCTATATCTCCCCACTATACATTTCTACGTGGAATGAAATATAGGTTTCTACGTATGTATGTGTTGCATTATTCTTTTTCTTCAAATCTCATTGATATGAATTTAATTAGTAAATTCAAATTTTGTTCTGAATTCCACTCCAGTCTCGTCTCCTTACCACACTTTTTCAGAATGCACCTTTTAATTACTTTCAACTTAAGAATTATTATTTTACAATACCAGGTGTATTTTCAGAAGTACAATTCATAGTTTACAGTGAGGATATGGAAACACGATTACGTGATGCAGTGTGTGCAATCCTGCGCCATAGCCACTTGGTCGTTAGGTTCAGATGGCATCGAGTTCGGGACGACAAGGTTGACAAACAAAACTTCGCAGATTACAGATACATTTATTTAGATAACTAAAAGCATTATAACTCATACATATGGGTATCACATATTACAGCAAATATCTAATGTAATGTAGGACCAGCAAATTACAAACTGGTGTTGAAGGAGACCATCAGATTTAATTATGCGCTGACAGTCTGGACGGCGACGTAAAACGGATCTAATATACTCATAGTTTTCTTTTACTGAGTATTACTTTTCCATCATTAATGTCTATGGATATAGCTATACGTAATATTCATCCAGATAAAATGCAACATAGAATATCAATGTCAAATTAAATTGCCATCATAGTTTCTATATATTTACTAATGAAGAAAACAATTGGATAGTAATTTAGTACAATTCTGATTATAGTTTTAAAAATGTTTGAGATATGTTTGCAAAATTCCCTGAACTCCCTAGACCAAATCCTTCCACACTTTATAGTATAAATGTATACAAATTAAATATTAATATTTGAATCATAAGAAAAGGTAAACCTACACCACGTGGAACAAAGAGTGTAATTAAAAATGTTCAGCCTGAAATGTGGTGCCTGATTTAAGACGTGCATATTTCCTATTTATAAGGACACTCGTGGGTTCTAAATTAACATCAGTAACTAGTGATATTATCAGCAATCTATTATTTAATTATTTATTATAACTAATAAAATTTGCATGAATAGATTGTTATTCGCTATAAATTATGTCTCGGTCGAATCGCATGTAGCCCTCTAGAGTAAAAACCACCTTATTTTCTTTGTAAATATTGCCTAAAATTTTGCCATTTCTGAGTGGTATGTTATAAAAATTGTTTACGTTTGGCATGTAATTGTAGAGTGTATATACACCCTAAAACTTGAAGATTACAATCTTGTTTTCGTCTCAATAATAAATACCTGCCTTTTTGAGTGGACACTTTGGCTCTAAGAAATGAGATCCAGGGGTGTGACTATCATTCCAAAAAAATATTTTGTATATAGTTCCTAAATAGTCACAAACGTTTCCTTGATATTTTAAAGCAAAGGGTCTGTATTCGTTACTGAGAAATTCGTACGTTTGTGCAGTTGCCTAAAAGGATACTTATGTAATTTGTCGGTTTATATAGTCACCACAAATAAATTAATCCAGACCACTATATTATCTCGTGATGTAATATCTTGCATTACTTCAAATGTAAAATTCAAGCTGTTTGTAGTTCTGTTTGCTTTGAAAACTGTACATTTCGATTTGACCAGAGTTCCGCCATGATCGAAACATTCAACTCTGCCCATAATTAATTTATAATGTCCATTTAAATTTTGTATATTTGCCTTTGTATGCCCCAGCAGGAATAAAATTACTGCAAGAAAAATAAGTTTCATTTTGACGATTAAGCACTAGGAAATATATGTTTTAAAACTCTGAAATGCTTGTAGTTTCAGTTTTCTATACGCAGTATTAGTTTTTATTGTATATACATTCCTTTTATAAGCATTTTAGTGGAAATGAATACGATCTCATTAATATATAAGAATCAGTATCCGGCGCAGAAATATGGACTAATTATATAATTAAAATTAAATTTATATATCGAAAATATATTATATGGATGTTTACATAGAAATAGTTTAGGAATAAAAGGTAATTACTCAATCCTGTAACATACAACATATTGTATACATTTTAATCATTGAAATTTTGTAATATATCTAGATACCTTTGTTATTTTGTCACCCAATTGTAGTCAACTGGAGAAATATTTCATGTACTTCCCCACTTTATTATCATCTATCATCAATTAACTTTATCACGCCTATCCTCTTACTACCCTTTTTCAGGATGCACCTTTTTAATACATACTTCCATCTTAGCAACAGACATTTTGCATTGTTATTTCAAAATATCAGATGCATCTTCAGAAGCACAATACATATTTTAAAGTGAGGCTATGGAAACACGATTACGTGATGCGGTTTACGCAATCCTGCGCCATAGATATTTGGTCGTTGGGTTCAGATGGCATCAAGTGATCGCTTAGAAGGAGTTCGGGACGACAAGGTTGATTAAGAAAACTTCGCAGATTACAGATACATTTATTTCGACAACTAAGAGTATTATAACTCATACATATAGGTATAACACATTACAGCAGATATCTAATGTAATGTAGGACCACCAAATTGCAGATTGGTGCGGAAGAATACCATCAGACTTAATTAATCGCTGCCAGTCTGGACGGCGACTTACAAAGAAATTTATAGCTGTCCTTTCTCGAGTATTACTTTTCTATCATTAATGCCTATGGATACTAGCTGTACGTAATATTTATCCAGATAAAATGCAACATAGAACAGGTGTTCAGTCCTATATACACAGTATTTTTGGACATACATTCGTTTTATTAGCATTTTAGTAGAAATAAACAGGATCTCATTAATAAATAAGAATCAACATCCTGCTCAGAAATATGTTGCAATTTAGTAATTAAAATGTAATTTATATATCAAAAAACTTTATATAGACGTTTACACAGAAAAAATTTGGAATAAAAGATAATTGCTCAATCCTGTAACATATAACATATTGTTTACATTTTAATCATTGTAATTTTGTAATATATCTACATATCTTTGATGTTTTGTAACCAAGTGAAGAAATATTTCATCTATCATCAATTAACTTTATCACGCCTACCCTCGTACTACACTTTTTCATGATGCACCTTTTGAATACATACTTCCATCTTAGAAAGACATTTTAAATTGTTATTTTTAAATATCAGATTCATCTTCAGAAGTACATTGCATATTTCAATGATTTAAAGTGGGGATATGGAAACATAAATAAAATAAATAAATATATCATCACGCCTTTTACCCATTGTGGGTGTGGCACTCTGCTTACGCAGATCTCGGTAGGTAATATATTTTTGCGTATGAAATGCGGTTACCAGCCGTCAAGTCATAGCCCTCAAAGTTGTTAGTGGAGGGGGAACCACAGGGGTAAATTTAAATATGTAACTGTCGGCAGTGGGATTCGAACTGAGGATCTCACGATCCACAGTCCGACACGTTACCACGGAGCTATTTACCCCACGATTACGTTATGCGGTGTGCGCAATTTTAGCAACTTGGTCGTTGGGTTCAGATGGCATCAAGTCAAGAAGTTTGGGACAACACGGTTGGCTAAGAAAACTTCGCAGATTACTGGTATATTTATTTCGACAACTAAAACCATTATAGCTCATACATATAGGTATAACACATTACAGCAGAAATCTAATGTAATGTAGGACCACCAAATTGCAGATTGGTGCGGAAGAATACCATCAGATTTACAACGGAACTAATAGCTTTCCTTTAACGAGTATTACTTTTCTATCATTAATGTCTATGAATACTAGTACCTAGCTATACGTAATATTCATCCAGATAAAATGCAACATAGATTATAAATGTCAAATGAGCTTGCCGTTACACTTTAAGTAATCGTCAGTAACTAGTGGTATTATTAGCGATCTATTATTTAATTATTTATTATAATCGAAAATTTTGGTTGTTTGAATTAATTGTTATTCCCTATAAATTATGTCTCGGTCGAATCGCATGTAGCCCTCAAAAGTAAAAACCACCTTATTTTCTTCGTAAACTTTGCCTACAAGTTTGCTGTTTTTGAGTGGCATATTGTGAAAACTATTCACGCTTGGAAAGTAATTGTAAAGTATATAAACACCCTAAAAATTGAAGATTACAATCTTATTCCCGTCTCAATAATTAATACCTGCCTTTTTGACTGGACACTTTGGCTCTATAAAATGAGATCCAGGTGTGTGACTATCATTTCAAAAAAGTATTCTATACATATTTCCTAAAAATTCACAAAACTTCCCCTGGTATCTTAGAGCAAAGGGCCTGTATTCGTTACTGAGAAATTCATACGTTTGTACGGTTGCCTAAAAGAATATTTATGTCATTTGACAGTTTGTTTAGTCATTAGAAATAATTTATTCCAGACCATCAAATTATCTTGAGATGTAATATCCTGCATTACTTCAAATGTAATATTCCAGCTGTTTGAAGTCCTGTTCGGTTTGAAAACTGTACATTGCGATTTGAAAAGTATTCCGCCATGATCGAAACATACAACTCTGCCCAAAAATAATTTATAATGTTCATTTGAACTTTGTAAATTTGCCATTGTATGCTCTATAAGAATAAAATAATTACAACAAGGAAACTAAGTTTTAATCTGATGATTAAGTACTGGGAAATATATGTGTTAAAACATAGAAATGCTTTACAAATGACGAGTTCATTATACATAGTATTGGTTTTTATTGTACACACATTCTTTTTTAGTAGAAATGAATACGAACTCATTATAATTATAAATCAGCATCCTGCGTAAAAATATGGACAATTTTGTAATTAAAATGCAATTTATATATTGATGTTTACATAGAAAAATTTAGAAATAAATCCTGTAACATAAAACATATTGTAAACATTTTAATCATTGAATTTTTTAGAATATTTGTAATATATCAACTTATCTTTGATGTTTTGTCATCCAACCATAACCAATTGGAGAAATATTGCCTATACCTCCCCACTCTACATTTTTACGTGGAATGAAATATAGATTTCTACGTATGTATGCGTTGCATTACTTTTTGTTTTCTAAGCTCTTAATGTGAATTTTATTAGTTAATTTAAATTTTGTTCTGAATTCCACTCCAGTCCTGTCTCCTTACCACACTTTTTCAGAATGCACCTTTCAAATACTCTCAACTTAAGAATAGACATTCTGTTTTCCGCATTACTATTTTACAATACCAGGTGCTTTTTCACAAGTACAATGCATATTTTACAGTGAGGATATGGAAACACGATTACGTGATACGGTGTGTGCAATCCTGCGCCCTAGCCACTTGGTCGTTGGGTTCAGATGGCATCGAGTTCGGGACGACAAGGTTGACTACAAAACATCGCAGATTACAGACACATTTATTTAGACAACTAAAAACATTATAACTCATACATATGGGTATCACATATTACAGCAAATATCTAATGTAATGTAGGACCAGTAAATTTCAAACTGGTGTTGAAGGAGACCATCAGATTTAATTATGCGTTGCCAATCTGGACGGCGACTTACAACAGATCTAATATAGCTTACTTTTACTGAGTATTACTTTTCTATCATTAATGTCTATAAATACTAACTACACGTAATATTTATCCAGATAAATTGCAACATAGAATATCAATGTCAAATTAAATTGCCATTCTACTTTCCACTTGTTTACTAATGAAGAAAAAATTCGAGTAGTTATTTGGTATAATTCTGATTATAGTTTGAGAAATGTATATCATAAACATTTGCAAAATTCCCAGAACGCCCTAGACCAAATCCTTCCACACTTTATCGTATAAATGTATACAAATTAAAAATTAATATTTGAATCATAAGAGAAGTTAAACCTACACCACACGGAACAATGAGTGTAATTAAATATGTTCAGCCTGAAATGTGGTGCCCGATTCAAGGTTTGTGGGCTTTCTAAATCTTCTTCTATTCGTGCATATTTCCTAATAATGAAGACACTCGTGGGTTCAAAATAATCATCAGTAACTAGTGATATTATCAGCGATCTATTATTTAATTATTTATTATATTCAAAAAAATGTTAGTATGAATAAATTGTTATTCCCTATAAATTACGTCTCGGTCGAATCGCATGTAACCCTCTAAAGTAAAAACCACCTTCTTATCTTTGTAAATTTTTCCAACAAGTTTGCAATTTCTGAGTGGCATATTGTAAAAATTGTCCACGCTTGGAAAGTAATTGTAAAGTGTGTAGACACCCTAAAAATTGAAGATTACAATCTTATTTCCGTCTCAATAATTAATACCTGCCTTTTTGACTGGACAATTTGGCTCGAAGAAATGAGATCCAGGTGTGCGACTATCATTCCAAAAAAATATTTTGTAAACAGTTCCTAAATAGTCACAAATGTTTCCCTGATATTTTAAAGCAAAGGGTCTGAATTCGTTACTGAGAAATTCGTACGTTTGTACAGTTACCTAAAAGGATACTTATGTAATTTTCGGTTTATATAATTACCACAAATATATTAATCCGGACCACTATATCATCTCGTGATGTAATGTCCTGCTTTATTTCAAATGTAACATTCAAGCTGTTTGTAGTTCTGTTCGCTTTGAAAACTGTACATTCCGTTTTGAGCAGAGTTACGGCATGATCGAAACACTCAACTCTGCCCATAAATAATTTATATTGTCCATTTAAATTTTGTATATTTGCCTTTGTATGCCCCAGCAGGAATAAAATTACCGCAAGAAAATTAAGTTTCATTTTGACGATTAAGCACTGGGAAATATGTGTGAAACTGAAATGCTTCTAGTTTCAGTTCTCTATACGCAGTATTAGTTTTTATTGTATATACATTCCTTTTATAAACATTTTAGTGGAAATGAATACGGTCTCATTAATATATAAGAATCAGCATCCGGCACAGAAATATGGTATAATTATGTAATTAAAATAAAATTTATATATCTAAAATACATTATATAGATGTTTACATAGAAATAGTTTAGGAATAAAAGGTAATTACTCTATCCTGTAATATATAGCATATTGTATACATTTAAATCATTGTAATTTTGTAATATATCTAGATACCTTTGTTATTTTGTCACCCAATTGTAATAAACTGGAGTAATATTTAAAATATTTCCTTTATTTTCATCTATCATCAATTAACTTTATCACGCCTATCCTCTTACTACCCTTTTTCAGGATGCACCTTTTAATACATACTTCCATCCTAGTAACAGACAATTTGCATTGTTATTTTAAAATATCAGATGCATCTTCAGAAGTACATATTTTACAGTGAGGATATGAAAACACGATTACGTGATGTGGTGTGTGCAATCCTGCGCCCTAGCCACTTGGTCGTTGGGTTCAGATTAGAGATGGGAAATCCGAATCTTATTACTGATACGAATCTTTTGATTCAGTTAGTAAAGTGATTCGTTCAAAAAGATTCGTTAATCGATTCACTTATAATTTTGTGAGTTATTTACGAACGAATCGTTCGTTGCGAATCGGTGCGCACTGCGCATTGCGCAGCTTGATTCGTTCGTCCGGCGTTGATGTTGATAATACGTTTAGTTCGTATTTGTATCTCACTTGCTTTACTATACTACATAATAATGAGTACTAATATTAATGATAGACAAAGAAGTTTTATATGGAATCATTTTGTAAAACGAAAAACAAAGTTATTTCAAATCATTCGTTCATTATTGATTATTTTTAACTGAACGAATCTTTTTCAAAATACTGATTTGATTCATTTGAATCACCTGTATGATTCGTTCATTTTGAACGAATCGTTCGCGAACGACACATGGCATCGAGTTCGGGACGACAAGGTTGACTAACAAAACTTCGCAGATTACAGATACATTTATTTCGACAACTAAAAACATTATAACTTATACATATAGGTATTACACATTACAGCAGATATCTAATGTAATGTAGGACCACCAAATTGCTGAAGAAGAATACCATCAGACTCAATTAATCGCTGCCAGTCTGGACGGCGACTTACAACGAAATTAATAGCTTTCCTTTCTCGAGTATTACTTTTCTATCATTAATGTCTACGGATACTAGCTGTACGTAATATTTATCCAGATAAAATTCAACATAGAACATCAATGTCAAATGAACTTGCCATTATACTATAAAGATGTTTACTACTAAAGAAAAAATTCGAATAGTAATTTGGTACAATTCTGATTATAGTTTGAGAAATGTTTATTATATATTTTCAAAATTCCCTGAACGCCCTAGACCAAATCCTTCCATACTTTAGAGAATAAATGTATACAAATTAAAAAAGAAGATTCGAATCATAAGAAAAGGTACACCCGCACCACACGGAAGAAAGAGTATAATTAAAAATGTTTAGCCTGAAATACGGTGCCTGATTTTCTATTATTGAAGACACTCGTGGGTTCAAAATAATCATCAGTAACTAGTGATATTATCAGCGATCTTTTATTTAATTATTTATTATATTAAATAAAATTAGTTTGAATAGATTATTATTCCCTATAAATTATGTCTCGGTCGAATCGCATGTAACCTTCAAAAGTAAGAACCACCTTCTTTTCTTTGTAAAGTTTGCCTACAAGTTTCCCGTTTTTAAGTGGCATGTTTTGAAAGCTATTCACGCTTGGAAAGTAATTGTAAAGTGTATAGACACCCTAAAAATTGAAAATTACAATCTTGTTTCCGTCTCAATAATTATACCTGCCTTTTTGACTGGACACTTAGGCTCTATGAAATGAGATCCAGGTGTGCGACTATCATTCCAAAGAAGTGTTTTATACATAGTTCCTAAAAAGTCATAAACCTTTCCTTGGTATCTTAGAGCAAAAGGCCTGTATTCGTTACTGAGAAATTCATACGTTTGTACATTTGCCTAAAAGAATACTTATGTCATTTGTCAGTTTATATAATCATTACAAATAAATTAATCCAGACCGTCATATCATCTCGTGATGTAATGTCCTGCAGTACTTCAAATGTAATATTCCAGCTGTTTGAAGTCCTGTTCGCTTTGAAAACTGTACATTGCGATTTGAATATTATTCCGCCATGATCTGAACATGTAACCCTACCCAAAAATAGTTTATAACGTCCACCCAAATCTAGTAAGTTTGCATTTGTATGCTCCAAGAATAAAATTATTGCAAGAACAATTAGTTTCATTCTTGCGATATATATATTTTAAAACACTGAAATGCGGTAACAAACAACCAGTTGTCTAGAGGTCTAGATTGTAATTTTATAGTATATCAACTGTTTTCATTGGAAATTTTACGGAAATAAGCAATTTGTGCTATTATGAACTCACTAGCAAATAACTATCAGTATCCTGCTCAACAATATGACGCATTTAAATATTTAAAATGACTAATATTCACAAAACTTGACAACAAATGCGATCATAAAAAAGAGGATGATTGCTCTCGTGCAGTAGGCACCTATTTTACATACGATTCATTCTGACGATTAAGCACTGGGAAATACAAGTTTTAAACATTGAAATGCTTTACAAATGACCAGTTCTCTATATGTAATATTAGTTTTTATTGTACACACATTCTTTTCATTAGCATATTAGTAGAAATGAATACGATCTGATTAATAAATATAAATTAGTATACTGCTTAGAAATATGGACCAATTTTGTAATTAAAATACAATTTATGTGTAGTTGTTTACATAGAAATAATTTAGGAATAACAGGTAATTACTCAATCCTGTAACATACAACATATTGTATACATTTTAATCATTGAATTTTTGAGAATATTTGTAATATATCAACTTATCTTTGATGTTTTGTTATCCAATCATAAGTGGAGAAATAATTCCTATACCTCCCCACTCCACATTTTTACGTGGAATGTATAGGTTTCTACTTGTATATTGCATTTTTTTTTTTCAAAGCTAACTAATATGAATTTAATTAATTAATTCCAATTTTGTTCCGCAGTGTGCTTACTCGGAATGGTCACTCCATTCCATCACTCCTGTCTTCGTACTACACTCTTTCAGGATATACCTTTTAAAAACATATTTTCATCGTAAGAATTAACATTCTGCTTTGTTATTTTAAAACGCTAGATGCATCTTCAGTAGTACAATGTACATTTTAAAGTGAGAATAATGTAAACTTATCCACTTGATTGTTGGATTCAGCACCAAGTGACCGGTTAATGGAAATTCGGGACGACAAGGTTGCTAAAGAGTGTGGCAAGTCAGTAGAACTTTGAAAATTACAGATACATTTATTTCATCATCTAAAATTATTACAACGCATACAAGTGGGTATTACACATTACAGCCGATATTTAATGTAATGTAGGACTACCATCAGACTGGACGGTGACTGACAACGGAACTAATAGTTTAGTTTAGCAATCTATTAATTAATTATTTATTATATTCAAAAAAATGTTTGTATGAATAGATTGTTATTCCCTATAAATTATGTCTCGATCGAATCGCATGTAACCTTCAAAAGTAAAAACCACCTTCTTTTCTTTGTAAATTTTAGCTACAAGTTTGCCATTTCTGAGTGGCATATTGTGAAAACTATTCACGCTTGGAAAGTAATTGTAAAGTATGTAGACACCCTAAAAATTAAAGATTACAATTTTGTTTCCGTCTCAATAATTAATACCTGCCTCTTTGACTGGACACTGTGGTTTAACGAAATGAGATCCTGGTGTCTGACAATCATTCCAAACAAGTGTTTTGTACAGAGTTTCGATACAGTCACAGAATTGCCCTTGGTATCTTAGAGCAAAGGGCCTGTATTCGTTACTGAGAAATTCGTACGTTTGTACGGTTACCTAAAAGAATACTTATGTCATTTGTCAGTTTATATAATCATTACAAATACATTAATCCAGACCATCATATCATCTCGTGATGTAATGTCCTGCAGTACTTCAGTTGTAATATTCCAGCTGTTTGAAGTCCTGTTCGCTTTGAAAACTGAACATTGCGTTTTGAAAATTATTCCGCCATGATCTGAACATGTAAGCCTACCCAAAAATAGTTTATAACGTCCACCCAAATCTTGTAAGTTTGCATTTGTATGCTCCAAGACTAAAATTATTGCAAGAACAATTAGTTTCATTCTTGCGATATGTGTATTTTAAAACACTGAAATGCTGTAACAAACAACCAGTTGTCTAGAGGTCTAGATTGTAATAGTTTTTATTGTGTACCAATTGTTTTCATTGAAAATTTAAAGGAAATAAACAATTTGTGCTATTATGAACTCAATAACAAATAACTATCAGTATCCTGCTCAACAATAACGCATTTAAATATTTAAAATGACTATTGTTCACAAAACTTGACAACAAATCATAAAAAAGTGGATGATGTTCTTCCGTGCAGTACCTATTTTACCCACTATGTGCACTTTTGTGCCCTTGTTGCAGTAATATATTTAGGTCATTTGTATTATTTTTGATGTCCCCCTTCCTTAACAAAAGCAATTTAAATATCATTAAAAATATTATATACATGTTTACAAAGAAATTATTTGGTAATTGTTCTTTCCTGTGGCATACAACAAATTGTATACATTTTAGTCGTCATTATAACCAAGTGAAAAATATGTCCTATACCTAACCTTGCTGCATTTTTACATGGAATGTATAATATGTAAGGAGTGTTTATTTCAGAGGTATAGAATTTTAAAATGAAATAAAACTGATTAAAAGTGTGGGTAATGGCCATGGTATTGGCTTTTTTGAAAAGATAAGTTTATGCCATTTGTGTTCAAATAAGATTTAGGAGAGATGGATTGGCTCGAATTAAGCGAATCACTTTTCGAGGTTGCTGGGGCCGTATATTTGCAATAACGCGGCGATTGTTTTCTTCGTCACGGGTTTGTCAAATATCCCCGCAGAAAATGATTCAAAAGTGTAAAATCACAAGATCTTGGATGCCAGTCCACAAGTTCCCTGCGCGATATTATGTACTCATCGAATGTGTCCCTCAACAAATCGATTTAGGCGCGCACTGTGTGATATATTGTGCCGTCTTGTTGAAATCGCTCTTCCACATTAATGCCATTCAATTGGGGAACGAAAAAATCAGTAATTATAGCTCTATAGCGGTCTTGATTAACTGTAACGTTCTGGCCGGTATCATTTTTGAGGAAATATGAACCAATAACTTCAACATCTCGTAAAGCACACCAAACAGTGACTTCTTGTTTATGTAACGCCGTCTCAATAATATCTTGTGGATTTGCTTCACCCCAAAGGCAGCAATTTTGCTTGTTTATTAGCCATATAAAAAAAAAATTTAGTCTCATCCCTGAATAATATTTTCAAAATAAATTTGCACAATTTGCAAGCGTAGTTCGGGCCAATGTGCCTCTTGTTTCTGACGTTCTGGTGAAATGTCAAACCAAAAAGCACAAAACAGCTGCCCGCTGTCAAATTGACTGTCGCTGGAAAAAGTGTTGTTAAATTGAAAAAAAAAACACCGTTATCTACTTATAAATCATCATGCTATTTACTCCACCACTTTTGCAGATCTCGATAAGTGGTATATTTGTGCGGTTAATCACGGTTCCAAAACATACTAGAGGAGGATGAACCACAGGGGCAACTGTCGTATGTAGGATTCGAACTGAGATTCTCACGATCCACAGTCCGATGCACCACAGAGCTATTTGCCTCATGGTATCAATTAAGTATTTTTCTTTTGTCAAAGCTTATCGATTTGAATTTTATTAGTTAATTGAAAATTTGTTCCGCGGTGTACGTATAAGGAATGGCAATTCAGGTTTGTTTCCTGTTGTCCCCTTGAAAGACCACACATTGAAAGTGTTATTTTTATTGGAAAATTGGATAAATTAGGAAATTTTCTACGAGAATATGGCGTATAATTATGTATTGTCTCGATGTATCATAATCAAGTATAGGAGTATTGTTTCAAAATAATTAGCAATTTTTCAAACATTCATCCGTATAAATTACAAAGCTATTATTCGATAAGCTATTTTCCAAATTATTTACGCTTGACTATTTCCCACATACAAAATAAACCAATCATTTGGTTTAATTTCGTCACTTTTGACCAGTCAAGTACGTATTACAACTAGAAAATGCCCTAGAACATTTTTAAGTGAGAAAATGCCCGTTACATATCTATATGTAACAAAATATTGATTCCTTATTATACTTTTATTCACAAATTGTCAAAAATTGTTATTATTTATTATTTCGGAAATGGTCATATTATATACATTTTGTGTCCATTATTTTGCAGGTAAAATTTGTTCTTATAAGTATGTTACTTTTAGGTAACATTCTTCGACAAATGGAATGACAAAATCTGCCGCCGTCGGCTCGAGATTTTGAGCATATCATTTGTCTTGAAATATTACCAAACTACCATCTTTAAAAATTCAAAATAATGTTCCCTTAATATAGAACTAGAAAAAAGTAACCAAATATTGAATAGAATCCTAATATGGAATAACACCCTTTATCTATTTGTTATTTAGATTCTTAAACAAGTATTATACTATTAATTAATTTTAAAACATAAAACTGTTACTAAGTTAAACCAAAATGTATGTATGACTGATTATGACCACTACACTCATAAAAATAACTCCTTGTGTTAAGAAAATTCAGTTTTCCTTTTGTATGCATTCGTTGAAGAAAATTTTATTTCTAACAAAATGATTAAGTTCATTTAAAAAAATATAATTTGGAATATAAATTTTATTTATGTTCTTTTTTCTGCATTGATAGAAAATGAATATGTTTTAAATTTTGTTTTTAAAAACAATGAAAAAGAAGTCGTTTTAATTTTAAACAAAACGATTTTATTTAAAACGATACCATTTATAATTAAAACTACTCTTATTCAAACTACTTCGTCCCCATAATGAATTTTGGTTGAATACTTTGATATGTTCCTTCAAAATTAAATTAATTTTCATACAAGAATATTTATTAAACCAACAAATCGAATTGGCACTATTCAAGTTAGTTTTTTAAGAGGAATCTGTTTGTTCGAAGAAAACATTTTTATCAGTGTAATAAACGTCTTTAATTTCTGCAATGTTAAATGGCGGCATCCCATATAAAGATCCTATTCCATATTTGGTTACTTTCCTCTACTGAAAACAGCAACTTTCTATACACTTGATATATTAGAATTTTTAGATTGATTTGGCTTGGTAAAAACTAGGCGTCACAACCACAAGATACTGACAGCGAAAGAGCAAAAGCCCAGCGCTAAGTAATTTACAGCATCCTTCTTCGGGCTCGTTTTGTCGGTAATTTGTTGAAGTTAGGTTTAAAAGTCAGCGGCCGGGAGAAAACAGAGGCGAACAACATCCCTGCACAATTAACCGTTGGGAGATGGATGGCCACATTTTTCTTCCGCCTGAAAGAACGATCGCCGGCCGAAAAGCAAGGTGCTAATTCAGGGCCCGGCCTCCGACGTGTTTTACACACGGCCCCAATAAACCCGTTACACTAACGATTTCCCTGGGACAGGACCGGATTTCACACAGAATCTTACACTAACTCATGTTCCTACATACATCATTATTATCAAGTAATTCGATGCGTTGTACTTGAACCCTTGAAATTTCTTCTTCAGAATTGAATGAAACATTTTTAGTAAACCTAATTATTATGCTAGATTCTAGCACGCTTAGTTCATTAATAAAAAGAAGTGTAATTAAAAGACTAAGCGAAATATCTAAAAAGCCATATAATTTTAAAAAATAATCATGTATTTAATAACTAACAGACAAATATTCACTATATTCCATGACCGTTATCTGGGAAACTAAATGAGATACGAACTTGAGCTCTATACCATTGCATTCAGCATATTCAAGTCTATAAGTGTGGAAAGTTTCATTAAAATCGCCCCACAGGAAACGCGAATCCAAACCCCAAACGCGACATGCAGTAAGATACGTGCCAATGCGTCGAATTCTCATAGCATTATTTTAAACTCTCTAAATTTAATTCCCGGGTTTGAAATTTTTTCTTTTCTTAAATTTTCCAGGTATATCAATCCTTAAACTAATTATTATAATAACTATTAGTACATTAAGCTGACTAATAAAAAATTTATTGAAAAAATTTTGAAGAATAACACAAATCCCCGAAAATGACTAAAATCTCAAAATTCAGAGGCCACAACTAAAAAACTAAGGGAGATATCAAAAAATGGACTCCAGTTTTGAAAATTACATCCCTGAATTAAGTTATAAACAAATTTTGGCCAATTTTTATTTTTTTGAATTTTTGATGAAAATGGACCCCACTGAAAATTTTCTAGGCTCAATATCTTGAGATCCAAAAGAGATACGGAACTGCAGATTTCACCATTGCACTCAGCGCGAATAAATATAAAAATGTGGAAAGTTTCATTAAAATCGTTCACTAGAAAAAATAGTTAGAGCAAAAAGTCTGAAAATTGTCTGAAATCTGAAAAATCTCAAGGTATAGAGATTTTTCAAAAAAATTTCAATTCTTCAAATTGTAATTTATATACCCTATCCCCCTATTTTAGACCTGAAACTTACGAATTCGAAATAATTTTTGAGCGAGCATATCTCGAAATTTATAAGAGGTAAATCAAAGTAAGTTTTGCGAAGGTATTCTATATACGTTATATATTTTATTTGTTTATATTTTATGATAAAACTTCAAAAAATACAAACTTTGGAAGCAATCAAAATCAGTCGATAAACAAATGGTTCCAATTTCGGACACTGTATCTTTGAAAGTAATAAAGATAATTTAAAACTTGTTCAAATTTTGAATTCCCCGCACTTTATTCAACTGCGAATCATGGTTTTATTGCACTATTTTTTTTTAATTGTTATGTTCTGAGGCATTGTCGTTCATCCAATGAATCTAATAACAAAGGAAGGTTTAAATGTATTTGGCTGTCCGAATATATAATTTTTTTTACATCTGTGACTGCTGCTGCCATCAATTATTGTTCACGCATTCCAAAGCAAAAAATATTTGCAAAAAACTAACAACCAAAAACCTCTACTGTCAACTTCACAACCACCCTTAAAAAGAATCCATAGACGAAATTGTACACCACTGTAATCCCCGTTTACAAATACTTCAAAATAAATCAGCCTAATCCAGAAGGGCCGTCATTACAACGTATGTTTATAATGCGTACCGGATTACACATCCAGGGCGCTCAAAGGGCGCAGCATACAGTTCTGCTCGCCGACAATCGGACCGTAATCGGCCCGCGATTTAAAGAGGCCGCGCTGACAGCCGCACAAAGGGGAGGGTTTCCACGCGACGTGTAACCGCGAACACCTCGTATACCTCGGTGCCTTGCACCATCATCCCCTGCGATTTCGTCCCGAGCCCTTTACCAACTACTTCGACACAAAATTCCTTTCAATTGCTTACAATCATACTGACCAAAGCTCTGTTTAGATAATTTGACGCCTGACTATTAGAGGTTAAATCGAATTTTAACCGGGATGCCCCTAAATTGGTTCCAAATAATTAAAAATGTTTACTGTCTCTCTATTCCTCTTATTATTGGGTTTTGACACATTTTGGAACTCATTTTTTTTTTGCGAGTTAAGTGGAAGTTAGAATGGTTTACTCGGTAATGGCATGTATAGTAAATATAATGATTTGAAAATAATTGAAAAAAATGAAATGACCTAATCATTATTTTTAAGATATTTGAAAATATAGTTTTCATATAGTTTGACCATCTTCAACTATCTTAAGAATAATGATTGTGATTTCTAATTTTTTAAAAATATTCTCAGATCATTTATATTATATATTCCACCACTGCCTTGACTTTTCGAACCTACTATTGAATCAGGAAAATAGTATATTGTGTAATTAATGTAGAAAGTTATCTATTTCACGCGAGTTGTAAGAGTTTTAGCACGATCACACTTTTGTCAAGAATTAATAATAATAATTCTTATATTCAGAAACAAGAAATGACATCTCTAACTCATACTATTTGACGTTTATGATTACAGCATGAAGACTGCGCAAACGCAGATGTGCGCAGTGTTACCAATTATAAATCTATAGATTGTAATATAAAAACCAAAAACTAAAAATATATTTTATTAAAAAATTGATATTGTATTTTTTTTGTAATCTCAATATTGTAAACAAGATTTATATTAACTCTGATATAATTATTATTTATTTTATGATATATAAATGTAATAATTATATTAGACATATTAATATTATACAGTATTATATTATTAGTAAGTTGGTCACACTTGCGTGTGGAATAATTACCCGCGCTATTCCACACGACTGTGCGAAATATGCAATTTTCAAGTTTTGTTTAGTGTGAAAAAAGTGTAATTTTCAGTAGTGATCGTAGAGTAAATAAGTTCCAAAATGAGTCAAAACGCAATGTTATTTAAATGGAAAAAATCCAGCTTATTGAGGTATGGTCAAATATTAATAATATTAAGTGGAATAAAGGTTGTAGAAAAATTGGCCTCCGAACTTGATGAATTTTACTGGCGAATCATAAGAAATATGTTAAAGGTCCTTTTCAAATATATGGGTATTGAGATCCTTGTGTGCAGCTACAATCCCTATGATTCGACAGAACGAAGAACAGTTGTTACTTCCACAGTCCAAAATTGATATTGTTACTAATTAATTAAATACAAATTTAAAACTTAATTCCGCCTCATAGCTTTATCTAGGCACGACATTCTTAAGAGTAGATCTTGGTAAGTGTGTCAAATAGAATCCGAGCCACTGTGGTGAAAATTTGATTAGCATTCGTGTACTAGGTGGTCGAAATTGCACGTCCCGAAATACCTTGTCGGTTCTCTTCTCGGCAGTGTTGTAGGAAAATAATCATAAGCTTGGCTTGCCTTGGTTTGTGGGCTGAGCTCGGAGGTAATTTGATGTTGTGGATCAGATTTCTCGTTGGGAACTAACTGAGGTTTGTATGTGTAATGTTACTGATGTGCAACGTTGAATTGTAAACGAGTTTTTAGTTTGTTTATGGGTGGAAATTTTGTGGTTGTAATTCGATTTGAATGTAACCACAATTGCAAAATTATTTAGATGATAGCGTAGGGACAGCGAAGATACCTTTTGAAGGACTTAAGATAATTGTAAACGAGTTTTTACGTTACAATTAAGGTGTTTCGAAATTTTGTTGAAACCTTTGGAAGTAAAAGGGAAATAGATCGGAAAGAACTCAGTAGAACGATATAGGAAATAGTTCCATTTTTTTTTTCTAAAAAGGAAAAAAGAATACCAAGTTACTACTGTAACAGAATATGTCATATTAGCAAATACTCGTATATTAATCTCTAGCTTTTATTACTATAAAATTAACACTGTGGCTTCTCTACCACAACCATCCTTGGGGGCCGTGATTTGACGGTTGGTAACCGCATTTCAGGCGTAATATATCATAATACCGAGATCTCCATACGCAGAAGTGGGTAAATGGCGTGATGAATTTTTATGTAAAATGGACAAATTTTACTTAAACTTTTAACAGTTCATTTTTTAACTTTCACCTCCTGAAGAAGACCTGTGTGGGGTTGTGGATGAAATAATAGTATATTGTACAACGAGCATGGAATGGTACTCATTTCCTACGAGTATGAAAGTTTGTAACATGAGTCGAAGGCGAATACGAGTATGAAATGGATATTCCAGTTGTACACACTTTTTCTACTACCACTATATTATTTCCTAAATAATTCAATTGAAATAATAAATTTTCCCGTTGCCGATCTCGGTGGTGCAGTGGCTATGTCGCTAGCCTAGCACGCCAGAGGTCGTGGGTTCGAATCCCACTGAAGAGCATGGTCGTTTGTGTTGTTCATATAAATTCATATTCACCTACTCATGAGGCGGCATATGACCATAGTAGTTAGTCCGCCTCTCATCTTCATAATTAAAAAAAAAAATTCCCGCTTTCACCATTACAATATTTGACAATTCTAAATAAATATCCTAGCAATGAAACCTGTACTGAAATGAAGTGACTTGTATTGAAATACACACAAAACAAATTCATTTCTCACGATGCTTTCAATGTACCTCATATTCCTAGTAACAACAAACATACAATGAGCAGAATTCTAAGTGGTCGCAGAAAATAATTTTTTAAATTTTGACTGCAATCCAAAAGTTGTTTTTATTTTAAGTCAACATTAATGTGTACTGTTTCAATGTTCATTTAATAAAATCTATGACATTTCTTTAATACTTCAAATTTTATGTATTCTTAAATATATGATATTTACATAATCTGATACCGTAATAACACATTTACTGGCCTGAAATCACTCCTGTAAACATTCAAATGCGATATAGTGTGAAATAAAGGTAATGGTAACTAGTTCTTATCAGAATTTACGACGGGGCGATTTTGGAGAAATGTGAGATGAAAGTCGCACATTAAAGTGGAGGTCCTTTTTGCGTTGGCTTGAATTGGAAGCCATCAGTTCCAAGTTGTCGAACAAGCAAGCAAGTCGGTTGCCCTCGTAATTAGGCTCTGCTTTGCATGTGACATTTGTCACACTGGTGGCCCAGCCCTCCCCGATCCGTAATTCGATCCCGTGCAGCTTTTTCCTCGGGCATCAAGCATTGTCCATGCAACCGAGCGCCAAGTGGTTCACGCATAAAGGCGGCCGCCTTATTAAAATTTCCGACCTGCTGAAGATGAATGCGCGCGTAAATTGGTTCCATTTTACGCGGCTCTCGATGCGTGAGCCCGTTGCGGTGACGTCATTAGCTGCGTCGTGTTTCATTTCGATTGTTCGCGGCCCCTTCAGCTGTTACGCCGGATAATCCGCGATACCTGCGACAGGACGCTGTCACTGAAATTCGGTTAATCGTTTCGCCAATGGAACTGGCCAAGCGGAAAAGTGTTTTCGGCTTCGCGCTAGTCTTCTTACCGCTGTCGCTCTATGTGAACTCTGTTGTGTTCTTGAGTGATACAAAACTAATCCTCTTCTTACAGTTACTGCGAAGGGGACATGCTGCAATTTCGTGTTGAATGAGGTGCTGAGATTGTAATATGTAAATAAATAGGGATTTGGCGGTGAATGCAAACTGGTATGAAAGGCGTTGTTTGATGTATGTATGTACTATAAGCTTTACACTAATCTTCTTCATACATCTGTGCCGTCCGAAATATGAAACAATGAAACATACATTATTATTGTATAAAAACAGAATTTGTGTAAAAATTGTAACAAGACGAACATTCAGAATACGATTTATTGTTTCACTGTTAAAATGTTTTTATAATATCAAATATCGTCTTGACAGGAGTTCTTGAGATAAATTTATTGTCACTCATGTGTTAGAAACTTTGTTAGATTTATAGTTTTCATAAATAGTCATTTGAGATTATCGCGGCAAATATTCTGAAATATCTACTTAAGATGCCATCTGAGGTGACAAATTTACATATAGGCCTGTTCGAACGGATTTTAAGTTTTTATGCAATTTTTGTGTTAGCCCTGCGAGAGGATGTATGACATTCATGTCATCCTGTCATAAATTGATGTAGCTCTTCTTTTACTTCGTATTCATGGTAATAAATTAGTAAAGAAAAGGGAAAACAAACTTTTATCTCTCGTCTCCTATAGCAAAATAAAATTCCTTAGAAAACATCAACTTTGCGTTAACAAATGCACGCGTCAAAGTCAACTTTCTATAGTAGTCGTCGGAATAATCTGCCAATTACATCAACCTCATGCCAGTTGCAAAAATACAGTCAGATAATTACGTTGTTAAATTCGAATGTAGCAAATATCAAAATATAAGAACAATTTAATTTTAAATGCATTTAACTAATAATGGGGTCTGCGACCTTAGTCGAATTTGAAAAATTATACAAAACTAACAAATAAATAAATTATTTCACAATAATAATAATAATAAAATTTGGTCATAGACCCTTTTATTTGTTACGAACAATAGTATATTATAAAAGATAGTGAATCGAAGGACACAAAATAGCGTTTTCAATGCTATTTTAAAATGTTCAATTATTAGCTTCCCTAATTATTTTACATCAATAAAGTTAAATAGTTTATTGTAGAGTTATAATTCAATGCCCTAGGGATATTATAGCTGATAATTTAACTCCAATATAAAGTAAACAATAAAGAAAAAACAATTTTATCGTTTTGACAGTGACTAAATAGGAAGGTAACTATTTGCATTTGATAAAATCTTTTACCTTTCTCCTAGCAACCAGATCAATATACTAGCTACATTAATGTCATTTGCATCATATGTCAAAAATATGATATATAATAATTTTCACCAATTGTACTTTTAAATAAACTTTTTCATAAATTTGACTCGAAAACTATTTAAAAAATAAAATCACTCAATCTACGGTGTCTTGGTTTTATTAAAACAGTCAAATTGCTAGGTAACAAGGTTTCGTTACAAACAGAAATTTATCCGGCAAAATATAAAGCTCTTGTTTAAGTGACAGTCGGTTGACAATTAATTCAATATTTGATTTGTTTATTTCAAAATGTCATTTTCATGGTATAAATGAAAATAATAATAATGGGTGGTTACCAAGCAACTGTAATAAAAATATTTTGTAATTATCAATGCCCTAGGGATGTTATTTAAATTCCATTTAAATAATTTTCTAATCAATAAAATAAGACAGTTATGTGAATACAATTATTATATAATGAATAACAATTAAGACTTTTTAAAAGTATAGATAGTCTTCAATTTAGATAAAGTTTCTCAAAAAAAAAATAATTTTTTTTAAATGGCGAAGGACCCCATTGAATTGTCATTTGCAAACGAAGGCCAGAACGTTTTTAAATAAATATTATTATCTACTGGTAATGATTGATTGACAAGATAAAATAATTTCATGTTAGAAAAATAATTGGGTAATCCAAATTGTCACAAACAGTAATATAATAGGGGGTATAATTGGGTGAACCCGCTGCGGTATCTGGGAGCACCACTGGCGACATCTATAAAGCGTGCTGCAAAACAGCCGCTCGCAAACTAAACCTGTCCATTTTCATATTAATCAAGCTCTTTGATGACAGAATATAAAAGTGGTATACGGCGCGTCCTGTGTGATTAATTAGCACACATCAAAGCTGCAAATATCTGTTTTTGATGCCGGATAACATCGCAGCTCTGCCAAAGCGTTTCGCAATTGCGATCAAATCCCGTCCTCGCAGTTTATAACCCGTCATATCAATTCGCAAATAATAATTACGGCCCTTTGTGCGCCGCGATCACGCTAATTCCACAACTATCGCTGCCGGGGGCGGCGGTCATGTACGTGCTACGGGAACGTGTTCCGCACAAACGCGACCAACTCAAATCGTCAAATCAACCGCCGCCAGAGCTCTGCGCTTGTGTTTGTCTAATGAACTGCTCTGATAAAAACCAATTCACCCAGATTTTTCTACGCACGCCTTCCAACATCGGTGATTGATTATGAACTTTACACTGAATGGAAATCATTTTATATTTAAATATACAGACCTAATTCCATTTATATGCCAGCAGCCAGCTACTCGTATAATAAAAATAAGATTCACCAAATAGTTTTGCTTCACCAGATACCAATTTAAATTTACCCCTGTGGTTCCCTCTCCACTAACATCTTTGGGGTTATGATTTGACAGCTGGTAACCTCACTTCATACAAAAAAATATACTACTTACTGAGATCTGCGTAAGCAGAGTGCTACACCCATTTAGGTAAAAGGCGTGATGATTTTTTTTTGTATTTGTATATAAATTTTTGTTCAATAAGAAAAATACGTATTTATAAAAAATTATTGTCATTACAGTATATATAAAATTAATAATAGCCTGCATACAATTATTTAATAATTGCAATTTGTATACACACTAAATATAATAACATTAAACAGTTAATATTAAATACAATCATAATCATATTTAAAAAATAATCTATTTCTTTGTAAATCTTTTTAAAATTTCTCTGGTCAAAATCGCAAGTAAAATATCGTGCTGTGAATATCCTAATAACTGCATGCACTGGAATATAGTAATACTAAAACTTGTAGGCTTTTATGAAAACGAAAAACGAGCCTGAAACATATAGATGTTCTAAGGCCACCCTTCCTTGTCTAACACTTGGAGAACTGTTGCTATGTGTTTGTTAAGCGGTTGTTATGTAAAAATATGTTGCACAGTCTTGTTCAAATGTAAAAAATAATATTTAACATTGTATTGTTCAATTGTTTGAAAATTCCTTTAAATTCACATACATAATAGTTAATTTAATTCATTTCTATTAATGTATTATTTAATTTTTAACCGACGATATAAAGGAGGATGTTCTTAAGTAGACGCGTACATTTTTGTATTTTTGACCACGCATAACTTTTTATAGACTAGTCAGTCCGATTTTTATGATTTTTGTTTATTGGACAGGGTATATCACAAAGTTGGTTGTACTTGAGTTTGAAAAAAAAAAAAATTCAACCCCAAAGGATAGAAAATAGGGTATGGTTGATAGTTCACCCGTTAACTTTGTACTGGGTTTTTCAATTTAAATTATTCTTTTTTCATTGAACACGGTATACCTCGAAATTGGTTCTTTTTGAATTTGAAAAAAAATCCACTCCTAAGGGTAGAAAAATAGGTAGCTACAAAAAATCTAACAATTTATTTCAAAATCATATAATTTTTTTCTTTATATTTTTTTTATCAATTGTACAACAAAGACAATTGGCCCAACGACTGGCTGTTTCTAAAGTCAGTTAGCGTTCCAGTATTACTATATCTCAGTGGTAGTATAAGAAACGAAAAATGAAAAATATAAAAAGACAAACGGTGACGGCGTAAAAAACTGGTTTGAAAAATGATTCCATTTTGAAATATTAAGAGAAACTTTTTAATGAACTAATTTATAAATAATAATTACAGTACTATAAATTAAATAGACATGTTACAATTAATAAACATATCGATGATCAGTATCTCAAAATTAATTAATCAATTCTAAATTAGGTCTGAAGCTACCGTCAGGAAAGGAAAAACAAAATGGTACCCTCATTAAAATGCAAGAGATAAAACATTCCACTAAATTAATAAGAAGCAACAATGCAGTTTAGAACGCAGACAATTTATTTATATCGTGAGGATCAAAATTGATTAACGTTTATATTATTCTGAATTTAAATAAATTTTTCTTAGTAAAATAATAACCACATTTACGCGAAGGAATTGTCTGAATGCTCGAAATAAGTAATTAATTAGATGTTATCTGATTTCTATGCTGCGAGCGCCATTAAAATTTTAATTAATAACAGTTAAATATAAATAATTCAAACGCGGTCGACCGGGCATGAAACTAGACATCCTTCATCTGTCATCGTCAGGCCGTATATAAAATATGAATGACTTAATTTGTAATACTGCTGTGACCTTTATGTTGCACACATAACCGCATTAATTCTACTCGCAGCAGTTAATTCGTCATCATCCATTAAACTATTATAATTAATATTTATGACAGTGTTTATTCCATGTTGAATGCCACTGTTGTATTGCGGCTTAGTTTATTGTCTTGATCAAGGATCGAGAGAAAGTTTTTAATCGTTTACTGATACTGACAACAAATCATATCAATATGTAAATTATTTTACACATGTTTTATTGCTTATTGTTGTTTGTTGATGTCATTTGTATTTGTTTTTTCTACCCATGAAATCACAACTACTTAGTAATTCTACAAGAATGCAGTGTATACTTTTTTATACAACCACTATGGAATTGCACTTTCCACAAAGTACGCAAAGCTATTTAATTTTACAGTAGCGTTATGAAATAACATTTTTTCACGACATGATAGGAAACCCCACCGTTCTTCTCCCGAAATAGTGAGGAAAATGTCTTGTTCCTCTCTAGAGAGGAAAATATAGAAGTGTTACCAATATGAATGTTATTTACAAAAAAATTATTATAAAAATTATAAATAAATTCCTGTTTTTATTGAAAATCCTTATTTTGGTGATATACATACTTTAAATTGTCTTACAATTATGTCTTATATTTTTCTTTTTCTTATTTAATCACAAATTTGACAACTTATTAAAGATATTTAAGATTAGTTCATTGGCAACACTGCTGCACCACCTTGTGTATGATAACCTAACTTTTAACTTGTCAGTCTGTCACTTGTGTTCTCAAAGTGTATTTTAGGTCCGAACAAATCGTTTTTAGAAACATGTCGTGAAAAAAATGTTGTGTCTAACACGAGAGGAAAGCTCTTCTTCCACTCTCGTTCGAAATGCCTCACTCGCTGCGCTCATGAGGCAAACTTCGAACTCGAGGGGGAAAAAGATACGCTTTCCTCTCTAGTTTGACAAATAACTATTTTCTACTTCCTTTAGGACATAGACATTTTATTTCACTTATTTAAGTTAGATAATGAACTCCATTATTTAACTAGTCAAATAATTATTTAAACCTATACGGCATATGACCATAGTAGTTAGTTCGCCTCTCATCTTCATATTTAAACCTATAAACAATCTAACAAGTCATTAATATGTCAAAAAATTATAATTTCAAATATGCTCTTTCGTACTTATTCCAACGGAAGTAGAAAAAGTATTGTATGAAACGTAAGGAAAATCACTAAAATCAGTTATTAGCTTACGTATGTGTTAACATAACTCGGCTACCCCTCGTTCTGCAAATTTCACATGCTTAAGCCAATAACCTTCATTTCCTTACTAATTTCACAAATAGCTATTTTCCTCTTTAGAGAGGAAAAGACAGAAGTGGTACCAATATGTTATTTACAATTTCCTAATTTTATTGAAAATCCTTATTTTAGTGATATACATACTTTAACTTATCTTACAATTATATGTTAAGTTTAACTTTTTCTAGATTAAATTAAATCATAATTTGACAATTTTAATTGCCTTGCGTCTGATAACCTAACTTTTGACGTGTTATTTGTGTGTTGTGTTGTCAACAGTATATTGTATAACTGGTGCAGAAAGTTATATATTTCACACGAGTGTGAAGTTTGAGACATGAGCCGAAGGTGAGAGGTTTAATCACAGGAGTGTGAAATATTATTTCAGCACGTATTTCACACGATACTTTGCCGATGACCACAATTAAGTAAGAAAAAAAAACAAACAAAAAAAACAACAGTGTGTAAATAAAATAGTAATAAATACAAAGTATCATATTTCCGTGCCAAAATTAAATGGTCTAAATTGAAAATTGGACACAAAGTATTGGTATACAGGTGTATTGTAAATCGCACTAAAAATATGTTATTACAAAATTAACTATGTATCGCCTGGTGCTTGAACATTTGAATAACAAATAATAAAAGTTTAATTAATACTTCCAGGAATATTTGCAATAATTAGAAATTTTATTGCACATTTAGCTTAACATATAAAATTTATTACTACTTATTCCAAGAATTTTTATATAAGCGGCAGAAAGTAGTAATCAAAGCTGTAACTCTTAAAATTTACGACAAAACTAAATCTTAGCAACAACAATTTGCAACTGTTTAACACATACTGTCCAACATACCGGCAAATTAGTATTTATTTTGCTTGGTTTTATATTCAATAATTTGATTTAACCACCACAGTCAATTCTTAATAAGACTTTGGAATTTAAGAAGAATTTTTAATTTTTATAAGAAAGAGAAATAGCCTGTTTCTAGTAAAATATGAAGGTAGTCATTAATAAATGTCTTATGAATTCGTTAAACTGCTGATATGTGAAATTAACATAAAAATTTATTCGAATGAGGTGAATTTATTTACTTTCCTATTTAATTAACGACAGCCTTCATTTAAAACAAATTAATGATTTATTACAAATAATTACTTTTAAAATAAATGTATTAAACATGTCATGTAGCAAAATTATACTTTTAATTACACGAACGAAATGTAATCATTACTTATCCTCTCACGGACTCATGGACACGGTTTAATTAATATTAAAGTGATGAGAAACATTAATCTATCTTTAATTAACGACAAAAAATAACTTCGCATAAGAAATTGTGATGCAATAGTCTTGAGTGCCACTAGTCGGAAAGTGATATATTTCCGAACAGGAGTGCGGAAAGTTGTGTTCACGAATTAAATTTATCTCAGAAATTTACTATACTTCTTCTCTAATTTTTATTAGTAAAGAGTATATTTAATTCAGATTTTTATCCAACACCTTTCAATAAATGCTCTATAACTACGGCGATTTTAAACAAGGAAAGTAATAGATTACCTACTAGTGGGTATAATTTTGAAAAAAGTTAGTAGTGAGTAATTTTCTATTTATAACAATAATAATAACACACAACACCTTGGTAACCACTTCGATTGACAGTTTAATTAAAAAAATTTAAAGCATATGTCACTGTCAAATAAATTTTGCATTTATTAAGAGATGTTGGATAAAACGTTATACTTCACACGCGGGCAAAATGGAAATACCCACTCCATAAAATTATCACACTTAGCCTTCGGCTTCGTGTGTTAAATTTCTCTCGTGGGTAATTCCTTACTTTGCTCACTTGTAAAGTAAATAACTATATTGTTGTATCTTAACTGTTAATTTGCTTGTATTTTTTCCACCAGATTGCAGCTATGATAAGAACTGAATAATATTATTCTTAAATATGAAAATAAGTTTAAATATATTACATTATTATAAAATTTGTGTTTTTACTTTCAACTTTTTCAGGTATTATATAGTTGTTATCATAGTTTACTGAATTTATTGTGTTTTTGACATTAAAATAATATAACATTAATTTTCGAAAAAAATCATAACGCAGTCATTTTAAATACTAACGCTAAACATTAATTGATTATAATAATGTAGACTATCCAAAAAAAATATATCTCAATATACATTCCCAATTCAAAATATTTTGACACCACTTTTTCGCCATTTTAAAACAAAGGAAGCTTAAAACTTTTCAACCAGTTTTACAGAACTTTTCTGCCGCTACAATTTTTCTCCTTACCATTTCTTAAATTTTCAATATTAAAGGAAAATCATGATCAATCAATAATAAACAATATAATCAATTACTTTCGGCAACGGCCATGGAAGGTAGAGTGCGTACACGTTAACTTCAAGCCACCTAGCCTAACAAACTGATAGGCTTGGTGGCTTGAAGTTAACGTGTACGCACTCTAGTCAAGCCAGTTCACTCGATAACACAAGGTAAACACCATTGCCCGCGGTCAGTAGTTGGATGGGTGACCGTTTTGCGAACACTGCGTGCCGTTGTCATACCACCGAAAACGAGGTACCGAGGTGGCATATAACCTCAGCAGTTAACACTGCTTAAATAAAAAAATCAATTACTTGTGAAATATCTTATGCTACCCACAAATGGTTAAAATAAATGATGTCATCATATGGACAGCAAATATAAGAACCTAAGCGAAAGTAAGACACAGTGTACAGGTCGATAAAAAGCTGGTGATCAAGAAGAAGCAGTCATAACAGTTCACACAGCCCGCTAAGCACATCATGCTCAACATTGCGTCCACATCACATCTAGTAAATTCTCACCAGCGCTGGGCAGTTTGTAAAGTTTGTAGCGCGATGCTATCTGTAAATATCCCCTTGGCCGTCGCTTGTGCTACAAGCCGCCAGATTGATATCACGTCAGATCCAAGCTGGCGGTGATACTTAACACGCGGCCCCAAGAAACAGTTGAGATGCGATTTATGCACGGTTGGCTCGGGTTTCATCGTAACCGTAAATTATCACAGACATAATCGGAATTTTGAATTTCTGTTTAATGTTCTGATGTCGGTTGTATGCGCTATTAAAATAGTTAGTGGGTTCTGTATGGAGTTAGCTTGCCGCATTTTTGCCGTAAATAATGTAGAATGTGGAAAAGTTATGTGCTTTCTAGATATACAAGACACTGACACGAGAATACTAAAACTGTTGCCGTGTTTTTAATCTCACACATTTTACATTCCCAAATTCAACTTGTCCAATACTGCCAGACAGCATGAGATATAAAGAATTCTACTAAATACATTTTTTTTATCCGCATCTGCAGTTTACCATTTTCTAACCGATCCGCATCTTCAATTTTATAAACGAATACTTTTTTACTTTCTTATACAAAAAAGTATTGGAATCATGAAAAAAATCGATGACGAGATTTTTGCGGAAATACATAATTTGAGGTCCACTGAATCCGTTAAGACCAATTTCTCAATGATGTCTGTGTGCGAGATGGATTTATGGATAGATGGATGGATGGATAGATGGATGGATGGATATATGGATGGATGGATAGATGGATGGATGGATAGATGGATAGATGGATAGATGGATAGATGGATAGATGGATAGATGGATAGATGGATAGATGGATAGATGGATAGATGGATAGATGGATAGATGGATAGATGGATAGATGGATAGATGGATAGATGCATAGATGGATAGATGGATAGATGGATAGATGGATAGATGGATAGATGGATAGATGGATAGATGGATAGATGGATAGATGGATAGATGGATAGATGGATAGATGGATGTATGTCCGTGTGCGCAATATCTCATGAACAAGACGAAATTTGGAATTTATAAGGTTCATGAAAATATGAAGAGCTGAATTGATTATAAATGAAATTGAAAAACCGGAAGAGAAAGTTTACTGAACACACACACACAAAACAAAAAATTTCATTTTTCCCAAAACTAGAATCAGCTAAGTTTCAAATGAAAGATGTTAGCAAAAATATTTGGAATATACAACGTTATTTGCATTTTTCTTGTACATGCTTCTAACTTTGAGAAAAAGTAAATTATATTATTTAATAATACATTTCAATAATCTTAGTTACAATGGAAACAAAAACTAAAACATTTTTAACATCTATATGTCAAATAATAGTAAAGTATCACAAATATGTGTCGTTTGAAATATTATAAAAGCAGAACAGAAATGAACAACCATTGCAAAATGTTTTCTTTATCAGAATATGTAGGATAGGTTTAATCCGAATTAATGTAAAATTATCCGAATCCGCAAGAACTGTCGGATATCCACGGTTCTTTAGAGCTGGTTTAGCTATCTATCTTGAGGTTGAAAATTATATATTTTAGTGAAAATCATGTATGATTATCCTGTAGCAAAAATTAAACGTTTTCATACGTTGCATGATGGTCTGGAGAGTTTTGAAAGAAAAACGAACATGAAAACCTTCTACCTGCAATTACAGTATCATATTTATTGAAGTTGAACACTGGCAATAATCACATTAATATTTATCGGCGGCCAGACAGCCACGAGACGGAAAATTGTTTGTCACGCACGTTTGCTGCACACAAATTATTTTTCTCTATTTTATATATTGCATGTTTTCCTCGAATTGATGCCGGTAATATATATTCATTTAAAATAGATTTTAAATATTCATTTATATCATCAATTACACAACCGCACAATAATTTAGGATGATTAATACTTACAGAGAAATATGGAATATTTTTTTTCTCGAACAATAATAAAGCTGAATTTATATAAAATGTAGTTTATGTAGATTCCTGTATAATTTGCATAAAATATTTATGAAAGAACAAACGTATTTAACGATTTTTCAACATTTCAGTATTACATTTTAACTACGAAGAAATGGTGCATATTATTCATTTGTTTAATAATAAAACGTTTCCATCAACATCGCAGAATTAAAAATTAAGAGATGATGGCCGCACTTAAAGACAGTAATTAAGACAAAGTAACAAAACATAAGAAGTCATCACCGTAAACACCGCAGCAGATGTCAGCAATTTACTTAGCACGAATTACAAAGTAAAAGCCAAGATGATTTCGTTACAGCCAGCCTCGTGTCGTCCATCCACTCAAGCGCCCGTCAAACGTCACGCGACTTGGAAAAAGCTTCGTCACATCACGCGGAATTCACGCGAAATTAAATTACACCACTTCGGACGTTCCTATCCCGACCAGAAAGATAATTCGAACAAGAGTTAATACCCTATACGCGGATGTAGTATGTACCTCAAAATGAGCATTAATGGGGTCTTTCACCATTTAAAAATTTTTTTTTTATGAAACTATCTAAATTGAAGACTATCTACACTTTTAAAAAGTGTTAATTGTTATTCATTAAGCCGCAATGATTTTTTAAAAATGTTGTGACGTCATTATGGAGGTGTTGGTGGATCTCAAACAGTAGAGATTTAAATAATTTTTATCACAAATGTTCTATTTTATTGTAATAATAATAATAATAAAATAAGTAAAAAAATATATGACTACAATTATTTACAATCTGTACTATTTTAGATCCAGCAACACCTCTACAATGACGTCACAACATTTAAAAAAAATCATTGTGGCTTAATGAATAGCAATTAAGACTTTTTAAAAGTGTAGATAGTCTTCAATTTAGATAGTTTCATAAAAAAAAATTTTAAATGGTGAAAGACCCCATTGTTGTAAATATTATTATAACTAATAATAAATTAACTTATGCCGATCTCGTTGGTATAGTGACTAGACCACTAGCTTTGTACACTACAGGTCGTGAGTTCGAATCCCACTGAAGAGCAAAGTCGTTTGTTCACCTTAGTAGTTAGTCCGCTTCCCTTCTTCGTCAAAAAAATCTAATCTCAACATTCGAAAGGATATAATAAAGATGTAAAAATTTATAATAATAATAGCAATAATTGCTGTACTAGGACAGAAATGAAAACAATCACATCAGTTGCCATCATTAACCCGAAAAAAATACGAATAATTCAAAATATTTCACTACAAATACAAATTACTTAATTCGTATATTTCGCAGCACATTGGACTAGTATCAGACCTCTGCAACATGGCTGCCAATGCACTGGAATCAGTATCACTGATTTCTATATTACACTAGATTGGGTATAAGCCGCTGCGGTGCGTTCCCAATTGGACGCCGCTATGATGGTCAAAATTGAGGTTTTGTGATACTTCAAAATTTAAAAATATATCCCTCATGTCTATAGCTATGACCATAATTCGTGGTATGACCTATAGAGAGATGGTGGCGAGCGCAGTGTAGAGAGAAAGCAGAACTTCAGATTGTGCACTTTACTTTACAAAAGTTTGTCACAAAACCTTAATTTCACCCTTTCAATTGGGAACGCAAAACAAAAACATCAAAAACTGATTTTTGAATTTTGAAAAAATTCTTTTTGTTCCGTAATCAGGACATTAGGATATATATGCCCTTCTAATATGTACCTGAAGTTATGGGACACCCTGTATAGAAATCAGTAACTGGGATAGACTTCACTTTTTCAGGTATATATAGAGATCAGTGGTCCAACTATACTTGTCCTAGGACTAGTGTCTGTATATAACCATTGAATATGAAAAATCCTAGGAGAAGAAAAAATTTCAAAACGAGAGCGGGCGAAACGGCTGGGCCGACAGGTGCCAGCACCGCCGACAATGATGGCGCGCAAATGGAATTATGAAATAATTACCGCAAACATCCCTGTCTTCGCGCGTAATTAGATATATCGTCGCGGCGGTGACGCTGACGCTGACAGCGACGCCTGGAGATCTGCTTCGCGTGGAGCGACCGACGCGTCAGCGGTAATGGATTATATGAATAATAAATTGCTGGTGTCAGCCGCTGTGCAAATAGTCACATGTTTTGTGGCTGCGCGATAATGGAGAACTGGAAGATGTATGGAAGATTCATGATGGTTATTCTTAATTCGATAGAGATACTCTTTTCTTTTTGGTAGTTAATTATTCAATCACGATCAGGTTTTTGTGACAATAATCGAATTTAAAGAAACAAACTATGAAATGAGTAAATTATCTATTATATCATCTTCTAGTAATAATAAAAACTACATAAGGTTTATGGTTCTTTTAATTTGGAACTCAAATAATGCAAGTCGTGTTTTGACGTTACGTAGGTTTGGTGGAGCCAATCAAGGAAACGGACACGCATTGTACAAAATTTTAAAAGGAAATTTTGTTACAGATTTTGGAAGAACATTGAATATTAAGTATAATTAGGCACTAAATATTAGATTTATAGCATTATTTTATCGATGGCAGCAAATCTGTGTTTGGTTGTGTGTTTCAATACATTTTTTTTTTGTGATTATAGAATTCAAATTAATTTAGTGATAATTTTTAATACATATTTTAAAAGCTATCGGCATCAAATTAATTTCTGTTTGTTGAACGGCTGCCATATATTTGTTGAATGGTAATAATACTATTCCTTTGTTGAGCAATTGAAATGTAAAATACTTTTACTGTCTAGGCAATAAAAATGACAATTTACAGACTGTTACCTGTCAAAAAATCTCATTTTTAATGATAATCGGCAAAATAAAAATAAACCCTAATTAAAATTTGACATTCTATCAGATCCTGAAATAATAAAATGAGTGTTTCCGTTTAAAATTTAAATGTTGCCCATTTCCTCATTTTTATAGAGGTGAGAATGAAAAACCTTTGATAGAATTGGATGGCCATTAGCCCCTTTAAAACATTAAAACTTTTGTTCGGAACATTTTTGTGTACGATGCATTTTTCTCCAAATATTCCTGTAGATTTTTTTTTTCAAATGGGCTATCCTGTATATTGAGAAAGAAAGACTGCATGAGGGTTGTCAGATGCCAGGTAGTATAACATATACATTACTCATGCAGCGCAAAGTGTCATTTGTATCTAACTCTTGTATCACCAAAACTACGTCACGTATTCGTCTCCTAATAAATAATAATAAATTTCTCGTAAACCGTAGATAATTTTCTTGCCTAGTACATATATAAAATGGCCAGAGACAATCGGACAATGGTTGAAGTTTCGCGGTAATTAAAGTAAAGCTTAAAGGGAATTTATGAGGTGCGCTGATTTGAATGAGCACGCTTGGCGTACACTTTTATTTACGACAATACATCAAGAGAACGACGTAAGCGGCTGCTCGCATTAAATCATAAAATATTAATGCCGAAAAGCACTCAGGGCGTGCAGGAGAACGTGCGAATCCTCGAACAGGCGGGAGCGCATTTCGCGTTATTACGCGCCGGTGATGCCCGCACAATGGGTATTTATGTTAGGCGAATAGACGCGCGTAAGTTATTGCCGCCATAATTCCGCGATTCAGAATGATAGTTTACGGGCGCGCCGCCGCGCTAAACAAAGCGCTGCCGTGTGCCGCCGGCCTGCGCCAGTTTTATATCCGTTCCCTTTACCCTTTTATGAAGTCAAATATCCGTCCTCTCTCGACGAAATATCATTCATTTTATATTCAAAATTTACAGACCGCTCGTTGTTCAATGCAGAGGCGAAACTGCGGGATATTTTCAAAGGGGTTATTCTCCTTTATTATCTTTACCATTGTTATGTATGAACCTAATTGCTAGATAATGAATTTAATCTGTATTTTAATTTCTATTTAGCTAATACTTCTACGAAAGCTACGGGCTCCTCCACCAATTTTTTTTTAATGAACTTGAGGTTGTATAGAAAAAGAAAAACGACAAGAAGAGACTAAGTTAAGAATGAGGTATAGAACATAACTTGAAATATCAATAGAAACAACAATACAAAAGGGACTTGTACATATTATTAGGATGGATGAAGAAAGGCTAGTAAGTAAGGTATTTGAAGCAAAAGAAATAGGAAAGTAGAAAAGAGGAACGCCCAAAGAAACCTGATGAAAAGAAATGAAATTCAGAGATACGAGGTTCATTTGGAAATGACCAATCTTTAATTTTTTAAACTTTATTATTAATTTTTCAGATTATTGCTCCCCTCCTCCTTGTGGGGATCTATTGTTTTCTTGTCGAATGATTGTTGAGAAGTCACTTGATAAGAACAAAAAGGTGTTCTGTGGCTTTCTCGATTTAAAGAAAGCGTATGATAGTGTTCTTCGAGAGACCATGTGGGATGTACTTGTAGAGTACGGTGTGGATGTTAATTTGTTGGGAGCGATTCGAGCGTTGTATGAAAGAAATGAGGCTACGGTGAGAGTTGATGGTAGATTGGGTGATTAGTTTAGTATAGATGTCGGTGTAAAATTGAATGTGTGAATGAAATTGTATATTTGGATAGTATGTTTTCGAGGAATGAACGTATTGACCGGGAGATGAAAGGCGGATGTCTGCAAGGTGCAAGATATTGGGTGCTCTGGGTATAATTGCTTGAAACGTGAATGTATCTAGAGATGCTCGATTAAGTGTTTTAATGGTGTGTTAGTGCCTACATTGATGTATGGTTCTGAATGTTCAGTGTGGATGAAGAAGCATGAACGACGAATAACTGCTGTTGAAATGAAATATTTGAGAGGAATGTGTAGGTATACGAGACATGATCGTATCCGGAATACATTGGTGTACGGTAAGTGTGATATTGAGAAGAATGTTGCTAAGAAAGTTGGAGTGGTTTGGACATCTTTAGCGAATATCGAATGAAAGGTTGGTGAAACTAATATATGTGGATGAGATTGGAGATGAATTCATAGGCGTCTAAGGATTAAGTTTTTGGGTATGATTGATGGTTTGTTGTTGATTCCGTGTGTGAAGAATAAACGAGCATGTATGAATCGCACTAGAATGTGGACGAAGCGAAAGTGGTGTTTTAGGACAGGAATGTTTGGAGGAGATTGATTGTTGGTTGGCTGTGTTTCTGGGTCGTGCTACCACACTAAGTGGGATATAGCGTGATGTTATGTATGTATGTAGATAGGTTCCCGGATTAAGAAAAAATGAATTAAATTCCTATCATAGTTTATCATATAATTCCTATAATTTTGGATAAAATCAAATCACTTGGATTCTACACACAAAAAAATTTGTACACTGTTCCAACACTAGGTAGTGTACCATCGAGTCCACACTATTTTTAGTGTTAAATTTAACACTATAAATAGTGCTTTCACATTTACTGGGTTGAATTAGTGTGAGAATCATTTTTTGTTAGAGTTAAATTTAACACTAAAATTTTAACACGGGCCGATTTTTTTCTGTGTATAAGAAAGAGTGAGAACTAACTAATTTCGCGTCATGATTGAAGATTGTAACAATTGAATTTTTCGCAACCCGCCCCTGCGGCAACAACCCCATTTTCGCAATGGGCGAAATGCATCGCATACATTCCTCATAAACGTCAGCGGCAACCGGGCGTTGTGGAGGCCGACGGAGCCCGACGCCAGCGCCGCCAACCCCCATAAACAGCTGAGAAGCTGCCGGAGCCGATATGATGTCATATTTTATTTTGATGTGACGGCCGCTTTGATTTAAGGGCCGCGTAAACCCGCCTGTCGGCTTTTATGTACGCGTAACGCGATGAAATATACAAGCGCTTGGACACTACTGCCGGCGCAAAGGCATCCCTTATTCCGGTCTTTGCCAACAGCTCTGCGTGATTTGATTTCAGTGTTGTTGATAATATACTCGAATATAAGCTACGCATGCTGCCATACTATATTATTTTAAGTATCATGTTGGTTTCTTACCTTTCAACAACTCCTGGAGAACCATGCTGCATCACTTCAGACAGGATCTAAAACAAACAAACATATGCATTAAAAACAATGGCTGGCACTACAAGCTCTGTTTTTGTTTGGTTACTTTGGGATACTAAGAGAAAAGTGGTTTAGCGATGTCTAATGTTCTAAAATTATTATATAAAAAAATGTTTCGAATAAATGTTAAATAAACAAATAAATTAATATATCACCACACAATTCACCCATTTCTGGGTGTGGCACTCTGCTCAAAGTAATTTATGATATATTTTTATGCGTGAAGTGCGGTTACCAGCCGTCAAATCACGCCTTCAAGGATGGTACTGGTTGAGGAGCCATAGGGGAAATTGTATGTGATGACAATTTTTAAAATTTAATTTCGAAAATTTGTTGGCAGTGAGGCTCGAACCGAGAATTTTATGATCCACAGTCCGATGCGTTACCACGGGGCTATTTACCCCATAGAGAAATGTGATATCTACCATATTTATTTGAAGTATTCTTTTATGATTTCAAGTTTGCATCTACAAAATAAATAAATTTTTATTATTATTCTAGCGTTAATACATTAACGTATGAGAAATTCATACTTTGAGTTCAATTTAAATTATCTTGATTTAAAAAAAAAATAAGTTCCGAAATGATTACTCATAAAATATGTATTTTAAGAGATACAGCCATAAAAATTTACAGAAAATGTATATAATATATGGAAATATGCTCAATAAAACAGATTTAAATTATCTTTTGCCATTTTTGAGATATAGGCACTGAAACATTTTTCCATAATTTTTTCTGAATTCTGTGCCATCTAAAATCGCTCATTTTTTCGAAAAGTAAGACTCATATATCGTTAAAAATAAATTTTTCATAAGTTTCAGGTCGATAATAACGCGATAGGGTACATGAATCAAAATTCTAGAGGATTAAAATTTTTGTTAAAATTTCAATACTAACCCCTTGGGATTTTGCCGATTTTAGGCTATTTTCAAACTTTTTCTCCTAACTTTATTTTATATTGAACGATTTGAATGAAACTTCCCACAGTTATATATTTTCATGCGCTGATTCTAATGGTCCAGTTTACAGCTTCGCATCTCTTATGGTTTTCGAGATATCGCTCCCGTAAATTTTTTGGTGGGGCCGATTTGGGAAAAATTCGAAAAAAATAAAAATTGTTGAAAATTTGTTTATAAGTTAATTAAAGCATGCAATTTTCAAAACTGGGGTTCGATTTTTTATATCTCGCTTAGTTTTTTAGATACGTCCCTTGAAAGTTGAGATTTTTGGCAATCTCATAGATTTTTGCCATTTTTCAGAATTTTTCCAATATTTTTTTTTATTGATGGAGCAAGTACGATAAAAATTATCTCAGTTGTTAGCTTAAGACTTGTTCTAAGTAGGAAAATTATACAATGATATATGACAAACCCAAGGATTAAATTTAAATAGGTTACAATATGTCAAACATACAAATTTATAAATTAGCATAATAATGTAATCTTTTCGTGTATGATAAAAAATAAACTTACAAGAATTATTTTAATTTAAACATAATTCCATTATTTAACACTCTTATTAAATACCTAATTATATTCTAATAATATTAATTAATTATGCACGTCTCAATAATTAGCTTAAAGAGTAAATGTACCATTTCCCATCCCTTTCAGTTTTAGTTTAGAGAAGTTGTGGAAACATATTCTGTAAAAATTAATACCAATTACGTTCCGCTGACGAACAGCGTAATGACGGCGCGATATGTGTTCGTAAACAGGGTGGCTCGTAAAGAACGACGCTGCATCACGAATATTAACTGCAACGGCGGCGGCGTCGGTGGCGTCGGTGGCGTCGGCGGTGCAGCGTATAAACACTAAATGGGTTCATTGTTTATGTGGCCTGCGAGCCCGGCTGCCATTACTTGTCATTATGCTTTGACTTAACATTAATTACGCGGCATTTGTTATTATTAATATTCCCGTAAGCGGCGCGCGGTGCGGTAATGACCCAACAGCGGTTTGATTAATTAATATGTTTGTGTAATTAATTCGACATGCATACATCGCCCGGACGAATTTTCCTGCCTGCTGTAATTATTTTACTCGCGCGGAATGCTTTTGTTTATTGTGTTGATTGCTGTGTAAATGTTATGTTATTTATTTTTATTGCATATTTACATTGTATTAATATTAATACGTATCAAGCTATATTTATTTAATAGGATAATTATTATTGTTATAATTGTTTATAATCCCCTGCAAATAAATCAAATTGGAAGCCATTTTGGTTACACTGAATGTTTCGCGTTTTACGTTTCGCTATATCCCATACTGTGAAGTAGCAACACTGTTAATATAATATACTGGAACGATAACTGATGCTGAAAATACGAGACTGAGGAAACAGCTAAGTTGTTGGGCTATTTGTCTTTTTTATAGCAACTGCTTTACAAACAAGTGTTAGACAAAGAAAGGTGACCTTACAACATTTATCTGTATCCTGTATTACTACAATCTAGTGGTTAGCACGAAATCTGACACACAATCTGCACCAAACATTCCACCACTTTCGTCTCGTGTACATTCATACATGCTCATCTACTCTTCACACTCGAAATCATTCGTTCACGCAAAAAACCACCAATCACATCTACACACTATATGTATACACTTATTTAGGTAAAATATGCAGTGAATTTCTATGCATATTTACGTTAATTTAACCTTTAACTTAAAGCCATAAAAATTGTATTCATTAACCCCCACATACTTGACATTTCACAAAATTAAAAATTCCCGGTTAATTAAACTCAGACAAACATATAAAGATATCACATAAAATGTATTTTAATATTAATAATAATTATATAAACGCCTGTCCAGTTCTCAATGAAAGTATTCATATAACTGTTAATTTATTTTGTTGCATTTGTGTAGAACATTGAGCTAAGAAATCTATAGAGAGCCTAACAGCAAAGTTTTGAAGCCATGCAAGGAAATAATTCATAATCTTTTTTCTTGTCTGGTTACCCTCGTAGTTTGTTCATTCTCAATGAAATTTCTTTACTCTTAAAATTATTAAATTCTATTTTAATAAGTGCATTTTCAGGTTACTTGAAATTAAATATTTTTCATTGTTGTAATCAGTACATTGTTGTAATCAATGTGCATGGTTGTAATCAGTCCATTGTTGTAATCAATACATTATTGGCATCAATACATTGACTGTTGTAATTAAGCGGGAGGTTATATGCTGGGGCCATCAAATTTTTTAAATTGTATTATTTATTCTGGGAGTAAAACTTTAAACCTCTTACTCCCTCTAGTATTATTCTGACCTCAATGATGCAGACCTCCTTCAAGGCAAAGTCCGCAAAGTGCAATTCAAGTAAGTCGCAAGTAATATCAAATCTCGGAGCGAAAACTACCAATAAATAATTAATTTTATGGTTTATGAAATGGCATGTACGTAAGCAAGTGTAATTATCCTGTAAATTGGTACCACTGTTTATATAATGTACTGGCAACACTGTTGCTGCTAACATGTCTATATGAGATGAGTGATATTTCACGCCAACTGCCTCTACTTGCAATTAAATACACATGTAATGATATGAAGATTTTTGAAACAGTTAGGGGTGAAGAGTTTTACCCACTGAAATTTAGTAATTCTAGAAGGCTCACTAACGTTGAAATGCGAGTCGAGAGAGACAGGCAATACATGGAAAACCTATCTTTGTCGTAGAGTCCGCTTAGAAAATTGATAAAAAATATAACATACAATAATTATTAAATAAAATGTTTAATATAAAAATTAAATAATACATTAATAAAAATAAATTTAAATATTTTGTATGTGAATTTAAAGGAATTTTCAAATAATTGAACAATATCCTTTTAAATATTATTTATCATTTTTGGATAAGACTGTGTACATGTTTTCACATAGTAACCGATCAACAAATGCATAGCAACCGCTCAACAAACTCATAACATCCATTATATAGTACGAATATAAATAAGTGGTAGACGAAGACGGATAACCCACGATGTATATCTGTCTCAGATCCGTTTTTCTCTTCCATAAAAGCCTATAAGTGCGCATTCCAGAATAGCTGTCAGTTTCAAATAAAATAAAATATTATTTCACCTGCACTAGAAAGTTCCTACAATTTTTCATGATATAATACGATATTAGGAGTAGGAACAGAACTTTTTATATATTTACGGCCGATGCGTCAGACTCAATTATAGGTGCTGCCACCAGTGGTATATGAAACAACTAAAATATTATTGTACACCGTACAATTATATTTATATAGTTGTATTAGTAAAAAAATGATTAACTTCTATGTCGTATATGCATATAAATATATGAATATAATAAAACGCTTTAAGAAAAATAAGTTTGCTTTTCTGTTTTGCACTCATTTACAGTATTCAATCCAGGAAAAATGATCATACAGTATTTGAATTTCTGTTAATATTCGAGGTAACCAACAATACAAATCAACAATCAATCTTTGTGAATTTGGCTGTTATATTTTTAAGAGAATTTAAAGTGAAATAAGTCCATTTAAATAATTAAGTGTGACAAATTAATTAGTACATAAATCAGTCTAGATACAGCAAGATAAAAATGAAAATTAAAATTAGATATATATCCCATCGTAGCAAACGAGCTCCTAATTTCATTTCATGCAACGAACATAACTTTATTTTAATTTCATCACTTTACTTTGAACGTAATCACCCTTTTAGGGTAGTTGGCATTTTATTGCTTTTATAAATTGCGCGGCTTAAACACCAGCTTTAACTTACATCGGCACTAAACTGCCTTTATATTGCCGTTCATAAATCTAGAGCAGAGCAAGGCGACGGGTTATTTAAATACCAATGATTAACAATGTTGGCGGCACGCTGCGAACCCTGAGGAATTGGTTTTGACACCAGACGGTAAAAACCGAATGGAAACAGTTGGTGGTGCACTAAAGTTTTTGTGTTCGTATCAATATTGAAAGCTAGCAAATCGATTCGACTGTTCGTAATTCGTTTTGTTGTTTTATTTTATTTGTGATTTTGCATATGTGCATAATTGCATTTTGTATACGGGGCTAACAGTGTGGAAGATGTCCGACTGGGCACTATTTAAAGAAAACAATAGCGTACTTATAAGTAAATCCAATGAAATATTACTCGAAATATTTTATAATCCTAAATGATTCGCGAAAGAAATCAAAGTAGCCAAAGTGCAAAGATTGAAAGTTTAATCTCTTTTCTGTTGTGGAAACAATGCAGAAACACTGACCACCACTATCAAGAAACGCTCATCCCTTCAAAAAATTGGGTTTTCAATTATGATACATGTTAACAAATGACATTTTTTCCTTTTTTTAACCGTTGTTTTATCAAAAAGTATAGGTTCGCAGATTTAAACGAAAATGTCAATATATAATTTTTCTTTAACGTGTTCTAATTCGTAGATGGTGAGAGGAAAAGAAAAATGTTTCAAACAATAGTTGTAGATAATAATAATTGAAACAATATTCTCATAACAAAAATTGTCATTTAACCATAATTTACTGCGATATTTCAAAATAACTTGATAGGGCTTCAAGTAAACTACCACTTCCAGTTTTTGGATTATCACCAAAAACTAATCAGCTCTTCCAAAGGGGATACAATTGATATACAGAATATCAAAATTATCATAATTGCGAATAATTAAATTTTTCTTTTATTGTTTAATAATTCAATTATCCACATCTTTGGGACCCACTTAAAAACAAAAACACAACTAGAAAACAAGTTCCCGTTCAAATTCATTTAAATGTCAATTCATTAAACGGCTAAGTATGTTAAGATTTTAAGTGCAAAATGGTTGAACAGTTCAACTAGAGCTCTAGAAGGATGTAGGTATTCTCGTCCGCCATTTTGGGTCCAAATGTCATAAATAAAACAAGTTATTGGAATCTAGTTACTTAAAAAAAAAACATTTAAAATTTGTATCTGTCAAATTTGGAAACATATTTCTTGAAATTCTGTAAAATACAACTACACAAATCATACGGTAATATATTATTAGAAAGTATTCTGTACAATTACCTGTTAGATATGGAATATAATAATTGAAGGAATGATATATCACAATTATTAATCAATATCAACTTCAAATTTGACAGAAAAGAATTAAAGTAACTGGATTCCAATAATTTGTTTTATTTATGACACTTGGACCCAAAATGGCGGATGAGAATACTCATTTATTCTAGTACCTTAGTTCAACTCCAGATTTGTTTTAACATAGATCTGTTTATTTACCTATATTTATTTTATTTTATGACTGCATTTGTGTACAATCTTCTTTTGTTTTTATATTTGTTTGTGTCCATGTAATATAGTTTTGTTAAACCCTAACTTAGCTCAGATGATAACAGCTGAAGCTGTCGAAACGTCGGCATAGTGTTTAATAAATAATTGACAACTAAACCGTTTTTGATTCTTCCAGTTGATTGGTGCACTTTTACAAATGAATTATAATAACTACCCCCATATTTTCAAAAATTTTCCCCCGAAAAATATACTGGCTACGGGCCTGGTTGTAGTACAGAAAGAATGAAGGTGTACCTGTCGAAAAATCGGTTGTATTTCATCACTTGTATGTTGTATTTTTGTAAATGGTTTTACTGCTAACAACTTTCTAAAATAATGCAAATAAATGCGCATTTAAAATTTATTGAGATTTAAATCTAACTAGATAAAAATATATTTAATGGTTCTTCTTCACAATTCATTTTTATGGTCATAGCTGCACAAGAAAATAAATTATTTCATTTACGTACAAATGAGGTTGCACAAAATTTATTGCACATCTTGTCATTAATGTTTATTTATGTATTTAATCTTCAATATCGTAATGCGAAACAAGAAATTCGCAATAAAAATGATTTACTACTGAAGGAGTCACCCATCCATGAACGATAGCAGTTTCGTAAAAAGCCGGTCCTGTACACAGCGATCGTAAAGTTGTCAGGCCAGGGCCGTTTTCGAATTTTCCACAACATAAAGCGCGTTAAGATTCGGGCTGCAACGCGGCGAAGAAAAGAAAGAGCCTTGAATTATGAAGTGTAAAAATAAGCGATATGTGGTTGATCCTTTTATTGGTCGCGCTGCTGTAAATTACGCGCCGGAGCAGATGCCTGGCGGTGGTGGCGACGCACGCCGGCCCACGGAAGAGTTACGAGCGAGGCGCGGACGCTAATGGCTCTCGGTCACGTGACGACGCCGACGAAATATCTACGTCTACGCATCTTTATCTTTCTGACATTTTCAACTACAGACGCAATCCACCCTCTAACCCCCCATTTATCATCTTTTTTGTACAAAAATATAAATATTTGTTTGTTGCAGCTTTACAATTTTATTTCTTGATTTTATATTTATATTTTATTGTCTTTTTACATTTTCATATAAATATCAGTTTTTGGAAAAGTTACTATTAATTGTACATATTATTGTTATTGTGATTATTTGTGTCACATATTGTTGTAACTAACATGAGGCTACATAAATATTATATTATAATTATTATTACAAATAAGTAACTCATTGGATATATAAAACTTGTGTCAAATAACATACATATATACACCACGTCAGTGGTGTAGTACAGGCCCAGAAACACATTCAACCAACAATCAATCTCATCTAAACATTACTGTCCTGATAGGAACTGCAGCTCCAAATAATAATTTATGTTTTGATCATACTATGAAATATTTTTCAGTGACTCTAAACTTAGAAAATTAATTAATATTTTGGCTACAGTCCGAAGAAGTATTTTATTTCATTCCTATCCTGACACACCACTTTCGCCCTGTCCGCGATTCATGTATGATCGTCTATTCTTCACACTCGGAATCATTCGTTCACGCAATAAACGATCAATATATTAGTTTCCCCAACATTTCATTCGACATTCACTCAAGATGTTCAAACCACCTCAACTGACTCACTCCCATTTTCTTAACATCATTTCTTGATCTCGCACTCACCATACAGCAATGTATTCCGGATACGATCACGTCTCGTATACCCACACTCTCCTCTCAAATATTTCATTTCATTGACAAATTTATTTTTAATGTTTTGACTTTCACCTCCTGAAGAAGACCCAAGTGGAGTAGAAACCGGTAGAGGTTGGAATAAAATTTTTAATTTGTGACTGAAATCCAGAAATTGTTTTTATTTCAATACAAATCACAGTCAAGAAGCGTACATATTATTTCATTTCATGCTTCTTCATCCACATCCAACATTCAGAACCATAAATCAATGTAGGCACTAATACACCATTATAAACACTCAAACGAGCATCTCTAGATACATTCACGTTTCGAGCAAATGTACCTAGAGCACCCTGCAGACACCCGCCTTTCAATCTCCCGGTCAATACGTCCATCCCTCTAAAACATACTACCCAAATATACAAATGAAAACATTGAAAATCAAATATATAAGATTTAATTTCTGTGCAATAAAATATTTTCGATGCAGTGTCGTAGCAGCCTTAACTGCTTTCAATTTACCAGAGTTCATTTTCTCCCACGAAGTAAGTTTTTGCGTGTAAGACAGTCGGTTGCACACACGTCTGGGTGGCACGCTGACATGTGCTGTCGTCGGACGTTCAAAGCAGCCCCGGTGCTGTGCCGACGTCGGGCGTCGGTAGTCATTTGTTACAATTAATGGAGTGCGGAATGGGCACGTTAATTTCGGCGGAGATTGTCGGGTCGCTGGCCGAGCTCGTGGTGGTGGCTGCTGCGGCTTAAGCTAAATGACACGTCAACTTCTATGACTGCGGTTGCTGTTGTCACCGGTCATACCTTATACTACATTGTGCGAGGTTGTTATTGACTGTATACACATATTTATTTTGTTCTTTGTCTGTTTGTCGTAGTTATTTTATGTATCAGCTAATGAAATTTCATTAAAATATATAACAAACTATTAATAAAGAAATTCTTATACATATTCAACTTTAAATATACAATATAGGTATTTTTTCCTGTCTCGAGCTTTTTTAATACGTAGCTCTCGCTATTGCTCGAGCTCAAACATTCTCGACTAGTAAATGTTACCTACATCTCTTGTAGCATTATAGTAATTAACGTATAAGAACACTAATGCAAGAGGTCAACAGTGTGCTGACATTATTGTCTGTTTAACGCCCGTGGTACGTTCAACGTTTAATTTCCGATCGATGTATTATTTTATAAAAGATTTTTATACTATCAAAGTGTTTTGTTAGAGAGATTAATCTATTTGCTTGCGAATACTAACTAGGTAACGCAATATTCTTATTTGTTTACCATTTCTAACTGCCAATAGAAGTCAGGGTTTGTGTATTATGTGTCCCATAGCAACAACGTATTTATAACGCCCTAGGGCGTTATTTAGTATATAACTTAACGGCCGGACATAAATAATTATTATTGTTTTGTTGTTTGTGTGGCATGGATTCCTTATTTTTGTATAATCAATAAATAATATTTTTTTATATTAACAGGGAATGAAATTGTATATTTGGGTAGTATGTATTCGAAGGATGGACGTATTATATGCAGGATGCAAGGTATTGGGTGCGTTGGGTACATTTGCTCGACCTGTGAATGTGCCTAGAGAGGCTCGATTGATTGTGTATAATGGTGTGTTAGTGCCTACAATGATGTATGGTTATGACCGGTGTGGTATATGAAACGTACGATTATAATGAGATTGAGAAAGGAGAGAAAGTGGTGTGTCTTTTAGAGTTCATAACATGGTTAAATATTTTCATATCTCATGGTTCTACTTATTGAACTACTATATTGTGTTCAAGATTGGTGCCATGTTGTTCATTTCAGTGAATCTTCAGGCAGCAATAGTGCCAGTAAATTTAAATATCTATTTAATTACAATGGCTCGGAAATACAAATACATTCAACGCTATTTGCTAGGCAGCGAAACATCAGAGAGTTCCCCACATCTATCATTCGCACAGGTTCCCGGTGTCTTTTCCAACTCGTTGCTTCCGCAGAGCTAACCGAATCGAGATCGCACTGAATGAATCTCAAAGCACGGCACACATGCGGCTTAAGTTTAACCTCTCGCGATTAATTACAGCTGAGCGCCGCGCCCGGAGACGAATAGCTCTTTTGACGGAGTTACATTGTCGGCCGTTGCTGTGTGCTGCTCGACCATGCGTGCCAGCCTCAGCAGCTGCTGCTGTGGACTTGCTTTACTATTCTTTAACTTGATTGGAGTTGTGGTAATGGTGTTTAAATTACCAGAGATTCTCAGAAGCGCTTTTGTAATTGTAGATAGCTTGTTGTGATGTCAAATGCAGGAATAATAGTTGCTAGATTGAAATGATAGCTGAATGGACGATGATACTCCAAACACTATGCTATAAGATTATACTACTCATTTATCTTTGAATTCATACAGCCTTACTATACATAATCATAGCATATATAATATAATATACCTCATACAGGACGTCTATCACTAAACCTTTTCCGGTAACTTCTATCTCTCCAATTATCTTCCTCCAAATTCCTTATTACACTGACTTCTCGTACATCCGTCGTGGTCTTCCTCTATTCTTCCTCTATTCCTTCGTTGTAATTCTTCTTTACGATAATTTAAATTTTTCTTTTATTGCTTAAAAATTACTGTCCACATGGTTGAGAGCCACTTAAAACAAAACAACCACCACAAGAAACAAGTTTTCGTTGAAATTAATGTAAATGTCAATTCATTAAACGTCAAAGTATGTTATGTGTAAACTCATTTATACTTTCAGTAACGAGGAATATATAGACATGATTTTGATTTTTTATGGAATAAATTTATAAAATAAGCTTCATTAATTAAATGGTTTCTGTAATAACATTTAAAATTAAAATAACAGCAAATTATCAGATTTCAAAGAAATATGTTTCTGTGGAAATAAGAAAATAATGATTTTACCTTCCTAATTATTTTCAGCGGTATTCAATAAGTGGGCGTTAATATAAAAGAATTTTAATTTGCTGTAACTTTTTGGTTGTAGAGTTTTCGTCATTGTGTTTCTAGCAGGAAAAGTGATATGTTTCCCGGACGATGGTGCACACCAGGAGTCCGGGAAGTTTACTTTTGCTACGTGGTACACATACTATTTTTTTTTTTTATCGATTTATATTCAAGACAACTAACAAGACATAAAAATATTGCGTATCCATGGTTTGTTTATTTATTTTCACAAGCGTTAAATTAATTTGAAAAGCTAAGTCGTACGGGAATACTTTGCCAGTGTCCGGAAAAAATTTTCCCGTATTATTTATCGTAACCTAAAAACGACACTAAAATACTGGATTATTGCACTTTGCGGATCGAAAACACCGGAAAAAAATCCGTTTTCGTCCGATCGAAAAAAAAAATATTATTTTGGTTACCCTCGCTCCATTTTTAGTATTTTCTGTACGTTATAAATCATCTTGTGTATGTACGGAATATAATATTGTGTAAATATGTATTTCGGTACTTTCAAACATTCAAACACAGTGTTTATATTCCTAGAATGGACAGGCATATTGATTACTATAAAATTTCTTTGTATTTCTAGGTTTTTTGTTACGTAGATACCATGTGTGTTGCTCGCCCGGTGCAAGCCCTTGTTACAACTACTAGCCGGTGCCCGATAGCTTTATGGTTGTCAAGTTAATTGTATTAGTATAGAGGGATTCGAACCTACGACATTTGTATCCTTACTACTGCGCTATCCTGTCGTTACATTACTATATAGAAATAATATTCGAATAGTTCATGCGCGATTTCAGAGTGTACTGTTAAAGAAACTGAAAGTGATGAGTATAAAAATGTTTGGAATATGCGGATTGAAATAAATCTGGTGAATCCAGATCTGCGCTCACATTGACGCAGCGGAGGGCGCTGTCGGACAGCCAGGATTTATGAATGCTTTTATCAAGCCACAGAGCATTCTAACCAGGCACTAGCGACATCTCTGCCACTGTTGAATCCAGCACGTGCGCTGTCACATTCTCCAGCGTCGGCGTCGGCGTCGGCAGCGGCAGTAGCGTCCCTATGATGTACGGCGCGTCGAGCTGCGCGGGATTGATGCCGGTCCTTTGTGAGCTGATGGGAAACCAAATCGCGCGCTTGCACTGAATTTATTGGGCTTTCCCAGCGCCGAAACTGTTCAATATGTCAGCGTCAACGGGAGAATAACTCAGTCGCCGGATCATCTCCAAGGCGTGTGATCTCCGAGACAGCGCAATCACTCTCTTTCGCTCGCTAACCGAACCGTTTTACGGCCCCAAGTTTTTTCACAACGACGCGACGACGCCTCCGCGACATGGATTTGTTTGTAGCTGCACACAAGATTTGACAATCCGCATTTTTATTATTGTTTAACTTGAGGATCAATACTTCTTACTCTTCTTCTACTATGACTATGACAATGGTTATTTACATATCAAATGCGGGAACCGAGTTCACGCAAGAGGTTTGTACAATATTTTTTTTATTGCTAATTGTCAGCGTTGCACTGAAAACATAAACATACACAATATTTCGCATGGCTGATCTAATCGTGTAGCCAGTAGCCTAGCATACCAGAGGTCGTGGGTTCGAATCCCACTGAAGAGCTTGGTCATTTGCGTTATTTGTAAAATTCATAATCATCCACTCATGAGGTGGCATATGACCTAAACTAACTAGTCTGTTTCCCATCGTCATATACAAAAATAATATATTTCATCTAATAGGCCAGAAAACAATTTATATATTGCTGATTTGATTTTGGTAGCAATTCATCAACCGGAAGTGGTAGTTTACTTGAAGTTCTATAAGGTATTTTTTCACGACCGGGAGAGAAACTAGGTTTCTATGATACCATAATCATGACAGAAACAGCCAATTTCAAATCTCCGGGAGATTTGTGCACTTTCTCTCCCGTTGTGAGGGAAAGTATTCAAATAATGTGAAAATGAACCAAATTAAACGAATTAAAGGTAACTAGCATAAATTAAATTTCAGTTCAAATAATTTTGAAATACATAAAAACCATCATAAATATTGGGGTCGTGAAAAATTAGTACATCGCAGGAGAGAAGTGTATTTTTCTCTTGTCGTATTGTAGCCCTCGCCTACGGCTCGTGCTTAAATATACTCCGCGAGAAAAAAATCATACACTTCTATTTGTTAATGTTATAATACATTAGTAAATATTTACTTAATTCACCAGTAAATTTAAATATAATAAACATGCAAATTTCTTATTTATGTTTCAGCAACTAATACTCGTATTGCATTATGGGTTATGTATTTTACTGCTGTCAAGAGCTGTCATATTAGAAAAATGCACTAAATTTATTATATCAAAATTAAATTTCATTTCATGTTCCATCATTTAAAAAAATTAATATTATGTTCCTATGTAAAGGGATGTTTGAAATACTGTACTTTTTTATTATAAATGTAATTTTTTAAATAATTGCTTTGAAATAGGAATATTTGCGCCAAAATTTCCCATTGCAGTCAAAGCGAAACAGCACATTATAATGTATGAGTGAAAAAAAATCTTTCTACAAAGCAGGCGTTCATTTTCAGCGGATTTTGTTTATAAAAATTAGGTTGCGTTAATAATAAACAATTTAAATAGATAGAAACAGCACGAAAGCATGAAAAAGGGGCTTGCGTAAAAAGCAAAGCAACGAGATTCCATGTGAGAATTGTAAGTTATGGGAGGCGCGACACGGACACGGCTCCGCAGCAGCAGCGGCCGCAGCGAGGTTTGATGGATGAAAGCAATAACCCTTTGCATCCCTGGCTCCAGTCGCAGGCAACGGGAGGCCGTCATCGCGTGTAATTACACATTTATCAGGGTTACGCTGAGTTACGTCGCGAGAACCGTATCATGTGAGCGTCTGCACTGTTGCATTGCTTTTACCATTTGCTAATTTGTGCGGAATTACTTACTGTCATATTGTGTTATGCATCATGCGAATTACACTTTTTAAGGAACATGAAATAGGAAATGTTTTGCTTTGTTTATATAGCAATAGTAGTAGATATTTATTTGTTATAGTTGTTTCTTCATTGTCGCAAGGTAATTTTATTTACTTATATTCGTAATACTATAAAACTGTTGCAGTATACAAATATATTAATCTGTTTCGATGTATTCTTTTTCATCTAATCAGTGTCTGCGTTTTCGTCGCGTATATCCATTGTGTAGATTTGTTATTTCTTAGGTCTTCTGTATAGTCTCTTCTTTCTCTTCTTAAGTGATTTTGTCTCAAAGACTCTTCTCTCTTCTCGCCCAGAATCGTATCATTTGGCCCAGGAAAAATGTATAATTCACCATATTTTAGAGCGTGCAAAATTTGTTAAAAAATATGAATATATGTTTGAAGATATGGAAAAAACAAACAGCTACAACACACGAAATAAAAATGATCTTGTCACTCAGCAAAGTAACTTAACGGTTGTTCAGCAAGTAGTACAAAATGCAATGATTAAAATATACAACAACATTCCTATAGAAATAAGTAACTTACCTATAACAAAATTTAAAAACACGTTTAAATCATTTTTGTTAACTGAAGCCTATTACTCTATAAATGAATATTTTGAAAACACTGTAAAATAATTATTTTAATTAATGTAATTGAATATGTATATTATTTTGACATTGTCTGCCACATTTACTGTTTGTATTTTCGTTTCAAGACAATAAACTAATATAATTATTTATATCTTAAATTCTATCATTTTCCTCCCATACATATGTAAGTAAGTAAGGTAGTTATTATGTATATGTTACTAATTGATTATACATATATTGGGAACAATTCATCAACAGTAACTGGTAGATTATTTGAAGGCTTATCAGGGTTTTTGGGCCTCTTAGTAAATAAATGAGATAGAGTAAGTAAATTTCATTGGAATCAAAAACATTACCATCTATATTTGATATATTTTGTTGCACTTTGTTTTCTTTATATATTTATAACATGAAAAAGTAGGTGAAGTAGCTCTTCACCAACTTCACCTGACCAGCATTCACTGTTGAGTATAACTATTTTTCCTTCGTAAGACCAGAACAATTTTTTTTAAGTTATTCTAAAAGTTTTAATTGAGCCAAATGATATGATTCTGGGCTCGAATATTCTGGATTATAAGTTGTTGATTTCTATATATCTTTTCTCGTCTTAACTGAATCTTCATATTTAGATCTCTCCGCATAATTTGTAACCAAGATTTCTTCGTGTTTTCTTTTCTTTTCTTGATATTTCTACCCAACATTCACATGCGAGACTTTTCCAAAGTGTTCTTATTAATTTCTCTTCATAATTGATTGTTCTACACCTGTCTGTGTCTCCATTTATTAGAATTTGTATCATATCATTATTAATTATATATATTTAATATTAACATATTTTCGTATTTCGTAATAGCCTAGACAAAAGTACTTGATTCAATTATCAGCTACACACTACAAACATCAGGAATACTTCACAGTAATTCCCCTGACAGGATCGATGTAAATAGTCCTGGCGGAATGACAAGGTAAATAAGACCTCTCCACCCTAATATTTCACTGGGTGTCGTGCCGATAGCGGCGCTGTGCCCGCTGCAGCGTGGCAATGCAACGGAAAACAACACGCCATTATTTAAATTGATCATAATCTAAATTGAGTATCATGCATTTATTGCGCAGATAGACGTTGGTTAATGTATCGTATCAAATGATGGTCCATAAATATCGCCTGTCACGTCCGCTCAAAGGTCTGCGATAGGCGAGGGGCGAGGGCGCGGGAAGCAAAATGATTCGATTAATATTTCAACACCCTACCCCAGATGATAATTCAATCATTGTGATAGAGATGGGTCGGTCTAATTATAAAGAACAGCGAAGGTTTTTTCAGGATTGATCAACTGTGAATAAATTGTTTGCACACAATGCACAACAATTTATTATCAAAAAAGACAAACTGATTAACTTAACATACAATGTGATAAATGAAGATTACTGTTCATATTATTTATTTGAGCTTCATCTACGTCAATTAATAAAATAATATAAAATAGATTTAGCCAACGTACCACACAAAATTTTTCAAAATTAATTTGATAGACAGTAAAAGAATTGATTTCCGATTTGTTAATTTAAACATGAATAAACTCATTGCTGGAGTACGCATCGTAATATGTCTTATATTTATCGGAATATGGCGATTTGCAATATTTTTCAAAATACGGAAATTTCCCCAAATATGACTTAAAATTGAAATTTTTTTTATTACATTTCTTTATAATACTCGGACCAGGAAACCCATTGCAGCAGAGCTCATCGTCATATCTCTAGTATTTTTCGAGATATGACAATTTTTTATATTTTCCGATGAGCAACTTTGAGGGGCTGGAACTCGAAAACTATACAAGATATCGAAAAATATCTCCAGTTTTGTGTTTTTCCTGCTATTTATCGTAAATTAAAAAATTTTTAAAATTTTGAAATTTTTTGAATTTTTTTTTTTCAAAATTTCGATTGGAGATATCTCGATAAATATGAAAGATACAGACTAGCAGTGTTCACCATTCTATTCAGCTCGACGAAATACATAAACCCTGAAAATTTCAAAAAATTCGGACAACCGGTTGAAATGTTAGAGCAAAAACTCTGGAAATGGCAAAATTGAGGCCAAACGTCAAGGGGTACCTATTGACTTTCAGGACAAAAAACGCCATTTTCAGGCTTTTTGCTCTAACTTTCCATCCTGTAAAGCGATTTTTATGAAACTTTGCATACTTATGTATTTCGACGAGCTGAATCGATTGGCGAACACTGAAAATCTGTATCTTTAATATTTGTCGAGTTATCGCCGATCGAAATTTTGAAATAAATACAAAAAAATTTCAAAATTTTAAAATTTTGCTAATTCGTTATATAAGGCAACAGAAACGCTAAACTGAAGAGAATTTTTAGATATCTCGTGTAGTTTTTGAATTACAGGCCCTTAAAGTTGCATTTCGAAAAATACCAAAAATCGACGTATCTCGAAAAATATTAGAGATCTGACGATGCGCTCTGCTACAATGGGTTTCTTAACGATTATATTATAAAGAAATGTAATAAAAAAATATTACAATTTTAAGTGAGGATATTCCGTGAGTTTCAATTTTTTCTGTGAATCTGTATTGAATGATTAATAATTACAGTTTCTGTTATTTATTTGTTCCCATAGCAACTAAAATTAGTTTATTAAACATATAATTCAGTTTTGTCAAAAGAAGCAAACAAAATCTGGTGTGGGCAACACACTACTTTCTTATACAAATAAAACCAACTGAACACGTATGACTTGTTCCTTGCGTATGACTATTAAAATCTGTAGTAAATTCATAAACAAAACCAATTTTTCGGAAAATCGCTACAGTCCCGCGCAAAATTTTTTGAAAAATTAATGTAATTGTATTCACATGAATGGGTTATGCCTCTAATTCACGTGTGCTAAACAATACTTTACCCCACAAATATTTAAAAACATACAAATACGTTTGCAATAATTTTTTTACTCAAAATCAAAGGAGAAGAATAGATCAAATTTGTTTGTTTCTATAATTTTGATAACAGTCTAGTAACAGTTTTTTCATGGAGTAAAATATCGGTATCAGTGGCGTAGATAAAAACCTATTATCATGTCTTTGTAGCATTTCAATAACTACTTAATTCGTTTTCTGCTATAGCCACTCTTTTAGGAGAGGGCACATAAAAGCATCTCAGGTGTATTAGGCTCGTTCTGATCAAGATTCCCAAGTCGCTGGTGTTTGATACCTGATCCGTGCGCTGGTCAAAGAGAAAAATCCCAAACTACACTCATTAGCACCAAACCAGGCTCGCAGGCCACTCTAAATTAATTACAATCAGATCCATTGTTCCTCGTGCTCGCGGTCGCGGTCGCGCTGTTATCTTATTATCTGTGAACGTCGTAAGCATCGTATTCTAATTGGTCCGTGTCGTGTCCCATGCCTCGATATCGTGCAGAGCCACGGAGAGTGTGAGCAGAGTGTTCCAGCAGCTCGTTACGCCGTTTTACATGTCTTGGCTTTTTATCAGCTTGTTAATCACCCGGCCAACGAGTACACGGCTCCTTAATTACGAGGAGCTCGAGCTGCGAGATGCCCACTCGACCAGCGGCGGCTGCACTTCTTTTTGATTCAAGAAACGGTTAATTGTGCTGCCTTTTTCTTCTTAGCTTAGATGCTTAGTGTTTTTAAATTAAATGTCCATGTGATTTTTATTCTTGCTCTGAAGTAGATGTTCCGCGAACTTCACTATCTAACATACTAGCACAAAAATTATTTTGTGAACATGTCGATGTACTATTGTACAAACAATGTAACTTGACTAGCAGAAGGAATGCAGTTTCGTCCACTACTCCTATGATGTGTTTTATTCAAACTATGCTGTACAGTATGAAAAATGAAATAATGATTTTACAAACTTTTGTTACTTAATACAAAGCATAATCATGCCGAACCGACATCTTTAATAGACTATACTTTTTTAATAATTCCGGTTTTTTAAAAATATTTATAACATATATTTTCTATCTGTATATGTCATACCTGACATTGTTGTATTTTTTTTTGTACATAGTAAATAATTTTTATCCAACACCTCTCAATAAATGCTCTATAATTATGACGATTTTAAACAAGAAAAGTAACAGATTACCCACTAGTGGGTATAATTTTGAGAAAAGTCACTAGTGAGTATTTTTTTATTTATAACAATAATAATAATACACAACACCTTGGTAACTAATTCAATTAACATTTTAATTTAGAAAATTTAAAACATATGTCACTGTCAAATAATATTTCTGTAATAAATTTTTAATTTATTAAGAGGTGTTGGATAAAACGTTATATTTCACACGTGGGCAAAGTGGAATTACCCACTCGATAAAATTATCATTTCTCTCATGGGTAATTCCTTACTTTGCCCACTTGTAAAGTAAATAACTATTTTTTGTTCTATAACGTACATTTAAATTGAATATTTCCTGTAGCGACTATAGTTTTTATAACTTTTTCCTTAACGCAGAGAAATTTTAAATTACTTAAACTCGCAAAATTACATTGTTCGGCCTTCAAACTGGAAGATTCTTCGTATTTTGAATTTATCAAATTTAGCTTAAAACTAAAGCAAAATACTAACAAGTAGCAGTTGGACTTGGATGAAGGAAGCAGGCTTATTTTCAGATAAGTTCCATTAAAATGGAGTACTGTAAATCGAGTTTGTTAAGGATGAGTTGTATAGACTTAGGGTTTGTTTGTGAAAAGGGCAAGCGAAGCAAACTTACAAGTAAATTCCACATTCACGATGAAGTACAAGTTATGTTCATGTGGAATTTATCTGTGGATAAACTTGCTTCTACGTTCCACGTTAAACGAAAAAAGTTTTCAAAGTAATTCTAGTTCGAGCCCTATTAGTTAGTATTTTTCCAATTAGTTATTCGCAAAATGTGACAGAAAAATTGTACGGCCCTTAATAAAGCCACATTAGCTACCTACTTAAAAGAAATATATATTTGGTAACATCGAATCAAACAATTGTTTAACGTTAAAAGTTAAATGAATTGAAGAAACAGAAGGTGGCTAAGTAAAACCGAAACCATACTGATTAATAAATGAAAACCATAGCAGTTAAGGGTTAAAACTAATAAAATGCGTCCATAATTTCCTCAACTTCGAAGTTCCAATCGCAGCGCTGTGCACTCCATGCATCACTGTTATCGGAAAGCGAAGCTAATCCACCCGCCCCAATCTGTTCGGGCTCCGTTCGACGTCCGCGTCCCGACGCCAGGGTGTTTGTATACGGTACGTGTATTTGTGATGTCGATAGCTGAGGAGTAATTGCTTACACCTGGTTAACTGGATGTTGTGTTTAATGGACTGGAGGAGTTTAGCAGTGGCATAAGGTGAATATTGGTTGGAAATCGATTAGGATTCTCATGATATGTTCGTTGCTCGATTGATTATCGAAAGAGCCTTCTTTTTAACATACATTTTTGTTTTGTTTTACTACGCTGGTACTAAGAGTAGATGACATTTACTTTCATTTTAATACTTCTAATCTCAGAATAATAGTATATTGTACAACAAGTACATATTCCACACGAGCAAAAAGTTTGTCGTCCGAGACGAAGGAGACGGTTTGCGAGTGTGGGATATGCCATTCCGTTACAAGTTGTAGAATGTTTGTAGACTACTTTCTATAACAATATTTTGGAAATTATACAAAAAATATAAATACAAAAATGTTGAAAACGTCAAACTCAAATAAATACAATTAAAACAAACAGACGTAACCATAGTAGTTGTAGAATGTGTAGTTTCCAAAACAGTGTTATAGAAAATAATTTTTCGGTATCTTTCCCAAACTTGTTGCCATTTGGCAATAGCCACACAAGCCCTACGGGCTTTCGTGGTTATTGCCTGGCAACAAGTTTTCGAAAGATCTGTCAAATTAGTTTTAATATATTCTCACTCTCTTGTTATACTATTATTGATAAATTTATTCTCTATTTTCTCTGAGGTTGGAAATATCAAATATCGACCCTTAATAAATAAGTTTTTATTTAATAGTGGTATGGGCATACTAGATTCGTTTTAATAGTATAACGGATTAATTTTATAAAACTTTTTCGTACTTGCCATTCCAAAAACTCGCCCGTGTCGTTTTCTGAATTTTGTTCTTAAATAAAGTATTATAGTATTTTAAGCTACAACCAATAGAGTTGATATATGTTTCGCATTTAAATAAATTTTGGAGTGTGTAGCAAAAATACTTAACACGTCTATTTTATTGCTTACACGTGCTCTGTGCATACCATTAGCCGAGAAAAATGTAAAGAAATGTACATGAATCTTCAGCGTTCTTAACTGCTCGTATAGCCACTAATGACAGACAAACGAGCTGCCTCAGTAACAAGGCATAAATATTTCAGCGGGAACATGCAGCCTGTCGCGGTGGCACAATCGTCACCTCATGAACGCGTCGTCGCCGCCATACACCACGGCGGCGGCGACGGCGGCACACGAGCACAGCAAGGAGTGATTTGTGCACCCGGCATCTTGGCAGACGTCGGGGTGGCCACCGACAAAAAATACCCACGCTGACTTGTAAAATTAGACGCGCTTGTCAAATTCTAATTTGGTTTTGACCAAAAATAATTGATCAGACTGTCAATGTACTACTTTACCTTGGAAATGCATGATTTTTTATGGAATTAATCAATGAATCGTTCTACCAGAAGCTTATCACTATTTTTTAGAACAGCCTGTATAAATGTAATAATTGTATACTAAGGCCGCGAAATCATTCGCTTGCGGACGAGGCAGGGCATCACGAGGGCGATAAAAGATTTCGCGAACTAGGTGTACACACTATTTTTTGATATTAATTATACATTTTTTTAAACAGTTTTATTGTAAAATAGAAAGTGGATATGGGATTGATATTTGATAATCAAAACAATTAGTTTTGAAAAAACAATCATTTTGGATTTCGCGGTCGTTACCATAAAAACAGACGAGAAAATCAATTTCGCGCACTGTATTGCGGCTGATAAATGCTTATTTCACGACCAGTTGTATAGAAATATTTTTTATCCAACACTCGATAAAATTATCATACTCAGGCTTCGGTTTCGTGTGCTAAAATTTCTCTCGTGGGTAATTCCTTACTTTGCCCACTTGTAAAGTAAATAACTATTACTTGTTACTCACTTGTAAACACCATTTTTCCAAGCCCTCTATTGCTTTAAAACTGAATCTTTACAAGTTCGTAATTGACAGCTGCATTGTAAAAAATTTTCAAGTTAGTAAACAAGATAAACAATGCTTAAGGCTTAGTGTAAATTACTTTTACTTGTTAGTCACTTGTAAACACCATTTTCTCAATCCCTCTATTACCTTTAAAAATTAATTTTTACAAGTTACTAATTGACAGCTGCATTAGTTAGTAAACAAGGTAAACAGTGCACGCTGCCACAGTAATGTTTACAAGGCTTATGAGAAATCATTCAAAATAATTTTTGATAAAACAGTTGTATGTGACAGGATAATTTTTTAATTTTTATTTTGATTTACAAATGAGTAATAATGTAACAGTTATTTACGTTACAAGAAAGGTACAACAGTTTTTACTGCTGAATGGTAAATGGCGAGCGAGTCGATTAGGCGAGCCTGTCACCTCCTTGAAGCAGTGAAACAGTTACCTTGCATGTATTGTACATTTGTAAATAAAAATAAAAATTTTAATAATCTTTCAACGAATCTGTAACTTCTAACAATTTGATCTCGACTAATTTCCATCAGTTACATCCCAACAAGGTTCAGCCAATCCTCCCGTAAACGAACTTAAAAAATAAATCACTAAATCCGGGTATCTCGGCTCGTAGCTCTTAGCGAAGAACACGCGAAGTAAACACGGGCCACGACTTGGGGGTGGCAGCGGCGGCGGCGGCGGCGCAGATAAATCACTGGCGCGGCCGATTAATGGGCGAACAAATGCTTTCGGACGGCGCGCGTCACTGCGTCAGCCCCCGGCGCCGTGATTTACACGGCGACGCGAGGCGATGGCGATGGCCACGCATCACTCACGGGGCAGAGACTTGGCGACCCCCACACAACACCACCTGACGAGCTCGTTCAAGCTCTGTGGAAATGACTCAACTCGAACTAACACAAATTTATAATTATTGGCTGTTTGAGAAGAGAAGTATTTTAGCAATGTATAATGTGTATCACACAAAATTTATCTACCTTCTTTTATTTACATTTGTTTCATATTATTATTTTTTTTTTTTTGTTAAAACTAGTACATTTTGTATTTTTATATTGTTAATACAGTGTTATTTTGTAATTGGGACATTACGTCCTGTTGAATAACCTAAATAAAATAAAATAAAAAAAATAATGTTCTATAATTATTACAAAGAAATATATTATTACAACTTTTATTTGAAGTATTATTTATATAAAATAATTTTAGAACATTGTACAGCGATAAAACACTTCTCTTAGAATAGGTACTTAAATCACCAGGCAACCAAATTTTTCCATAACCAAAATAATTTACAATTGTCTATGCTTAAATGGGATATTTTTAGGTAATATTTCTTGTTTTAAATATTTTTGCAAATGCGCTTCTGTTTTTAGGAAGTCTTAAGTTAATTTCTTATGCAAAAATCCTAAATTGTCACGTTGACAAAACAAATTAATAAAAAAATAAAATTGAAATATACCATTCTTCACTAAGATATTAAATTGTTATTTTCTTATAACAAACATTATTCATGGGATCTCAGGTCAATAATGGACAAATACATGAAACTATAAATGTTCAAACTACACCGAACCGTGATTAACCCGTTTTAAAAATAGATCTATGCGGGTACATAAGATATCCATTTTGGTCACAAAAGGGTTAAATAATAATTATGATTTTTTTCAAATGATATTAGATTATTCTGCAGTTTACACCAACAAAATAATCGACAATCGTTTATTCTTTAAATACCAAATATAAAGTTGCAGTTAATGACAATTCCATATATCTTATAATACACTACGTCGTAAGAACTGTAGGCGGTTTAGATTAATTAAAGGTTCTTGTGTTCAAGACTTGATTGTTGTTATTGATCATTATTAATTTATTGATATGTACAATTAATTATACAATTATTATCATTTGCTAAATATAACTACATACGGGGTGGTTTTCTAGCAGAATATATAGGGTATGTATCATTACCATAGTCATAGTACACTCAAAGTGATTAACGCGTAAAAAAGGGATACTTTACATGGGTTATTAATAACAGTTAATCATAACACAAAAAAAAATGAAAGTTTAACTCTTGGATAATATATTGGGTCAACCTGACCCACAAAAAATTTTATACCTTGAGAGCTTCCATATATATATTTTTAACTTAAAATATTAAAAAATAAAAAAAAGTAATTTTTTAAAAAACTTTTTTTTTCGCGATTTTTTTTAACTTTGTAAAATACATCAACAATTATAAAATTTTGCATAAATCTTTTCTATCGGACCTTAAGTATACCTCAGAATTTTTTTAGATGAATCTATCCAGTTATTGCAGAATGGTAGACTATCAAAAAAATTATTGGGTCAGATTAACCCAGAGTATTCTCTGTGGTCGAAAAAATAGGTGTGTTCTCGGAGGGTTAAACAAATAAGAAATTATTTGTGATTACTAAAACGAACACTTTAATACATTGATGTCAATCAGTTTAATCATGATTTTAACTGTAACTATGGTAATGGCACATTTTTTTACGTGAACATTTTTTGACAGATCAGATTGGCTACAATTTTTATATGAAACTTTTGCACCGTTTTAAAATTAAACATTTTGGGGCAATTATGTGGTGCCCCCATCAAATTCTAATGACATTTTCAAACTTAATATTTAGACCTTGGACAGTCTTTCATAAGCTGACAATAACAAAAATGAATGCGCCCTACACGTCTTTAGTTGCCCTTGTATGGCTCGCACGCTGCTGGCATACACATACGAAATATCACAATAATAATGACGTCTGCTTGGCAGCGAGCGCGTGAACACAGTTTCACCGCTGCCGTCACCCGCTGACCCCAATCCGGGGCCCGGATGATTTATGTGCAGCGAATACAATTGAAAGCCGAGGCTAATTTATATTTATCACTTCAATTAACAGCGTTTTGTAGTCAGCAGCAAGGAGTCGGCTTATGACAGCTCCGCGAGGGGCCGCAAAAACTATCCTTAATACAGGTTTAATATGGCCTCAACAAAGCTTTATAAATGGTGCGCAAAAAGCGCCACAATCGCTGCCACGCATGCCTTGACATTTGTTGAATTGCTTCACGGGGAAGATGGACAAAAAATTGATACGCTACAATGAAAAATATGTCTCTTTATGACGGACGATTGTGTTTATATTTGTATAATAAATATGGGTACCAGCCGTTGAATATTTTTAAAGATTTGTCTTGTAATTAATTATAACACAGCTTTAACGTTCCTATATTTTTTCACACGCTTCAAGAGTAATGTACCAAATGAGGTTTACTCTAACATGAATTTCACGGTACATCTCTTTCTCTTTAATGTGCATGTTTTCAAATTATATGCAAATACTTATTTAACATAACAAGAATAACGTAAATATGTCTTTAACAGTTTCTAGAACACGAAAATAGCATTTCATTTCCCATGAAAAAAAATCTGATGTACCTGCACATAACCTCCCGCCCAATACAACTCTTAAACGGTATAAAATAGTATTTGATGATACAGAAAAATACCTTCTTATTTGTTTATTTTCTATTTATATGTAAGAAATTTAATTTTCTCTCATAGAATGCAAGATTTATGAAATTTAATTTCTTTATATTTTATTATCTCTAAATCTAATGAAAATTAATAAAATTAGTGTGGCTGAACCTCGCCGTTGACTGGCATCAATAAAAAATCTTATTATTATTACTATTAAAACACAGCAAAATTTCCTTGCGTGTGAAGAAAAGAAGATAAATTATCTTATCAACCAAGTGATGAAAAATTGTCATCAATGTACAATTAGCACACGAGTGATCAGTTTTAGAAAGTCAATATGTCAACTATCCCAAGGTAAACCTGTAATTAATTTATCACTCGTAGTCAAACCCAATGTTAAAGGCATAATTAATTAACACATAATTACAGTGGGCATTTGTAAGATTACCGATTAATGTCACAATAATTGAATCAATCAACAGAGATCGTGAAACGATGCGGTAGGTACGACTTAGTATTCTTCTAGTTCTTTTCAACCCGCTTCAGTAAGTATACCACTAACGCCATGCTAGAGCATACTGTAGACCTCTTCTAAATCAAATATCAAGTTGATACGCCTTCCTTGTCTTGATAGACTATCTTGATATCTTCTTAACAGATTGTCATGAATGTTACCTAGAAGAATATAGTTGAAATTGTTATGCGTATCAAGTTAGTCCGAAATGTTGTTACATTCTTAAAACGCTAATATATTTAATTGTTAATAATATATCTGTACAAAGATATTCAGTAAATTTAATTGATAGAAGATTAAAATGACATGACGTAAATATATATTGTGCCGTCAAAGATTGGAGGAACTTTTATAGTGCAGGTGAAATAATATTTTTAGATTTAATCTCATTTGCGATTCAAATTTACCTCAGTACACTGTTACTGCCAATATGGCCGCTCGGCTCAAGGTTATCGGTCGATGCAACATAAAATTCAACAATGCCGAAAGAGAGTATCGTTAATATATAAATTCTTAAACTGTACTAATACTTTGGAGATAAAGTAAATACTAAATCCTCTAGATATACTATTTATATCGGTCCGATAAATCTAGAGGGTTGTGACGTTTTAAATGTTTAACCGCACTGCACTAATTTTACGGATAGTTTTTGCAACATTTGTCTTTGAATGTATTTTGTACTTAGTCTGCGGATTTCTTCTTTAACGGAAGGCATTTAAAGATCTTGTACAATAATCCAGTTGGAGATAAACCATGAAGTATTTACAATCATGCGAAGGATTTCTGATTGAAATCTTTTGATGATTTCGATGTCGGAAATACTTGCTGACCCCTAATGTATGTGACAGTTGTCTAAATCGAAATAAGGTTTGTTCCAAGTGGTCATTTCTGACAAATTTGTGACATGTTTGTGACAATTTCACTGCGCCTGAGAAAAATGTAAACAAGATAACTTTGAAACATAAGCTACATTTCTTTTTTACCTCCCGCCTACCTCTAGGTAAGGGAGGTATTGTTTTTGGTCAAAAAATTGGGTAGTGAGTTTTCAATGAATAAGCACGTTTTAGGGTCCCTACAATACGATTTTACTATTTTCGCGATGATGTCTGTATATATGTATGTATGTATGTGTGTGTGTAGTCTGTGGCAATTTTTTCGTCTCGCATAACTCAAATACTATAATACCAAAAAATACAATTTTGTGAATTATTGCTTCTTATATTTAAATGAAGAGCTGATTAGATTTTGGATAAAATTGGTCAACCGGAAGTAGCAGTTTACTTGAAGCCCTTAACAGTTTTTCGTGAAAAACACGGTTAAATTTCCTTTTTCAACAATTTATGTTATTTTGAAAGTTGAAGAATATTTAATTTTACATGGTTTTTGATTACACTAATTTTATTAATTTTCATTAGGTTTAGAGATAATAAAATATAAAGAAATTAGATTTCACAAATCTTGCATTCCTAGTACACCATGGAAATATTTAAAAATTTTCAATTTTTTACGAAATGTGACACATGTCATTATGATTGTGAAGCTGTTTTCTTAGTGAAATATATGTCAAAAAATTAAATAAATATACGAAAGAAAATTAAAATTCTCAAATATAAATAGAAAATATACAAATAAGAAGGTATGTTTCTGTATCATCAAATACTATTTTGTACCGTTTAAGAGTAGTATTGGGCGGGAGGTTATGTGCTGGCCACATCAGATTTTTTTGTAGCAAAAATGTATGAATTTCTTTATTTATATGTATATTTAAGGTTAGCTGTCACAACAAAAAATGAGCATGCACATGCGCTCCATTCCATTATTTAATTTGTTTACATTTTTCGCAGGCGCAGTGAAATTGTCACAAACATGTCACAAACTTGTCAGAAATGACCACTTGGAACAAACCTAATGACAAAAAAGAAAAGTGAGTCCTGCGCTAGGTATCGCAGCAATGTGCAAAGTCCGAGCTCTTGACGTCACAAAGGTGCAGTTGTGCAGTTTCCTTGCATTCGTGTCGTAAAAATACGTCGTCGTTTGAAACTCATGTTTACCTTATTGAGTGATTATAGTAAGGCAATGATCTGAACGATTGGTGCTATGACAGCGTAGCGTCGGCATGTTTATGGCGCAATTATAGAAATGAGTTGATTTAATCGCCCAATGATTAGTTGCTTCATTATTTCCAGTAATCAGTTTCTGTAAAATACTGCCCAGCAGAATTGTGCAATTAAAACTACAATTTATTTGCAGCGGTTTGATTTTATTGCGGGAAACGTTACGTGGATATCTTGTACGTTTGTCCGCGTACTTGACACACGGTTATGGCTTCGCACACATTGACACATACGCACTATCAGGGTGTATGTGCTGTGTCGACGTGGACCACGGCAGCTATGACATTTTTGTTACCCAAATCATTACACTGCGTTTTACACCGCGTCACCAATGTTGTTATAATTATTTCATAATGAGCAAAGAATATACAGGACTGTAGCCAGTATAGATGGTATTTTATTTTTGACAAACATCGACGTTTCGTTACCTATTGCTACTTCCTCAGGATGACGTTTTAAAAATTAAACTGACTCTGATACCAAAATCATGGCAAAAACAATGGGAGATTTATGCACTTTCTCTTTCGCCGGCATTAGTTGTGAAAAATGAACAAAATACTACAAATCATAGCCGGTACCACTGCCTCTAAAGCAGTTGGTGGATTACAATACGCTGATGAGTTCGTATTTACCGATTGATTGGATTAGCCGGTCTCTAAGACTTAATAACTTAGTTATTATACAAAAACTGAATTTTATGAAATATTCACAATATTTTTTTATTTTAAACCATGTGTAACTATAATAATCATAATAACCATTATAAATATTAGGATCGTTAAAAAAATAGTATATACACCACAGGAGAGAAATGTATTTTTCCTCTTGGTATTGTAGTCATCGCCTACGACTCGTGCTTTAATTTTACTCCACGAGAAAAAATCATACACTTCTCTTGCGTAATGTATAATATTTTATTTTATTTTAGTCCGATCAAATTATTCTAAGAGCTATCAGATGAAAATTAAACTAAACTAATCGATATTGTCATCCATTTATAATTTGTCGCTGGGTACAGAGTTGTTCCAATCAAAAGCACCCAAAAGTCAAGTATAATTTGAGGATATATATGTCTTTATGTCATAAAATAATTTTATCCAACACCTCTCAATAAATGCTCCATAACTATGGCGATTTTAAACAAGGAAAGTAACAGATTACCCACTAGTGGGTATAATTTTGAGAAAATCCGCTAGTGAGTATTTTTTTATTTATAACAATAATAATAACACACACCACCTTGGTAACCACTTCGATTGACATTTTAATTTCAAATATTTAAAGCATATGTCACTGTCAAATAACATTTCTATAATAAATTTTGCTTTATTAAGAGTTGTTGGATAAAACATAATACTTCACACGTGGACAAAGTGGAATTACCCTCTCGATAAAATTATCACACTCAGCCTTTGGCTTCGTGTGCTAAAATTTCTCTCGTGGGTAATTCCTTACTTTGCTCACTTGTCAAGTAAATAACTATTATTCTTTATTACGAAGATGGACAGCGGACTAACTACTATGGATATAAGCCACCTCATTAGTAGATGATTATGAATTTATGTGACCATCACAAACGATCATACTCTTTACTCTTCAGTAGGTTTCGAACCCACGACCTCTAGCGTTCTAGGCTAATGCGCCATCGAAATCGCCACCCATTTTATTAAATTATTGTATGTCACCCGTTAAGTTTGTTTCATTATTTGTAAATTTTCTTTCCGGTTATACCAAGTAAGTTGACTTATTATTAAGAGACTTAAAGTTAGATTTTCTTTCAATTGTTTTGGGGTAATTATATAGTCGTAGTTCGGTGAAGAAGTGTACGTGGAATAAATAAGAATAGTTGAGGGCCACTTGAAAGCTTTAGATAATCTGTGTGCAAGAAGAAAAAGGGTGAAGATTTAGTTGAATCCGAGCCTGGTCCGCGCGCCACCCAAGCTGCTGGCGACCACGCCATTTCTTTATTGTGACGTCCAGAACACTGTTAGTTGTTTTTTGTTGGCGGAGCGAATGAAACATGTTTTGAATTGAAATGGCCGGATTATAAACCTGACTGGTTCGCATGCATAATGGCTTGTAACGAGTATTATGTGCATATCACGTGCGTTTCTATCACTCTGTAATTTTTACTGCCGCTGCATCTCGTTGTGGCGACTTCGCAGCCTCGCGCCCGTATTACACTTCGATAAAACAGATTTGCGCCGAGCTGCAGCTTCTTATTACGGCGACGTACCCGCTCTGCGCTACTTGCAACTCGTAACACGGAAATATTATCTTTAACTGTGACATGTGTCGCCCGACATGAGAACACAAACTTGTGAAATGTGCCATAACACCGCTATGTTCTACACGATGCTTGTTTCATTTGTGTTAAGACATTTTATGCTTTCTACCATCATGCATTTTGCTATTGATTTTTCTATTTCTATCACGAGATAAAAGATTCAAAAAACTTTGTTACGTCACAACTGCTAACTATTTCTTTAGGTTATACATAAAATAAAAAATAAATTACCGGCTCTAACTGTAGCTAAGAACCATCTAAGTGACATCAGAAGTATAAAAAATTTATTATTTTTTTAATGACTGACCTTTCGCTGGTTGAAGTAGGCTTGGACTGGGGATCCTGTTGCCAGCTCCGAAGACGATGTCCAGGTATCACTACACCATACACTAACACTGATTCAAATAACTGGCACTCTGTAACATACAGAAACAGAAAAAAATATTAGGTTAGTTTACATAAAGTATAAATAAATATATCATGACATTTACCCATTTCTGGGTGTGGCACTCTGCTTAAAGCAGATCTCGAAATTACGATATATTTTAAGCGCGCGAAGTGCGGTTACCAGCCGTCAAATCACGGCCTCCAAGAATACTAATGGTGGAGGAGCCACAGGGGTAATTTTGTGTGGCGAAAATATTCAAAATTTAATTTCGATGAAAAACATCAACATAAAAATATACGACCGTTGCTTGGTGATCCACATCACGTCTTTAAAATAACAGTGAATTATGGATTTCTGCCTATGTGATTGGTCGAGTTGAGTGAATTATGGGTACTATAATTAAACGAAAAAATTGAAATAATGGGGATATTTTATACAAGAGTAGATAAATATATAAATAAATAATAAGCCGATTTCGGTGGCTTAGTGGCTATGTCACTAGCTTAGCACACCATAGGTCGTGGGTTCGAATCCCACTGAAGAGTATGGTCGTATGTATTCTCATAATTTCATAATCATCCATTCATGAGGAGCTTATAACCATACTAGTTAGACCGCTTCCAATATTCTTAATAAAAAAGAAAATAAATAAATAATAATAAAAAAAATATTACATGGTTTTCATTACAGAATGCGAAACAAAATAATTCATCTTAATCAACCAAAAAATCTGCTTTGGCAATGGCAGAATCATAAAGAGAAGCTATGGAAATATATCAGTGAATCGGAATGAAGCCCCGCTACGAGTTGAGTTGAACTAGATATGGCTTCTTCTGTTTTATAAAACAAAATTTCTTGTCACTTAGTTACTGTTTTATTTACTTGTTTATGTTGTATTCTTGTTTTCCTGGCGAAGAATTACATAAATCGAAACGTTTAATACTAAAATTTTAGAGACTTAAAACTAAAATTCTTTTCATTTATTACTGTGAGTTCTGAAGCTTAACAAATTAATTATCCTTCGTGAAAAATGTTCATATTCTCCTCGTGCTCATCCTGGAGGATTCCGGCCGTAAAGTTCCATTAACAACACCAGGATTCAGCAGACAGCAGCAAATTCACGCGCGTACACAGAAGTATCATTCGGTCAGCAGTAACTCAATCGGGGGTGAATATTACACATCTAAGCGCGAAAGGAATAAATTCCGGGCGTTCAATAAGGCTCTGGGGGCGCGGGCTTAACAGGACGGTTGTCGGGGGCGCTGGCACGTTATTGAGAACATAAGTTAGCATCAGGCCCGGGTGGCAGACAGAAACGTGTCACCTAATCAAATTTACAGCGCAGTGCAGCGAGTGAAGCTGGTTATCGCAGTGTTCGCCTGTTTGCCGTCCTTGCGAACGCCTGCTAATTTGTCTGTCGGCGCGCGGCCGTATTTCTTTATTTAGCCAATGTGAACCCTGAAAGGTACCATTTAACCCGCTCGTCTTGCCCTCCCGCGTTTAATGCGGGCTGTGTGCATCAATTTCCTACATGCGTCTAACCAAACTTCTTCTTCGATACACAGTAAAAAATAAATTTGCGATTTGTAAATTTTGCGGTTGCACATGTTTTAATTTCCGGAAGGAAATACGTTATCATTTCTACCTTTTCTTGTATTTAGTACATTATAACAACGGTATTTAATAATAAGTTTAAACGATTTGTCCTCTTCCGGATTTCCGGACCATAGAAAATTATGAACAATTTACCATTTAAATCCCTTCAATTTTACCCCCTGGTTTGGTACATATTATTTTTATTTTTGTTTTATTAACAACAATCCTTACCCTTATAACTGTGGTAATTTTTAGTGTTTTCTGTTCAACAATAAAAAAATTAATGACAAAATTCAGAAAAACGACAAAAATTTCAAATTTCTAAGGACTAACTAAAAAACTAAGCGAGTTATCAAAAAACGGGCTTCAGTTTTGAAACCTTAACTTATAAACAAATTTTCAACAATTTTTAATTTTTTCAAATTTTCACCCTACACGAGCCAAATCAACATTTTTCAGGGACGATATCTGAAAAAATAAAAGAGATACCCTCTTGTAACCATTCGATTCAGCTTGTCGAAATACATAAGTATGGAAAGTTTCATTAAAATCGTTAGCCAAAAAACATATCTAGAACAAAAAGATTGTAAATGGCCCAAAATCGGAAATATCGCAAGGGGTTAGTATTAAGATTTTGCCAAAAATTTTCATCTCTTAGAATTTTGATTTATATGCCGTATTCCTTTATTTTCGACCCGAAACTAACAAAAAATATATTTTTAATTACATCTGAGCCTAATTTTTGAGATATAAGCGGTTTAATGTAGTGGAAAATGAGAAAAAAAATTAATTAAATGTTTGAGAGCCTATATCTCGAAAATGAAAAGAGATAATTCAAATCTGTTTTAACTACCATATTTAGTATACTTTAGCCAACTTAAGTGTATAATATTGTGGTCGTGTGTAAAAAAACACAAAATTTATAATTCGTCAAATTTTATAATATAACGAAAAACGCAAATTTCGGAACTTCTTTCTTAAATTCTATTGAAGATTGAATAAGCAAATATTCGGCCGCAACCTAAATTACACTTAGGTTCAGCGGTACATTGGCACTAGGGTTTCAAATAAAAATTACCATTTATTGGGTATCCTTTCAAACCAAACGTTATAATAACCATAAGATACCAGAATTTCTTGTCTACATTTAAAATAGTTTGCAATTACTATTTGCAGGCTTTTTTATTATATATAACAATCGGCCTAATTCTCTAACTCAGTTGTTAATTTTTAACCACTTGCTATGATTTTAATCCAATGAAAATTCTTAACACACTGTCACTTGTAACAATTGTTTCTATTTGTCAAAAATATTAGCAAGTGGTTAAAAGTTAACAATTGAATTAGAGACTTGGGTCAAATATACAGATAAACACATGATTATAAATTGTGATGGGTTAAAATTCTCCTTAGAATACAAATTTTTCACGGTGTATAACTACTGTAGAAATGAGATAATTGAGAGGAATGTGTAGGTATTCGAGACGTGATCGTATCCGGAATACATTGGTGTATGGTAATTGTTATATTAGGAAGAATGTTGTTAAGAAAATAGGACTTAGTCAATTGGGGTAGTTTGGCCATCTTCCATGATGATGATTCCAGACGAGCAAAAGTGGTGGAATGTTTGGAGGAGATTGATTATTGGTTGACTGTGTTCCTGGGTTTCTGGGATATAGCATGATATTATGCATGTATGTTATGAGTTGATTCTGTGTAAGTAGAGTTTGAAAGCATGCAGGGCGTCGGTGTTTCGGTAGCTTGGCGTGTAAACGTTCGCGTGATGCGTCGAGGCCGTTTGCGGCGCTTGGCCCATTCGCCGAGAGTGCGAGAGTGCCGGCCGCTATCCAACCCGCCATCCGACAGCTTTACGACGGCAGCGCACGCCGCTGAGCATTTCTCTTCATCAGTCCGTCGCTGCGGCGCCCGCCGACGCCTGCCGCCCTCGTACTACACGTGCTGTGATGTGCGTTACCTGCCATCGCGCCCGCCACCGTCGACAACAGCCAGCGCGGAATAAAACTTTATGTTCGCGCGTCCCTCCCAGGCTTCGCCGTACGTTTCACAAGTGTTGTTTATTATGTGCGATGCCTCACATGGGGCGCAGGGCCGAGACGCCCCAACACGACCTGGACTAATGCTCCGATGTACTGGAATTTACTATAGATGTTGCGAAACTTTCTTTTTTACTGGCGTACTGTCTAATTTACGGCACCTCTTTAAATTTTACTTGCTTTTAACATTAATAATGACTAAAAATTTATCCTGTATATGTGATTGCTCTCATTCTATAGCGAATGTTTCTCAACTGGAATGAGGTCTTTCAATATTTTTTTTAATTTAAACTATATCTAAATTGAAGACTATCTGCACTTTTAAAAAGTCTTAATTGTTATACATTAAGCCACAATAATTTCTTTTTAATGTTGTGTCATTGTAGAGGTGTTGGTGGATCTCAAACAGTAGAGATTGTAAATAATTGTAGTCACATGTATGTTATAATTTATTGTTCGGAAAATTATTTAAATGCAATTAAAATAACTTGTTATGGTAAATAATTAAAATATACATGAATTCCATTTATTTCTGCAAGAAACATGAATAAATTGTAAGATTATTTTTAGTCAAATGTTTGATTACCACTACTAAATTTTGCTAACCTATGTCATTCAACAAGCCTTTAATTTCGTTGAGTCGACCTAAAGTAATATTTATTAGTTAGAAATAAATAATATATTTTTTTCACGACATGGTAGGAAACCCCACCGTTCTTCTCCCGAAATAGTGAGGAAAATGTGTTGTTCCTCTCTAGGGAGGAAAATATAGAAGTGTTACCAATATAAATGTTATTAAAAAAAATATATTATAAAAATTATAAATAAATTCCTAATTTTATTGTAAATCCTTATTTTAGTGATACACATACTTTAAATTATCTTACATTTATGTCTTATTTTTTTCTTTTTCTTTTTAAATCACAATTTGTAAAGATACTTAAGATTGATTCATTGGCAATCCTGCTACACCGCCTTGTGTCTGATAAGCTAACTTTTAACGTGTCAATCTGTCAGTTGTGTTCTCAAAGTATATTTTAGGTCCGAGCAAATCGTTTTTAGAAACATGTCGTGAAAAAAATGTTGTGTCTAACACGAGAGGAAAGCTTTTCTTCCACTCTCGTTCGAAATGCCTCACTCGCTGCGCTCATGAGGTAAACTTCAAACTCGAGGTGGAAAATGAAGCGCTTTCCTCTCTAGTTCGACAAATAACTATTGCATGTATTTAAAATATATTTACGAATTCAAAATGAAATAAAAAACTTTTTTGACACTTCGACAATCTGACAGCTCAATAATAAGAGAAGTACAAATAATTTAGAATAGGATAGATATGCGCCATAATACTTTGACGTCATTGTAGAGGTCTTTAAAACTCCAATATCTAAATAATTAATAATATTTTTTAAACTTCTGTTATATCTAGTACGATGTTTATTTTCTATTTTGTGACTCTAGTGAACAACCTGATTCCTTATTCCTCCGCCATCTTGCCACGAATTAACCCGCCACCTACAATCAGGTTTTTCGCGAATAATAAGTGCCTAACCCAGATATAACATTCTGCAACATGGTGTAATTACATCAATAATACAAAACGACCTATATAGCTCCACGAGCTCTAGCATCTTGCGCAAATGATTAATCGACAATGCTAATTTACATGTTGTCGCGATTACGTCCATCACCTCTGGGTCTCTGTCAGTGCAGCGCAGTGCAGCGTGTCTCGAAGGCATTGCATTACCGCAATACTGCGTCAAGACACCGCTTATCAATTACTGCAAGTGTTAATCATGCACGTGGGATAATGTCCACTGTTGACTCAATCAATTAATGTTGATATTTCATGCTAATTCAAAACTAGCTTGATATCTCTAGATATTAATTATAAATAAATCCTAATTGTAATTACTACTTGCTGTAGCATGCATTCAAATTAAATGCATGTATATTGTATACTTGTTTTGTAATTGGTAAGAGGCTTTTGATTATTTGCAATTATTGCACATTATTATTTCATCAGCATAATTGCTACAACCAACAAAGAACATACAAATACGAGGTCTGTTTTAAATCACGCACCAACGAAAATATAACCTCTATAACAACATGTTTAAGAACTGTTGATATCTCGTGTAGTTCTCGTGATATTGTTACTTGAATAAAAGCGGGATAGCGTAATAGTAAGAGTAAAAATTCTTGATCTGATTTGGGTTGGGATAAAACTAACTTGACAACTACAAAGCTATCGGTCATCGTCTAGTAGTTGTAACAAAGGCTTGCACTGGACAGGTAACATACACGGCATCAGTGACAGATTAAATGTAAAACTTAAGATGCCTTGTGTTGTAGTTCATCCTAGGGATATAATCCGAAGGTTTCATAAGCCCGAAAGGACATACATATATTTTGTTATTTGAGTGCAACTTGTTTAAGAGTTAGTAGCCATTTTGTCAACGTGCGATTTTCTGGATGAACGATGCCACATTAATTTTTGTTCAATCGTATTATTGAAACTTGTTGTTCCTTACTTGGATGCAGAGCTTGAAACTTTCTGTTTTATCCACTCAACTCATTCCTATGACAACGGGATGGGTAATGCGAAAGTTCTTTCGCTCACTACTTTCGCCCACTCACCTGTCTTTACCAAATTGAATGATTCGTAACATTGAGTATGTGGACCAAATAATGAGGCGCGCGTACTTATAATATCAGGATTGAACAAAAAGTTATACAACACTCGCGAAGAAACGAATTCGCTCACTTATGTGTCTTTGCCTATTCAGCAGACGCCTAGTGTTCAAAACTGACACATATGTGAGCGAAATTCTTAGTTTCTTCACGCTATGAAACTGGGGAAAACTTTTACAGAAACGTAAAAAGAGACCAGAGTTTTGGCAAGACAAATCATAGTTCTTGCACTATGACAATGCACACTCAGCATTGTCAATTCGTTTTGTACCAAAATCAGATGACTGTCCTCTCTCAGCCTGCTTACTCGCCCGACCTAGCTGCTTGCAATTTTTTCTTGTTTCAGAAATTAGAATTAGTTTTGAAAGGGCACCGTTTTCAGACAATGCAAATGCCTCAGACCATAAAGCCCATTTCAAATGAAACTCTATAGCCGATCTTGATGGCGTAGTGGCCAAGCACGTCAAGGGTTGTGGGTTCGAATCCTACTTAACAATCATCCACTCATTAAGCGGCATATGACCATAAGTAGTTAATCCAATTACCATCTTTAAAAAAATGAAACTATTCAGGACTTCTTCGCGAAAGAGAAACTACGTTAAGAGATGTGTGTGAATAGCGGAAAGAAGTACTTTGAAGGGGACAAAGACCAATAATAAAGTTTGGTTATTTTCTCAACAAATATATGGTCATCCACTTTTCGATTTGTTAAAGATGAAAGTAAATGAAAGATTTGAGCGCACAGTTTTATAATTCTAGCATGAGATGGTTGAATGGTAAGACTGCCCTCATGAGTCAAGTTCCGCGTCCCAAAGCTGCTTTATGAACTGCGCTTGCGCGGTATAGAGCCGCGGGAATGTCGCAGTGTTTATGGCGTTTACGATGGCCATAAACTGTTACGCCAGCGTTCGTATGTACCTTCCCGGCTTTAATCAGTAATCAGTATGTATCTTTGCTTTATGTCTTGAATTTATATGAAGATAAACTACCGCTTGCTCGTAGAAAGTAGACACGTTTGGTCGGACGGAGCTGCTATCCTGACCACGACTTCGGAAACTGGTCGTTACTGAGGCTATTGAGTTATACCTCTGCTGCATGGTAGGTGCTTAACTTCGGAATTATATACGATCTGTGTAGCATAACGTATTATATCATCGCAATTGCCAGCACGGAAAAATATCTTAGAAATCTAAACTATTCATTGTTCTAGCATAAGTGGAATTATACAATCAAATAATAAAATAAGTAAATGTCCCATTATGTTACCTCATAGCAATAATAAAAATTACGTATAATCGTATAGAGTTTGATGACATGTCGTAGTTTTGGTGGAGTCAATCAATGAGTCAATGGGTCAATGGGCGTTGCAAATATAATAAGGTAGGTCGAAACGCTGTAAAACTGACTCATGTCAGATTCCGGATCAGGATTATAAGAAGGATATCCAAAAATTTCTCACTGACTTAGTGATTTTCACTTGTTTCGAAAACAAAGGAATTTTTGTTTTGGCAAACGATGAAGACCATAATAACATCCTGACTCAAATATTTGGCAGTAGAAGAGTATCCATCACTTTACAATAAATGCCTTTACAGCTTGGCGATTACATTGAAAAATAGAATAATGTACTGTAACTTTGTAAATAAAGTTTTTATTTAGTTATATCAAATCGTTCTTTACTTTCTGGCCGACCTTCGTACTTTACAAATATACTGGTATATTATTTTCTTATGTAGTATCATGAATCATGATATATTTGGTCACAGATTTCACTACACGCATGTCATTTGAGCTTTTTTACCTTCAGCCACATCCTGTAAAGAAAGTATAGGATGTAGTTCTGTAGATTAAATTTATTAAAATTTTATTTCAATTACATGAGTTCTGAAAGTTTTTTCCAATTATTGAAGGGGTAGGAATCAAGCAAAAACACTGTAATGAGTTTTCAGTGGATGAGCACGTTTTAGGGTCCCTAAAATACGATTTTATTAGTTTCGCGATGATGTCTGTGTTTTTCTGTCTATCTTTAGTTCTGTCTGTCGCTCTGTGTAGATCTCTGGAGTTAGGTCTCTCAAAAACTACTAAACAGAAAATTTTGATATTTTGTTTGTATCAACTATATCCTCTAGTTAGTTTTTGTGATAATCCAATAACCGGAAATGGTAGTTTACTTGAAGCCCTTTCAAGTTATTTTGAAATATCTCAGAAAATTATATTTTGATATTTTCGTTTAAATCTGCTAACCGGTGTTCCTTGAAAATTGAAAACTAACTTTTTTGAAAGGTTGAGCGTTTCTTGATAGTGGTGGTCCGTGTTCGCCAATTGTTTGATAAGATATTTTTTAGTTATTTGGAAGGAATAAAACTTTTTAATATTTGGTTAGATCGAACATGTGATGAAATGAATTATTAAACGATGTACTTTTACACGTTTTTATACTACTAAAATAGATTTATTTACTTGCTTCCTTATTTACTGAGATTAGTGTTTATTTATTATGAAATAAAGAATAGCAATACAATACTTTGAAAGTAAAAAGTGCTTGAGTCAAAGCTAGTAAATCGAACGGCAGCGAAAACACTCGAGCAAGTATAACAAGTCTTTGGAGCAGAAGTGAAGTGCTCCTCGTCTCGCATCATGAACGCAGGACGGGCGCTCGTAAATCCTCTCCGTTCGACATTTATTATAGAAAGCCGTAATAGCTACGAAATAATCGTTAATTTCTCAACACAGCTCGTAAGAAAAGTTTAAACAAGTCAGCTAGCCAATAACTTGTTAATATTGTTTTATATCGCATCTGTCTCCGAACGAGTCATTCCAACGATTGTTAACGGTAAAATGCAGCCTTGTTGGCTTTATGCTCACTGTCACACATTTAATTAATTTATTAATTAATTCCCGATAAGTGCGTTGTATATTTTAGTAATTAAATTGTATCTTTATAATTGTCTACAAGGTTTCAACTTACGTATGTGCAACCTGTATGCGCATTTGTATAAATTAAATTAATTGTAGAAAAGGAGAAAAACTGTAAATGTGACGAACACCATATGTAGTCGTACAGTAATTCTTAGAGCCTTTAATTATCTTTTTTTTTCTTTTAAAATGAATTCGCTTGAGTAAGAGTAATATACCGGGTAACGTACGGAAAAGATTGAAAGTGAAGCAAGGAGGAAACAAAATAATGCTTTTTACTTAATAAATTTTTGACTAAAACTTTATAACGTATATTATTAATACTATGTTTTTCTTATAACGTCAAAACTGACACATTATTCATTTCAATCCAAAAAAACAAACTAAACTAAATGTTTATCTTGGTTTTACAATTAACAGAGAGCTGATACAGTTTGAAATTACATTTATTGTTTTGGGCATCCTAAAAGTTAATTGCCTTAAAATTAACTTTAGTGAATTGATCTAAAACTAACTTCAAGGAAGCAAAGCTAAAGAAAATTTCAAGTGTCCTCATAAAATATTAATTGCTCTCAATAAATCGTGATAAATAAATATTAATGGACGTACGAAACGAAATGATAATTAAAACAGTTTATAAATCAGAAACTTTTATTAACAAAGATGTCTGCCTTTAAGGGTCACAATATCACATGACATTGAGTCGTATTATTTTGAAATGTTTCTGTAATAAAGTATGCCAAGTTAATAAATCAAAGTAAACAAAAAATAATGTCAAAAAATATCGTTAACGATGAATTAACAAAACTCGCGTGATTCCAATTTATTTGAAAACGAGTCCACGCTAATCACTGAATTCGTCCATGATATTTTTTGCAGGCAATTACAACATCCTGTCAGCACAATAATCATTTTTCAATATGTCAGAAATTTACCTGCATGATAAATAAAGCTCTCGCAGATTTATAGACAGTTAAAATTGCTTCAAGCATCAACCTAGATTTAGGTTACATCAATGACAGACTTTATTTAACTGTTGTTTTAAAATTGTAGCCGACATTTAATCACACTCCAAACTTCATAGCGTAGTAATATAAACTATTATTTCATCATGTGATTCTTTTCTGTTACAAAAATATGAGTCATAATACAGTATAATTTTTTATGCATGATACAGGACAAAAAATACCCGAATAATTTTTTTAAATTGATAAATTATTTACAGTTAAAAATTAGTTATTAAAAATTAGGAGAAGGAATACGTGACGTAGTTTTGGTGAAAGAGAGACACAGATTTGAATAGAAACAGATACAAATGAACTCATTGGCTCCACCAAATCTACGCCACCTCAAGGCGCGGCTTCCATTATTTTAATTTCAAATTGAAAATACCGTCAAATTATAAGACTATATTTAGTTTTTATTATTTTTTTGAGACAACGAAAGATTGCTTTACGTATTTTATAACTTTTCTTAAATTTGGTCATAGATTGCATTCGCAGGCAGCACTTTGCTGTCGAAACGTTGTGATTTTAATAAATATTTACAGAAATTATACCCAGTTATTATTATTTGTTTATAAAATAAAATCTTTTGACTAAAAATTAAATCAACGAAAAAAGAAGCTGAAAAACCAAAAATAATATAAACGTTTTTAGTCTTCTTAATAACTAAGCTACTAAAATTAGTTATTAACATTAATTTTTTGTCGTCAGTGAACATTACAATATTACTATATTTCAGTGGTAGCTGGCGTCCGTGCATTGTTTGAGTTTCTTTTATTTGTCTTTTCTTTTTCCGTACTGGCCACACGTCATCACAATACAAAATTATTGTGATTCCTTTATGGGGTAAATAGCTCCGTGGTAACGTATCGGACTGTGGATCGTTAGATCCTCAGTTCGAATCCCACTGCCGACAGTTACAAATTTAAATTTACCCCTGTGATTCCCCCTCCACTAACATCTTTGGGGGCTATGATTTGACGGCTGGTAACCGCACTTCATACGCAAAAATATATCACCTACTGAGATCTGCGTAAGCAGAGTGCCACACCCATAATGGGTAAAAGGCGTGATGATATATTTATTTTATTATGCCCGTTCTGTCCATTATCCCAAGCAGGACAAATCCGTATTGCCTCAACTAGGAATGGTAGTCCATACTTTCTGGTAAACCATAAGTAGTTTTTATTCCGCGCAAATTAAAACAGTAACCATTTCCTCGATTAAAATTCAGTCAAAGTCTTTGGAACACGTCCATAAATCCAATTGAATTCAAGTGGCCGCGAGGAGTAAAAAGCCCGTCAACCAGTGACAGAGGATGCGCGGCACCTGGGCGCGCGCACCTGATTATATCCTAATTTGGTTTGGGCTGCGGTCGAGTTTTTGCCTTCGGCGGCCTCATTACGGGCTTCATTCACGGCGCATCGCGGTCCCGATGCCGACTGCCGTGGGTTCCGCCACGACAAAGGTCCGGTTTTTCTCCGGGTGACATGGCAATCCATCAATCAGTGTTTCAAGCCAGCCGCGGAACTGTAATCAGCCATTTACCCACAGCAGGATTCGAACAATTATTAATTGTATTTTCCTAACTAAATAGATAACAGAGTAAGTATACTGTCAGGAAATAAATAATTACGCCATAAAAGCACATTAGAGAATTGGATTCAGCGGGTGTCATTTGTAATGTGTGTTTTGCAAACGTGACAGCGGTCGGAGCTGTAAACATAGCGTGACGACAATCTGCTGTGCGTGCAATAGTTCGTTCGGAGTGCGTGCACACACGCCTTTCGCATTGCTTTGATGTTTCAATTCGCGAAAACGACACACACGAAAAACACGCGGACATTTATTATTTTATATCTAAAGGCTCTAAAGCTACGTGCACACGAACACGTCATGCTGTCCGCCGTGCTATTTGGCTGGCCAATACTGAGCGGAATTGTATACAGTTAATATATTTAATAGTTATTTGTATCACTAGTCCAGAAACTGAACGTTTACAAGTGCGAGTATATTTTAACAAGCCGACCCGAAGGCAAGGCTTTCAAATTACTAGACGTGTGATTTATAAATTTATTAAATGAAATTAATGATTTATTTGTCAAATATGAAATACTAGGATTTTTTTCATGTTGGTAACATCGGTTCATTCGTAAGCAAGGAAACGAGAGATTTATAAGTATAAACAATTTATTTATTTGTTTTGAAAAATTCGGTGATATTTATTTGATATTTATTTATTGGTTGTGTACTGCAACTGAAAATTTAATTTTCCGACGTCTGCTACAAAAAATAGGTTCATAAATTCACACGCTAAACTATTACTGCAAGTTGGTCATTGCATATCACTAGCAATGCTGTGTGATATGAAAGTTCATTAGCCAATCAGATGCGTCCGCAACTGTGTGATATGATTTTATCACACGCTGCGATAACTGAGCGAATTAACTTTAAAATCTGTATTTAAACGTGTAACAGTTGCAGATACTTTGCTGAATTTACACGGGTTAGAAAAGTTGGACTCTGATTTATCAGTTTTTAACATAATTTTTGGTGAATTCTGATAGCAATGATGTTAAAATAATTTGTTTTTTTTTAATTTATTAGTAGTTGTCGAAAAAGTATCGTGCACAACACGTGCTGAAAGGGTATTTCACACTCGTGTGAAATATCCAACTTTCAGCACTAGTTACACAATATACTATAAATATACTTGCATTTGAGTTAACAATTAACAATTAATTGATTTAAATCTCTAACCTCCAAGCACTCAAACATTGAATAAAAGCAATGCACAAAATTGACAGCCAGTTGATGCCAACCCTAATCTTACAAAATTCTCTAGTTTTTGCTGGCCTAAGCCTGAAACCAACAGACGATTTTGAGATGTGTGAAACATCCTAAAAGAAACTGCAGTAATGAGCGATGGTAGCAATTGCTGAGGTACGACCCATAATAATTTTTAATGTCTGATAGCACGAGCTCGGTTTTGGGGTTTTTTAAAAAAATTTAGCGCTGTACAATGTTTTAAAATTATTTTATAAAAGTAAAAGTGGTAGATAATATATTTCTCTGTAACTTTTATTTGAAGTATTTTTATATAAAATAATTTTAAGACACTGTACATCACTAAAATCGAGGCTAAAACACTTCTTTTAAAACACCCAAAAACAGAGCTCATGATACCAGTCAATGTCTATAGTTTTAGACTGCGAAATCCGAAAAGTAAACGTTGAAAACAGTTCATGTGAATCCATAAATATGCCCGAGTGTCGAATGGTGAACAGAACATGAAATTCTTCTTGTTTGCTGTTAGTTTTTGAAGAAGAAAATAACCTATGTAACATATTCGCAAAGTTCTGACTTCTCGCGTTCGCATTCCGATGTGCGGCGCGTAGACCAGTAAGCTTCCATATCCAATTACAATTACCAGCCGTTCGGCGATCATAAATCTCGTCAAAGTATAGCTCATTAGAAATGCCGTCACTGGCGAACCCGCTCAATTGGTTTTTACCATATTCGTAATCTTTTGATCAGTCTTGCGTCGCTGGCCCGTGAAGCGGTGCCAGGAATATTAATTGCGAACCGCGCCTCTTTGCGCCACGTTGCTCCACTCTGTTACGCCGATGGATTTATGAAAATCATCGATATTTTTGTTTTCTTATACGCAGTATAGTATAAGAAAGTACAAGGTATGTTAAGAAAATAACCGCACATTTTGTATTACGCGCCAACCGAGATATTTAGTGATATGGGGTTGGCAACATTATGTTGCGCAGAACATCCTCTGTAACCATATGTTCCTGGATTGCTAATGTTCATATCTTGTTTAGTTTTCGCGATATTATTATTTGAGTGCAACGTGATTAATTGTTAGTTGTGATTTTTGCAATGTGCTATTTTTTGGAGCACCGAAGTTTTGCGTGAAACTGGGGAAAACATTCACAGAAAGGCAAATAAAGTATGTTGCTAACACTTAACACGTTACACTCAAATAAGCAAATCACGAAAACTAAACTAGATTTTTAAAATCCAATGCTGCCAATCGAATATCACTAAATATCTCCGCTTGCGCGTATTTCAAAATGTGTGTCCAGAACATTCTAGAATTCTCGGGGATCTACGAGAAACAGTACCACGTCATAATTGGGCGTAACGTCTTTGATGTTGCTGTAAATTTTTACCTATTCACTTTCTGGTAAAGATGTAAATACAAAAGTTATTCAGAATTAATAAATACATGCAATAAGACCCATTTAGTTACCTAAATGTTAATATTTCACGATATATTTTATTTGAAAAACTGTAACACGACCATGGAAAATAAAACAAAAATGAAAATTATTTGACATTTCAGAAAACAGATTTAGGTTTATTTATTATAGTGTTGTATTATTTTCTGTGGAAATTTCGTAGAAGATTGTAATAATGGCGAATTTTAGAGTTCATAGCTTTCCATTTCGTTCTGTTAAATAAATAAATCAATTTTTACCTGCTTTTGAAATATCGTTTTTGTCTATTTGCCTTGGCCTTTTTTTTATAATAAATATTGATTTTAATTAAATTAATATAATCGTGAAATACTAACATATAGTTAACCAAATACTTTCGTATTTACACATTTGCTTTAAACTGAGTAGGTAAATATTTACAGCAATATCAAAAAAATTACATTGAAATCCCTATATTCCACATTTCAATTCTATACCCTATATGTACATACAAAAAAATCGTATGATCAATTTTTGTTTAGATAGTAATATATAGATGAATAGGAAATTGAATTATATTTCACGAGAGCAAAATATTTTGCTGCTATCTTATGAGCGGGGAGTCAACAGCACATGACCCTTTTAGATAGGGCTATCATAGGTTTCTGCCAGGACATGCTCAGGCATCTAACACAGTTTTTATAATATTTGTTGTCCAAACTTATCGTTCGACTAATTTTTAATCTACTAACAAATGTGCGCAAAGTTGACCCAAACAAAATTTTGTATAACAAAATCCTCCAACTTTATATAGGCTGCCAAAAGGTTTTGAGATACTTGCAGTTGGATTCATAGTTGTGAAAAACTATTACAAGCACAGAATCGTATAAATGAGTGTGAAAGGGTTGAAGAATGAAGTGAGCAGCAGGCGGTGTTGTGTCAGCAATAAAGAATGCGTCGTCTCCCCGCCGCCATTTACAACGTCCCGGGTTTAATCACCGACCATTACTCGCGTGGAAATGCCGCGCACCGCGCTATGATACATTATCTGCTCGCCGGGCTCTTGAACTTTACAACACGACAATATAACATGTTAATAAGAAAGCCGTAACGATTGAGATAGTGGACCGGCAGCTCGAGGGAGCGCTGCCTATAATTTATATACCCCCAGTGAAATTAGTGTTTCGAACTTGGTTATCTGTCATGGTTTATGTCTCGGTTCCTGTTTGTAATGTGCATTTAAAATATCGCGCCGGTTATTACGTCAGTCGTTATGCGCGCTAATGAAGAAAGGAACATCATATTCCAGCCACTCCCGACGAATTATGACACTGCACTCGTCTGCAATTCCACCAAATGTCTTGCTAAACCACCATTTTGTATTCGCTTGTAGCACCAATATTTCTGAACATATATTAAAAAGTGATACATAACGCCGTTTCTTATTAAGCTTTCTAGATCCAATTGTTGGAGAGGATCAATTTCTGCTTTTTTTTTTTCTTTTAAATCCTTATAGTTAGGTTTCTCTATATCTTTTTAACTTGCGCCACATCCTGTAAGGAAGGTATAGGAATCATACTAAAAATTCAGTAGTGTGTTTTCAGTGGAGAATATATTTCAATAATCTTAGTTACAATGGGAAAAAAACGAAAACATTTTAAATATTAATGTGTCAAACGTGTCAAATAATTGTGAAGTGTCAAAAATATGTGTCTTGTGAAATATTATAAATGTAAGTAATATTTGTATTATTAGTTTGAAAGATTTGCTGACTAGATATTAATAGATTTTTATTTTAAAATAAAGTCATACGCAAGGAACAAGTCATACGTGTTCAGTTGGTTTTATTTGTATAAGAAAGTAGTGTGGTGCCCACACCAGATTTTGTTTGCTTCTTTTGACAAAACTGAATTATATATTTAATAAACTAATTTTAGTTGCTATGGGAACAAACAAATAGCAGAAACTGTAATTATTAATCATTCAATACAGATTCACATACCGATAGAAAAATTTGACTCACGGAATATCCTCACTTAAAATTGTAATATTTTTTTATTACATTTCTTTATAATATAAGTGCTAAGAAACCCATTGTAGCAGAGTGCATCGAAAGATCTCTAATATTTTTCGAGATATGTCGATTTTTGGTATTTTTCGTAGTGCAAATTTAAGGGCATGTAATTCAAAAACTACACGAGATATCTAAAAATTCTCTTCAGTTTAGCGTTTCTGGTGCCTTATATAACAAATTAGCAAATTTTTTAAATTTTGAAATTTTTTTGTATTTTTGTTCAAAATTTCGATCTGCGATAACTCGACAAATATTAAAGATACAGATTTGCAGTGTTCACCAATCGATTCAGCTCGTCGAAATACATAAGTATGCAAAGTTTCATAAAAATCGCTTTACGGGATGGAAAGTTAGAGCAAAAAGCCTGAAAATGGCGTTTTTTGCCCAAAAAGTCAAGTGTTACCCCTTGACGGTTGGCCTGAATTTGGCCATTTTCAGACTTTTTGCTCTAACATTTCAACCGGCTGTCCGAATTTTCTGAAATTTTCAGGGTTTATGTATTTCGTCGAGCTGAACCGATTTGTGAACTTTGCAAGTCTGTATCTTTCATATTTGTGGAGATATCTCCAATCGAAATTTTGAAAAAAAATTCAAAAAATTTTCAAAATTTTCAAAATTTACTAATTTATTATAAATGGCACGAAAAACACAAAACTGGAGATATTTTTCGATATCTTGTATAGTTTTCGAGTTACAGCCCCTCAAAATTGCTCTTCGGAAAATATAAAAAATCGTCATATCTAGAAAAATATTAGAGATATGACGATGCGCTCTGCTGCAATGGGTTTCCTGGCGTGAATATTATAAAGAAATGTAATAAAAAAAAATTACAATTTTAAGTCATATTTGGGGAAATTTTCGTATTTTGAAAAATATTACAAATCGCCATATTTCGATGAAAATAAGACATATTACGATGCGTACTACAGCAATGAGTTTATTCATGTTTAAATTATACATAAGTAATAAATTTCAAGTTAAGTTTGGAGGAGTATTTAATTTGTTACTTATTAACAAATTTGAAACTTGTTAAATTAACAAAAATTAACAGTAGATTGTACGAGATTAAAAATTTTGTTAAAATTTATTTATTTATATCTGTGGTTGTATATTTATTAAGTCCCAGCTAACAGCTCCATGCTATATTAAAGCACGGCAGTAAACCTAATCAAAATGTCGATTATGAAAATTTGTTCCATTATATGAAGTCATATATTTCGCAGATAAATTTAGCAGAAATTAGTTAATTTGACAATAATACCGGTGCATATAAAAAGGCAGTTTCGAGCGATCCCTATCGCTTCTCAATTACCGCGTACAAAGGCAGTGAAACACTTGCGACATTTGCCTCCTTGGTGGCTAACGACTCTATAACAAGGCAGGGTGGGTTCGAGGGGGCGCGCGACACGCGAGCGAGGCGCCATCAATCAGCGTCGCGGGGACGGAGAACCACGTAACAGCGATAAGCGACTCTCACGATATGACGCTTGTGTTTGGTTTATGGCGCGCCACCTACCTATAATTCATGGTGTAATTGCACGCACGAAGTGTGGCAATGTCGCATGGTAGTTGGCCTGCTTGTTCGACAGACACGCATAGTGTTGTTGACATTTCCTTTACCAGCCCCGGTGCACCTACTTTGTATTTCTCACACTGCGACAACTCATTTTCCTTTTCCGCGTTTATACGTTTATAGTTATAAATAATTGGAAAGGAAATTAAATTTCTGGTTTTTCAGTTCTTGGTTTCATTACAACTCAACGTTTTGACTCCACGTGGGTCATCCTTAGAAGCTACAGAGAAAAATGTTACAATTGGCGTTTGTTACTATACATACAATATTGTATTTAACTTTACTTGACGTCAATATTAAAAAAAAAAATTATTAATATTAAAAATCTGGTAAAGGCACCACACTACTTTGTTGTACATGTACATATAAGCAACTAAATACTTGCTCCTTGCCCATGACTTTATTTTGACAATTATATAGTATAGATGTTAAACCTGTTTAATTTTTTGTTCTCAATGTAACTATGATTTTTTCTAATCCTGTATAATTATATCCCTATTATTTAATTTTTTAGATGAAATTATAGTACCCACAATTCACGACTCTGAATTATGAATCATAATTCACTCTTCTCGACCAATCACAGAGCCAGAAATCCATAATTCGCTGTTATTTTATTTATTTTAAAGACGTGATGTAAATCACAAAGTAGCAGCCGTCGACAGTTGACATGTTGTCAGTTGTCATTGTGTATTTTAATGTTGACGTTCTTCAACGCGTATTTTTATCGAATTTCGATCATTTTCAAAAGTGATTTCCGAATTTACAGGAATAGAAAAAATATACATATATGCATCTTCGTGAATAATAACCATCATAATCCCTCATATAATAATATACTATTATTTTAAAATAGGTATTAATTAATATCTAGTTTTTAAAACTTTCTAACTAACAATACAAATATTGCTATTATAATATTTCAAACGATACAATTTTAACACTTCAGAATTATTTGACATATACATATTAAAATTATTTAATAAATATTAAATTATAATTTTAAATTTGTTCCCATTGTAACTAAAATTATTGAAAAATATTAAATATATAATTTAGGTTTTCTCAAAATCAGAAGCATGTACAAGAAAAGTGCAAATAACATTTTATATTCTAAATATTTTTGCTATCATCTTTCATTTGAAACTTTTTTCATAGCTGATTCTATATTTAAAAAAAAATGTTCTTTTTAGTTTTGTGTCCAGTAAACTTCCTCTTCCGGTCAATTAAAAATCATCTCAGCTCTGCGTATTTCCATAAAACTTATAAATTCCAAGTTTCGTTAACATACCTTATCTCGTTCTTGAGATATTACACACTCGGAGACACATCCATCTATTCATCTATCGATTCGTCCATCAATCCATCCACCCATCCCCACACACAGACATTCCTGAGTAAATGGTTTTAACGGATTCAGTGGACCTCAAAATATGTGAAACTTTTGGAAATCAGCCAATGGTTTATTAAAATATTATCTCTACCGCTTTTACACCATATGCGTCTTTTTCAGGAGGTGAAGAAGAAGCATGTGGTGTCGAAAGCGGTAGCGATAATATTTTAATAAACCATTGGCTGATTTCCAAGAGTTTTATTTATATCCATTATCCAGCCAAAAAATGTATTATATATTTTGTATAAGAAAGTAAAATGTCAATTTTAAATAATAATTCTAGATTTATTAATACAACAATCAAACAGGATTTCAAAATGAAATGTCCCCATTGTCGCAGAACATATACACAAACAGAGATCGAGTGAATTACGCGATACAATAGTCACTACTGCCACTGCAAACATGCACATATAACTCGTGCAGACCAAGGTGCGCTATAATGCGAGTGTCAGTGCAAGTGCGTGTGCTCACGCACTGTGACGAATACGCACGTCGCCTAACTACTGTTGCGTCACTTGGTAGCGTTTTACACGGTGCGCGAGAGGTGTATGCCATTATGAATCGTTTGAACACGGTTTTGTAATTTACTTGCATTGATGGTCAGTTTTGTTAGTTGCTGGTGCGGTGGATTGCGCCAGTGGCGTACGGGAAATATTATTTCTAACTTTTAATATATAAATTTGGTAATCCTATTCCGAGTAAATAATATATCATCAAATTTTAATTGACGGTATTATTAGTGTCCTTTAGTTTATTAAACAATGAGAGATATGTGTTTTATTTTATTTCTTGACGTATTATTTATAAATTATTAATTATCACCCCAAGGAAGACTGGTTAACAGTCGAAACGTCGGTGTGTAATTAATTTTAATTGTATTAACTGCATCTTCAACTAGTTGTTTTATTTAATTAAGGTATTATATTCCATTTATGTTTAAAACATCATCCTATATGAATAAGTAATACTTTTAAAGTTCATACAGAACTTAATAAGCAGAAAACTTACGTCATCAACTTGAAAAAAAAAACAATTATAAAATGAAAATCTAGAATTGATTAATTTATTTTTATATTTAAAAAAAAAAACGAAGAATAAACAATAAGAAAAATACCTACACGGAATAAAGTACTTAATTTGCCGAACTATTCGGTAAAAAAAGATATAAGATATATTTTTTGAAAATTAAGAAACTAAAGATGATTATTTACTAAGCAATTTGAAGCTTGTATTTAAAAAGAAAAAAGTATGGTAAATTTTCAAAAAAAAATTTTTTCATGACAGGGAGAAAAACTCGGTTTCTAAGATACCAAAATATAACATAAACAGACAATTTTAATATGTACGGGAAATTTGTGCATTCTTCTCCCGTCGTGAGGGAAAGTGTTCAATAATGTAAATAAAAATAATGTAAAAAAAACAAAATAAAACAAATAAAGGTAACTATCATAAATTATATTACAATTCAAATACATAAAAATCATCATAAATATTGTTATGAAAAAAATAATATATACACTGCAGGAGAGAAGTGTATTTTTTCCCTTGTCGTATTGTAGCCCTCGCCTACGGCTCGACCTTCAATTTACTCCGCGGGAAAAATCATACACTTCTCTCCCTCAATGTACAATACGAGTATACTATTATATTCCTCATTTTACCTAATGCTTCGAAAAATTCTAAAGAATTTTTTTTGTGGCTTGATATTTGACAGATATAACTGACACCGACAATGACATAATATACTCTCTTTAGAGCACCACTGATATAGTGGAATCAGGAAATATTTGAAGTGTCGTTACTATGGTATAGTAAAACCATTATTCTAGTAATATTATATGACGACGTGCGTCTTCTGCTCCCTATAGATCTAGAAATATAATAAGTAAAGATTCTGAAAGTATTTATGAATATTCCGTGTGACATATGCATAATTTTTATTTAAGGCAGGGTAATAATCTGGCTGCTAACCACGTCGTTAGTGTCGTAACTTTGGGATTCATTTATCACGGCGTACGGCACTGGCGAACGCAGACGGAAACCAACCTGATATGTTATTCAGCGGCTGTTTGTCACTGTCATATTAATTATGACATGTTGAAATTAAATTTATTAATCGTAAAGCATATTTTCACTTCTGATCGTTAACACGCTGCGCAGAAACATGCCGCCAACTAGATTTCTCTTTCATTTTATATCGGCTGGCTTCTCGCGGTTTATGTGCAAGACACTCTATTAATTCTCGTTCATTTACATTTTACGTTTTACTTTAAACGGCGACGATTTGAATCAACCTTCAACGGAGAGAAAATTGCTTTTTGACTGCCATTAAATTTCAAGCAATAAATCATACATTCGCGTATAAATCATGTCAAATATTGAAATTTCATAACGGTTACGTATTTTTAAAATATTTATTGGCTTCATTATGGTCACACGGTTAGACGGCGGCTGTGTTGAAGAATTTATTAACGCCGCCGAAGCTGTCACAAACACTACACTTTTAATTTATTATTTACCAATATTAAGACGTGCCGCCCAAACACATGCAGATGAATATGTCATTTAACGTCAGTCCTTCAAACTATAAAAAAGCCTCAAACATTTTAAATAAATGTAATATTTTTAGCGTGAAACTGACAGCAAATAATATGAGGGTTATTTAAAAGCATGTTCACTTTTATTGATTGGTGGTGCAGCTAAATTTAAATGTCATGTTGAAACAAAATGCTCTGCTCTGCCCCAAAAGAATCAATTTAACAAAAAGTAACTTATTGTGAGATTTATATTTATTTTATTATGCGATGTGCAACTTCCTTTTCGATTTGATTGAAACTTCTAGAATTTATCCAACTTTGCGTAAAACTCAAGGGAAAAATACTAACGAATCCGAAAGTCCCTGAAAACATAGTTTAATGGGTCACTTCATACATTCAACGTAGAACGTGGAAGCGAGCTTATTATCTTCAGATAAGTTCCATTAAAAATAAGTAGTGTGATTAGAGTTTGTCGAGCGTGAGTTGTGTAGGCTTAGGGTTGTTTGTGAAAAGTGTGAGTGAAGCGAAATTACCTACAAGGAATAAACATAACTCGTACATCATTGTTTGCTGAGAAAAAAAACCCTAATTACAACAATAAGTTAAAAAAATTATGCACCAAGCAGATCTCGGTATTATGATATTTTTGCGCGTGAAGTGCGGTTACCAACCGTCAAATCACGGCCTCCAAAAATGGTAGTGGTGGAGGAACCACAGGGATAATTTTATGAGGTGACAATATTCAAAATTTTATTTCCAACAATAATAAAAAAATCCGGATAGGCCTTCAGTTAAATTACTATCTCCGGTTGATGGATTACCCCAAAATCTAATCAGTTAAAAACAAATTAAATTGAATTAATATTATTATTGTTTTTTAACTAAACATTGTTCAACTAACTTTGCATAAACTTTGATAGATTCACAAAAGGAATTAACGCTAACTCCATATTTTTCACCATCTGTAACTTTGTTTATAAATTAATAAAATTATCAAAATGTGTCAAATTTTATGCTAACTAATTTTAACTACAATCTTCGTTAAAATAAATATGTTTTGTGAATGAATATTGAAGTTACAACTAATAATAAATATGGGATTAGTGCTAATCCCTTTTGTGAATTTACTTGATAGTATTGCCAATTTCTATTTAAAACATAATCAAACGTTGCAGTTTGTAACGACTGTTTATTAATTGATCCAACTCTAATTTGCAGTAACTTTTTGGTATTGGAAAAAGAAATAGTTATTTGTCAAACTAGAGAGGAAAGCGATTCTTTTTCCACCTCGAGTTCAAAGTTTTTTCGAACTTGAGTGGAAGAAGAGCTTTCCTCTCGTGTTAGACACAACATTTTTTTCACGGAATGTTTCTAAAAACGATTTGCTCAGACCTAAAATGCACTTTGAGAACACAACTGACAGTCTGACACGTTAAAAGTTAGGTTATCAGACACAAGGCGGTTTAGCAGTGTTGCTAATGAACTAATGTTAAATATCTTTAATAAGTTGTCAAATTGTGATTTAATAAGAAAAAGAAAAATATAAGACATAATTATAAGATAATTTAAAGTATTTATATCACGAAAATAAGGATTTTCAATAAAATTAGGAATTTATTTATAATTCTTATAATATATTTTTTGTAAATAACATTCATATTAGGAACAACACATTTTCCTCACTATTTCGGGAGAAGAACGGTGCAGTTTCCTACCATGTCGTGAAAAAAAGATATTATTTTGGGCCCTCCTAGCTCCACTTTCAATATTTTCCGTACGTTATGAATCACCCTGTATTCCTGTACCGAATACGTAAATAATAAGTTACAAAGAGGAATGAAATGTAGCAGTGGCATATATCAGTATCAAGTTTTTTGAATGGTAACATTTATTTGAAGTGACGTGACGTTTAAATATAAACAATAATGATCAATTGTCGAGGGCAGAAATGCATGTGAAATACGACTTGAACGGTGAGCAGAGCTTCGACCGACGTAGGACATAAAGCTCCCAAATCGAAATGGAATATAGTTTTTGACACATGAAGATATATCTGTATAATATCGGGTTTCAATATCAAACACGCGAAATAATGTATGAACTGTAACTTTTCATTTTCCTACACTGTTTCATTTTAAACGTATCGGCAATGGCGTAAATCACGCGAAATGTAATAGCTTGTCATGCGAGCGCTCGGCTCCAGAAAAATAATTTACGGTTGTGCATAGCCAGTGACAGCATCGAGCGGGCTTTTTATTTGATCACGTGGAGACATATTGCGGGCATCCAGCAAACCGTGAATCGTAAATAACACAAAACCGATTCGCCGCCCGGTATAAATATGATGTTTCATATGTGTTCATTCCAGTTTGTGCGCCATTCGCGTATAAAACTTTAACATTGATCATTGATTTTTATCGCGCGCCATTCCTGGCCGCTACAGATGTCCCTGCGATGACTGACAGCTCGATGCACACTACACCAGCATTTGCATACTGAGTGGACGTGGACGCCATGTCGGCCGTGTTCTCGTGTTCCACGCTGTTGTAGCACGCCATAAACATCACGGCATTGATGGGCTTTGTGTTCCAAATATTGCCAAGATCATCACTAGCTTTATTGTTGTAAAATAACATTTTGTATTGATGACACAGTTGCGATGGATTTGCTGTTCATTCTGATGGATGGATACATGTCAGTTCTCTGCAATATTATGATGATCATGACAAGTTACTTTAATGGTACATTTCCGAACATAAATGTAAGCACTGTAAGTAGTGAAGATTACAGAATGTAACGAAAATGATATTCTGCGCGGAATGGGGTCTACACTTTTCAAAAAAAGTTGTTTTCTTACAAATTATAAAAATTTAGATTATTTCAGTCACATATTATTCAATATTTCTTATAATTTTTCAACTTTTCATTCATAATTTCCTTTCTGAAGTTTCGCGGTTGCAAAATCGTGATGTCATCTTGTATTAGAATGTAAAGCATGGCAAGGCGAAAGAGGTGTTGGTAACGAATAAAAACTTACTTTTCAGTGTTGTAATAATTACGTATTATTATTAAAATGAATACTCCGATAAATTAAATTAGATATTCGTTAATTATAACATTTTTAGTCAAAGAGTTTAGGACGTGTTAAAACAAAATGCTTTGTTGTACTATATCTTGTCGTTTGTCGGTAATGTCGGTAGTCTTATTATCACACCTGTCATCTCAAGTCATATGTTGCAGTTAACAACGATTTTCAAATTAAACTTATGTTTAGTATATTTGTTATATTATTTTGTCCAGGTAATGTGAATAAACTATATTTGTAAAAACCTCTCAGTAAATAACAATGACTGATAACAGTCAATTTGACAGCAGTTGGTGTAGTTCCTTGCTCTCCGCAAGAGAGTGTTTCGTAGAATAACAAGATGACGCAGGTGATGACGTCACAGGCGAAAAATTTGAAATAGGATGCTAATTTCAAAAAATCGTATCTTAATAACTAAATGCCTTTTAATATTAAAAATAGAATCTATATCTATAATTTTACTCAAACTTACAGAAAAAAAATAAAATGAAAAAAGGTTTATGACCCCATTGTTGATCAAGAGCTGCGCTGAAAAATTTATGAATCCAGGAAGCCTTGTGAAACATTAACTGTAAAATTCCTATATTTACATATTTAATATTGGAATAAAATAAGGAAAGTACGTTTAAGGTGACAGTGAAAAATATTTGTTAAATAGTCAAGATTATGTATATATAGCTTGTTCGGAGATATAAGCAGATGGCTACCTGTGTCCTTCTTAGTGTTAGGTAGTTTAAATACATTAGAGAGGCAAAAAGTGCACTGACGTATTTTTTTTGCATTTATATATACATTTTTGTACGATAAGAAAAATACATATTTATAATATTTATTGTCCTTACAGTGCATATAAAAATTATAATTGCCTGCACATAACATTGCAATTTTTATGCAAATAAAATTAGTTTTCTTATTTATTTGTTTTCTGACTTCAAATCCAATGCATATATAAGTACACAAAATTATAATTTACAATCTTATGTTTCGTCAATTTATATACACATCTACACAAAATTATAATGTATAATTATTGTTTCATCGATAAATATCAACATATTTACTTGATAAATAATAGCTATTATTAATTACGGTGAATTATAATCATATTTCGAATTTGGAAAATAATAGATTCCTTTGCAAAAAATTAACTTTTTAAAATTTTATAAAACATTACTGACTGAACTGCTGCTCTAGGAGAATATGCCATTACATTTCATTTACATACCTCTAGTTTCAGCTAAGATTCAATATTTATTTTCTACTATTGATGTAGTACTATGGATACCAGTTCCACATAGTACTTTCAGCTTTCAGAACTCATTGTACTAAATGAACAGATTTTACAGAAATCAAACAAAAAAACTATTTATCTCTATAGTAATATGACACATCTCTATGTATACAATAAAAGAAACTTTCGATATATAACTAACCTCTAATATATTACGGACAAATTAATAAATACTGTAAACTCGCGGTATACTATATTGTAGGTTGCTCTTCTATTGTATTGTCTTTAATTTGGTTTGGAGAAAATTATTTTACATTAATTAGTAGGTACTATTCATATTGTGTTCCATTTTATTAAAAAAGTTTTATAACGAACAAATTACACAATAGTTATTTATCAAACTAGAGAGGGAAGCGCTTCTTTTTACCCCTCGAGCTCGAAAGCGATTCAAGCGAGACTGGAAGAAGAGCTTTCTTCTCGTGTTAGACACAACATTTTTTTCACGACATGTTTCTAAAAACGATGTATTCGGACCTTAAATACACTTTGACAACACAACTGACACCTCAAAATTTAGGTTATCAGAAGCAAAGTGGTGTAACAATGCTACAAATGAACCAATATTAAATCTAAATTAAAATTGTCAAATTGTGATCTAATCTAGAAAAAGTAAAATGTAAGACACGATTGTAAGATAATTAAAAGTATGTACTCGTATATCATTAAAAAAAGATTTTCAATAAAATTAAGAACTTATTTATATTTATTTATATTATTATATATATTTTCCTCTCTAGAGAGGTAAAACACATTTTCCTCACTATTTCAGGAGAAGAAAGTTGCGATTTCTTGGCTTGTAGTGAATTAAATATTTTTAATATGAGGATTACATATTCAACTCTTCACAGATTGACAGTTACAAAATAGTGTAAAGTATTCATTGTAGATCACTTACATACCGCGGAACATTCAAAAGACACTTTAGTGTGCGATGTAAGATTCTCGGTTACATACATCGCTGTAACTTTACAGCGCTGTGGCGTGTTCATTTCAGAATCGCACTATACAGAATAGCGTTCTTTGCTGAGATGAGGAAAAGCGAAAAGGTTATAAAATGAATGTAAATTAATCGCTGTCGTCTTCTAAATGCGATAGGTGTAAAGTTTTAGTGAAAAATGTTCGGGCATGCGTTTGAAGTGTGCATTAGTAACACTTTCTTATTTATTAAGTTATAGATGCAGTCACGGCATAAAAGTACACATATCCATAAAAGTCATAGCTCAAGTAAAAAATGTGAAGAGATAGTGATAAATTAATAAAATAAATTTATTCAAATGGGATGTAATTTTCAAAATGCCATTCGTTTTATTACACACATGTTTACACTGACTGAGATAATTTATGTTGGTAATATAAGAAAAGCCGACATAAACAGCGTAAGAAATATTGGCCTGTTAACGCGAACCCGGGAATGAAAAAAAAATTAATTAACGGGCAGCGCTCGGTATTTTAAAACGAACGGAGCCGACAGCCAGCGATGATTTATGACAAACATTTCTTCGCAGTCGTGACAACTTTCCGTTGCCGATGAATAATGTAATTTCATAATTGTCAGCGGTGTGGCGCGACTGCGCTGCGTCTGCGCCCCGCGGCTGCGCATGCGCGGAGGTGTCGCCTCCCGCGGCCATTGTCAAACGTCTGTTTGTAAATTATGATTGATGGTGGTCATTTCCTGTAACAAGGGCGCGAATGTGTTCCTATCTGCTACTGTTAGCTTGAGTTCTTTTTTGTGAGGGGTTGGGGTGGTGTGCGACAGGGCGTGTGCCGGGGTTAAGGTGCATGGAAGCTGCTTTTGTTGCGACAATGGTTAAGGTTTTCCGACAACTGTCCACAGAGGAAGAGCACAGAAATTCCTACACAACACATATTCACGTATTTTTGTAACTCTCCACAATCCACCCCCAGGGTTTGAAATTAATATTTTTATTTTATTTTAGTTAGATAAACCCTCAAACTAATTAGTGTGCTAATTTTCAGCTCATTTGCTTCGCTTATAAAAAAAATATTGATAAAAATAGAAAAATTGTAGTATAAACGTGCCATAGCTTCGAATTCCCAAATCATGATTTTCAAACCCTCTAAATTCGAAACTCAGGTTCGAAATTTATAATTTTCTTGAATTTCCCAGATAGATGAATCCTTAATCTATTTATTATACTAATTTTCACCATAATTAGTTTACTAATATAAATTTTATTGAAAATTTTTTGAAAAATGGCAAAATCTGTGAAAATTGTAAAAAATTTCAACTTTCCAAGGGCGTAACTAAAAATCTAAGCGAGATATCAAAAAACGGTGTCCAGTTTTGAAAGTTACGTACTTTAATTAACTTATAAACAAATTTTGAGCGATTTTTATTTTTTCGAGTTTTTGTCTAAAGTTCGCCGTACTAAAATTTTCTTGGGTCTATATCTCAAAATCAAAAAGAGATACAAATTTTAAACTAACACCATTCGATTCAGCTCGTCGAAATACATAAGTGTGCAAAGTTTCCTTACAATCCGTAGACAAAAAATATAGTTATAGCAAAAAGTGTGAAAATGGCCCAAAATGCGAAAAATCTCAAGGGGTTAGTATTAAGATTTGACCAAAAATATTCATCTCTTAGAATATTTATTTATATACCCTATCCCCCTAATTTCGACCTGAAACTCACGAAAAACATATTTTTATTGATGTCTGAGCCTAAATTTTTGAGATATGAGCGATTATATGCAGTTGAAATTATGAAAAAAAATGTGGATAATTGTTTGAACCCCAATATCTCGACAACGAAGAGAGATAATTCAAATTTGTTTCTATGAGCGTATTTAGCACACTTTATTTATCTACAGTGTAGAATTTTATAGTATTATTTCATATAATACAAATTTTATAATGAATCAAAGTTGATAATCTAAACATTGAAAAAATAACAAAATCGTGTAACTTTCGGAACCTGTATCTTGGAATCCAATAAAGATATTTTGAATCGGTTTTAAAGCAAGGAATTCTCATACTTTATTAAAGTACAATACACAGTTTTGTTATATTATCTAAAAAAATTGTTACATATTGAAGCAAGAGTTATTATGTGTAACTCAGTGTTGTTTGGATCATCATGCATAAACAATTAGGCATTAAGATAACAAATATTTATTATTATATAATTATCCAAATGACTATAGTATCCTTAGAGCCTAATTTAACCCTTCAGACATGAAATTTATTTTATTCTTCAAACATTGTCGTTGATATTTGTACAGAACAAAATAGAAAGAATATAATCAAAATATATTGATACTCAAAGTGGAAAAAGTGTTGCCAATTTAAAAAATAAACCTCTAAAAAAACCAAGCATTATTATAAATAAATGACGATACCACAGGGTAATAAACTTAGCCAAAAATTTGGAAACGGTTTACCAGATAGCGTTAAAGTCAGATCACTCGATAACGAAAGTTAAGCAATGCTTCCCGCGGTCAGTAGATGGATGGGTGATTGTGACCACTTAATAATAATAATAATAATAGACTAAAAATAATGTAGAAATTTGAACAAAGAAAGACAATAAATAATATTTACTACATTGCCTTACGCTATCATATACCACTAGTTACTATGCATATATAAAGCAACCATTTACGAGTAGCATACCAATAAAATCAATTATGTCTAATCTACTAATATGGTTCTACTCGTAGTGGTCTAATCGAAGAGAAACATACGCGCGCGTATTACCATAAACACAAATAACAAGTCGAGGACATCGCAACTCACAACGAACTGCACTTAAGTGCGTGTATCATCCACCCCCGCCCGCCGCGCGCCAACAAAGCGGATGCGTGTAGCAGGGGAGCAGTAAATCAGGCGCTCGACGCCGGTACGCGGTTAATAACGCTAACTGATTTATACGCCGCTGCATAAATAATACGACGCCGGCGTCTTGGCAGCGCGAGGCGGCAAGCCCGTTAAGAAAACACAAATCTGCGGGTACATTCGCGCCGCGATCGTCGGAAACCCCTAACGACTTCCGGGTCGCAAATCCAGACGCGCCTGCGTTCGCGCCTGTCGGGATGTCGACGTTCCAGACGCCGGCGTGCTGGTGCATCAAATCGGGGGATTTAACGCTAAGTGGATGGGAATTTCATTTATGTTATTTCAATATAAATGTATCATCACGACGTTCGCCCATCTCTACATCTGCCACTTCGTTTCTCGATATACAATGTGTTCAAAAAGTGTTTGAAATTTTTAATAAACCAAAACATGAAAATGCTATAAGAACGTAGTAATAATCAGTGCAACCCCTAAAAACCAGACAATCACGAAAAGCAGGAACAATCCTGCAAACAAATGACAGAACTCGTTGTTCCGGCTGGGCGCGCTGTGACCCACACGCCACGTCTGTCATAGTGGCGGCTGCCAGGAGGATTCCGAGCGCACGTCAGTTGCTGGCCAGGCTCAAGCGATCACAGAACCGACAGCTGCCGCCGACGCCACCGCCGACGCTCGTCACACAGGATATTTTGTCTCGTCCTCGTACTTGTCTCGTTCACAAAACAATGTTGAAATAGAATTTATTACGCCAGGCGGACAGATGGCCACTGGAAAATTGATCGCGGACATTAACACACGACACCGCGACTAGTACGATTTGCTGTACTGGACTTGGAACCGTATTTTGTTATTGGACCTAAATAATGAAAATGAAAGCAGTACAAAGCCTGAAATGGCTTCAAAACTTTTCAGGTTGGTAGGATTTATTTTGTTATAAACAAAATTTGAGCAATTAACAATTAAAAATAACGTCATTCGCATCTTCACCAGGAGAAAAATGTTAAAATATTTGTTGATGACTCGAACATGTGTTATAAACTGTAATAAATAATAATTTTAAAATCATGGGACAATCAAAATAATTTTAAAAATTCAAAAACTGAAAAAGCAGTTTTAACTGTCCTATTTATTTTTTTAAAATTACTTTTTTTTACAATTTATAATATGTTTGAGTCATCAAAAAATATTTTGAAATTTTTCTCTTCATAACAGATAACGTCTAAATAAAATGTATTCTTCTAATTTTAAATTAAATATTTATAAAGAAAGTACTCTATTTGAAAAAGAAACGTTTGAATAATAGTTCTCATTCGCGTTCATCATTTTTATCAATTTCATTGCACATGAAATTGTGTGTGACAAATTAATTGTGTTCTTGCATATACAAAATTTCTCATCTTAAAAATAATGAATCTGTAGTAATGAATATACTTATGTGTTAAACTAATAGACTTCTCTTTGACTAAATTTATGAAAAGTGCGATTTTCTGGAACAGCGATGCAATATAAAATTTTAACAGAAACACAAAAAAGAGACTAGAGTTGTTTGGAAACAACAAATAGTTTTTGCGCCACGACAATGAGCTTAGTAAATTCGTCAGTTTTGTGCCAAATATAAAATGATTGTTCTCCCTCAGCCTCCTTACTCGCCAGACTTAACTCCCCAACGATTTTTCATTATTTGCAAAATTAAAATCAGTGCTGAAAGGGCGCAGTTTTCAGACTATTGATATCATTAAAGCAAATGCTTTGCGAAATGGAACATCGCTAGAAAAAGTGTGTGAATAGGATAGGGAAGAAATTTGAAGGACCAATAATCTGTAAAATAAATAATTCTGCCGCAAAATAAAAATAAATTCATGCTCATCTCGTTGCTACATTACTATGCCATATAGAAAATTAAATTGAGTAATTATTTCCAAAGCAATAGTATTATTTGGTTTCAATACATCAAGCAACCAATCTCTTATTATTAACTCTCCGTTCCGCAGCTCCCAGTCCTGTCAGAGTCCTTGCGGGACGCCAGAACAACGGAAACCATTGCGCGGACATGCCCAGCGGGACGCCGTGTGCGGCGTCGGCGGCTACAGCGTCTCGAGATTGAATTAGGGCGCAGGGTCGGGTCGCGTGGCCGCCGGGTCGCGCTGTCACCTCCAACTCGACCCTGGAACCGGGAACTCACTTGTGGCTTGTGACGAGACAGAGTTACGACAGCCTGGATATGTGCTGCTAACTTACAAGTTTTCAAGAGCCCGTGAAATAAATTCCGTACGTAATATAAATAATAATGCAGCACGAACATAGTTCCAGAAATGTTTTAGCTGTGAAATTTATGAAGCTTTTAAACAACAGACATTTACTTAGAGAAGTTGAGTGAGTCGCTGGTCGTAATGTCTTGTTTGTATTAAACATGATGACAATTTTCCTGGTTAATGAGACTTGCATGGTTTACCGAGAAAATGTTGGGCGAGTCTTCGCAGCTAAGTGCGAATTCGCTTTATCTTTACTGTTAAACCAAACCCCTTCAGCATTGGCGGAGAGTGAAATGGGGTCGTTCACTAGAGTCACAAAATAGGAAATAAGTCATTTTATTATGACTACACCCAAAAACATCGTACTACATATAACAGAAGTTTACAAAATTTTATTAATTATGCAGATATTTGAGTTTTAAATACGTCTACAATGACGTCAAATTATTATCCTATTCTAAGTTATTCAGCTGTCAAGATTATCGAAGTGTCAAATTAGTTAGTAACTAATTTAAAGGTTTTTTTGTTTCACTTTGAATTCGTAAGTATATTTTAAATACATACAAAATACGAGTATATTATTTATTTTTAACTAATAAATATTACTGTAGGTCGACTCAACGAAATTAAAGACTTGTTGAATGACATAGGTTAGCAAAATTTATCAGTGGTAATCAAACATTTGACTAAAATAATCCTACAGTTTATTCATGTTTCTTCCAGAAATAAATGGAATTCATGTATATTTTAATTATTTGACATAAAAAGTTATTTTAATTTCATTTAAATAATTTTCCGAACAATAAATTAGAACATTCATGTGACTACAATTATTTACAATCTCTACTGTTTGAGATCCATCAACACCTCTACAATGACATCACAACATTTTAAAAAATCATTGTGGCTTAATGAATAAGAATTAAGACTTTTTAAAAATGCAGATAGTCTTCAAGTTAGATATAGTTTCATAAAAAAAATTCTCATCGAATGAGAACTTTTAGTAATTTACATTGCCTAACGAATTACATACATAAAATATTTAAAGATTAAAATACGAATGTCATTGAATAGCACGAAAGTCCAGTTCAAACTTATATACAATTCTTGGTGCTTCTATAGCTGCAAAATAACTGAAAAGCTCATTTGTGTATAAAATTTTCTGTCCTTAATAAATTTCTGTTTAGTTATATTAAAATGAAAATAGTAAATTAGTATTTTATTCAATCAGTGCGTAATGATGACTTTTACTCATGAGTGAAATGAGCCAATACGTCCGTCTCTTAAAAACATACCATCAAAATACACAAATTCACCAAAATAAATTTACATGATACATTATTGTAAGCCAACATAATAGTTAATTTACCCTCCAAAATTAGCTGTATGTGTAACAAGCAACATTGTCAAAAAGACTGCTCACATATTCCGGAAACATTATCCAGCGTGCAGTATGTTAACAACATATCACATCACAACAGCTCTTAGTTGGCGTCGCCCGTCGCAAGACAAAGAAAGAACAGCTGACAAGCGTCGCTCGCGTCGCCCATGTCGCGGCGCTGCCACCTAGTGACAAGCTCGCTAAGTTGGCGTGACTGCTCGTCACTGTGCAGCACTTGCGACGTTATCGCATTAGGACATGGAGTTTGACGTCGACGCCTTAATTCCACCGAATGTGTACGTTGAGAGCGCTGTTAGCTCGAGCTGCGGTGTGGTGTCTATCTCGCGTGTCTCGGTGAAGTCTGCGCGCTGAACTGCTTCCGGAATGCGAATGACGAAGCTGTTGCGCGCACAAGTTATTACCACTTTGCCCTCTATTCTTGGACACTGGCCATTACTTAATAAATAATTTTCAGATTTTACTATGTTTATATATTTTTCTACGATCACTACTTAAAATTACACTTTCTGCACACTAAACAAAGCCTGAAAATTGTATATTTCGCACAGTCGTGTGGAATAGCGTGGGCAATTATTCCACACGCAAGTGTGACCAACTTACTAATAATATAATTCTGTATGACATTAATATGTCAAGTATAATTATATTTATCCAAAACTTCTCAATAAATGCTCTATAACTATAGTGATTGATTGAAAAGTGTCCTTAGTAATATTAATGATTAAAATTAAATGTTACGTCTTAGCAGAAACTCACGGCACATGCGTGCACAATAAATTCAAGCCGTAGTAGAATAATATTTGTTCGAATAACACTTTGTTTATCCGAACGAAAAGTTTTACTTTTTATTGTCCAATAACTTACAAGAAATATCCTCATATATCGAAAAAATGGATCCATTAGCAGAACACAAACTCCATATTAAGTTCAGAAAAATCAAGATTAACACTCCAATAGAAATCTGAAAACCCTGAGGAAATAAAAACAAACAGCCAATTTTCGTGAAGTACGAGACAATTGATCCACTTTTATTAGTGTAAATTCCGTTTATCAGCAGCGGGCGTATCACGGATCTCATCTCTGATTTACGTTACGACGTGTCTTACCACTTCCGCCATTCCCAGCTCGGACACAAAATAGTTAAATGCAAAATTTATTAGAGAAACATTCGTTGACAGTGACATGACTTTTCTCAAAATTATACCCACTAGTTGCTAATCGATTACTCTCCTTGTTTAAAAATCGCTATAGTTATAGAGCATTTATTGAGAGGTGTTGAATAATAGTTATTTGTCAAACTAGAGAGGAAAGCGCTTCTTTTTCCCCCTCGAGTTCGAAGCTGCGCTCATGAGGCATTTTGAACGAGAGTGGAAGAAGAGTTTTCCTCTCGTGTTAGACACATTTTTTTCACGACATATTTCTAAAAACGATTTGCTCGAACCTAAAATACACTGAGAACATAACTGACAGATTAACATGTTAAAAGTTAGGTTATCAGACACAAGGCGGTGTAGCAGTGTTGCCAATGAACCAATCTTAAATATTTTTAATAAGTTGTCAAATTGTGATTTAATAAGGAAAAGAAAAATATAAGACATAATTGTAAGATAATTTAAAGTATTTTAAATAAAATTAGGAATTTATTTATAATTTTAATAATACGTTTTTTGTAAATAACTTTCATATTGGTAACACTTCTATATTTTCCTCTCTAGAGAGGAACAACACATTTTCCTCACTATTTCGGGATAAGAACGGTGGGGTTTTCTACCATGTCGTGAAAAAAAGTTTTTATTACGATTTTTCGTGTTTTGGTGTGCTACACTATACCGGAAAGTATAACTTCCTTTATTTTTTTATGAAAATATTTAATATGTTTATTTAATATAGTGAACCTTGTGTTAAAATTAGTAACTAATCCGACCGATATTACTGGCTGACACTTTTTTCTCTTTCCACTGAGTTTGCGCAATGCGTGTCCTAAGTATTTACACAATGATTTAAACAGACAATGCAAGTATTTGTAAACATTCTGTCTGAGATGGGAGCGACCGAAACGCGAGCTCGCGCCTCGCGTTACGGGCATAACGACCGGCGACCCCGGCTAAATATAAAACGCGTCGCGCGTTGTCAAATTGAATACAAACGTTAACGATGTTTGCGCGAGGCTCCGTCAGCCGATAGATCACCAGGGGGTAGGGGGTGGAGCGATGTGGTGATGCGAAATCCGACGGCCGGGTGCGGAGTCACGTGTGCGGGATCAGTGTCGCTGCGGCCATCCATCAGCCCTCAGCCGCGCAGACACCGCCACTCGACACTCGACCCCGGCGGGGATCAACCGCGGAGCTCCGCACAGTGGCGTGCGCAAGGGGATTGCTAGTTTATTTAAATAAAAATACGACAAGACTTGATCTGGTATTTCTGCTTGATGGTTTGGATATAGTTGAGCCATACACATTTAAATATTTACACCTATAATAAAACTTCTTGTTTCATGAAAATTTTCAGTTTTCTTTTTGTATGCATATGTTTTTTCTTACAAAATGATTAGGTTCAATTCGAAAAAATATTAATTTTGAATATAAATTTTATTTATGTTCTATTTTCTGCATTGAAAGAAAATGAATATATTTTAAATTTTGTTTTTAAAAATAATAATAAAGCAGTCGTTTTAATTTCAAATTAAAACTACTTCGTTCCCATAATGAGTCTCAGTTGAATACTTTGATATGTTTCTTCAAAACTAAATTATTTTTCATACAAGAATATTTATTAAACCTACAAAAGTTTTCAATGAAAAAGAAATCGGATTGGCACTATTCAAATCAATTTTTCTCTTCATTTAAGAGGAATCTGTTTGTTCCAAGAAAACGTATTTATCAGTGTAGAATTCCAAAACAGAATTATTTGATGTATGGTTGGTGTCTCTAATAAACTTTAAACGATATAAGATTATGACAATAACAAATTTCTGTCTAATATTATAGTACAGTATATTACTATTAGTGTATAGTATAGTATCCTTTCGGGATTGTGAAACTATACAGTTTATATTCCTATTGTCTCTTACTTTATACTGATGTCATTGTAGTTATATTGACTAGTCTAAAAAGAGCCACTTTATGGCTACTAAACAATATCATAAACAAGTGATTATAATATAGTTGAAAATAAAAAATCAATCAACGTGCTTTTTACCCTTTGTGAAGTGCTGTTACCAGTCATCAAAACATGTCCCCCAAAGTGTTAATAGTTTGGTACAGTTTTTAATTCTGAACATTTTACCTATTTACATTTTTGCTCTAAAAGTAATAGGTAAAAAGTTAAGAGTGAAATTAAAATATTAACATTAAATTTCCTATAGCTAAAAAAAAAGTAGACACCCGGTATAGAATTCTGCACTCACGCTACATTCTGGTCCGGGTCCTAGCCCTTGTGGTACGCCACTGGTTGGGTAGAATGAGGGACGCTCCACGTCGCATTGAGCCGCACAATTACTCACGGCCGACGTTTGTTTCCCGCCAGCCATCAACGTAGCGTTGACAACGTGATCCTCTTTGAGAAACAAAAATAATTGACTCGTTACTTGTTGTTTGTTTTAGTTCCGCCCCCTCGCCAGAACGCTGATCTTTTATTTATTCGCGTTTTTATATCGCCACCATATTGGGGATCGTACTGTTTCATTACATGCTTACTAGAATGAGAATATTTTTAACTGAGGGGTCTGTTTAGAAAATAATGTATTATTAATTTTACGGATTATTCTAAGTACTCCCCTCACCTATTTATTTACACCCTTTCCCACTGACGGCGACGTTCCCATTTTTAAAGTATCTTATTTTTTCTGCATTAAAAAAAATGAATATATTTTAAATTTTGTTTTTAAAAATAATAAGAGGGAGGCCTTTTAATTTTAAACAAAACGTTTTTATTTAGAACTATATTATTTTGAATTAAAAACTACTCCTATTCAAACTACTTCGTCTCCATAATGAGTCTCAGTTAAATACTTTGATATGTTCCTTCAAAACTAAATTAATTTTCATACAAGAATATGTATTAAATCTACAAAAGTTCTCATTGATACGAAATCGGATTGGCACTATTCAAATCAATTTTTCTCTTCATTTAAGAGGAAACATTTTTAGTAGTGTAGAAGAATGAGTAAAGAATTTGGTCTACCCACGCAAGTATTAAGAAATAATCTGGCGTACCAGTGCATAAGTTGTCCGCGTGTGAATGTTAAGAGCAGTTGCCGCCGGCGCGTCCAATAACATCCAGAATGAATTAACAAATAAAGCGGTTTGATAGTTTATAGAGTCGTAAGCGCGGCGTGTTCGGTCGTCAGGTACATGGGCTAATACCCGTCAGCGCGCACGCCGTAAAACGCGCACTATATTTCCACGCGGGGCTCTTCTTTATTCTCTTAACTGGCTCGTATTTCGTGCGCGGCCCATTCCCGCGTACTTAATGCCCCAGCGAGTCGAGGGGAGCCGTTATTGCCGGCCCATTAACGTAATTCATTGCGCCAGGCAGGAACGCGGTGCGCGACGCCAAGATGCTGATGGTGATGCTGCCGACGCGCTCTACACGCGCTAATACATCGCCTATGGACGATGTAAACATGCTAATGTCCCGTGCTTACAACTGCACCACCTTATTGTACCACTACATGTCACGCTATCTCGCAACATCTTCAAACAAACCAACACTTTAATACATTGCAGTTTTTTAATTGTTACCGTGGCGAATTATGTGTGCTCAACTAGTTCAACAACTAGTAATTACTGAACATAAGGAAACAAATAAGAAAATTAACTGCCGATCTAGGTGATGTAGTGGATATGTCACTACCATAACATACCACAGGTCGTTGGTTCAAATCACTATGATGAGCATGGTCGTTTATATTGTTTATAAAATTAACAATCATCCATCCATCCATGAGGCGGCGCGGTAATTTAAAAAATAAATTAACTTTTATATTATCTCACAATGCCAATAAAAACTACAAATAATCTTATGGTTTTAAAGTAGTTTCAAATAATGCGCGGCTACACGTGACGTAGATTTGGTGGAACCAATGATGACATTTGCGAATCGAAAAGTTGTGAAACTAACAAATATTGGGCATCCAAAATTAAAATACACTAACTAGTGGTAGAAAGCTAAACAAACTATAAGGTATATAAATTTCATTGTATTTTGATATTATTTGTTATTTTTTTAAATTAATAACAAACGTAGTAATTTTAAGAGTATTCCAATGTAAGTATTACATTTGCTTAAACCGTATTATTTAAATAAGATGTAAAAATGAAAGGTATATTGTATTTGTAGATTATAGGTTAAGATTGAATTTTTTCCAAAAATACCTATAAAAACAGGAAAATTTGCTGTGTGTATAGAAACAGTTCCGCTGTCAAAAAACAAACTACCAATACTAAAGCACGCATTTGCCATCATAATATATCATACAAAATGAAATTACTTACTTTATGTGAATTGTGATCAACAGCATCTCTTGATAATTTGGAAGCCCAATAGGTATGTCAGATGCTGATATAACCTACAAAATTGTATCTATCTGTTTCTGTCTACATATGTCTAACTTTCTTTCACCACAACTACTTCACGTATCCCTTCTTCTAACTTTTAATAATTACTTTCTCAGAAACTATAAATAATTTATTCTATTTTTTAAAAATACGAGTATTTTATTTTCTTAAGTATCATACATACAAAATCAATTTGGTCCCAGACCCAGATCACATTGAAAACCTCGATGACCTGTTTAATTATTCATCCAGTTCAACATAAAATGAAAAAAAATTGAAAAAAGTAATGAATCTTTTGTATCTACATCTTTAACTGACTGTGTTAATTTATTTTTATTATTATACAACAGAAAAATGGTATGGATTCAGTCCAATGAATTTTCAAAATATTAATTCAATCGTCTGTAGTATTTAGTATCATTTCTTCAATAAATGAAAAGATTTTTGTTCTTACGATCTGTAATATTTATTAAAATTTAATATTTATCAGGAAAAATTTATTATTTGTAAAACTGTCAGTCAGTCAAACTTGGAGCTGTCATTGCTCATGTAAAATTACTCCAATTAGATTTTTATTGAAATAATAACACAAACAGTCAAACTGTAAAGCACTTTGTTTGTTACAGGGAAAGGTACCTATTTATTTTTATTTTTATTGACTTTATGAATGTGAAATAGGAAAAGTAATATGAGAAATATATTCTAATGCTTAATTGTGATACTCGTTTTCTGAAAACTTTTTGAACTTATCATTTTTCCATTTAATAATAAGAAATTTAAGCTGAGTTATTGATTATTAAAACACAGTATACATGTCAATCTGTTAACCAATGGCAAAATTACTGCCAATTGTTTCAAAAACGTTGTTCCTGGCAACATCCGGTCATTGGCACCCACAACTTGTCCCTGACTAATAACAAGCCGGATCTGAATCCGGACACATGGCCACGTAGAACAATGGCGGATGTTAACATGTGCTCTGTTCAAATAAACATGAATCACGTTGTTACCCAGAGCCGTGGTTGCAGCGTACTGGAACTCAGTACGTAATTAACTCCTACTTTTCACATTTACCAAACTACTAATCCAACTAACACAATAACTCCCCTCATTTTTCCGCATTCCCGACCTCCCCAAATTGTCCACGTATCGTTTTCATTGCTGTTAATAACCGCGTGCGGTGTCCGCCGCAACCCACTCGACTTCGTCGCGGCGAGGGTCGCGTGTAAACACGCGCGTACGCAGCCCGCTACACAGAAATGAGTTCATTTTGTGGATGATAAAACAATTTCGAGTGTTGTGGTACGCCGTGTTGTAATACTGTGTCAATGGGAGGTAAAATGATATTGTTATGTTGAGTTGACTGCAAAGAGCTTTCGATGGCATGAAATGTTTTGCATATTTTTCTAGCTTTTGTTACCTGATTATAAATTCATTGAGCTGTTATTTTTATTAACTTTTTTATTTTAAGTTGTAGAGTAAAACTCTGTTGGGTAAATAGCTCCGCAGTAACGCATTGGACTGAGGATCATACATTTCTATTCATTCCTAAAATAAGCAGTCCAGAAACTATTCTGTTTTTATTATTAAAGAATGACACACAGAAAGTATGCCATAAAAATAAGAACAATACAAAAAATCTGGTGTGGGCACCAAACTACTTTCTTATACAAATAAATAGTTTACTAGAAAATAAATTAAATACTCCTCCAAACTTAACTTGAAATACTTATGTATTATTTAAACATGAATAAATTCATTGCTGTAGTACACATCGTAATATGTCTTATATTTATCGAAATATGGCGATTTGTAATATTTTTCAAAATACGGAAATTTCCCCAAATATGACTTAAAATTGTAAATTTTTTTTATTACATTTCTTTATAATATTCGCGCCAGGAAACCCATTGCATCAGAGCGCATCGTCATATCTCTAATATTTTTCGAGATATGACGATTTTTTATATTTTCCGAAGAGCAACTTTGAGGGGCTGTAACCCGAAAACTATACAAGATATCGAAAAATATCTCCAGTTTTGTGTTTTTCGTGCCATTTATAATAAATTAGTAAATTTTGAAAATTTTGAAATTTTTTGAATTTTTTTTTCAAAATTTCAATTGGTGATATCTCGACAAATATGAAAGATACAGACTTGCAGTGTTCACCAATCGATTCAGCTCGATGAAGTACATAAACTCTGCAAATTTCAGAAAATTCGGACAACCGGTTGAAATGTTAGAGCAAAAAGTCTGAAAATAGCAAAATTCTTTCTGGACAAAAAACGCCATTTTCAGGCTTTTTGCTCTAACTATCTATTCCGTGAAGCGATTTTTATGAAACTTTGCATACTTATGTATTTCGACGAGCTGAATCGATTGGTGAACACTGCAAATCTGTATCTTTAATATTTGTCGAGTTATCGCCGATTGAAATTTTGAACAAAATTCAAAAAAATTTCAAAATTTTAAAAATTTGCTAATTTGTTATATAAGGCACCAGAAACGCTAAACTGAAGAGAATTTTTAGATCTCTCGTGTAGTTTTTGAATTACGGGCCCTTAAAGTTGCACTTCGAAAAATACCAAAAATCGACGTATCTCGAAAAATATTAGAGATCTGACGATGCGCTCTGCTACAATGGGTTTCTTAGCGCTTATATTATAAAGAAATGTAATAAAAAAAATTACAATTTTAAGTGAGGATATTCAAATTTTTCTATCGGTATGTGAATCTGTATTGAATAATTAATAATTACAGTTTCTGTTATTTGTTTGTTCCCATAGCAACTAAAATTAGTTTATTAAACATATAATTCAGTTTTGTCAAAAGAAGCAAATAAAATCTGGTGTGGGCACCACACTATTTTCTTATACAAATAAAACCAACTGAACACGTATGACTTGTTTCTTACGTATGACTTTATTGTATATCATTGTGCGAAAATGAAACGTCCGGTAGAAAAATTTATACTGGAAATATGTGGGCAATTTGATTTAAAATAAACTTTGAAAAATTTTCGGTACCTACTATTTAAAATAATCTCAAAACAATACAGATCGACGGGCCACTCGATACAATTTTTAAACTTTCAAAATCTCGTTATATAGATATTGATTATTCAATGGTTTACCGTTTAAATCAGATTAAAAGTTTAATCCAGGTGAAAATATTTATTTGCATCGAAGTGCATAATGTTTCCATTAAAGGGATTGAATTCTACATAAAATAAAACTGAGCTACCGATTAGCAAAATAAATCGGGAAACAAATTCGACATTGATCGCCACTTGTTCTTTTATTAGCAACTCCCCACGTAATTTGTTCGGAGATCTAATGAACAAACCATTTAAAATAATAATCTTGAAATATAGGTAATCCCCTTAATGGTGCCATTCGTACAGTATATCTGCTCCCATAAACCGGGAATTAATTTGTATACGCGCCAGCGCCTGCAGATAACAAAGAAGTGATAAATATTCACGCCCGGGGCTGGGGGTTAATCGAAGCAGACTGCGAGGGCGCGAGGAGCTTTGTCAGCCCATGGCTTGCTTTGATCGCGGCCGCTCAAGCTCGGCCACGCTTCGCATAAGAAATTGTGTCAACATATTAGCGCCGACCAACGAATACTTGTTATCTGCTCTTGGCAGAGCCGACGAACCAGTGACGTAGCAACTTTATATTGCCGCACGGCCTGTCCCTGACTAATATATAAGCATTTACTGTCATACTTTATTCCATTTTGCTTCCCCAAAATGGGAGATAGTAACATATTTTATGCATGGTTATTAGCTGGGCGGGGACCATCATATTTTGCTGGATGACGCCAATTTATTTTTTATACGCCACAGCTTCTTGTAAATCCTTATTCATTTTATTTATAACCGATTTCTTTTTTTGACACAGACAATGAATAACGAAGAAATTATTGTTTGACACGAGAAGTGATGTGGATAAATAATGATCGGGTATGCAGTCAAGGATCTTTATTTTCTTCAAGGCTAGTAGAAAAAATGTATTTAAAGAAGTCACAAATGGTGTTGAAACGTCGGCATTGTAGAAAATTGACTGTATTCCCGACCATTATTTACCAACAATAAATTACAATTGAACAACTTATTAGTACCATTTTATCAAAAGCAACAAGAGCCACGATTTGCAGCTGATAATATATTTGTAACAATATTAATTATTAAGTGCATTGAACTATTAGTGAAGTAAACTATTTGTAAATAGTTTGAAAGTTTTCGGCACGCCACTGGTGAGAGACGCCCATAAACCTTTGCGCAAATCACTGGAGTTTAGGATGAGAAGCAAGCGCTACATCCTGTCCGCCCGTTCCGGGTTGCAGCGTCCACCAAATGCGACGTCTACCTGCGACATGTCTCGAGTGTGCCACTGCGTCGAATTCTCGAAAATAAAATAGACACCCTTCAAATTTAACACCCAGGTATTTATTAAATGTATTATTTTATTAACGCATATAATTAAATGTCACACAGATAAACTAACAAATCACACGCACATTGTTACATGAAAAAAAAATCTGAATGTTACAAATTTATTTTTAAAAATATATAAAATACTGTCCACAAAAAAAAAACATGTTTTTCAAAGGTACCTATTAAAATAATGATGTACAAATTTTGTTTATGTGAAATTTATGTGTCGGTAAGCTCACTTCGCTTGTACTATTCAAAAACAAATCCTAAGCCTACACAACTCACGCTCGACAAACTAGAATCACAATACTCCTTTTTAATGGAACTTATATGAAGATAAACTCGCTTCCATGTTCCACGTTAAACAAATGTTTTGGTACTACTATATTCGTAACATAATTATACCTTGCCCATGCGTCAAAAAAAATTTTGTTCAGTGTTTCCGTGTAACATTTCAGTATTTTCGTTTGGAATTTGTGTGCAACAAATTAGTTTTCCTGTAGCACATTTAAATATATTCCTTTTATTAAATATCTCATTTAAACCAAACCTTGAACTAAGTATACTAATTTTCAGCTCATTTGGCTGAAAAAAATGGTACTAGCTAAAAACTGAGCGAAATATCGAAAATAAAAATAATTGAAAATGGATTTTAAATTAATTAATTTGTAATAACATTTAGATGTTACTATACAGGTTGTTCAGAAAATAAAGATCGATAATTCAAGGGTAAGAGTATATTTCAATACAATAATAAAAGTTCGTCTTACAATACTTTCAGAACTAATATCGCATATTAATTTTACTTTAAAATAAAGAAAATCGCTGAGTACCAAAACACGGCAAAACATAATCAAGACAGTCTTTTTTTTTAATGTTTGCTTATGACAGTTTTGTAACCTGTACCTCTAAGAGTACTGGACTTATTTCCCCTATATTTTTACTTCATTGTTTAAATTACGTTGATAATCTTCGTTAAAAAATTGTTGATGGCTACATTAATCAATCTATAAGAAGATGAGTAGAAAGTTACATTGAAGTTCTAGAAGAACATATCAAACATAAAATATATTATTTTTTTTCTTTAAAAATTTTTTTTTTTTAATTAATTAAATAAAATTGATGGTTTCTTTGAACCTAAGAATTTCCGGAAACTTGTTTATATAAACTTAATTATTTAATAACATTGTTTCTTCTTTAGGAACTCTGTGATTTAAATTTATATTTTTTAATATTCACAGTTTCACCAATCCTTTGTAAATTAGATAAACGTAAAATACAACAAATTGTAGGAATATTTATAGTAGATATACAAGTCTGTAACAATGTTAGTTTTAGACCGAATTCTTACAATAAAGTAAAACCGATAGTATCACGGGCAGCGACAATGAAGCTCCATGTTGTACGTTAACGCTAGTAACCGCGAACAGCGCATTTTGTTTGAAATGTCGCGGCAGGCCACGGCAGCAGCACAGTAAATTCGCGGCGCACACTTTTATTATCCGTTGTTCCCCGTGTACACATAGAGGGACAAAATTTATATAGAGATAAGAAAGTTCTGTGTCATCAGTTTAGAGATGCGCCGGTCGGAACGCATTCGCGAGATATAATAGCCGCGATAGCGCCGAGAAAATGTGACTGTTTTAAAATTTAAGTGTAATAGGTTTACTCGCGATGAGATAATGTAAAAAGTACCATAACTTCTCGCGGTTAAACAACCGTTTCTAATTTTAAAATGGCGCGGCACTGTATTTAACACATAAAAAGTAATTTCTGTGGGCGCGATAAGGCGAGACGTTGCGGCCGCTGCGGTCGTAATGTCTCGTCGCAGGCGGCGAAGTCGGAATGTGGAGAAACGAGGAAGAGACGCAAAGTCAAAGTGCTGCTGGCTGCTGCCTACTGAGAACTGGGTGGCCGGTAGACGACGCTGGAGTCTGTTTAAATACCCCGCTCGACATCCACGAGATAAGCGCATCTTATTACTGAAGTATGCACTGTTTTTATTTCTAGTGTATTCGACTTGGGGACAGGCTATTTCCTATTACCTTGCGATGTGTTACTTCGCCTTCAATTTGTAAGAAACATTTTGCGTAAAACTGAAAGGAGTGGCGGTCGATCTTGGATGACCTTGAAAACACAGTTTAATGGGGTTAGTCGATCAACGTAGAACGTGGAAGCAAGCTTTACTTCAGATAATTTCTTTAAAAAACCAATGATGGGTAATAAGTAAAGGAAAATCACCAAATATGGAATAGGATCCTTAATATGGAATACCGCCATTTCTCTTATTATTATTTAGATTGTTATACAATTATAATACTGTTAATTAATATTAAAAACATAAGAGTGTTACTAAGTACAGTGAAAATGTATGACTATTTATGATTATTAATGAAAATAGCTCCGTGGTAACGCGTCCGACTGTGGATCTTGAGGTCCTCAGTTCGAATCCCACTACCGACAGTTGCCAATTTAAATTTACCCCTGTGGTTCCCTCTCCACTTTGGGGGCCATGATTTGACGGCTGGTAACCGCACTTCATACGTAAAAATATATCACCTACCGAGATCTGCTTAAGCAGAGTGCCACACCCATAATGGGTAAAAGGCGCGATTATATATTATTATTATTTATTAATGAATATCTTTTTTGTCAAAAAAACAAAGTGGTACCTATTCCATAATTATTTAATTTTCTCTATATATTTATTTATTTTATTTGTTGTCAATTTACTATTAAGTGTAATACCACTGTTTGCGTTAATTTATTCTTCACCAATAAATTGCTCAATTTATTGACAAAGTATAAAGGATGTTAGATGTTAGTCATTGCCAACCATTCAAACTAACTTGTTTATATTCTGGTTAGTTAGTTAGTTAACCAAAAATATTGATACTATCGAAATTTTCACAATAAATTGACAGAACACTTGATGTGTATAAAACGAACGGAAATGTCTTTGTTTCTGTCAATTTATTGACAAGAAAACTCATATAAAACTTTATAACCGATTATTTCGGATAAAAAAACGAGCAAAATAGATGTGATTACTGACTATGATACAGAATTTAATTTTCAACAAAAAATTATCTGGCTACTTTTGTGCAAGGATGTTAATGTTACACTGTGTACTCATTCTACATTTTAACATTAAAATAATCGCGTTGTTAATACTTTAATATTCAAAGAAATATAGAACACTCAAAAATATAAGACGGTGTCTGTTAAATAGAATATAAACACACAGAGTAAACATTTTCGTATAAAAATAAATTAAATCCATGTAAGAAGAAATACTAGCCGACAATATGTGAACTAAGATATTTAAAATTGAGTAATATTGCTGTCTGCTCCGAAACTCATCATCCCTACTTCATTTAATGTCATACTGTCGTCACGAAGGTAGGCTTCACTTGTTCATGTTACTTTCCAGTTCCATTACATCACACAGTGACAAACAACACATCAGTGGGGGCGCGGTGAGTTATCCCCGCGGCGGCGGCGGCGCCGGTTATCTGCGCATGAAGGATGTCGGCCGGCGTACCGGATATTGCCGATCGTTTGTCTTGAGAGCTCCGGGCTCCAGGCGCGGCACCGGAGCGCGCCAATATCACCGCTGGCGCACCGCGACATCCGGACCCAAAACTGCTGGGATTTGTCATCCGCAGTAGGTACTACACGCCGGGGCAAAGGGGATGCTCCACGGCAAAGGTTAAGCTTCATGCTTACCAGTGGCATATGCGCCAATGACTTTAAGTGCAACACTCTTCAAATTAAGAGTATTTTGTTATGTTTAACTTTAAAGTTTTCAAAACAGTTTATGAAGCAAAATGATGTTACTTAAGAATATTATGAACATACAGTGCTAATGAGGTATTTCGACATTCATTTGATTTTTTTTTTTCGTAGTTTAGGTTAGTAGAAATAGAAATATGAAATTTAAATAAAATAAATATTTATATTATTTAAGTAATGCCTTTTTTCTTGTCAATATTGTGATATAGGTATAATACGATACCGCATCAATTTTTTCTTCTCCAATAAATTGATCAATTTATTAACGAATTAGAACATGTTCTATTTTTCGACAATTTTTTAGGGAATTCTAGAGCAAGTTTACTAGATAGACCATAAAGATTTTATTAATATCTTTATTCAACAGTTTTCAATAAATGCTCTATAACTATGGCGATTTTAAACAAAGAAAGTAACAGATTTCCCAATAATGGGTATAATTTTGAGAAAAGTCACTAGTGAGTAATTTTCGATAACAATAATAATTAATAACAGACAACACCTTTGTAACTACTTCGATTGATATTTAATTTAGAAAATGTCACTATAAAATAATATTTCTTTAATATATTTTACATTTATTAAAAGACGTTGGATATAACGTTATACTTCACACGTGAGCAAAGTGGAATAACCCACATGTAATATTTATTTACATTATACGTGCGGTAAGTTTAGTTTTACAGCGCGAAGTTTTGTATTGAAGCACGACGCGCAGCGGAGTGCTTTAATAAAACTGAGCGATGTATAATAAACTTAACGCACACATAATGTATTACATTTTCTGGCCGACATACCTTTTTACTATATTTATTTATATGTATTTTCCATAAATTTTCCTAATTGATATTTATAGTAAGCTGTGCATCAAGACGCTTTGAAAAACTGTAGAACGTGAAAATAATCAACAATTTATAAGTGTCATAATCAAAAGTAGAACCACTCCCTGAAAATATAAATTACGTTACCAGATATTTCAAGTTTTTGTGGTTTGGTGTGCCGAGAAGAAAGGCAACAACTATAACCTAAAAAATATGACAATTTAACAATTCCCGCATAGACTACATGAGCGATTCAAATGTTACCTACCTTTCTCGATATTCTGTATTACAATTAATTTAATATAATTAAAATAAAATAAATCACCAATTCTTATCAATCCAATCAATCAGTTTTATCTTTTGACATTTTATTAGTTATGTGACAATTACCAACTGTGAAATATCGGCACTTAGTTAGGATAAGTGTTAAGAGATGGCGCTGCTGGCAAATGTCATTTTTATATAAAATTTTTAGTTTTATTTATTTCTATGTTACTTTATTAAACGATTTTGGCGGTAACTAGAGATTTTTTAATCATTCTTTATTATTACAAAGTTACTTTTTATTTTAATGGCCTCAAAATGCTAAAAAATATCGGTGCGCGTTCCCGCACCGCGGTGTTTCAAAGAATATGGAAACTGTAAAATCGTAGTTACCGCAAACGTAAATGATATGTGATTGTTATTTTTACAGTTCAGGAGGCCAGAAAGTAAATAACTATTATATGAAAAATATCAATAAACAAGAATATTAGTAGCACAGGTGACAGCTGATATTGTGTTGGTACTATTGAAATTGTTTCAAAAAATTACTGTTCTTGCCAATTTATTCACAAAAAAACTTGACTAATTTATTAACAAATAAATTGCATCGTGTAAAACAGGTATAAGATTTTTTTTTAATTTCATTAAATTTAAAAATAATTTAATTGGGGTAAATAGCTCAGTAGTAACGTGTCGGACTGTGGATCGTGAGATCCTCAGTTCGAATCCCACTGCCGACAGTTACAAATATAAATTTACCCCTGTAGTTTCCCTTCCACTAACATCCTTGGGGGTTATGATTTGACGACTGGTAACCGCACTTTATACGAAAAAATATATCACTTACCGAGATATGCGTAAGCAGAGTGCCACACCCGTAATGGGTAAAAGGCGTTATGATATATTTATTTATTTTATTTAAAATAATTTGCGTGACGTTACAACGACTCCAGCCAACTTCAGCGTAAATTAGCACGTGTCAATGTCAACCTGTCAGTGTCTCAATAGTTTGTTTAAAGTTGTTGTTTAATAATTATCAACTATATGAAAAAAAAATGGTCATAACAACACATATCTGCAATCATAATATAAAAATGATAAAAAATAACATTTGAATTGATAAACATTCGCGCGTAACATTTTTATTTTTATTTAAAATTTCATATTTGTATTACTAGTAACTAAATCTAATGAAAGAAAAAAAAAATTAATCGCAATATGTCGGAATCCCCCATTATGACTAATCTAAGTCAGAATGTACGAGTAGATCAAGTTTCCAGTTACTGCTTTCATACGAAAAATGAAGCATAGACTACTTAATAGGTATCATGAAAATGAGAGCATTTCAGGCGAATTACATTGACAAAGTGCCGCAGTGAGTAGAAGGCTATGGAAGCTAGTCTCGAACGACGACAAGCCATAATTACTAAGATCAGTCCCGAAACCAGCGATTCAATATTTCATCGCGCGCATTTAATCCCGCACCTGATCTATCCGTGATCAACGCAAATTTCAGCCATAACTTAGAGCAAGTGAACACGAGCAGGGGGTGTGCGGCGGGCGGATATCCATCTCCCGAGCGTGCTTGGCGACTGCTTCCGGACGATGGCACGCGCTGTGACAACGGCCACTCAATTACCAGGGCTTTAATTAGTCCGTGACGGCCCATTGCCAGCTCATTAATATGGCAGCGCGGCCGAGTCTCCTGGGAACACGCAGGTAAATCACTCCGGTGCCGCCGAATTCTGCCAGTGGCGTCAACATGAGATTCCACCACTGGTTTTAATTTTATTTAAGGGCAGGATAGCGCAGGGGTAAGAGTGATTGCATATGATTTAGATCGGTACTCATTTTCGTTACCATTACAAGTTAGGATAAAATTATCTTAGCAACTACAAAGCTATCGGCCAACGGCTAGTAGTTGTAACCAGGGCTTGTACCTGGTGGGCAACACACATGGCATTAGTGTAAAGTAAGTGGCAATTTAAAGGAAAAATTAAAATGTCGTGTGTTGTGATTCATCCGTTCATCCTAGGCCCTAGTAATATAATTAGTAAGGTTTCACAATCCCTAAGAGACATACATACTGATATTAATTTTATTTGCACATATACAACATCTTTGGGGTTCATGTTTTCTATTTCAGTTCTTATAAAGCAAACACGTCGTTAACAAGATCTTTAAGCGCACAGTTTGTAGTGCTATCTATTTTCTTCTGGTGGTATGAATGAATTCAAAACTGACAGACAAATGACATATACCCTCATAATGGTAAGTTCTTAGTATGATAATATTTCTTTTAATTATGAATCTTATTTACTTTTCCTAGATGATGGAAATAAAAAGAAAAGAAATTTATTACTGTCTGTCAATTACAAATTATCATCTATGAAGCACTACCAACACAGTTAATTTAAAACAATACTTTAATTTGAATTTGAGTACAATAAATTGTTATATGAGGGAAAATATCGAAAAACTCGCTATCAATATTTTTCCTGATAAGGATTTATTAAAACGTATCTATATAAAAAAAAGGTTGCAAAAATATGCAAATATTCTTTTTCGCGACCGAGAAAGAAACTCGGTTTCTTTGATACCATAATCGTGACAGGAACAGCCAACAGGAGATTTGTGCACTTTCTTTCTCGTCGTGAGGTAAAGTGCTCAAATGATGTAAAAATGAATAAAATTAAACAAATTAAAGATAACTGTCATAAATTATATATAAATAATTTTGAAATACATAAAACCATCATAAATATTGGGACCGTGAAAAAAATAGGAGAGAAATGTATTTTCCTTTCTTGTATTTGTAGCCCTCGCTTACGGCTCGTGCTTTAATTTACTCCGTGGGAAAAAATCATACACTTCTCTCCCTTAATGTATAATATACTATTATTTTTGAGGTATTTTATTCCTTGTTGTTCTGTACAGAAAAGCAGCTCATTAATTGTCCTTGAAGGGTTGTATTCTACATTCAATTATTTTATATAATACATGTTTTACTGCGGGAATCTAATGATTATATGTCGTCCTTCAGCTATTCTACTACGTTTATTCTAGAATTGGAAAACTTCGGGATGTACTATGCCCATAGTTTTCCTTATAACGCAAGAAACTATTTATATTATACAAGTATTGTCGCACCATTGTTGTGTACACAAAAATAAACAATTTTACAGTTTAAAATATATATTAAAGAAATGAAACAACAAAATGTGTGAAATGTGGTGTCGGCCATCTTTGCTACTTCTAACCTAACTGTTACCAATAAATTAAAGGTGTTTAATACAATTTATAGAAACTAAAATAAAACATGTACAAATTCCAATATCAAATAAACATTTTCCTATTTACGTTCCCTGTTAATATGCCGTCGACGGCACTGTGTCCGTCGATTAACCCGCGTACAGCCGCTCGTGCGCATGTCGGCCGGCTGAACGCTGACGGCTCTGCACGACGGGCTGCGGACAGTTCGCGCGTTACGCGGCTAATAGACATTTATAACGTTGCTTCGATTTATTAACTTGTGGACTCTCTCTCGGGTTTTCTCTCTCATCAACGAGGCTAATATCAATTTTAGTTTGAATAAATTGCACTTGATTGATGTGATTAAACACTGAAACAGTTGATATTTCATTTATCTAACTTGACGCGAATTGTTTTCCCTGTCCCATTATTTTAGCGATTTCTTATGAGAAGGAAAACTTTACTCCGTGGCTTTGGTTACACCTAAGCTAACCAAATAACAAAACCAGCACCAGTTCTAATTTGAAAACGTTCAAATATATCAATTGATTTGATGTTTACTGTGAGTGATGTGATATAGGTGTATCCCTTGATGTCCCGAAATTAATCACATGTTAATGGCACATATCACGAACTGTAACTACAGTCGCGGTGCCCCAGGCCGTGCCCTTTGTCGCTTTGCCCTAATCACGAGGCACATAATTAACAAACAGTTTTGTGATGTACAAAATGTTTCCTATCAATCGGAACCAGTATTTTGGATTATCTTGCGTACATATTTACCACCCAATATATGTAAAGGAGGTAATGCGATGGGTCAAAATAGATAATGAGTTTTTAACAGATACGTATGATTTTGGGTTCCTGGAATACTATTTTTGCTATTGTTTCGTCCACGATAAATCAAAATTTAATGAATGGGTATTTCTCACTAAATGAGTTGAGGAAATTTTGATATAATAAAAAAAATCTGATGTGCCCTGCATATAATTTTCCGCCCAATACAACTCTAAAACGGTACAAAATAGTATTTAATGATAGAGAAAAATACCTTCTTATTCGTTTATTTTCTATTTATATTTTAGAAATTTAATTTTCTTTCGTATATTTATTTAATTTTTTGACATATTTCACTAATACCCAGTTGCACCAACGAGTTAAATTTTAAACTTGGTTTAAATAAATAAAAGCAAATCGAAGTTATATGTCATATGGAGTAATTGACATTGATGTCAAAAATTAGATACGCTTTTATTTATTTAAACCAAGTTTAAAATTTAACAAACGTTGGTGCAACCGGGCATAAAAAAAATAGCTTCATAATCATAATGACATGTGTCACATTTCGTAAAAATTGAAAATTTTAAAGTGCTTGCGTGGTGTAGATGGAATGCAAGATATATGAAATTTAATTTCTTTATATGTTATTATCTCTAAATCTAATGAAAATTAATAAAATTAGTGTAATCGAAACAGATGTAAAATTAAATTTAACCGTGTTTTTTTTTTTCACGGAAAACTGTTAAGTGCTTCAAGTGAACTGCTACTTCCGGTTGACCAGTTTTATCCAAAATCTAATCAGTTCTTGTATTTTTTTGGTAGTATAGTATTTGAGTTATGCGAGACGAAAAAATCGGCACAGACCACACACACACACAGACACACACACACACACATCCACACACACGTACACACATACATACATACAGACATCATGGCGAAAATAGTAAAATTCGTATTGTAGGAACTCTAAAACGTGCTTGTTAATTGAAAACTCACTACCCAATTCTTTGGCCAAAAACAATGCCTCCCTTACTCAGTGGTAAGCGGGAGGTAAAAAGAATCATCAAAATCGGACTATTCTGTAAAAAGTAATGCGTGGTCAAAAATAAAGAAAAATATACGTGTCGACTTAAGAACCTCCACCATTTTCGTCGGTTAAAAAACTAAAAAATAACATTGGTTACAAATTTTTCCAAACTATTTCTATATTTTGTTCCACTTCAAAATTAAGATTTACTTGATATAAGTTGTCCACATAAGATTTTTGAAATGGAATTGAAATTTGTTTTAAATTTAGTAGTTAAATATTAAATTTCATTATTCATATTTAAGCGCGCACACATAAAAATGTATTGGAAAGTGTACACCGAATCCTGGGACACTGAAAACGAAGGACGAGTCCTATTATTATTCAGCACAATATTCCGAACTTCAAAACCAATTCCTGCTGACAAATATTACAAACTACCAGTTCAAAAATGCGGTGTAAACCGCGTAACTCGATCCCTCCAGAGACGCGAGATAAAACGTTTCAGGCCGTGGCTTCTCAAAACGCGGCCGGCGACGTATTTTCTGTTTACCATAACTGGATAAAAGAGTCGGGAGTCGGCCCAACTTCATTTTAATTCGAAGAAACACTGGGCTAACGTTTCACACAATACCTACAACGCCGTCAATTTGCGCGGCCGCCGCGAAGATTCGATTTCAGAGAGAAATAAGATACACCCGCGTAAAAGATATTTTAAAGTAGTATTTTTGCTGAGATGGCGTGATGATGTTAAATAAAATGTCATGTCACTGAACGTCACGAATAAGTGGAATTTGAAATTGCGTTTTCGCAAAGTGTCACTGAATACTTAAATTGATATTACCCGCACACGAAAAATTGCTACAATTCACGACATCTTTCACTTTGATACATAGTTACGATGTTTCCGTAATTTCATTAAATTATTATCATTATTTTAGCCCATTCAAAATATTACTGTCCTATTCACAGAACCATTGAAATTTACATTTAGACAGTTAGACCTGCCCGTAAACTATTTGTTAAGTTAATTTTTAACTCATTTATGGCCACATTCTGTAACTTACCAGTTAATTTTTACCTACCCGTTAAAAATTGTAACAAATAAAAAAGATATGTTAAATGAAATCTATTAAGTGCAAATTTGATTTCCGGAAATATACCACCGGACTATTGAGTTTTTATTGCTACGAAAATTCCCACGAGTCGAGGTACATTATAAGATTTAATAACCATAATCCACAATATTAGGCAGAAGGTTTTGTTTTTGTTTTAGACTTTAAGTGTATAATTTTTTTATATATTTTAATAATAATTGTATGTTCATACATTTTGCCTTTTATTTATATTTTACATTTCTTATAGTATAAATTTGTAAAAAAATAGTTGGATAATTCCGCTTTGCCCACGTGTGAAGTATAATGTTTTATTCAACATGTTAATAATAAAAAAATTAAAGAAATATTGTTTGACAGTGACATATTTTAAATTTTCTAAATAAAAATATCAATCAAAGTAGTTACCAAGATGTTGTGTGTTATTATTATTGTTATAAATAGAAAATTACTCACTAGTGACTTTTCTCAAAATTATACCCACTGGTGGGTGGTAATCTGTTACTTTCCTTGTTTAAAATCGCAATAGCTGTAGAGCATTTTTTGAGAGGTTTTGGGTAAATAAATATATATGTTAAATTTGAATTTTTTTCCCAAAACAAAAAAAATAATAAAAAATAATTGTAATTTGAAATTATTATTTTATGTAATTTAATTACATTTTCTGCATTTAATTGAGCTAATTAATTAATTATATTTTGATGATAAAGTAATGTAATTTGTTGATTGTAATTTAATTAACATTGAGTCAGTAATTATAAAAAAGTAATTAATTACATTTTTGCAGTAATTTGCCCGTCTCTGGTAATTTATACAGATTTACTTGTACCACGAGCTCTGTTTTTGGGTGTTTTAAGAGAAGTGTTTTTGCGCTGTACAATGTTCTAAAATTATTTTATAATAAAATACTTCAAATAAAAGTGCAACTTCTATTCAAAGCATCTTTGTATAAAATATTTTAAGAACATTGCACAGCACTAAAACCAAGGTTAAAACATTTTTCTTGAAACACCCAAAACCAGAGCTTATGGTACCAGCCTTTATTTCAGTTTTTATCGTTACAAATTAATATAGAAAGTATGCCTGTTTTTATCAGGAATTTTTAAAAAATATTTGGTGAGCGTGTAGCTAACGAAGTTAGTTTAAGTAAAATGTAATTTAAACCTGTCAATATATTTGCCATTTCCTTCCTGTGCAGGATCTCAAACAAGGCAGCCTTTATGCGGCGACCTCACGTCACGGCAGCGCGACATCGGCACCCCAGCGCTAAGGGATGACGAAAACTGTCTGCGAAACGCGTGGAAAGAAAACCTGAGGGTGAGAAGTGCCGTGTAATACTATGTGAAATGGAATTTGAAATTTTTGAGACCCTAGAGTGGTGTAAAAATACACTTCCGTGCCTCTGTGGGGCTTGAAAAACGACGTTTTCTTTTTATTGCATTAACGGAAAAAGACGCGAGGTGACGCGGGCTGAAACAAAGTTAACGGCGGCGCACGCGGCTGTTAGTGCTCTGGGTATTGCCGCCGCGGCGCGTCAACGCACAGATGGCTTCCGTACACAACGCAATTAAATTGCAAACGCAATATCCGCCGTGGCTGCGCGACCTAACCGACAATGGGATAGTTTTCTTTGTTTTTCTACACTTATATGGAGTTAACTGTTGCCATCATGGAAATGTTTAGCTACCTCGTATGTTCACAGAATTTGTTTTCATCTACTGCAGTCCATACATACTTTTCCTAACTGTCTCGTAACAGATAATTAAAATATGAAATAATAAGAAAACCTATTGGGAACAATGTACGCTACAAAAACTATCACAATGTTTATTTTTTGACGTTTCTTAAAACTTCATTGTATGTCACGTGTCTGCGTTTTAAACAATCCTGTCATTATTTTACTGAGAATAAAGCTGCTATGATTATTCCTGGGAATAATCTCTGCAGCTTTTTTGTATTTATTGACAAATGTCAGTTATCAGATAGTTATCATCAACTCAAGTAAAAAATGAGCAAACAGTATGATTTAGTGGCGCGCAGATGATGAAATTAAAAAATAATCTAATTAAATATAACTGTTGTTGCCAAATAAACGAAAATAAAAATACGATAGCGGACTCATATATAAAACTAAATACAAATATTTTTAAAAAGACTGACCTTTCGCTGGTAGGCCTGCAGCTTCCCTGTTGCCTTCTCCGGAGACGATGCACTAACACTACACTTAGTGTCTCACTATATCACTAGAAATCCACACACGAACACTGACTCAAATACCCAGCACTCTGTAAAATACGAAAAGAACCATATTAAATTAGGTTTCATAATATATTACAATACAAAATAAATACCGTGAGTTTCAGCCAAGGTACAACATTTACTTCTTTGTCATTAATGTATTACTATAAATACCAGCAATATACATTACCGTACTGTTCCAGATACAATGCAACATAGGTTGTCAATGTTAAATGAACGTCATCATAATTCAAAAATGTTTACTAACGGAGGAAAAATTAGAATAGTAGAATAATTATAGTTATAATTTTAAAAAATGTTTAGAGTAAAAAATAAATATCATCACGCCTTTTACCCATTATTGGTGTGGCACTCTGCTTACGCAGATCTCGGTAAGTGATATATTTTTTCGTATGAAGTGTTTATAATGTGTTTGTAAATCAGTAAATTATAATGACAAATTCATTTAACATCCTTGCATTTTATCTGGAACAGTACAATAATGTATACTTATTTTTCGAAAGGTTGCCATATGTATTAAAATAAAAATAATACGTCTGAAGAAGAGTTAAAAACTTAAAGTATTGATTTTAAACGTTTAGTTACATCAACACAATTTTACACAATCCTTCTTGAAAATAAACAGCAATTAGTTTCCATTAAAAAAATTCAGTAATTTCGTTTATCGCATATTTACAAGTTTGATGGCTTTTTCTGGCTTTACATTTGAATTGTCGACTTAAAATTAATTAAATAATTATTGTACTTAAAGCCTTTCTCCACTTTTCCGAACATCCTGTGTAACTGGTATCCATAATAATACATTAATGACAGGAAAGCAAATGTTGAATCTTAGTTGAAACTCAGAGTATATGGCATATAATATATTTATATATAAATAATAACACCCAAAGAAGATAGTGGAAGAGGAACCAAAGGGATAACTAATGTTTAAAAATGTCTCAGAATTTTTTGGCTGTAGGATTCAATTAAAGACTCCATTTATACAATGAACAGTGTAATTTGTTCTTAAACAACATATTGCAGATTGTGAAATGTGGCTACCAGCTTTCCAAATTAAAACCCCAGGATACTAGAGGACGATCAACATGAATGAAATATGTTTAAAATATGTTATGGTAAAAGAATTGAAAATCTTATAGTCCACAGCAAGTGTATATTGCAAGATCAGAATACTCGCATACCTGTAGTAACCTCATACCTACATAAGTAGCAATTATTGTAAAGATGCTAGTAACAAATAAATAAATAACCTAATAATAGAATTGATTTATATTTCTTACCTATTTAATACACCTATGAATATTTACTCGAAAAGCTGATTTAAATGCACACGTTTCTTCGACTTTGGCAAACAAATTACGCCATTGCATAGACAACTTGACAACTATGATTCTTTGCAACACTAAATACTAATTCACATATTGCTGGCAATGTACAATGTGTATAATCAATGTAATATCTAACCTGATTTTGTTTTATTTGCCAATAAAACGTTTCCAATAAAAATCACTGAATTTGCTATCACAGCTGGCTATGCAATGCTTACTTGTTTCATTGGGAACACACTACTAACATTGAAATGATGAATTTATAGAATAAAAACCGATTCTGGACAAGTCTGAACGGCGAACACGAAGAAATTTGCAACGTGTATTTGTGTATACATTTATATTACTGTTCTTTTTGTACAACCAATATAAGATCCAGAATTAGCATTGCCCAAATATGGTCATGTCTTTCGATAAGGATTTTGATTGGTTGTCTATTTTTGATCTATATTAAAATTTGGTGCAGCATTGTCTGCAAGAGAATTTATTAGAAGGTTGGACATTGTTTTTTTGACAGCAAGTGCTTTTTGGTGTTGTTTATGACAGTGTTAAAAACAAGTGCAGTGTAGTGTAGTGTAGTGCTGTGACCTGGACACCTTCTTCGGGGTTTGCATCGAGGCGACCTGGCCAAAGGAGGGCGTAGAAAGGTTAGTATTTATTTTGAAGCATTTAAATTTAACACACTCATAAATGTTTTTTTGTTTGTAGGTAGGTCCGATCTTCAATCAGCTGGCTGAGTCAACAAAGGTCAGATAATTATTACATATATTATGACTCCTATATGCGTTACCAATAAATACTTCTTTTAAATAAAATTATGTATAGGTTATTGTAAATTGCATTCCATAAATTCTAAAAAGCAATCCACAATAACATTTAGATAAAAGTATAAAACAAGTAATAAAAATTCGAGTAATATATCCAGTCTAAAGCATAGTTCACGCTACATTCTGGCGGGAATGCACTGCTATAAAACTACGGACCGGATGGGTAGCGTATGATATACATTGTTTAGATACAGCTCCCTCGAGGGCTATAAGCCATCGGGCTCGCTCCAGGCTGGGAGTAAAGTGCCGGACCTGGGGCCCTACGCCCTTAGCTTGTCTAGTACTCTGATACTTCGACGGCGTGGGCAGGTGTCTACCAAATAAATTCAATTTAATTTAGAAATGAGCACTTAGTTTTAGTTGAGAAAATGTTTTCAAATATGTGGAAGAATTTGATCCAGATCTTTGAAGTATTATGACAAGTTCATTTGATAATTGGGCCTATTCTCTAGCAAATTGATACCGTAACAATATGAAATTTCGATGCCATTTTGTCTTCATTAGCAAGTTGCTATGATAGCAATATCTTTAGAGAAACAGATCGATTGATAGATTATACGAGCCCAATATCGTATCATTTGGCCCAATTAATACTTTTAAAATAACTTTAAAAATTTATTCTGATTTTACAAAAGGACAATTGTTGTGCTCTATTTATTTGTATCTTAAATTTTGTTATTCTTAAGAATATTTTAATGAAAAATAACAACTAAAATAATAATAAATTAACAGGCGATGATAAATGAAACTCTTGGAAGTTAGCCAATGGTTTATTGTTAAATATAACATGTATAACTTCTAGGAGTTTCATTTATCATCTACCTTCCAACCAAAAAATAGTCCTTATCATTTAGCAAGCGATCTCGGTAGCGTAGTGGTTATATTACTAGCCTAGCACGCCAGAGGTCGCGGGATCGAATCCTACTCTATTGTTCACACAAATTCATTATCATCCACTCATGAGGCGACATATGACCATAATAGTTAGTTCGGTTCCTAATGTCGTAAAATAAAAACAAATTAACAAAAATTACTAACACAAATATTTCAATTGGCCCAAAGGTATTGGCTGGTACCACAAACACTAGTTTTGAATCTGATAACAACAAAATATAGAAAAATATTTCAAATAAAGATTGTAGTAATATTATTCTACATCTTTTTGATTTCAATGAAATTTACTCTTTCTAATTTATTTACTAAGATATGCTCAAAAACCTTGATAGGCCTTCAAATAATCTACCATATACTCTTAATCTTAATTGTTTTCAAAATCTAATTAATTCGTAACATAATACCTTCCTTACATACATGTTTTGTACGGGAGGTAAAAATGATAGACTTTAAGATATAAATATGGTGAAATAAACAATTTTCCTTTATATGATTTTAACTGGGCCAAATGATAATGATTTTGGACTCGTAATTGCATTTTATCTGCAACAATACGTGTAACTGGAAACCACAGCAACACATTAATGATAGATTAATAAATATTGCCAATCTTAAAAGAAACGCCTAGTATAAAAAATATCCAGCAACAGAATTAGGGGTAGCATTGTTACTATTGCAAAACACAGCATTCGCGTATGTCTACACATGACACCATTAGTTCTCTCTTTGCGCACAGATTTAAAACATCGTTTTGTTGTACAAACCGTGACATGCAGGTAATTATCTACAACAGATGAGCCGGCAGTCGCAGTCATCAGCGTCCCGCAACATTTTAACTAATACGTCACTGCGCCCGTCACACGTGAAAAACAACGACGCGTCATTTATCACGACGTGCAAAAATTAAATTCTTTGATCACGGCTGCTGTCAGCGACAGTGCTGGAACGTGGATGACAGAGTAATCACGCGAGTTCAAATCTTCAAACGGATCCGTCTTGTCTAGGGCGCTGGATTCACTACGGGTTTTTATAATTTAAATTAAAAACTACGTTCAACACAAATATCGTTTTATTTCATAACCATCTAGAACGAAAAATAATTATTCTCTATAATGATGAAGTTTCAAATTAAAATTTTATTCCAGCTCAATTATTTATTGAGGTATGCACAAAACACCTTACATACCTTCAAGTAAACTACTACTTCCGGTTGACGAATTGCTATATTAAAATATAATCAGCTCATAACATGAACATCTAAAAAGTATATCTGAAATTTTTCATAGCTTCATTAAATTTTGATGAAGACATTATGGTATGGTACCTCCCTTTACAGACTCTTATGTCAAAATTTATTTTTACGGACTCATCTATCTAAAATAACAAACATATTTTTTTGTAATACTATTGCTGAATTTATTTATTATTTACCTTTGATAATAATTTATCGGATTTAATGCAGATCACATGCAGACCACGTCTAAGAATATATAAATAGGTTTAATAAAAATTATACACAAATATTTTACACTTAGACAGTACTTTTGTTATCACAGCTATCTCCGTTGCAACAACTAGATGACAAATTTACAAATACATAATGCTATTTATTTATGTTTTTTATAAATAATTTAACAATATCGGAAAAAAATAAAATGTGTACCTCGGCAGTGAAATAGGTATTTTTTGTCTTATTCATATGGTTTATTCCAAATTGGTAATAAAAAATGATACTTTAATGCCTTGATAAACAATTAACTTCTTTTCATGTCATACCAGAAAACGCTACCTTTCTTCTCCCGAAGTAGTGAGGAAAATGTGGTTTTCCTCTCTAGAGAGAATAGCTGATTTGTTTTTTTGTGATAATCCAATAAGCGGAAGTCGTTGTTTACTTGAAGCCCTATCAAGTTATTCTGAAATATCTCAGTAAATTATGGTTTAATGATAATTTTTTTATTATTAGAATAATGTGTCAAATATTGTTATCTACAATTGTTGTTTGAAACACCATTTACGAATTACAACACGTTTAAGAAAATAGTTATTTGTTTAACTAGACATCAAAACACCAGATTTACAGCAGAGGCTGTCGTTTCATTGGCGAGGCGAAACCGAGGCAATGAATGCTGCCGAAATTAATGTTAATTTAGGCATTATTTTATATACATATTTTGAAGGATAAAACTGTCAAATTACGTTGCCATGTATTTGTTGAATAGTTGCTATGCATTTGTTGACGGTTACTATGAGTTTGTAGAGCGGTTGCTATGTAAAATTATTTTACAGTCTTGGCATAAAAATGACACTTTACAGACTGTGCCACCATTAATATGAATCGGCAAAGAATTATATTTTCATATTTTCGTTTAAATCTGCTAATCTATGCTTTTTGTAAAAACAAAACAACTGTTGAAAAATGTCATATTTTGACATGTGTCATAATTGAAAAATTAAACTTTTTAAAGGGATGAGCGTTTCTTGATTGTTTGATAAGAAATCTATGCCGGGAGGTATTGTGGTGTTCGTGCTAATGTTCATTTAGTTTTTACCATGAGCTTTATAAGCTCGGCATTACTATTTGTTATGCAGTGTCAAAATAAATAAAGAGAGCAATTTCTATCTAAATCCAAAGCCAGCGAGTACAGAGCGAACCAAAAAATCCTATATAACGAATAATAAACAATCCACGGTTCTCGCGAAGACACATGAAGGTGTCAGCGCTGAATCAGATGGCTCGGAATCCATCACCGGATAAGCGAGCGTCGGCGGCGAGGGACCACTCCACGCCTCGACGGCCGGGTCAACGGTGTGAGTTATATGTTTGTCCGGGCACACGGCATCGGTCCCCAGCTTCGGCTTCTGCAGATTCCGCTCTAACGGCCACTTGACGTTTTATTTGAGATTGGATCAGGCGGCAGCTAACATGGATTTGTTAGTGTCTGTTTGTTGCTAGAGTTTAGCCTCGGACATCGATTTGTCTTCAAAGATGTTCTGATTTATTTCGAAGATGTTCTGATTTATTTCGAAATGAATGTGTTGCAGAATATGGAATATTACAAATAACTTCTCTGGATAGGCCGCCCCACGATTCTCATATAATCCATTCGATTACAAAGACATGCGTTGCTCTACTCGTCAATGCAATTATGAGTGATAGTAAAAGATAGTAGCACGATTCGCCACTCGGCAGGCATCAAAATAATGAAAAAATACGTTCAGAATTTATTAAAATAAACGGTTTAATTGGTACCTATTTGTATATTTATAGCGCAAAGTTATGTTTTGTCGCTCGAACATGAGAAACGTGTGAACGCGAACAACATAAATTTTACTGCTTGTTGCTATAGATTATAGAAGACGAGCGATAAAGTAAAATGCCTTTGCGCTGACAAATGCAAGCGCAGTCGTCGGAAATAATTTTTAAATTATCTACCATTTACTGTTAATGAGTTATTCCCAAAATCTAATCAATTCGTAACATAAACATATACATATGTATGTGCGACAGGTAAAAATGATAGAATTTAATATATAAATATGGTGAATTAAACAATTTTCTTCGTATGATTTAAAAAAAAATACGAATTGCGTATTTTAGCGCTGTGCGAAGTGGCCGTAGCTTTCTCTTAATCAACAATACACTACAAATTAATTTTTAACGTGAGTGGATCATTTATTTTTAAATGAAATACCTGAATAAAATCTTAAAGATAGATACAAATAAGCAACGCTTTTTTCCCGAACGGATCATGAAGCAAACAAATAGACACATCCCGAGCTTGCGTTGAACCGGAAGCACTATCGGTCAAATCGGAATTGGTCGTTTCCAGCTTTCAATAACTGTCAAGTGGGCAGTGAGCTGACCAGCGTTGTAACACAGCGACGGCGGCGGATGGCGAATACGGAAGGAAATAACATGTCAGATCGGCGTCGGGCTGACAACAACGACCAGTCATCCGACGAGAAGTGTTTTACGAACTTTATACAGTGTAACAAATACACAAGGCTGGTACCATGAGCCCTGTTTTTGGGTACATTTTATTCAAAAATGGTTCGAATAAAAGTTATGAAGAACAGAGCTCGTGGTACCAGTCATAGTAATTTATTATTTGCTAATACATTAAAAGTGACACTTGATAGACTGCTATCATAGGGATATGTCATTACCACAGATAAATGAATGATAAAAATATATTAAAACATTTTAAAAAATTGTCACAGGAGTACCTACAGTATTTTTTCATTTATTTCAAAGCATGAATTATTACAGTATATATTTAACCTAACGAATATTTCCCACCAAATATAAATTATTGGCATGCGCAGTCGATTCATTTAATTTATAATATAGTCGAATATAAATTCAAGCAGCCGGTGAACTTTCAAGCGATTGAAAGTAGGGCTGAGCCTGAAAAATCCTGAGGAGTGATGTTTCTATTTTTAGCTTGTGACCGCTGAAACTAGATCCGCGATTTTGCACGTATTCTACACAACATAATACGAAATATAACATTCAAATATTATTTGAATAACTTTGCTATTACTCCTTTTAACAAATCTGTCTTTTATAATGTCTATGCCAAAACTACTATCTATCTCAAAAACATATGCTGCAATGATTGGAATGTTGAATTTGGGAATACACATGTTAATAAAATATATGTTATTTCTAGCATCTGCATTTTCTTCTGGTTCATAATTATCTTCGTTCGTAATATTTTTCACCTTCACTTTTAGGACTTTAAATAAAAGTGGTAGATAATATATTTGTTTGTAACTAATTCTATACAATTCTACAAATACACACATTATTATTAACTTCAATGAATTTATCTTTATTAAGGGTGGTTTCTGATGCTAAATATGTTAAAACAAAAAACGCGACTTTTAACTCGTATTGCATTACTTCATATATTTACATATGATAATTCCGTACACTCAAATACACGCAAATTATTATTATTTTTTTAATTATTAATTTTAATGAATTTATTTTTATAAAGGGTTGTTTCTGATGCTAAACTTAGTATGTTAAAACAAAAAACGCGACTTTTGAAACTTTTACAAAGGATGCATAAAATAGATATTCACGATATAAGTGGGATAAGATTATTATTAAGATACGCATGTGAAAGTTGCACAACGAGGCGATAGCCGAGTTGTATAATCACATAAGTATATTAATAATGCATTATCACACGTGTATTGTAAAATATTTTATTGTAACAAGATGACTTTCATCGGTTACGCTCTGAGCTATCGCTATCTCAAGCTATTTTTAGAAACGATAGTTCAGATTCGAAGACACCCCCTGGCATCCCTTAGCAGATGGCCCCCTGGAATTTCGGGCGTCTGAAATTCAGTTCTCCGTTGGTCGTGAACCGAGACAGTTTTAAAATGTAGTCGCGCTACAGAAAAATATGTATTTTTACGTAGATTTAAGTCATTTCAGTAGTTTTATTTATCAGATAAGTTAGTGCAACGATAAGTTAGTTATAAGAAGTTCTACATTTTTAATAAAACCAATATTTACAGTTTTACATCATTTAAGTGTCGAGTGTCATGATTTTCACCGCTCCCAATTCAACCGCTCCCAATTTAACCACGACTGGTTTGTTGCCTTTCCTTCAATAAAGTTTCCTTCCTTTTTATTATCCCCATCCTATACCCAACACCCGCATTTGCTACATTGGCGCAGTCGGTAGGATTGCCGTGAAAAGTTCTGCAGATTTTTGCAGAATTGCCATTTTTTTTTCAATTTTCACGTTGGCTGCGAGTAGTTAGTTTTCGAACTATTTACTCGTTACCGGCAATCTAAAGAACCTGGACCGTAGCACCATAGTCCTGAGTCATGACACTCATAATAATAACTTTATAAAATTTCGTAAAAAAAAGTGCGTGTTGCAATGGAGTGGCCATGGTATATTCCACCACCAGCGTACATACCACCACAGCCGTCTTGGTATGTACCACCACCGTCACCATTGGGCCACCAGCATCAGCCAGCGCCGTGGCATCCAGGATATGGGTACTGTTATCCTGCGTACCCGATGCCCACGCCGCAACTACCGCTGATGCCATTGCAACAACATGCGCCATCGGTATCGTGGTCATCACAGCCGCCGCAACCAGTAAATGTGCCAACGCCCGAGGCGATCAGGGTTGTTGAGACGCCGCTGTCTCTGCCTGCAGCGAAGATAAGCGTGGCCGAGATCGAGGCTATGCTTGCAGCAGAGAAACGAACGGTTGTTGACATACCACGACCGATGGTAACAGATAAGGAAGAGTGCGTCGCAGTCGAAGTGTCAGAGGTCGTCGATAAGGAAAATATCGGCTGGGCTGATGTGCCCTTGAATAAGGTTAAGAAGAGGCGCGTACGGAAGCGCAAGGCAGATGCCTGGGTCCAAAAGGACAGCCATTGTGGTACTAGAGCCGGTCAGTACACAATGTGCCAGAAGTCAAGTGTTGGCCCAGGAAAAATCGTTGGCTTCCAAGGCGGCCGTCTCAAGGTCAATCAAGTTAGCACATCACCCCAAGTAACTCAGCATCGGCGACGACGACGAAGGCGACTACGGCGACGCTTCCTTAGAGCATGGCGCAGTCAACATCGGCGACACCGACGGCAACGTCGGAGAGCAACACGGCACATACATCTCCCGAGGGATCGGATTCGCCTCACATCTGTTCTTAGGTTTAGAGTGAGAAGCCTGAAACCTTTGCCCTGTGAAGAGCCCCCTCCCCCGTCATGTGTTGTGTTGTGTGTGAATTTTTTTGTGACAAATGATAATTTTAAGTTTTGTGTTCCCACAGCCCGCGGGCATGAGCCCACTTATTTAAACTTTTTTGTGTTAGTTTTAGTTCTGACTTTTCTGTTTAGCATTTAGTTTAAAGAGAGATTTTTATGTTAGAATTAGTTCGTTTATTTATTTTTGCTTTAGTCATCTTGTTTTTTAAATCTGTGCGCGTACCATTGTTGAATTTTTATGCTTTTTGTTAATTTGTTTAAAAAAAAAATTTCAAATGTTTGGATTTTCTTGTTTTGTTTCTTTTCAGGTGCGCTGTTTCGTTCGATAATTATATCTCTAAGAAGATATAATTATTTTAAGTAGGGGATGGTGTAACAAGATGACTTTCATCGGTTACGCTCTGAGCTATCGCTATCTCAAGCTATTTTTAGAAACGATAGTTCAGATTCGAAGACACCCCCTGGCATCCCTTAGCAGATGGCCCCCTGGAATTTCGGGCGTCTGAAATTCAGTTCTCCGTTGGTCGTGAACCGAGACAGTTTTAAAATGTAGTCGCGCTACAGAAAAATATGTATTTTTACGTAGATTTAAGTCATTTCAGTAGTTTTATTTATCAGATAAGTTAGTGCAACGATAAGTTAGTTATAAGAAGTTCTACATTTTTAATAAAACCAATATTTACAGTTTTACATCATTTAAGTGTCGAGTGTCATGATTTTCACCGCTCCCAATTCAACCGCTCCCAATTTAACCACGACTGGTTTGTTGCCTTTCCTTCAATAAAGTTTCCTTCCTTTTTATTATCCCCATCCTATACCCAACACCCGCATTTGCTACATTGGTGTAACAAGGCGAACATTCAGAATACGATTTATTGTTTTTACTGTCAAAGTGATTTTAAAATATCAAGTTTCAAACTGCGTTTGGACATGAACGCATCGAAAATCGCTTTGACAGGAGTTCTTGTTTTCTTGAGTTAATTTATTGCTACACATGTGTGTTAGAATTTAGTTATCATAAATAGTCATTTGAGATTATCGCGGCAAATATTCTGAAATATCGGCTTGAGACGCCATCTGCTGTTGACAGATTTACAGATCCTGGTCGAACCCTAGATATGGTTTTAGTTTTTAAGTGTTCTAGTTTTTATGTAATATTTGTGTTGGTCCTCAAAAGATTTCCTACCCCCGCGTTCCCGCTTATGGGGAAGATGCGTGTGTTAGGCCAGCACAAATGGGAGTTAGTTGTTGGATTTTAAACAGAGCAGACGTCTTTTGACGTCTGCAGTGCTCTACGAAGATGTAAGAATTTTCATAATTTTGTTTTGCTAAATATGTTTTGGTAATTGTAACTTTTAACATATTCATACGTTGTCGTCGTTGTAATATTTGTAATTTATTTCTATTGTTCAATTCATCATTTCACCATTTCAATTAATATAATTTTTTATCATCTTAAAAGTGTGTGTTTATTTTGTCAACCTTCAGTTGCAGTCTCGCCCCGCCGTGCTACATTGGCAACAGTCGGTAGTATACTGCGTTAAAGAATTTTAATTGCGGTTTAAAATTCGCGCGGTATAAAAAGTTCATACGTTCCCGTTCGTTCAGTTAAAGTGTTTTTGTTCGCGATGATAAGTGTTTAGTGTAATCAATCGTGATTACTGGCGCAGTCATTTTGCTTAAGTCATTTTGTTTTTAGTAATTGTGTGTTAAAGTCACTTTATGTTTTGTTCAGTCATTTAGTTTTGATTCGTTTTGCCTTTAAATCATTTTGTTTTGTTCGTTTTATTCCGTGTTCAGCGACGCAACGTAGTGAATATGTTGGTTCAGTTAGCAAAAATATTTAGTTCAGTGTTAAGCAGTTCAGTGTGTGAGTAAAAATGTACGGGAGTCCGAGTGTTGTTGTGCCGCCACATCCGCTCGTAACCATGTTTCCAAACCTCGGTTACGAGTTGGATCATACCTTGCCTGGGTACGACAGGTATTTGCCCTTTCCATTGGGTTGTGCACCATGTCGTTTTTGGTGGAACGGCTGTCCATCGCCAGCTCCGATGTTGTGGAGCTCGTTTGGACAACAACAGCAGCAACCTAGACCGATGCCGATGTCGGTCACAGGGGATTCGACGCGCGGTGGAGTTGGTGTGGGTGGTGCCACAGTGTATCGGGTACCACCACACAGTTATGGGTATAACCTCCACCATCGAATCCCAGCTCAGCCAGAGGTAGCACGAATCAGCGCGGCTGATTTTGAGGCGTTGCTACGTGCTGAGCGCGAGGTTGCTGTTGTTCCTGGGAAAACGGAGACAGCCGAAATACGGATAAACGACATGGCAGCGAAGGAATCAGAAGGGAATACCCAGGAAGGTAGCACTGAAGAACAACCGGAACCGTGCATTGATACCAGCATCACGGAGCAGGTAGAGACCATCGAGCTACCTGAAGAGCTGTTCACAATCAGTGAACAGAGTTCACACCCGGTGAACGTGGTTTCTGTCGGAGGAACCAACCAGCAGCAGTCCGTCTCCACCAGGGTACGCCAGGTGAGAGGCCGACTCCTGTTCCGGCCCAGCAAGGTGTTGACGTCATTTCAGCAGCGAGGGATCAGCTGGTTCTTTTGCCTTTGGTTTTACCAGAGTCAGCTGATCGTAGTGAAGTGTCTTCGACCCTTGTTGTGTGAAGAACCACCCCCCTGTACCCCCTTACCCCCCAGTGATGTGACAGTGACAGTGGTGTGTAGTGGTCATTATGCCCTCCAGCTGTGTGTCCCTACCCCGCGCGGACACGTCCCTTGCCATCAGACAATTTTATTTTTATTTTTTGTATTTTTATGGTTCTATGTTTATGTGCATGTTAGAAATTAAGTTTATTTTTAAATTGCTTAATAATTTTTTGAAGTATTTTTTTTGTGTTAGTATTTCTAGTTTGTAACGATATGTTTTAATATGTGTTTAAGAGTTATTTTATATATTTTGTTTTCTGGTTGTCTTTGGTTACTGGCTTGTGTCATTTGTAGTTTCACTTGCGCCGCTTGCAAAGATAGAACTTTTAATTCGGGCTATATTGTTGCTATAGTTGTGTTAAAAGTATGTTATATTTCATTGTTTAGTAATTTGTTTATTTTTGCTGGTACTGCAGAATTATTAAAGTAATTATTGCATGTCACCTTGTTTTAGGCTAAGTCAATTATAAATTATATCCAAAGATATAATTGTATTTAGGGCGCGGATGGTGTAACAAGGCGAACATTCAGAATACGATTTATTGTTTTTACTGTCAAAGTGATTTTAAAATATCAAGTTTCAAACTGCGTTTGGACATGAACGCATCGAAAATCGCTTTGACAGGAGTTCTTGTTTTCTTGAGTTAATTTATTGCTACACATGTGTGTTAGAATTTAGTTATCATAAATAGTCATTTGAGATTATCGCGGCAAATATTCTGAAATATCGGCTTGAGACGCCATCTGCTGTTGACAGATTTACAGATCCTGGTCGAACCCTAGATATGGTTTTAGTTTTTAAGTGTTCTAGTTTTTATGTAATATTTGTGTTGGTCCTCAAAAGATTTCCTACCCCCGCGTTCCCGCTTATGGGGAAGATGCGTGTGTTAGGCCAGCACAAATGGGAGTTAGTTGTTGGATTTTAAACAGAGCAGACGTCTTTTGACGTCTGCAGTGCTCTACGAAGATGTAAGAATTTTCATAATTTTGTTTTGCTAAATATGTTTTGGTAATTGTAACTTTTAACATATTCATACGTTGTCGTCGTTGTAATATTTGTAATTTATTTCTATTGTTCAATTCATCATTTCACCATTTCAATTAATATAATTTTTTATCATCTTAAAAGTGTGTGTTTATTTTGTCAACCTTCAGTTGCAGTCTCGCCCCGCCGTGCTACATTATCAACATCCGCCCAAAGTTAAAAAATTTAAATAAGTTGACTTTATTTTTTTGACAAGTAGAAAATTAATCCAAGTAGTTGCTGTAAAAATGGTTTCAAATCCATGACGAACACAATTTGACATTAAGTCATTATGTAGTTGTTTTTCATAAATTTTTTAAGCATTTCGTGAAAATGAGTGATATAGAAAAGTATTTCGTCGGATATAGAAGAACAAGCTTCAAAAATTATTCATGAATTATACATATATTAATTAATTTAAAGAATTGTAAAGATTGTATTATCAACATTTATAATAAATAGTACGTTAATGAAAACGAGCGCGTTAATGAAGCTCTAAACCCACGCAAAATGAGTGGGTTAAGTGACATTTAACTCACGGGCGTAGATAAAATTATTTACGATTCAGTATATCATAAAACATTGTACACTGCTCGCCTCTTTCGCTCCTTTGGTATCGTGCTCACCCGTAAAGTTCTCAGTAACGGTCTGCAATATAAATCACTATAATTTTTCAAAATAATATAACAAGTATTGTTTCCAAGTTATTCTGTTAACAATAAAATTATAAAAAAATAAATAAATTGATGATATAGAAACCCGATTACATGGTGTAACGTTCGACTGGGAGCGTGGCGCACTCCTGTAATCCAGCTACTTGGAGGTCAGGTTCAGAGGATGGTTTGAGGTCGGGAGTTCTGCGGCTGGGTCAACCACGTTGACTGGACGTCCGCACTAAGCCTGGCATCGATATGGTCGCCCTGGGGGAGTCCGGGGCGATCAGGTTGGCTAAGGAGGGGCGCATCGGGCCAGGGGGGAAACCCAGCAGCCAAAAGTCCCCGTGTTGGGCAGTAGTGGGATCGCGTTCGGGAGTGGGCATCTAGTCACAGCCCGACCAATACAACTAGACCTGGACCTTTTTTATATTTTTTCTCAAAATAATTTACGAAAATCTAATTCAAGCATACGTCTCTGTCTCTTTTCCTTGCCGTATTTACGGGCTGGGCGCGTGCATAATATATCAAACGGGAAGTTACAAAAGTGAAAAATGAATTCGCGAATTACGTCGGAATAAAGTACGCGTCAAGCGCGCTGAAAAGCTCGCCGCATCCCAGCCCGAGTCGTTAAGCTATTTATTAAATGGAAAGGCAAAGAAGACGAATGATCAAAGTGGAAGCTAGACGTACTGACGTTCACCTGCCCATAGGCGCCCGTCATCAAATGCCACTCTCTGCCTTTTCCTAAGAAAATGTCACTTAAAAAATTTACATCGAACGAGCTCATGACGCATATTTAAATTCAAGTTTAGCTTGAGACATTATAAGTTTGGCTGCCTCTCACGTTCAAAATTATAGTTTGATATCAATGGTTCTGTCCATATTTACATTTTATAACGTCTTTATTTATTATTATTAAATTTTTATTATGAATTTTTTTTTAATGGGAAGGGGTATTTTTTTTATTGGACTGGATAATCCCGACGTATTCCTATACCTAAAATTAAAATAAAGTTTAGAAGTGTAAAAAAACATTAACATATTAAAGATGGAAAATAGAACTTCATGTAGGCTGTTAAACAAAACACGCTTATGCTTTTTTATTGATACTCCTGTCAACAATGGCTTTGCATCGACAACAATTGTTGACAAATTGATGACAAGAGTATCAATGAAAAGAAAAACAATAACATTTTTTGTTCAACAGGCTTCCTGAAGTTCGATTTTTCATCTTAAAGATGTTAATGTTTTTTAAACTATGTAACCATAATTTTAATTTTAGGTATAATATAGGAACATGTTATATCGTTGAAAAGGAAATATGTCGGGCTATCTAGATTTCAATTATAAAAATATTAATTCTTTCCATTTAAGAAAATGTAACTTTAAATGAAAAGATGATTTTCTCTGTTTTATAAATCATAATTTGTTGTTACTCACTAATTGTTTTTTATTTATTTATTTAAGTAGTTTACTGTTGTTTTCCTAACGAAAAATTATGTACAGGAATTTGTAATAAAAATTTACAAAACTTATACTTACTAAATATCCTTTATTTATTAACTATATGTTATAAAAGTTTCTTTTATTTATTGTATAATAAAAGAAAAAGAATAGTTATTTGTCAAACTAGAGAGGAAAGCGATTCTTTTTCCCCCTCGAGTTGGATGTTTGCCTCATGAGCGTGATTTAATATGAAAAAGAAATATATAAGACATAATTGTAAGATAATTTAAATTATGTATATCACTAAAATAAGGATTTTCAATCAAATTAGGAATTTATTTATAATGTTTGTAATATATTTTTTGCATATAACATTCATATTGGTAACACTTCTATATCTTCTATATCTCTAGAGAGGAACAACACATTTTCCTCACTATTTCCTAACATGTCGTGAAAAAAAATTATAATTTAATTCTCTAAAGTGCATTTAAATAATTTTAAGCAAGCATTATTGATACTAAAATTTTATTCGTGCCCCCCTATTATTTGTACACCCAAATCAGTAAATTTAACGGTTAAATATGAATTGATAAGCGATTTTTAAGAAAAGCATTGAAAACTAACGTTAGATTGTATGGTTTTGCCTTTTTGTGTTACGTTTTCTTTGTGTAGATATCAAAATGTAATCTGATCGCAAACGGTACCATTTAAACTCAAGTTTTGATTAAAACACATAAAATAAAGCAAAGTTTGAAACTTTCCAGCTATTTATTGAGATTCAGTACAGAGGTATTTGCGAAACAATGTTTACAAGTCCTACACCTCCGCGATTCTTGCTCCATCTAACAGAGTAACAGGAAATCCTACAACAATGTTGCTGGGAAACCGCGGGCTCAACTCGGGAAACCGCTTGTCGCGGCGACAGATTGAATTCGTACGTATAAATCCAAGTGTTGATTGGTCTAACACAGCTTCCGTGCCGAGGAGGGCGCTCGGCAAGGGGAAACTTGAAAGGTGGCAAATAAGCAAGTTTTCAACAACACCCCCGCTGAATTTACTCGGCGAACGCGTGTGACTGGCGGCAAGATGTTTTTGAAATTTTCCTACAATATTTTACTTTGACTACACATTTTCCGGCTGTCACGCTCTTTGCAGCAAAATTTGACACATGTCATTGCAACATCACTCTTGGATTCCATTTGCTTTCAGATCGTAGAGTTACCCTTTTTACAATTTTTATAATTATGTTGTTTAACTTAAAATTGGAATGATTATTGAACTCATTTTCTTTCTTCGGAGTCGGGATTTACCATGCAGTTTGCTTTCGTATTTGTTGCCAAGCACAAAAAAAAAACATGCAAAATTAGTATATTATGTCACTAGGAGTTGAAACAGGACTTTTTGTATTGAGCGCATATATTTGCCACCGAGGGGTCGATCGAGTACAATTATATTTATATGATTATATTAGTAATAATATTATTAACTTCTATATCTTCTATGTAGTGGTAAAATATAAATAAATAATTTTAATATGAGGTAAATCATTCATATATTTGATATTAAATTGTAGCAATACAAATATTATTTTTTATTATAGTGACATATAAATGAAATATGAATTTGTACTAGAATTAAAATGATAATAGAATGTAGACACCAAGTATCAGATACGCCTTACACTTCTGTCGGGAAATTTTAAATACATTATTAGCAGAAATAACTGCATATTATTATTTCTATGTAAACAAAATATTTATAATATATTTCTTCAAACTATTTTAATTTGAAGTAGTCTTAATTATTAATATATTTAATAATATTTAATTTAAGTCAAAACTAATTGTATTTCCGTATACATGTTTCACAATGGTAATCATTAGAGCAGTACGACGTTATCACAATCTAAATCTAAAGTTATTCCAATTTCTTTTAATTATGGCATAACATGAAATTCTCATATTTTAATTTACCATAGTACAGTACACATTGCGCTAATGTTACTCTTATTAAACATCTTCACTGAGTGTTGCGATTATCGCACCATGAAGTATGAAGTGCAAAACCCACAATCCGTAAAAATTATACAATCCATTCACAATGAAAACATGCAGAATGTAGTACATGTAGAATATAAAAAGCCCGAGAAACGAGCTCAAAGCATCATTCGATCAACACTGCTCTTCTCTCGCACATCTCATCCGACAACATGAGGGCATTCGTGGTAAGTTCACAATCAATTCAATTGGCTGTAGTTGTGTTGAGCGTGGTGGTGCGCTGTTGCAGATTGCAGCTCTGGTTTTTGTGTGCGCTGGTCTGGCCCAGTGCGGCGGAGATGAGCACGAGTACGTGGTGAGCGCCGGCGGACACGGCTACGGCAGCGGCGGTCTAGGCGGCGGCGACGGCGGCCACGGCGGAGGCTTCGGAGGCGGAGCTGGTGGACTCGGCGGTGCTGGAGGATTCGGAGGTGCTGGAGGACTCGGCGGAGGTGCTGGCGGTGCCGGAGCAGGTGTGCAAGTCAACACCATCTCTCAGCCGGTGCCGGTGCCCGTGCCGCAACCCTATGAGGTGCCCGTGTCCCGCCCAGTGCCCGTGCCGGTGCCTCAAGCTGTGCCCGTGTCCATCCCGCGGCCGATTGCCGTGCCCGTGGGCGTCCCGCGGCCTGTGACCATCACCCGGCCGTACCCGGTGTACGTGGACCGCTACGTGCCCGTGCCCATCCCGCAGATCATCCCCGTGGCGCAGCCGCACTCCGTGCCCGTGCCCGTCAACAGCCCGTACGCCGTGCCCGTGGACCAGGCCGTGCCGGTGCGCGTGCCCACGCCCGTGGTGGTGCCCGTGGCGCAGCCCGTCGTGGTGCAGGGCGGTGGCGCTGGAGCTGGCGCTGGAGCCGGCGCTGGAGGTGGCTTCGGTGGGGCTGGTGCTGGCGCAGGGTTCGGCGGTGGCTACGGCGGTGCTGGCGGCGCTGGAGGATACGGCGGTGCTCATGGAGGCGCTGGAGCTTACGGCGGCGGCTACGAATACAGCTACAAACACTGAACACCTCATACGTTTGTTGTTTTCATTTTCATCTCATTTATTGTTTCCACCCGTCGATTGAATGATTCCTTTTTGAATTGTGTGACTATCATTCCTATTTTATGTTCTTTGTCAGTTAATAAACAACTAAAAAAATACATTGATATTTTTACTTATTTATTTTAATCTATACACATGGTTCTGTTATTTTTTTTTGCAAGAAGATTTCTACAATAAATTAAATTCTAGAAAATTTTATATAGGTGAGACAACCGATTTATACACAATAAAAAAGTAAAATTTATCGAACTATTCCATAAACTGAGGATATAAACACGATTATTTACGAAGCAAAAAGTTTGGTAAATTTTCATAGAATGCATCTTACATCTTCAGTTATGGCTGGGTAAATTCTACGGTTCTTTTTTCCCAATATGGAATCCTCATTGTCACACTGAAGAGATTCACAACCAAATGGGTAAATAGCGTGATGATGTATTTATTTCTTAGGTTAAGTATGATTACACTCTGCATGTAAATCTTTTATTGCTACAATCACATTATTCTCTAAGTTAAATATTAATTTGCACGTTACTATTTATCAGCTGTTGTTATATATATAAGCGCATAAGATTTGAAATCTAATGGTAGGCATGTTTTGTTGGTTGTTATAAACTTTTCTTTCAAGCCAATATCTAATTTCAACGTGAACGCAGTATGGATGAAGTTATTTTATGCGTTACAAATGTTATTGCAGATTTTTACACTAAGACTGCACAATATTTTGGCTGGACGGTGAGCTATGAAACATTTTCAGATTGTATAGATTATTTTATTCATATGACGAGAAATATTGGTCTACTATTTCTGAAACGACAAAAATCTAATGGAAAAGTTACATTCACAGCAAGAAAATTTACATGGAAAGAATATTTCTTTACTTGCGGTGGGTACTTTCTATCCTTCTATAAATATATTATTATATTTTTTGTAGTTTCTGATTTCGATGCTTGTCACATCATTTTCATGCGTTGCGGTCAAAAGCCGAGGCCTTAGAAACGACCATTTTTGCACTTTTTTACATTTTCATTTGTAAAAAGGGTAGTTATGTTTAAATTATGTTTTAATGACCTGTGAAGATACGTTTTGAGTTACACTTATTATTATTATTAACTAATATTAATATGTGATAAACAACGTATTGTACAATCCGTAAGATAAGAAATTCAATACATGGTGAGATATAAAAATGTGTGTTTATTTCCATGGCAACAACAAGCGTACAATGATCATTGATCAGATTATATTAGTGGTCGTAGAAGAATCAATATTTTGTTATCATTAAACAAAAATTATTAATTAATTCATGTTTCAGCTTTGATGTCAATATTGATCGTGAACATTATATATTTCATCAATAGTTTTTACAAACAAAATATGCTTTTACATGAAATGGTTTGGCTAATTATGTACATACTCTTGTTCACCTATAGTATGGTAATGGTTGTGGAATTTGTTAGACACAGAAAGTTACTAGAAATGATAATACAGCTGCAAAGAGAAACAGACTTAATAATGGATAAACTTGGGATTCGTTTTGATTATCGCTTCGCAATTGTTACAGTTATTTTCTTTGTCGTCCTTTCTTACATAAACTGGATTTCTATTGTCATAAATTTCTGGATTTTAAGGAGTGAATCAATTTATAGTACAATTAATTTCTCAATAGCATCTTTCAATTTCATTATGTTGGAAACGTCATTTCTTTTTATGTATGGAGGACAAATATACATATGTAGTGTCAGATTCATTACATTAAATAAATTTATTAAAAAAGAAATAAATGAATTGAAATACGATCAAATTTTTGGAGACGTAGAAAATCAAAGGGGTTCTTACAATTCATTGGAAATAACAACCAAGTTACAATTAATATCAAATATTCATTTGAATCACTTTCAAATTACTAAATTAACTATGAACTTTTCGACATTGGCACTTACTGGGTTTGTGCATCTAATAGTATACATGACTTCAGTAGTGCTTTATTTTCATTTCTTTAAAAGGATAGTTTTAAAAGAACTTATTGTTATTGATGTAACTGGGCTTGTAGTTTGTACATTTTTCTCTTTTTGGGGCGAAGTTCTTATGCGACAGGTTTGTTACATATAATATTAATTGCAACTATTTCATGCAGAATTGTTATCTTGTTTCAGGCAAAATATACTTTGATTCTAATGGTTGATTGGTGCATGCGTTTCTATGATCCAGAGACGATTAATGTAGTGAGTACTATTTAATAATTACTAAATAATATCGAACATTCATGTTTCATTTTTGCAGCGAAACGCTATTCTGCTGCAAGCCACGCACGAGAACTTTGAACCACTATCTGGTGGATTCGTTCCTATTAATACCAAAATGCTGCTTTTTGTAATGCAAAATTATGTTTTATTTCAAAATATAAAATAACTGGTTTTGTCTTACAGATTGTGAAGATTTCTATTGCTGCAGTTGTATTTTTCATTCAGTCTTCAGTTTGATCAAATCTTCGATTTGTTAAAGATCTGTGTGTTTTGTACCTACTAGATATTGTTTATAGAAAATAACATCTACTCTTTTATTCAAGAATTGAATTAATATATAATAATATGTCAATACTTTAATGGGCGAATTCCTATAAATCGGTTGGCTCACCTATATATAATTTTCTAGAATTTAATATATTTTAGAAAACTTCTTGCAAAATAAATAAATAAAAATATCAATGTATTTTTTTAGTTGTTTATTAACTGACAAAGAACATAAAATAGGAATGATAGTCACACAATTCAAAAAGGAATCATTCAATCGACGGGTGGAAACAATAAATGAGATGAAAATGAAAACAACAACGTATGAGGTGTTCAGTGTTTGTAGCTGTATTCGTAGCCGCCGCCGTAAGCTCCAGCGCCTCCATGAGCACCGCCGTATCCTCCAGCGCCGCCAGCACCGCCGTAGCCACCGCCGAACCCTGCGCCAGCACCAGCCCCACCGAAGCCACCTCCAGCGCCGGCTCCAGCGCCAGCTCCAGCGCCACCGCCCTGCACCACGACGGGCTGCGCCACGGGCACCACCACGGGCGTGGGCACGCGCACCGGCACGGCCTGGTCCACGGGCACGGCGTACGGGCTGTTGACGGGCACGGGCACGGAGTGCGGCTGCGCCACGGGGATGATCTGCGGGATGGGCACGGGCACGTAGCGGTCCACGTACACCGGGTACGGCCGGGTGATAGTCACAGGCCGCGGGACGCCCACGGGCACGGCTATCGGCCGCGGGATGGACACGGGCACAGCTTGGGGCACCGGCACGGGCACTGGGCGGGACACGGGCACCTCATAGGGTTGCGGCACGGGCACCGGCACCGGCTGAGAGATGGTGTTGACTTGCACACCTGCTCCGGCACCGCCAGCACCTCCGCCGAGTCCTCCAGCACCTCCGAATCCTCCAGCACCGCCAAGTCCACCAGCTCCGCCTCCGAAGCCTCCGCCGTGGCCGCCGTCGCCGCCGCCTAGACCGCCGCTGCCGTAGCCGTGTCCGCCGGCGCTCACCACGTACTCGTGCTCATCTCCGCCGCACTGGGCCAGACCAGCGCACACAAAAATCAGAGCTGCAATCTGCAACAGCGCACCACCACACTCAACACAACTCCAGCCAATTGAATTGATTGTGAACTTACCACGAATGCCCTCATGTTGTCGGATGAGATGTGCAAGAGAAGAGCAGTGTTGATCGAATGATGCCTTCAGCTCGTTTCTCGGGCTTTTTATATTCTACATGCACTACATTCTTTTTCATTGTAAATTTGTTGTATAATTTACATGGTTGGTGGGTTTTGCACTTCACGGTACAATATTTGCTCGTTGCATGCTACATATTGGAATGCCATAATTAAGGAATTTAATAAGTCGAGATCACTACACCTTAATGATGTTTAACTTTTACTTCCTTCAAAGTATACAAATTGAATTCTACCAATTTTTTATTCTCCATCTTCTACAACTAATATCCCAAGTTAGATGTTATGAATTACTAGCTTATAGAAACATCTGTTTGTAGGGTCGGATGAATAATGAGCTGCACCCCTAGGCAGTTAGAAGAAAAGTCACCCTTTTTCATTTTCTGTTCAATTGTATGGTACATATGAATAAAGAAGAACACATTATCTGTATAATTAAACATGATTAAAAATAGGTTAACGGTTCATTTCCTGATTTATAGATAGCGTAGTGATTGTTTAGAGAGACAGTTAAAGGGCTCTAGATGATGTGAGATCTATAATAATTGTGTCGAAATAATTATACATTATTATTGAAGATGTAATATAAGAAGCAGAATAACTTCTCCTTTAATGTAATACTGGGCATTGAAAGTATTTTGATAAATATACAGCAATAAGCGTTCAGAGGTACTTTTATATTCTTAATATGAGTGGTGGCTAATAGTTTTATTACTGTTCTTCGGGTTTTGATGGGCTAAAGGATACCTATGAGAATGGGCATTGGAAGTATTCTAAGAAATACACGGCAATTTTCGATATAAATGTGAAAAGTTTTTTCGTATTTTTTAATATGAAAGATGCTTAGTAGTTTTATTACAATCCTTCGGTTTTGTACACCTATCAGTGAATTCTCTGGAATATAGTACAATTTTCGATATAAGCGTTTAAAGGTACTTTTCTATTTATAATATTTAGCGTGCTTAATAGTTTAATTACGATCCTTTGGGTTGGTGATACATATCATAGTATGAACTATAATATATGCTTTATTTAGATGAGTATTTGTGTAAACATAATTTAAGCCAGTTCGCAAGGAATTAATCTAATTCGATTAACCCCTAAAGCACACATCTGCATCGCTAACAGTTCCGTAATTCCAGCTAAAGACTACACCCGCACCCCGCGAGTTCGAAACAGGGCCATGAATGAGGAAGCAGACACTTCCGCCACCCTCGCCACCCCCGCCGCCGGCCGCTTCCACCCAGTGTCTCCGTCTCGCTTCCGCGAAGATAAATAACCCCTCAGTAATTGCGTGTGGAACGATACCATATTTCATACACGCCATGAGCCATAACTTAGGAGGCAATTACTATGAGTACGTCGTTTATCATTCGCGAGGCTACTTCCCCCCGCCCCCTGGCTGCGCGGCCAGCGAGGGATGCGCCATGCGCCGAGACGCAATTGATAGTCAAATTCGATTAGATTTATTTTTGAATGCGCCCTTTGGCTTCCTATCCGGTTTGCAATGAAACTAATTTATTTCTCTGACGCGACCGGCAACCTTCTTGCCAACTCTGTCTGGGGTTATGCAGTATTTATAATAATGGATTGCGATCTTTCCTGACTTCAACATAATTGCGCATTACTTTATTTTAATGCTTTTAGTGTTTGATGAGAACAAAATAATCATTTGTTTACATTACAGCACAAACCTAAACATTAACACACAAAATTTACACATGCTCGCACTAACATATCTCTTCTTCACTTCTAAGCCCTTTTAACAAAAATAATTCTGAATTGCCATCATTGTGCAATTATTATTTATTTTAAGTATATAATGTATAACATCGTCACGCATAAAATAATGCTCATCGGAAAATTTGGGAACAGAGAAATAAAAATAGATTTCAATTTCGAGCTAGTTAAAATTTAAATAATTAGACATTATGCTAAGAAACAAAAGAGAAAGAGAAGCAAAATGGCAACAACAAATTTTCCACAAAAACAAAGTTTTAAGTAACAATTAATGTATAACATTTTATCAAATATCTAAATAGAAAACAGATATCGAATATCCATTCGATTTAAATGCATGCAGAAGTTTGGACATTTGTCAAAATCAAATCAAAATTGAAATCGAGTTCCAAGCATTAGTCTTAAATCAACTGCAGCGCACATTAATCCTTTTTGAATAAATAATAAATCGTATTTGGTGTCCCGCTCGACGGCCGCCGCTGGAGAGTTTGATAAACGAGGCGTCGCTGCTCCTCGTCTATACCTCCACCTCGGCTATTGCGGACAATATGGAATTTGTTTCGGCGGAGTTTATCATGTAAGCATTCGGGGAACGCCGCCTGATAACGCTCTCTATGCCGCCGCCACCGTCCTGGAGGCGGCAGTGATTTAGTGCCGCCGCCAGCCGCGAGGCGCCGCCGACAAACCCACATGCACAGGACCGGATAGATGCAGATTTATCCGCAGGTCTTTCTAAAATTTTATGCCTCAATTGTGGCGTCAAAACTGCTGCAAAATATTCCCCAAACAATTTATTACAAAAAATATTAATTATTAACTGGATTAAAATTTTTATTAGTTTTATGTCACACGATCGATGACCTTGAGTCGAGCGGCCATATTGGCACTAGCAGTATACGGCGGTAAATTAAATAGCTTTCAATTGCAAATGAGATAAAATCTAAAAATGTTATTTCACTTGCACTATAGAAGTTCCCATAATTTTTCATGCTACAAAAAAGTTTACCTCTCTGTTTTGCACTCATTTTATGAACTTTACAAGAAATATACAGTGGCTTGGTATTTGACAGATATAATTGACACTGACACTGACATACTATACTTTCTTTTCTATGGTTACTAAGATATCAGTCTATCAGCGGACACTGAGCAGCCATCTTTTCGGTAGCGCACCACTGAAATATTAGGATCATGAAATATTTGAAGTTTCGTTACTGTGTGAATTCTTATACTGTGATACAATGATTAGTGGTCGTAGCATAATCAATATTTTATCATCCATGGATAAAATGATATTTTGCGAGATAATTGTTAAATCAAGTGAATTATTTATTTAACGCATTATATCAGGATCTCCTATTCCTGCACGTGGCAGGATTAACAGAATTATAAAGCTGTCTAATAAAACAAGAAGTGTTTTCCTCTTAATAGGAAGTGACAAATATCAGCTGCCATACTCTGTTTGAATTGTATGTTTTGTTTTTATGGTACTCTGTAAAAAGCTAAAAATTATAAATTTTATTTAACATCTATCTCATGACAGAAATTTATTATACCAATAAATTTAAGCTCATGTGATGCAATTTTGTTTCTGAGCATTTGTGTTTTTACACTTTTATTCTAAAGTTCATGGGGAACAAACTATAACCTAATGAAAATTTTAACATTGTATTATTATTTGTTTTTATCCAGAATATGTGAAAGAGAGTTATATAATTAGTGGAAAATATAATTAGACACTGGCAACTTTCTAGTAGTTAATAATTACAACAATAATTAAGTTTGTGTAGATATTGAGTGAAACGATAGTTGAAAAGGTGATAATGTAATAAATGAAATATGTGGTATGTTTAACTGGAGCACATTCTTCTTGAGAAGATAGATCCATTAGGAATTCATAACGAGACAATAAATCATGGCGCATTTCTCGGCTAATGTAAACAAAATACGATCCTGCGCGACGTCGGGCGTCGAGCGCAAACCAACATAACCTCAAAAGCAGCCAATGTCGGTCTGGCGTAGCAGAGCGGCGGCTGCAGGTTTTACATACCGGGAATCTATCATTCCGGTATTAAAACTTTTATTTATGGGCGACATTAAAATCACACATTTCTCTCAACTAGCGCAGACTTGACTGTCATAATTCATTCGGGCGCGTATAAAAAGTTGTGCTTGGCGCACAAGAAAGAATAGAAGTAATTCAGCGCGCGGGCTTGTCTCATTTTTCTTCGAAAGTGCGCTATAAGTCAGCGACGCGTGCTGTCACGTGGCCACCGCCGCCGCCGCGCCGCTTGCGGCGGAACTGGGAACTAGTGAATCACGGCCGCCGCCGCGGGACTCAGGGAAATTCTTCTCCATTTTTCTGTTTCTGGAATGGCTGACACCCGCTCCCATTGCCTTCCACCGCCGCTGTGTATTGGCCTGCGTGATGTGACTGGGATAAAAGATGTCAGCAAGTCGTCAATCTTCTTCGGTTTCAGATTCTCGCGGCCATTTACTCCTAATGTTCTAAACTCTTACATTCTAAGATGAGTCGCCGAACACTTTAATTCGATGCTCAGATCAATTCTCACTGCCTAATAAATACCACTATAAAACTACACCTTTTAATTATTATCCATTAAGCCGTAGTTGTTTTTTTTTTCTGGAACGTAGGGTTTAAGTTTTATTAGTATATTCATCTCTAAACTATAGTATAGTCTTGAACCACAATACACATCATAATTTTACCTTAAAATTGCCACTTACTTTACACTGGTGTCATGTGTGTTGCCCACCTGATGCAAGCCCTTGTTACAACTACTAGCCGGTGCCCGATATCTTTGTAGTTTCCAAATTAATTGTACCCCAAAATAGAATGGTAACGGGAATGAGTACCGATTCAAATCAGATAATAAAAATTTTTCTTGTCCTGACTCGGGTTCAAATCCACAACCATTGTAATAGTTACTACTTCACCTCCAATATGAATTATTCCTTTTGATTTGTACCGTATTTTATTCCAATAGAGGGTTATGATTTTGACGTCACTGACAAGACAGAGAAAGATGAGGTAAAAGTTGAGATGGAAGTTCATTATACAAACATCCATGTTTTGACGTTTGAGATGGTGTTTTAACAAGGTTATATTTTTATTTTTGAAGTTTATTATTTAGGAAACTTAATAAATTAAACACTGACCATATATTCTTTATAATAATAACAGGAGTCACTTTTGCACGTTTTGTTTGTATTTCGCCCACGTGAACTTCATCGTAGTTCAATGAAAACATCAATAGATGGCAGTATGAAAATTTGCTTCTGTATAATCCTCCACTAAAGAGAAAAAAGGAACTAACAAGAGGTAATCGGGATACAGATAACCTTGAAAACACAGTTTAATAAGACTCTTTATTCGTTCAATGAGGAAAGTGGAAGAATACTTATCTTCAATAATTTTCATTTAAAATGAGTATTGTGATTCTAGTTTATCGAGCGTGGGTTGTATAGGCTGAGGGTTTGTTTGTGAAAAGTACGAGCGAAGCGAGCTTACCTATAAGTAAATTCAACATAAACAAAATTTGTATATCAGTAATGAAAATAGGAATGTTTTTCGATGGGTCCTAAAACAATAACACCACCTCAGATGAACCTGAAAGGCTCGTCCTTCGGTTTATATTGTTTATATTGTTTCCATAGATACGTACTTTGTCAGCACAGATGCTACTTGGGTAATGAGATTGGTATTCGTAACAAAAACATAGAGAACAAAACAAAACCAAAAGCAAAACGTTTTCCCGAACAAACTGAACTCGGTTCGTCACAACGCTTCTTCCTTGTACGTCAAATGCGAGACTTTATATTTATGTAGTTTAATTTATTTTTTATTTTAAATTTATCATCGTCACAAAATATTCGGTGGTGCAAGCTTGTCACCAAGGTAAAATCAGTAAAATGAAAAGTCAAAGAGCCCGCTTTCGTCGCAACAGTAAACAGCATCGAAATCCCAGGGTGGGCGCGGGCTGTAAAGCTTCCCACATCCCGCCACCCAGTGCCAAAGTGCCAAGCTGCCATCCGAACCGACGCAGGACACAAACAGCAGCAAACGTATAAGGCAATTTACTTTACACGCCGGCTGCCTTCAAAAGTAATGCGAAAAATACGGAAAGCAGAAAATAAATGAGATATGCTCGGCTCCCGGCAAATAACGCTATTCCAAACGCATTAGAGATGTCACTACGAATTTAAAAATCATTACTCATTCGCGGCGCGCCTGCCGCCGTTCACGCGGCTTAGTCCGTCCCCGTCTGTGATTTCGAATAAAATACTCTGTCAGTTTTAATATTTTAGCCGCGCCGAGCAAATGCCTGCCGCTGTCTCTCTCCCTGTCCCCGGCTTGTTTATTTACTGACGACTCGCTGCCTATTTTCTGTCACGTGATTTTGTTCTTCTTTTTATTATTAAAACACTGTTTACCGCTTTTATATGTTATTATTACATTTCATATAATATTCATTCAATGGGGTCTTTCACCACTCTTTATTTATTTTTTTTATGAAACTTTATCTAAATTGAAGACTATCTACACTTTTAAAAAGTCTTAATTGTTATTCATTAAGCCACAATGATTTTTTTAAAAATGTTGTGACGTCATAGTAGAGGTGTTGCAGGATCTAAAACAGTAGAGATTTAAATAATTTTTGTTACATAAATGTTCTATTTTATTGTAATAATAATAATAAAATAAGAAAAAAAAATATTGCTACAATTATTTACAATCTGTACTGTTTTAGATCCAGCAACACCTCTACTGTGACGTCATAACATTTTTTTAAAAATCATTGTGGCTTAATGAATAACAATTAAGACTTTTTAAAACTGTAGATAGTCTTCAATTTAGATAAAGTTTCATAAAAAAAATTTAAAAAAATGGTGAAAGACCCTATTCAAATAGAAACAAATAAATATATCATCACAACATTTACCCATTTCTAGGTGTGGCACTCTGCTCAAAATAGTTCTCGGTATTATGATATATTTTTGCGCGTGAAGTGCGGTTACCAGGCGACAAATCACGGCCTCCAAAAATAGTAGAGGTGAAAGAGCCACAGGGGTAATTTTGTGTGGTGAAATTTTTTCGAAATTTTGTCGGTTATGAGGCTCGAACCGAGAATTTTATAATCCACAATTTACCGTAAATGGAGTAGAAAAAGATATTTGCTTCTTGTTTGTTATTGTTACATATACATTCTAGCATACTTCACTGTGAACACATTTTCATATCTATCGGTAATCATAGGCGTGAGGTATAAATTCGTATCTAACAGTTCTGTGAAAAGCGATGATGTTGTTTCAAAATTTTTCGCCAGTCCATAAACGATACAAAATATATAAAAAAAACTATTTTTGAAATTGAAAAGCTATTCTAACTGATTTATTTATGGATGTATGTTCAAAATACATACTAAATCTGTAAAATACTACTTTCGATCGAATTAAATATAAAATTTGACATTATAGCTACATTAAATTGTATTGTCATCGTGAAAATATTGAAATCATATTCTAGGGACCCTAAAACGCGCTTAACTGTTGAAAACTCACTACCGAGCTCTCAGAATACCTCCCTTGCGTGGGAGTAAATTATCCGTGAGGTTTCTGCATTCTGCCTGCTACTCTAGCTTCTTTGGGTCTGTAATTTGACAGCTAGTATTCGCACGACGCATAAAAAGTATATCAAATCAAATTTGTTGTAAGAAGATCCTAGTGACGTGAATAAGTATTTATTTACTAACGGTTATAACTGTAATAACATATGTGTTAAATTTTAAAATAATATTTTGTACTGCCTATTATAATAGTTAATATTTTCATAGTGTAAAAATGAATAATTTTGTTCAATTCCTTAATGCGCAAGTGGGTACTGTATTGCTTTTGTAAAGTCATGCAATGTATCGTAAACATAGACGTACAAAATAAATTTATGGAATTGAAAACCTGAAAAACATTTAACAATAATTTAGTGTGCAAATATTGCTAGAAGGAATATTATTTTCAGTATTCAAAGACACATGAATAATGTATCGGTAAGCAACAGATTATAGATTAAATAATTGTTAAATTAAAACAATTTTTAATTTTTTGCACGTGTTGTTTATAAGAGTGTAGGTTAGTTTAATATGTCTTTCAGAAATGGACAAGCTACCATACTTGAAACATTTGAGCCAGAGACAGAAAGTATGTATTATAAATTATATACATGAAATATATGACAATCAGTCTATTTACAACTATTATATTTCAGATCAACATGAATCTCGAATTCCCATTAGAGTTAGAATTGAACTAATCATGAGAAAACATTGCCGTCAAATTGTTGCTTGTATTTTGGTTATGATTACAATTATAACATTTATAATTGTTGTTAAAAAACATGGAATCAAAAGTAAGTTGTGGTACTTAGCTTCAACTTTATTATTATTATTAAAAATATATTTGTAGGTACTGGTTCACATGATGAATATGAAAACCGCGTTGAGACAATTATACAGGACAGACATTTTCAGGAAAATTCAGTAGAATCATAAAATTATCTACGATGTTGTAACATTTGGCCTGTAATAAATATTTTATTAGAATTATTTATAGATATACTATAGGATGAAAATATTCATATATTTTTTAAAGAAATAAATTGCCTAACATATATTTCTAAATGAAACAAATAATATTGAAAAATTACAAAAAACGTCCAAAATACATATTTTTGAACCATTTAAAATCTTCTCCCAGGTTAAAAAACATATCTTTTTTAATTTTTTCTAGTGCGATCAACCTCTCAACTAATTCCTTGCTAGTTTTCAGCTCATTTTGTTCATTAATAATAAAGTTATTGATAAAAATCTGATAAATTGTAAAAATTCGTCAAAATAACCAAAAATCTCAATTTTCCATAGCCGTAACTAAAAAACCAAGCGAGATATCAAAAAACGGTCTCCAGTTTTGAAAGTTACATGCTTTAATTACCCTATAAACAAATTTTCAGCGATTTTAAATTTTTCGAATTTTTACGCAAATCGGCTTCACAAAAAAATTCTAGAAGCGATATCTCGAAAAATAAACGAGATACGAAGCTGTAGTCTAGACCATTAGATTCAGCACATGAAAATACATAATTGTGGAAAGTTTCATTAAAATTGTGCTGTAGAGAAAATAGTTAGAGCAAAAAGTCTAAAAATGGCCAAAAATCGGGAAAATCTTAAGGGGTTAGTATTGAATTTGGCCAAAAATTTTCATCTCTTAGAATTTTTATTTTTATACCCTATCCCCTTAATTTCGACCAGAAACTTAGGAAAAATTTATTTTTAGCGGCATCTGAGCCAGATTTTTTCTGATATAGTCGATTTAATATTGCTTAGAATTGAGAAAAAATTGTGGAAAAATGTTTGAAGGCCTATATCTCTAGAATGAAACAAGATAATTTAAATCTAATGTCATGAGCGTATTTAGCACACTTTAATTAACTTACAAGCCAATTTTTACGGTAGCAGCTTTTCCAGTACGAATTTTATGATTAGTCAAATTTGACACAAATATTATTGACAAAATGCAAAAATCTTCCAACTTTCGAAACCTATATCTTTAAAACCAAAAGAGATAATTCAAATTGGATTGAAAGCATGGATTCCCCATACTTTATTTAACTAAAAACTACAGTTTCTTCTTGATATCTTGAAAACTGTTTCATTATGAAGTCATTTTATATCAAGTGATTTTTCTATTGCAGTAAAGTTCTATTTTGTTATGATATTTAATTTAAACCTTCTTAACTCAACTGTTGGTAAATGTTTTATTATTTTCAAGTGTAAAACAATGTAAAATTCATTTTAATTATTAAATGTGTGTGATGTGTACCTAAATAATAGTCATATTGCAAAAACGTACGAGTGAACAAATTCAACTACGAACAAATATTTGATTGCGATTATATTCGGCGCATCAGCATTCTCCAGCAGTTCACTGGCGTCTGCAAATAATAGCAAGCATCGCGTTTTGGCGGAAATTATGCTGCAGTTTAATTATTGTTTGCGTATAGTGTAGTGCAAAATCTAACCTATGTGGCAAAAATTACCTACAAAAATTCAGTTCATTAACTTTAACTGTAGTGAGTGACTTCGCGAAAATTATATACGTGCGAATTTTGGGATTATCTATTTTAAGGTAGGTTATGATTATTATTGCTTTTGAGAAATTGCTAAAATATCTTGGGATTTTCTTAGTTTATTACGCATTGGAAATGTAGAACTACAAGTCTGTAAGAAATACCACGAGCTGTGTTTTTAGGTTTTTTAAGAGAAGTGTCTTAACCTCGGTTTTAGCTCTGTACAATGTTCAAAAATTATTTTATAAAAAGAATACTTAAAAAAGTGGTAGATAGTACATTTCCCTGTAACTTCTATTCGAAGTATTTTTTTGAAAAATAATTTTAGAACATTGTACATCGTTAAAAACGAGACTAGAACACTTCTCTTAAAACAATTATTACTTCTATGATCGTGCTTCATATAACAAACATCATTTTGCCCAATTTATTTCTGTAACTTACTTTTATTTACTTAGAAAATAAATGCGATAGAGGAAATTTTATTGCAATCAAAAATCTTTATTTGAAACATTTTTCTATATTTTGTTATCAGATTCAAAAACAGTGTTGGCGGTACCAGCCAATACCTTTGAGCCAAATTAAATCTTTATGTTAGTGAGTTTTGTTAATTTGTTATTTTTCTTTAAAATAACAGAATTTAAGATATATTAAGTACAACAATTTTCCCTTTGTAAGATCAGAACAATTTTTTGTAAGTTATTCTAAAAGTCTTAATTGGGCTCGTATACTGTTGTGTCCTACTGCCTCGTGCAATATTCACATGCGTGCGATAATCTTGTCCATATCCCTCTTAGTGCGTACATAACTATTATTGCATGTCGTTTTAATTAACAGATTAAAAATACGAATGTAATGAATTTCTTCAGAAATTTACAGCAAACTCCAGTATATAAAATGGTATAATTATTACAGAAATTTCTGTTACAGTTTAAAAAGACAAATGCATTAAAATATAATGAGAATTTTAAGTGAAGTAGATATCAAAAACATAGACAATAATACTCCAGATGTTTCAATTGGTATTACTGATGATAAAGGTAGTAAAAAATTTATTATAACTCAACATAAATATTTAACCATATTTTAATATTTTTGTAGATGATGTACGAAAAAAGTTCAAGAGACCACTTATGTTAAAAATATTTATACCTCTATGCATTATTACATTATCAACCATACTTATTTGTCTTCTATCTTTAACTAACAACAACTATGGTAAGTGTAACACTTAATACCATACGGTTATGTTACAAAACAGGTATATGTGCTGTGCATGCTACATGTTAAATCATCATATTTAGTATTTAGTAATCATTTTTCTTAGAAGCCTAATTGTGTAAGATTCGCGACCTAGATAACATTCTAAGAAATGTATTATAGAAAATTTGCAATCAAGAGTTATATAATTCATTTTCTAGTTACAAATTTCGAGGACAATAATCACCCCCCAAATATCCTCAATAACAAAATATTCGAGCCCATAATGACCATTCGAAACAAACGACAACTACAAGATTGTGAAGAATGTGATGCAGATGTTGACGAAGACCCAGATCTAAGGGAGTCTGTATTACGATGCAAGAAGAATTTAGAAAACAATATGGATTGTTGTGAACTGCATAGAAAAATAAAACTTCTTAAGAAAGCCATGGACGATGTTAAAAAGGAATTTGGTTTACTCCAAATTCCGTGTCGGCTTCAAGATGATTTTGAAAATGAAAACATAGAAAATAAATATGAAATTGAAGATATTACTGATGAAAAATTAGAAGACTCTATACCAGTTATAAACAAAAATGAATCTGGTGAACAAAATGAGGAAGATGACAATGTGGATGTAAATATTAAAGTAAAAGTTGAGGAAGATAATAAAGCAATGTATTCTCAGCAAGAATCAGAATATGATCAAATGTACGAAACAGAGGACAAGGAAGAAACAACAACAAATATCTATCAGTCTTATACTGAAAATATATTACCAACTACTGTATTAAGCAAAAATAATATCGATGATAATGAAGATGAAGCTAAATATGAAACAAAAACAAATATAATAAGTTCCACCATTGCAAACAAATTTGTAGAAGCAGCGCAAAATGACAATGTGAAAGATAGTTACTATTACAAAGGAAATGTGAAGCATCCATATTCTGATTACAGAAACGTTGAAAATGAAGAACAAAACATTATCAGTCATGATTCAACAGTTCAAGATTATTATTTCTCTGACAACAATCAAAATCATAATGACAACATAGAAGAAAATGGTTATGACGACACAAACAACAATGATTATGAATATGGTCAAAGCAATATAGAAGATAATTTCGTAGACAACATTCCTACATCTCCAAGATACGAAGAAAATTTTAAAGAAGAGTCACAATCAAATGAGTATACCACACATGGAAATTATGATGCAGATCAAAATGAAGATTACGACATTAATATACAGATACAAACTGAAGACAATCATTACACAAAAAATTCAGGACCATCTAACAATCAAGAATTTCCTAATGAAAATTACAACATGCCTGAAGACAAATCAGAAATTTCTACAGATTACAATGAAAAATACTATGACGACAATATTGATTCAGAACTTCTGACTTCTAGTTCACCTACAACTCAATTGACTGACTATTTAGATAAATATGATGAACATATTTATGATAATACAGAAAGCAGTATTACAAAGGTTGACGAAAATGGCAAAATACATTCAAAAGAAGATGAAGATACAGACAAAAATTATGAAGATAATTTTAGTATAAAAGCTGAAACAACATCCTTTACTAGTCTGAATTTTGCAAATAAGAATCTATACAACGACCAATCTGAAGATCAATACCAACATTCCAATAATGATGATGACAATATGTATGGCAACAGAGATGAAAAAAATGATAAAATGGTTGATGTAAATGATAAAGAAGAACAAGAAAATAATGAACAAGTATATGAAGTTGATCCTCGTCAGGATGATAAGGATTATATTTACAGGACTGAAGATGAGTACCAACATTCCAGTAATGATGATAACAATATTTATGGTAACAATGGTGAAGAAAATAAGAAAATGGTTGATGTAAATGATAAAGAAGAACAAGAAAATAATGAACAACTATATGACGTTGACCCTCATCAGGATGTTAAGGATAATATTTACAGGACTGAAGATGAGTACCAACATTCCAGTAATGATGATAACAATATTTATGGTAACAATGGTGAAGAAAATAAGAAAATGGTTGATGTAAATGATAAAGAAGAACAAGAAAATAATGATCAAGTATATGATGCTGATCCTCTTCAGAATGATAAGGGAGATATTTACAAGACTGAAGCTGAGGACCAACATTCCAATAATGATGATAAAAGTATGTATGGTAACAGTGGTGAAGAAAATGAGGAAATATTTAATGTAAATGAAAAAGAACAAAAAGAAAATAAAGATGTTGAACGTTATCAGGATGATAAGGAAGATATTTACGGGACTGAAGAAGAAACTAATAATGAACAATATGATAAATATGTCACAGATAAAACACCTACAACTACTGGTGAATCTACAACCCAGAATAATTACAATGAAGATCAGTTTGAAGAGAGCTACAATTCAAAATATAGAGAAGAAATATATTCTGATGGTGTAGACTTTAGAGAACAGCAAAATCAAATGAATACAAACATAAATATGTATCCAGAAAAAGAAATAATAACACAACCTGAAGGATTATATAAAGAAGAAGAACAAACAGATTATCCTGATCTGGATAATGAAGATAACTATGACAAATATGGACATCAGGACGAAGATATTAAAGAAGATATTCAAACAACAACTATAAGTACTACAACGAAAACAGGATATGAAATGGAAGAAACAGAAAGTAACTATTATAGCAACAATCAAGAACCTCAAATAAATGATAACTTATATGAAGACGAAGAAAATGTTAAGCTATCTACCACAACAAAACAGCAAGAATTATCAACAGATAAATATATCATAACGTCGTCAAGTTTCAAAGGAATTGATGACAGCAATCAAGAAGAAGATTACGACATAAATATCCAAGTGATGACAGAAGAAAATATAGAATCAACTACAGTATATGTAGACACCAGTTCTGTGTTTATAACACCATCATATCACAGTTATTACCCAGATGAACAGGAGATAAAACCAGAACAAATGTTTAAAGCAACATCTATGGGTATTAACTATGATGACAATGCAGCAAGATATGATGAAACAATTATAAACAATGATAACTCAATTGATTATTATACAGATGAAGAAGGTAATATAGAAGATATTGAAGCCTTACCACAAGAACCACAAATAACATCTACAACAACTGACCCTGATTATGAAATTAAGTACAATGATCAAAAATCCGAGGAGAAGGAAGTTATAAATAATGCTGGGTTGTACAGCAATGAAAATGCAGGTAGTTATTTCTTATTTAATTATTTTTCTGGAAATATGAAACAATTAAATAAAAGATTTCTTGGTTTAAGTTTTATATAAATATAATTAGAATGAAAGCTACTAATAAAAGTCATAATTTGTTGTTACTTAGTTACTGTTTCTATATACTTGTTTGAGTTACTCACTTGTTTTCTTGGCGAAGAATTATGCCCAGAATTCTAAACTTTGTATTATAAAAAAAAAATTTCACGAGCGGGAGAGAAACTCCGTTTCTATGATATTATAATTACGACAGAGACAGCCAATTTCATATCTACGAGAGATTTGTGCGCTTTCTCTCCCGTCGTGAGAGAAAGTGCTCAAATAATATGAAAAATGTACAACATTAAAAAAATCAAAGGAACCTATCATAAATTATATTACAATTCAAATAATTTTGAAATACATAAAAACCATCATAAATATTGAAGTCGTGGAAAAAATAGCATATACCCTGCAGGAGAGAAGTGTATTTTTCCCCTTGTCATACATACATTTCTCTCCCTATATATAATATATACTATATTTATTTACTAGGAGTTCTGAAAGTTATTTCAACTTATAAAACAATTAGTTTTAGATTTCATTACAACAACAACAACAGAAGTAGCACAGGAAAATTTCGACGACAAATTTAATTCGTTCCAAAACTACGATGAACATAATAATAATAATAATTATACAGGTATGAATTATAAATCAATTCTTTAATGATTAAAATTTATGATTGTTATTATAAAAATATTACAGAATCTGCGGTAGCTCAAATAAAGGAATACTCTAAAGAATATGAAGATCAAAAACAACAAGAAGCAAATGAATGTTCAGCAAAAACAAAATGTACTGCATACATCAGCCAGAGTGAAGAATATGATGGAAAATTTGAAGCATTCAAAGAAGGTAAGCAAAATTTAATTACAATGCGGACTTACAAAACCGATATATTTTTATTTTAGATTCTACAACACAAATTAGTAATGGGGATGATGCGAATAATAATGCTTTAGAATATATTTCCCAAGAATCAACAACTATTAGTTATTACCCTGTAAAAGAAACTTTTGCTGTAAGACACAATTCTCATGATTATAATGATTTCCAAATAAATTATGAAGCACAAGAAAAATTAGACAACAATCATGATACGAAACCAGACGATGCTGCTGACCCAAAAACCTTTAATGATTTCGATGAAACAGAAAGTAAAACAGAAAATTATTTAAAGTCGAAGTCGCCTTTAGGTTTGGATGGGGATTCTCAACAAATTTCCTCGCAGAATTCTCCGTCAAACCAAGACGAAGAACAACCATTATTAAAATTAAATTACCCAACTTCACAACCAGAGTTGAACACGAACTTTTACATACGCCCAGGACAATTTGATTCTACAACTGAAGCTATTAACAAATCAGATACTAGTTACCACGGCCAATTACGAATTCAAGACAATCAAAATGATATTCGAATAGTGAATCAAAACCCTATCGCTCAAAGATTTCAAAATACCGGAGCTGGTTCTCTTTCGAAATTTGATAATATATTTCAGCTTCCGCCTATTGAGTCATCTAAAGCTAGTCAACAGCTTACGGTCAACACTAATATGATGCCATTGTGCTTTTATGGTTATCCGAATCAAAATGGACCCGTTCTAAGACAGCCAGGTATGTTCAATACGTTTTATTAATTACTACGAAACCAGAAGGGAGATTGACAAAATATGGAAAACTTAATGGATGCTTATGTAATAATTTAATAAAACGGGTAAAATTAATAAACAAAAAATAATCGGCGACAAAATATGAATATGCTTAAATTTAGTTACAGTTACAAAAGAATTCGTTTTTAAACGACGAAAAAAAAAAGGATGTTCGCATGTATATTTTTTTATGTATGACCACTTTCTACAGTGTAGTCCGAAAAAAATAGTCCTCTAATAGTAGGAAAATAAGGGATCTACTGAATTTTTACCTGTTAACTGATTCTATCACACATAACTGAGTTATCCAATTTAGAAGATTTTGTTGGTTCCATTTTCATACCTTTTTACTAGGGCCGGTCTTTCCATCTACGAATAAACTTTCGAATAAGTTATTCGACAAATAAATAAAAATTACGCATCAAAAAATGACAGCTAGGACAATTACTATCATTTGAGCAATAATTTCGATGCGACATTTTATATTTATTTGGCGAATAATTTATTAGGTATTTTATTCGAAGATGAAAAGAACGGCTTCGCTCAACATCCAAGGTATCACATTTACCTCTAATAACACAATATACTATTAACAATGTTGATCTATTTTATATTATATATTTATAATATATGTTAATATTTTAGGATACGAATCTCAAATCAATCCATTCTCTATGACTCACACGGCATATGGTGCATTTGGCTACCCACAAATGTATCCAAACAGCCTTGGGCAACAACCAATGTACAATTATTACAACTCTTTGATGGCCCAACAAAAGTATTCCCAATCAAACTTCATGAATCAACCTCCGTACATGAACAATCCATACTTCTGTACGTATGTTCCATCTTCTTCCTTGCAATTTCCACCGGTTTCAGGCGTACAAGAGTTCAGGAACAAAGAAAATAAGGATTTCCGTTTACCAGAAGATGTAGACGATAAAACGATTCCAGATGATTGGTATCCAAAGTTGTAAGTAGATTTATAAATAATAATTCAAAAATGTTTACATTTAACTTCTCTTAGAATAAACACAAACAAATCCAGAAGTAGTTCTCACTGTTTGCTCGATGAAAAAAGTTGTTTCGATGGAGTACAATGTATTAAAAGTTCTAATTGGTGCGATGGTATAGTCCATTGCTCAGACAAAAGTGATGAGATAGGATGTCCATGCAAAACTAGAGTGGAAAAAAGTAGATTATGTGATGGGTACTTCGACTGTCCAAATGGAGAAGACGAACTGGGATGTTTTGGTATGTTACTAAATATGTCTAAAAACTATTCTGAGTTGTGTTTTTAACCAATTAGGATGCAGTGATGCAGAGTTTAGTTGTGATGATTGGGGCGAACGACAAAGAACGGCAACTTGTGTTCCTTTGCATCAACGCTGCGACGGAACTGCTCAATGCAAAACTGGAAAGGATGAAATGGATTGTTCGCTTTTAACTAATTCTATCAATGTTCATCAGGTATCAATTCCACTATACTATACTTTGTTTTGTTATGGTCACTGACTTATTGTAAATTCCTTTTATTTGTCAACACTTTTGTTTAGCTTCTCTGCTTCTGTTCTTGTCATCTCGTTTGGTCCAAAGTTGTTTCACATCTCCTTATTTTCAATATACTGTAATTTCTTTTCCTCAATAGTTGTAATTAAATATATTGCAATATATTGAGTACTCTGAGTACATTTGCTTGAAACGTGAATGTATCTATAGACGCTCGATTGAGTGTTTATAGTGGTGTGTTAGTGCCTACCTTGATGTATGGTTTTGAATGTTGGGTGTCGATGAAGAAGCATGAATGACGTATAACTACTTTGGAAGTGAGGTATTTGAGAGGAGAATGATCGTGTCCGGAATACATAGGTGTATGGTAAAAGTGAGATTGAGAAGACTGTTGTTAATAAAGTGGAAGTGAGTCAGTTGAAGTGGTTTGGACATCTTGAGCGAATGTCGCATGAATTATGCGGATGAAATTGAGGATGAACGATTGCCTGGGCGTCCGAGGAATAAGTGGCTAGGTATGATTGATAGTTTATTGCGTGAACGATTGTTTCTGAGTGTGAAGAATAGACGAGCATGTATGAAAGTGGACGAGGCGAAAGTGGTGGAATGTTTGGAGGAGATTGCTTGTTGGTTGACTGTGTTTCTGGATTCGAGCTACCCCACTGAATGGGATATAGCGTGACGTTATGTACAGCTGTATTTGCTTTTTTTATTTAAGTCAGTTCTCATTTGCTCCTTCCTTATTTTTTCATTTTGGTAACTCCATTGGCTTCATTGCGGTCTCTTGGTTTTTTTGTTGTTGCCTTTTGTATAGTAGTGCTTAGAATTAGTAGATAAGTCATGTAATAATTAATAATAATTATAGACGTATGCTGTATCAAAATCTAGCGGATACCTCCACAGAAACTTCAAAGGAAGCTGGTATCCAGTGTGTTCAAACACAGACACTTGGGTTCTGGATGCTTGTTTAGCAGAAGTTGGTCCCCATGCTACGTAAGTCAAATTCAAATACTATCAAACACCTTATTAACTTTGTAAATTTAAGGTTTCCGTTAGTTCATATGCTGCCTGTACCTACTGAGTATACTGGACAGTTTCTCACAGCTCTCCCAGACAAAAAAGCAGAGTTTCTAAAATCATGCATGGGAGGTGAAGCTGTTTATATTATCTGTCCACCTATTCCATGCGGAACAAGACTACTTCCTCCTCCAAACCATTACCGGAAACACGAAGTAGATACCAGTGCAGAAGAAGACTTCCTTCCGTTTGTTAGTAGACTCAGAAGATTCACTGACGAACTGCATAAAGTTAACCATCATCCTAATATTTTATCTTCGAATGATTTCGGGGATAAAAGAAATCATCAAAGTCTTGATATGCATGTCAATCACAAGATTGATATACAAAAAGATAATGACTGGTTTTGGGATGAACAAGAGAGGAAGAAACGAGGGGAAACTCGTGTTGTAGGAGGGAAACCAAGTCAACCTACTTCATGGCCATGGGTTGTTGCCATTTACAGAGATGGGATATTCCATTGCGGAGGAGTTCTTATGAGTGAATTATGGGTCATTACAGCTGCACATTGCGTTGACACGTAAGTAACTACCCAATTATAATATAGAAAAGAAATATATTTATTCTAATATTCAGATACTGGCAGCACTACTACGAAGTTCAAGGAGGAATGCTTCGCCGATTTTCATTTTCCCCAATGGAGCAAAACCGAGTAGTTTCTAATATCATAGGACATCAAATGTACGACAGGGCTGACATGAAAAACGACTTGGCTTTATTGAAAGTAGGAACACCTTTCCAGTTCAATCGATGGGTTAGACCAGTCTGTCTGCCTTCTGAAAGTTCGGCTGGGCCTAACTGGATGTGGGGACCACAACCTGGAACCATCTGCACCGCTGTTGGGTGGGGCGCTACCATTGAGCATGGACCAGATCGTAATATCGAACATATAACTATTTTAATCATCAACTTATAACATTCTTCTTTAGCTGACCATATGCGCGAAGTAGAAGTACCAATTTTGTCTCACTGTAAGCATAGGGAAGATCAAGAAGGTCAAGAGATCTGTGCCGGGTATTTGGAAGGCGGACGAGATGCATGTCAGGGAGATAGTGGAGGACCTTTGCTCTGCCGGAATCCCTTGGCACCTAGTCAGTGGTATGTGGCGGGAATTGTTAGCCATGGAGAAGGTTGTGCTAGGCCTAATGAACCTGGAGCATACACCAGAGTCAGTCTCTACTTGAACTGGATTGCTAGGAGCATATGTAAGAATAAATACATATTTAATCCTAAAGCCTTTCTACCTTTACGAATATGTACAAGGTGTGGCAAAAAATTTCTCTTACCTTTCTTACATATTTTGCTTCTTCCTATTTAACGCCCATATTTTCTAATGCTTCCTTTATTTCTGTTTTAATTTTTCTTAGTTTTACTCGTTCCTTCTTTTTCGTTATCCTTGCTTCAATTACTTTTCTTGTTGTTCTTTCTACTTCTATTTTCTGATGTCTTCATTTCTTAGTTTTTCCATGATTGTTTTTCCCCTCAACGTTGTTCATGTTTCGTGTGACTTACAATTGAATTACATTTTAGTGGATGAAAATCTTCCCAAAAGAAAACCAATTCAAAAATGTCCAGGAACACTATGTTTAGGAACTCGTCGTTGTATTTCGAAAAAACGTCGTTGTGATAAAACAATTGATTGTTTAGTGGGCGACGATGAAATAAACTGTCCAAAGACAGATTTTCCATCACTTATCAAACACGCCTTCGATAACATGCTCCTCTTTGCTTCAAACAACATGACGACTGCTAAACCAGAAGACACAGACCCACGAATGGAAACAAATGATGCTGAACGAAAAGGAGTAAAAACAAACAACGGAACGATCGTAACAATTGCAGAAGAACACAGTACCGAAAACGATAGCATCGCTCGGAGTGCATTTAAAGACGATGGTGGTCAGGCGACGACTATGAATAGAAATGGCGGCATTAGTTCCACGTTCACGGCCCCACTCGGAGAAATATCAGATATAACGAGGCCCATAACTAACACGCCAGCAGCCGGTGAAACAGCGAGCGCATCTATCACGCCGAGTACATTTATAACAACGGACGACACAATATCGGAATCCACCGAACTCACGACGTCCGCAACACCGGTGAACGATGTGACAGTAACGACGTCTATCCACAGCAGCTCGGAAACACCGGCTCCCAATATTATAAATGACTCTCGCGGTGCTCTTAATACAAACGATAAAAATATGGTAGATACGGATCATAAAACTGAAACAGCCACGCCTGAGGAAATAAAAAGTATAACTGAAACGCCGACTGCACATAACGCAGGTGCTGATGATTTTACTGAAACGAACAATAACTCCAGTATGAATGCTTCGAAAAGTATTTCACAGCAAATGCCAACATATTTTGAATGCCGAAAGTAAGTGGGATTTATTAAACTATTTAGTGCTCGTCAATTCTGCTTTATTTATTCAAAGAATTTATTTTATTTTTACCCATGTTTGTAGAATGTTACAGTTAATTCCCATATCTCGACGATGCAATAAAGTGATAGACTGTGAAGACGGAACAGATGAAGCCCGATGTTCATGTAAAGGATATTTATTTGCGTCACATCCTGAAGCCATATGTGATGGAGTCATCGACTGTGCTGATGCCAGCGACGAAAAAGATTGCAGTAAATACAATTAATAAAGCTACGCTTAAAATTGTTTTTCTACTCCTGTATAAATATATCCCTTTTATTTCAATTTTTTCAATGAATTCTAATACCCATAATTCACACTTCTCGGCCAATCACAGAGCCAGAAATCCATAATTCACGGTTATTTTAAAGACGTGATGTGGATCACCAAGCAACCACAAAGTAATTCACGGTTATACGTGATGTGGATCATCAAGCAACGACTTTCTTACAGTTGACATATAGTCAGTTGTTATTGTGTATTTTTATGTTGACGTTTTTCAACGAATTTCTATCATTTTCAAAAATGATTTTCGAATTTACAGGAATAGAAAAACAGTTGTCATTGTGTATTTTTATGTTGACGTTTTTCAACGTGTGTTTTCAATGAATTTCGATCATTTTCAATAGTGTTTTCCGAATTTACAGGAGTAGAAAATGTATAGTATTATAATCGGGATTATGATCAGTATTCACTCGTATGATTTGCATCACTCGTCTACGGATCGTGAATAATGACTATTATAATCCTTCATATAATAATATGCTATTAGAATGGGGTCTGTGAGCAAGAAAATAAATAACCGTATTTTTTAAATTTATAAATTATTCATAGTTTACGAGAAATTAGTTCTTAAAAATTAGGAGAAGAGATACGTGACGTAGTTTTGGTGAAAGAAAGATAGACATATTTAGACAGCAATAGACAGATACACGTTTATTGTGTACGTTGCATCTGATATACGTTAGTTTCACAACGGTTACACCTCCCTTGATTGGTTCCACCAAAACTACGTCACGTCAAGGCACGACTTATATTATTTGAATTTCAAATTGAAAATACGATAGAACTGTAAAATTATATGTACTTTTTATTATTATTATGAGATAACAAAGTGGTCAGTACAATTATTATTAATTAATTTGTTTCTTTAAATTCTACAGTCACAGACCCCATAAAAAAAACTAAAACTTTTATGAGTACTCCTAACTGTCCGCAATATGCTTAAAATTTAATTAAATAAAATGTTATTTTACAGTGAATTGTCCTGAAACTCATTTCCATTGTCATTTAAGCCAGCAGTGCATTCCAAAGTCTTTCCAATGCAATCATGTACCCGATTGCTTCTTCAGCGAAGATGAATGGGACTGCTGTAAGTATTATTTTATAACATAAACCTTCACATTTCTGCTAACATCGAGTTTAAATTCTACAGTTGCGTTAACAAACGGTTCATACATAAGATATGACAGTGACGAACGCCCGGAACTTCGTTCCAAGGGCGTCATGTCATTTAGTTTCTCCGGAAAATGGTTTCCACTTTGCAACAACAACTGGTTCCACACAGCTCACGATGTGGCCGGAGACATGTGTGCCTACTTAGGATTCAGGTTTGTGTTCAAAATAATGGGGTCCTTCACAATTAAAAAAAAAAAATTATGATACTCTAAAATATCTTCATTGTTATTCATTAACCCGCAATGGTTTTTTAAAAATATTGTAACGTCAAGCAGCTGCAATTGGGATTGCAAATAATTGTAGATATATAAATGTTCTATTTTATTGTCTAGTAGAAAATTATTTAAATAGAATATCATTTATTCTAAGAAGAAACATAAATAAACTGCTAGATTATTTAAATCAAATATTTTATCATAAATTATATTATAATTCAAACAATTTTGAAATACATAAGAACTATAATTTCATAAATATAAAAGTCGTGAAAAAATAGTATATACAACGCAGGAGAGAAGTGTATTTTCCCTTTGTTGTATTTCAGCCCTCGCCTACGGCTCGTGCTTCAATTTACTCAGCGGGAAAAATCATACAATTAATGTTTATAATATACTATTTTATTGAAAGAATAATCTTCAAGTTAGGTGTTAACATTTCGACAATATGACAGCTCTATAATAAGAGAAGTACAAAGAATTTTGAATAGAATAGATGTGTGAGAGAGAAGCAACAGATAAACAATACTTTAGGTCAAATTTGCTATCTTAAAACTCAAACATCTTAATAACTAACAATATTTTGTAAACGTTTAAAATTATAATAAACATGACTTATTTGCAGGGCCGCCAATTATCCGAGTATCCTAAAATCCGGATAACCAAGATATCCGGATATCCGGAAATCAGATCCGTACATTTGGGTAACCGGATAATAGGGTCTTTCACTATTTTTTTTATTTCTTTTTATGAAACTTTTCTAAATTAAAGATTATCTACACTTTTAAAAAGTCTTAATTGTTATTCATTAAGCCACAATGATTTTTTTAAATATTGTGACGTCATTGTAGAGGTGTTGCTGGATCTCAAACAGTAAAAATATAATTAATAAATATATCATCACGCCTTTTACCCATTATGGGAGTGGCACTCTGCTTACGCAGATCTCGGTAAGTGATATATTTGTACGTATGAAGTGCGGTTACCAGCCGTCAAATCATAGCCTCCAAAGATGTTAGTGGAGGAGGAACCACAGGGGTAAATTTAAATTGGTAACTGTCGCCAGTGGGATTCGAACTGAGGATCTCACGATCCACAGTCCGACACATCAAACAGTACAGATTGTAAATTATTGTAGTCATATATTTTTTTACTTATTTTATTATTATTATTACAATAAAATAGAACATTTATGTGACAAAAATTATTTAAATCTCTACTGTTTGAGATCCACCAACACCTCTATAATGACGTCACAACATTAAAAAAAATCATTTTGGCTTAATGAATACCAATTAAGACTTTTTAAAAGTGTAGATAGTCTTCAATTTTGATAAAGTTTCATAAAAAAAATAATTAAAAAATGGTGAAAGGCCCCATTGTAAGATCTAGATCTCGATTTTTTAATATTTTTGAAGGGAGTGCGAAAACTCTTTTAGTCAATTATTTAACGATTTTGCTACAAGAATTTTAGTGAAATCCGAATTCGGATCATGTTTCGGATACTCGGATATCCGAGATCCGGTTTTGAGATCCTTATAAATTCGAATATTCGAGATGCGGGTATCCGGACACGGATACATATTAAATTCGGATGCAATTGGCAGCCCTACTTATTTGTCATTTTGTGTCTATAAAACCCATTACAAAACTCTATTTAAAACTAAATATTTTAGTGGGTACCAAAAATATTTCGAAACAGAAGTAAAGCAAAACAATATAGAAATCCTCTCCAGAGATGAAAGATCTTTATCAATAAGCTCGTCAACAAATGAAACATGCAAAGGTCTTTTCGTGAAATGTTCGACTTCCCTGTCTGATACTGGAGACATGAAGAAGATATACACCGCCCATCAAAGTGGAGCGAACGCTTTTAAAGAAGTGCTGATGAGTCCTTGGAATGCTGCTATATTCGTTGATGGAGTATACACATGCTCGGGAACCCTCATTGAAAAGAATTGGGTGATTACTTCTCGACCTTGCCTGCATAACATTCAGTAAGATCTCATTATTTCTTAAAATGAAGAAATCACATGTTTCTTATTTTCAGTCTTCACATGAATTACACTACAGTCATGCTGGGAGCGGGCAGAACTCATTTTAATGTCATCGGTCCTCACGAGCAAATTCATTTAGTTTCAGAAATGGTTCCTGTTATTGTAACGGATATTCTATTGTTGAAATTAAAAACTCCAGTTATTTTTACCAGAAACGTTCGTCCACTGTACATTAGGAATATGTTAGAACATTCAGTGTATTTTTATTTATATTATGTATTAATTTTATTTAATTACAGAAATAATGATATTGTAAGTGATCGGGAAACTTGCATTGTATTGGGTAGAGAGAACGATAGTTTCATGCAAGCTATTGTGCTAAAACCAGCTCTGGAAAAATGCATGAAAGGGAAACGATGCTTTAAAAGGGTCACTCCTTTTGGAAACTGTAATGTGAGTTGGTTTATTAATTCAGTTATAATAATTTAAATTGCAAGACCGTTGTATAAAGTTCGTATACTATCGAGGATGGTACAATGTTTTACGATATTCATAAGTAATGAATCGTAAATAATTTTTAAAATATTGTATTACATAATCTCAACTCAGTCCGTAAAAAGAAACATTACTACTAGAGACAAAGCTCAATAATAGTATTTTTAACCGACGAAAAAAGAGGAGGTTTTCAAGTCGACGTGTATATTTTTAAAGTATGACCACGCATAACTTTTTACAGAGTAGTTCAATTTTGAATATTCATTTTTTACTGGATAGGGGTACACCTTCAAATTGGTCTCAATTAAATTTGAAAAAAAAAATTCCACCCTTGACGGTAGGAAAATAGCTGATTAATTGTTCATTCACTGAATTTTTACCTGTTAACCGATTGTACCACGCATAACTTTTTACTAGGTTATCCGATTTCAATGATTCTTTTTTTGTTGAATAGGGTATACTTTGAAGTTGGTTCCATTTGAATTGAGGTAGAAAAATAGGTAGCCACAATAAATTAAAATATAAATACTTTTTAATAAAAAAAAAAATAAATAAATAAAATAAATATATCATCACGCCATTTACCCATTATGGGTGTGGCACTCTGCTTACGCAGATCTCGGTAAGTGATATATTTTTTTCGTATGAAATGCGGTTACCAGCCGTCAAGTCGTAGCCTCCAAAGATGTTAGTGGAGTAGGAACCACAGGAGTAAATTTAAATTGACAATTATCAGCTGTGGGATTCGAACTGAGGATCTTACGATCCACAGTCCGTCACGTTACCACGGAGCTATTTACAAAAAAATTAAACAGACGAAAAAAGAAACTAAAAAGTGAAAAATAAAGTAAACCTTTTTAGTCTTCATAACTAAGCTCCTAAACTAAAGTAAGTAACTAATTTTGTTTGGCGTCGACTAAAAATTAGTTACTTACGTTAGTTTAGTAGCTTAGTTATTAAAACTAAAAGGTTTATTTTATTGTTCGCTTTTCAGTTTCTTATTTCGTCCGTTTAATTTTTTGTTAATTTTTTTTAAGATTCAGCATATTTATAAGATTCGTTCCACATGTAACTTTATAACAGTTATAGTTTAATATGAATCGTTGATCAAATGACATAAGTGTGCAGAAATAACTCATTTTAACAGATGACTACAAAAGTACAAATCGCAATACAACTGTAAATTTAACTAGAAATATTTTGTTTTTAAAAGGTTGCAACATCAATATGGGGAGGTACAATAGTTTGTCTATCAGAAACTGGTTGGTATCCTGCTGCAGTGTACTACGACCCAAAAGGGCTTTGCGGTTTTCGTACAACCACAGAATACACAAGCATACGCAACCTCAAAACCCGTATCGTTAATACTATGAGTAAGTTACACAATATATGTTGTCCTTCTATACATAAACTAACGTTAATATTACACCGTTACTATTTATCTACATAAAACAGTTAATAAATTAATATTCTATAAAGAAAATTTTTGAATTCTATGGTACTTCCTGTAGATAAACGCGACTTCCCAGTCGCTCCACCAACCTGTAATGGAATCCGTTGCCCATTAGGGCAATGCGTGAGTTTGGCTCATGTATGTGATGGCATTTCGGACTGTCGAGACGGAAGTGACGAAACCCAGGAAATCTGTGATCGAAAAACGGAACAGTGCACCGCTACAGGTACCTGCGGTAAGTAAAACAAGCTTCTTTGTTGAAGAGAAATAAAACTACTGGGAATTAGTCAAATATATAAAATGTATTTCTCTCGATCGGTTTCGGTGTCTCCTACACCTTCATCACGAGAGAAAGTCACGAATGAAGGTGTTGGAGTCAAGGAAAATATATATTTATCATTCTTTGTTGAAGTTATTTACTTTGTTTAGGGCCGGTATTTGCAAAAATTTATCAGTAATAATATAACAAGAGAGTGAGAATAAATTGAAAATAATTTGACAGATTTTTCGTAAACTTGTTGCCAGGCCTACGAGCTTTCGTGGCTATGGCTATTGGCTATTGCCAAATGGCAACAAGTTTGAGAAAGATACTGGAAACTTATTTTTTAATTTATCGAACTCACGAGTTATATTTAATTAGATTATTTTTTTATTTCATCATCAGGCACGACACTTTCAGCTCATTTTTTACTTGTGTTGATGAAAATTATCTGACAACTAACATTTGTCAACAGAGCTACAGAGATTATTCCCGGGAAAAATCACTAGAGCTTCATTGTGAGTATAAATAACGACAGGATTGATTAAAACATGAACACGTGACTACAATGAAGCATTTCATTTGTTTTAAAAATCGTCAACAAATAAACAGTGGAATAAACAAAAAATATAGCAGCTAGAATAATAAATTTATTATCTAGTTTATCTGTGGTTGAAAATACCGACTCCTAGATAAATAATAAATAAAAATATCATCATGTCTATGGCACACTGGTCGAAAAGCATCAATGGGTATCGATGAGCTCTTCGATGAAACGACATAACGGGTGCGTTCATCGACGAAAAATAAAGGCTCTTCTATTTCCATCGAAGAGTATCGATGAAACTTTTTTTGTCACAGAGAAACTCGCTGTATTCGTCATTGACACAATAAATGGGGTGCATACTGTTGTTTCATCAAAGAGCTCTTCGATGTTCTCTTATGCTCTTCGTCAAGTGTGCTATAGGCATTACTAACTACTATTACTATGTTTAGAATGCGCGCCAAATGCGCTCCGCTGCCACAACGGGCGCTGCGTGTTAAAAAGCGCCTTCTGTGACCGGGTGAACGACTGCGGAGACTGGAGCGACGAACCAGCTCGCTGCAATTGTTCTGCTTACCTTGCTCTGGTGGCGCCACACCGTCTATGCGACGGAGTTTCAAACTGCCACGACAAATCCGATGAAAACCCGCGAGTCTGTGGCTGCCGCGACGAAAACTTCAAATGCGGAAAGTATGAATTGATGATTTAAAGTAAGGATGTTTGAAAAGCCGCTTTGTTTTAGGTCAGGAGTTTGTATCCCTAACGATTGGGTGTGCGATGGGGATTATGATTGCCCTGATCAAGAGGATGAGTTGTTTTGTTTGGCGCTAAGAGCTCCGAAAGGCGAAAGGTAAAACTACTAAGCATGTCTTGCATTCACCTCAACTTCATGTTCTTTCGCAGAGATGGAGTTGGCGAGGTTGTAGTGCGCGCTTATGGAGTCTGGCACTCGTACTGCGTGAGAGACAAACCGCTCAATACACCCGATTTAGAAGAGATCTGTTTGGATTTGGGGCATAACGCAGCGCATGCAGCAGCAGTCAACAGAACCTTCCATCGCCCAGCGCAAGATATCGCTGTGGAGAACTTTTCTTTGGTTCGATTCAATGAATACGTTATGATGTTCCTCAAAGGTGACTACCCAATGGCGAAGCTGCAAAACAACGATAAATGTGAAAGGTTGTACATTGAGTGTACACCACCTTAATTCTAAAATAATATTTTGGTTTTGTTAAGTTTTATAATAAAATTAGTATACGAATTAAACCATTATTGATATGCCTCTTTTTTATGGAGAACTCTCTATTTATTATGAAGTAATTGTTAGTACAATCATAAGTAACTTCACGTTTCATTAGTAATTTAAAAACAATAAATCATCAAGTTTATCGGTAGGTAATAATACTGAGAATTACATAAAAGAATTGTTATTCACTTTGCTTTAAGCTAGCTGTGAACTTTGAAATTTAATTTACTTCTAATCAAAAGTATTTATATTTATAATATCATAATTTTATCAATTAACACTAGACAGACACTTCTCTATCACTTTGGAGCCTGGAAAACCCCAAGAAATGAAAAAATACTTTCCCATAACCGGATGTATTTTTTTTTTTTTTTAAGGATATTACTTAAGGAATATTAAACAGTTAATAACCTTTCTGAACCATATATTTCATTCACAGCATTTCGCCAAAATTTTTTTTTTTAACTATGGCAATAAACATACGGATTTTACATATTGAACATTAACAGTAGCATCAAAGTTATGCGAATGCTGCGTATGTAGAAAATTAGATGAAAATCCTGGGATTACTTAGACCCCAGTGTGACGTTCCAGGGTAATTCATTTTACAAAATAATTGTTTTAAGTAAGTAAGTAAGGTATGAGATCAAATAGAGTATCTTGTGTTCCAAAGTCCATAGTTTTTCTGGTCAACATATCTGGTTGTATTGCATTTCGTGTATGAGAACATATTATATTTAATGTAACCGCTTATTTGGCGAAAGTCCGCGATCACGATCAACAAACTCTTCACCAATTTACAGCTAAGTAATTATTTACCGAAACAGTGAAAGACGGCCTGCTGTACTTAATATAGTATCGTATACATGAGGCGCTAGGCACCACGAGTACACAACTCACTAGGAGCGACTCGGCAGACCACGTTGGCATTCCGCAGGCCGCCACGAAGCTTCGCGGCCGGCAACGGTTCCGCTGGGTCGACGGCCTGCCCAATACACACTCTAGAGTGGCTCTCAAACTAGAAGAACTTGCAGCGCACACCACGTTTAAAAATACTGATAATTAAACAGAAGTTTTCATTATAGTTATTTGACAGCAAATTTAAGATATCACAGATCTTCACAAGATGGTAGACCAATTATGTACGACTTCAAGACTTCCCCATTGAGCTTCTTCTACCTGTATAAACTGCTCTAACCAATCAAACAGAATGTCAAAGATACGAATCAGTTCAATACAATATCTGTTCAAATCTCTTTTCAGATAATTTGACGATTGTCCACACACAAACCAATAGATCATCAATTCTTCTTTTTCTTTCACGTATTAGGCCAAATTCCTATGGGGCACTGGTCGAAGAGCATCACTGACCATCGAAGAGCTTTTCGATGAAACAGTAAGCACCCGCCTTTAATATATTTTTAAATCATCATTGACGAATACAGCGAATTTCTCTGTGATTATTTCTTGACGTTTCTTAAGACCAATGAAATGCTTCATTGTATGTCAGGTGTCTACGTTTTACCCAATTCCTTCATTAATATACTAAGAATAAGATTTTTTTATTTTTGTTGACAAATGTTAGATAGTTATTATCAACACAAGTAAAAAATGAGCAAAAAGATAGATTTAGTGGCGTGCCAGATGATGAAATAAAAAATTAATCTAATTATATATAACACGAGAGTTCAATAAATTAGAAAATAATTCTCCAGTATCTTTCTGAAACTTGTTGCCATTTGGCCTACCCTGGCAACAAATTTTCGAAAGATCTGTCAAATTATGTTCAATTTATTCTCACTCTCTATTAAATATTACCACAGTGTAAGAATTCTGACAAACCAAATTAACGTCAAGTGAGACACAAAAGATACGTCTGAAATTAGACACATTTGTTTCATCGATGCTCTTTGATGGAAATAGAGGAGCCTCTGTTGTTTCATCGAAGAGCTCATCGGCGATTCCTGGTGCTCTTTGACCAGTGTGCCATAGGCATAATAGGAGAAATATTTTAGTTGTATTTTGGCCATTCTATTTGTATGATCCTTCCATTTATCACTATAGTTCTGAATTGTGTTTTTAGTACCATGTTTCTTTCCCATAAATTCCTACTAGTATCAACATTTAATAGGCCTTTCGTCAGTTCCAACCATTGTAATATAATAAGCACTTGTTTAAAATTGACAGGTATGCAGTTAACAGTAGAAAATCTTTATTGGTTTGTTCTTATTTTAAATCCTCTCCTTACTACGAGTTCTGCGAATCCGGACGTTGGATTGTACGATTTTGCAAATAGATATTTTGTCAGGTCTGTCGTCTAATTTTGCCCATACTCACAGGTGTGTTTTGAGAAGTGTTCATTTACTAACCACCTGTCAATGTGTAAAAGAAGAAAGCGTTGGGGTTCGTTCAGTGAAACGTTTGAGAAGTCCTGCAGGGCAGGGTGCGAATCTTTGCCTAGTGTCGTGCGTGCTGTAAAATGGTAATGCGAACACCTGTTCAGCCATTCATGTCATGACGATGTGGATTGGACGGTGTTCGATGCTCCATGCCCGTGAACGTGAAACGTGACCGAACAATTGCTAGTTGGTGTTAGGTGTGTTGATGGTTTTATTACGTTTACCTATATTTATGGCTTATTTTTACATGCTGTAATATAGGTACCGCGGGGATTATTATTCTTATCTTACTTTGTAGGGTTAAGCTCTAAATGCACCTAAAGGATTTATTATTTTGAACATAGTAATAATAGAATAACATAGCTTCCAGGAACATTAAAAGTAATGTTGGCTGCTTGCAAATGTATTTCTCAATAAATCAAAAATTATTATTTGTTAATAAATAGGATAACAAATACATAAAATTATCCCTGACTCTTTCTCTGCTAACATTAGCACTGCAAATATAGAAAAAATGGTAAAACCGTTGTTTACGGCCAATTATGAAGTTAGCTACGGATCGCCAATGATGTTTGGTAAAGATGACAGTTTATGTTTTGCAAGTCAAAAAACAAAAACCCAGTAAATTTGAATTCTGAAAATACCGTTCAAATTCGTGTTTATTCAGCCTAAAATAAATTTTAGTTCTTTACTTTTTTAAATTGTTTTTCTGTAACTATGACCTGCTAAAGAAACTAGGACCTGCAGCTAACTTTACTTGTTTCCGTAAACTATGGATTAGCCAAAGTTTCAAATAAAAATTGTAACCAGGATTATGACAAAATTAGCTCAATTATTTACTGAGATGTGCCAAATAACATAACAGATCTTCAAGTAAACTACCACTTTCGGTTGTTCTAATATATAATATATAATAATAAAATTTCAAGATATCTTTATTAGGTTTTGAGTTATCATCAACCTAACACAAGAACACATATACAGACAGATATAAATACTCACTACCAAAATTTGGTCTAAGTGGAGTGCTACACAAGCAATGAGTAAATGATATATTTCGGCATAATTGGTTGCCTTTGAAAATGTTAACATTTCTACTCGTATACCAAGGACCTGTGGTTCAAACCCTGATTAACGTACGTGTTTTTGTAATTACCTTTGATCAGGTTGCAATGAAGAACAATAATAATAATATTAATTACAGGGAAATATCGTAGATAAAGGTAAAAATAAGTAATTATGATTTGGAAAGTAAGAAAGTTATTCGTAACAAGATTTAGAATTTATATAATTTATTTGAGGAAAAGAAAAATGTAAATAATATATTCCTTAGTATTTGAAATAATACCGTTGGTTTTTAATGACATAAATTTAAGGAGTAAACATAAAAGAATTCTGGAATTTCGAGTTTCTTTTTTGTTTTAATATAACTGTTTCAGTTTTAAAGACTTTTTTAATGCATATACGAATATTTTATCTAAATTATAAAATTAAAATTATAAAATAACTCTCATATATCGGTTAAAGGTTTCACCAATATTATTTAAGATTCGGCCTTCCATTGAAAAACACTCTCCCCTCTACTGGATCAAATTCTACATTCCTGCACCTGTGCCTCTGACGACGACGTCCACACACGACGCAGGGGGCGCGGGCTGCGGAGGGCCCCAAGTGCCGAAGCCTGTGGAATGCACGCATTATCTTACTAAGTATGTCGACGCGATTTGGTAGGAACTTGGCCCTGATACTTCGACCAACGTCCCGTTATTTTAATCTGCTTCTGCTGCCTCAGTGCTGTGAATGTGTAGACGTGGACAGGTTGGTGGCGCTCACTCTGTAATGCTTGTAATTCTACTAATTCTCTACTTAGTTCAATTGTATGTAGGATCTAATGGAAAGAAGATGTTACTTATTCACTTAAAGAATCTATGCTGCTGCAGATACTGATTTGTTGTTTGTTACAGAAGTTTTTACAGTTTGTTAATCTTTTTAAATAGGACACCATCGTAGTGGACCTAAAGCTTACAGTTAAATCTAAACCACTTGGATGCAGTTGTATTTTTGGATTTTAATTCAAGCGAGCAAGTTTTCAACTACTCTGCTTTAACAATCTACAACTTTCCGATTCCGGAATTTGATTTCAGATTCGAGATTATTAGTCGAAACAGAATAGGCTAAATGAAAAGAATGTTTGTTTAAGTTCTGTAAAATTATCAAATTACTATCTACTTACAATTTTTCGTTAGAAAAACAATTGAACAACATAAATAAGTGAATAGAAACAGTAACTAAGTACCAACAAATAATTATAACTTGATAAGTAATAAAACAGAGGAAGATGTGTCTTGTTCAACTCGTAGTCTTCATTTTGATTCACTATATATTTCTATAGCTTCTCTTATGATTGTGCTATTGATATAATTTTTGTTTCTTCAAAATTCATTCATTATCATGATTTATTCATAACATATTTCTCTGGTTGGGACAATTGCTCCGTTAGTGTTCTGTAATTCTTATTGTTACCGTTCTGCTAGTCTATCCAATATAACATTTCCAATTCACATGGAATTTTATAAATTCCAGAGGATTGAAGTGGGAAAACATCCTTCGCACGTAGGAATACAGATACTTCTTGACAGTATCTTTCAATTTTGTCTAACATTTTAGAAGTATAGAAGAAGCAAACAAACGTTTTATCTTCTGATTCAAGGTTGTTCTTTATTCTTTTAGGAAGAATAGCTTTTAAAGTCTTTTATAGCCATTCATTTATTATGAGTTCTGAAAGCTTTTTCAACTTTTAGAATAGACTAATATAGACAACAGAAGAACTAAATATAACAGTTCCAAGTAGCACTAGAAAATATGAAAAATTTAGCAGTAACAATAGAGTATCCTACATCGAAATCCACAATAAAATTACGCATCTCTTGAATTGTCAAATCAAATGATTAGCTTATTACTTATAAATAGCTTATTGAAATAGTTTTTTAATAGTCTCATACCTACTTATATAAGATTGCAGATCATAGGTTCTTGGGTTTATCTGTACACAGTTTTTGTTAAGAATTTTAAATATATAAATATAAAATCATACGTTTAACCCAATATCATAATAAGCAATATATTTGCGCATGAAGTGAGTTTACCAGCAGTCAAGATATGCCTCCTAAAGTTGAAGAAGGAACCACAGGGGTAAATTTAAATTCGAAACTGTCACCTGTGGGATTCGAACTGAGGATCTCACGATCCACAGTATGTTACCACGAAGCTATTTACTCCATTGAATTTAGTGAAAATATCTGTACCATTAATCCCGAAATTTTCTTGGAAACATACAATCCCTATCTTACGTCAAAGATAAAATCCTGCTTAACATTTGTAACAATGTTCAGATCATTTGTACACCTGTGACTCACGGCACCCTGCCAATGTAATTACTATCTTAACAATATTGACACAGGTTTAATTTCAGTCCCCTGGGTAAGTAAGAATTTTCACACCTGCAGCTGTTAAATTCTCCCACAGTTCTTAATAAGCTGTAAATTTTATTACTTTTACATTACAATTGCAATATAAAATGAAATCATATAAGAACACGTTATTCGATGCATACATAAACAAATACATACTAAACAAAGAAATTATCAACATTAAAGGAAATTATAAATTCTATACTAGTCACATCATCCTTAGCCAAGTATTATAATAATATTTACACAATATGGTTTCATATAATTTTAAAACAAATTTTTAATGAGATTTTAAAAAGAATAATAGATATGTCAAAATATCAGGAATGGTATTGTGAAATGATGGATCCATACACGAGAAAGAATATTAAAGAATTCTTCTTTTGCTCTTTTAATCCAAAATAGTATATTACGAGTGAGCAATCTATGAATTTCGCTCACGTAAGTGTCACATAAACAAACGAGTGTTGTATAGAGTTTTGTCCAGTCCTGCTATTTTAAGTACGTGCCCCCATCCTGGTGGTTCAATGTTAGGTTAGGTTCAATTTGGTAATGACAGATGAGTGGGTGAAACTAGTGAGCGAAAGAGCTTTCGTCCATTCACTTCTCATTGCCCATCCCGTTGCTATATGAATGAGTTGAGTGGACGAAACAGTTGGTTTCGAGATCTGTATCCAAGTAAGAAACAACAAGTTTTTTACAGCAGTTGATGTGTATATTTTTCTTTATGTTGTCGAATACTTTGTGTGCTTTAATGAGGTCCTTTACTATTATTTTTTTTTTCAAAATTTATAAAACACTATCTAAATGGAAGATTATCTGCAGTTTTGAAAAGTCTTAATTATATATATATATATATATATATATATATATATATATATATATATATATATATATATATATATATAGCTGTAAAGATTTTTTTAAATGTTAAGACGTCACTGTTGTTGTATGTTGTGGATTTTTGTTATTTGCTTACGAATTTAAAACAAATTAAAATTCAAAATAAAATGAATAAAATATGTAGTTTCGAATAAACAATAAATATAATTATAGTATTAGGTAAATTAATAATGTTATTTTATAGCAAGTTTATAGTAAATAATAAATGATTAAAACCTATAATTATCAATGAACATTCTCAGCATTGTAAAAAAAGCAAACTAAAATGTTTTATGTATTTGTTATTATTAAAAATCGATTAATAGGTAGTAATTATTATAACGTTTATAACAATTACAAGAAGAATCTCAGGAATGTATATTAAAATGTGTCATTGTAATAACAGAGCACATTCGAAACGTTTATTACCTACTTACCTATTATTACTTTGCACTACACGCAATTCAAATCATTTAATGCAGATTAATTATCCAATAATAATTAAAAAAGCTATGTTTAATTGCATAGAATCACGTAAGTTATCCACGCTTCCATATTTCTAAAAACAAAACAATTAGTGCGGTCTAGTAAATATGCATTTGAAGCAAGACGCATCAGAACAGCAACAACGAAAGGTATTTTTACGGGGTACATATCTGTAGGATGATTTCACGTTGACCTATACTGTGCTACCACCCACCGCAGCGTGTAGAGTCGACAATTCCGAGGAATTGTGCCAGAAATCAGCCTTATGGCGGATCAGCGGGTTCGATGGCTGTACCTGCGTCAGAGTCACCGCGTCCCGCGCGTCGCCTCGCCCTGCGGCTCTCCATTCTACCTGTAATAACCAGTGAGATGGCCGACTTGCCTGCTACGACGCTGGCTAAGAACTTTAGTCTTTCTTGAGGTGCCGCAGCGCAGGACGGCCGTCTGCACGCGAACCGCGAGTGCCTGTGGATTTCTCATTGCAACTCTAATTTATTTTCTGTGCTGTGAACGCGAGTGTGAGGCTTGGATTTTCGTGTGGATTCATGTGCTTGGATAGCGGCTCTTAATTTTACGGTGTCTTAAGAAACAGGTACGTTTATTATTTTGCTAGGGATCCTGGACATCCATTGTTTCGACTTCAACCGGTCTGAGGCGTAACGATTTTATGTTTTCTATTTCAAAAGGTCGTGAGTTCAACCCTCTCACACCCAAATTTAATCAAGAAATGCTACTGAGTACCTGAAATTAAAATACAAGAACTAGTTTTGTCATTATATCCGGTATATTTCGTGGATCAACATATTGAATAAATAAAAAATATTAAAAATTCAACTTGCCCTGATGAAGGCGTACAGTTATTCGAATCATCGAATTTTTAATAAATTATTAATTGAAATGTAACCAAAATTCTTGTTTTTTTTATTACTATGAGTTCTGAAAATTTTTACAACATATTGAACATACATATTTTTTATTACTTGACAAATTTTATAGGTATTACTCTATGGTCTATCGGATAAAAGAAATACTTGAATTATTACGAGTTAGGGCCAGTATTTCCAACCTGAAATTAATCAGACAGTGGAACAAACAAAAAATATCGTATCAAAAGATGACAGCTAGAATAATAATCATCATTTAAGTTATGATTTTGATATGATATTTTTTCTTTTATTCTAGTGATAAATTTATTATCTAGTTTATCTGTGGTTGGAAATACCGACCCTTAATAAAGTAAGAATTACCATATTATATTCATCCAAACATTCTAAATGGTATATCAGTAACTGTATATATCTACTACTGTTATATTTTTATATATATTTTTTTTCACATAACATCAATAATTAAAAAATAAATCTATAGTTTAAATCGAATAATAATATTCCAAGTTTTAAATAAAAAAATAAAATAATATTTGCAATCCCAAAAAAAGTATATTCCAGAGAAATAGCGTAAACGAATTTAGGGGTAGTTCCATCTACCCCAAATTTCAAAAGTAGAACTATTATTTTGTTTAAGCTGTATTTGAAATTTTTGCAGTACACAACAATAGCAAAAAGCAGAAACATTATGTAGTTAGACGCGCTAATGGAATTTCTAAGTATCTGCAACTAAAAACAATATTGTTTTTCACAAAAACTAATTACTTGATGAAAAGATATGACTTATTATGTAGAAAAACACTTTCAGACAGTTTCAATTAAAAAAAATTAAAATTAAATGTTTAATAATTGCACATGGTATATGTTTGACATATAGGAACTCAAAATACCGATTTTATTTCATGAATCTTGTACTTCGTTATACTATGTAAAATAAATGTGTAACATATTATGCACCTACAGCTGTTTTATATTATTTAGTTTATTTGCATAATGTAAAATGTTATTCTTCCGCAACAAAATTTATTAACCTTGAAATTTGAACTGTACTTTGTTATTTTTATTCAAAGTTTTACATAAATACATATTCGAGAATTTCATTTAACCCGAAGCACCGTTAGGGTAATAAAACAATTAAATAAATACGAAACGACACTAATTTCATTTCAACTGTAATATCGAAATAATTAGATGAGACCAAACCATATGCTGTGGTTTTCATTGTTTATTATCAAATTTAATAACGCGTATAAAATATTAATGTAAACAAATAAAACATAAAATATTGCTCATTAAAACTAAGTAAACAAATTCAGTAAAGCACATGATTAGATAATACACATTTATAGATCTTACAAGAGAATTTTCGCTCTTGACTAATCGTTGATATCACCAGAATACGCGTAGTAATGCCTGACATATTTTAACACAGACAGTTAATGCTTCGTTCACATGTAATAAAATCAATAACATTTTATTATTGTTGTAATGTATCAAATATTACATGGCCACATTATTGTTCTTTTAATATATAAATAATTCTTATTTATTGGATATGCAATTAATTTAGTTATGATTCATATCAATTTTATTGCTAACAGATTACAAAATATTTTTCCATGAATCTAAATGGAAAATCCAAAAACGCTCAAATCTTAACCACAAAATAATTTAATCGTCACAACTTTCATATCTCGTCATAATTAAATAATCCAATTAAATAAAAATATATATAGCCAAAAATTTTCTGTCTTAATTATTTAATTATCTTAATGACATAACAAATATCTTGTTGATTATTAAATAGATTTTTCTGTGTTTATTCAGCACCTTTTTACATGCAACCTTTTCTTTTAATATAAAACTAAATTCCTGAGATATTAGCACATTTAGTGACAACATATAATGTTAAATCTTAAATCAGCATGATTTTTTGCTTTTACATACCGACCTCAGGGTAAACATGAAGGACATATGATTCAATTGTTGTCATTCACATTTATTTAACCTTCGATTTTACAAGATTATAATTTGAACAAACATTTTATTAATACACGGCATAGACAATAAATGTTTTCCTAATCATTGTTTCTACAAATATTTTAATTATTATATTAATAATGCGACTACAGTTGAAAATAATATTTAATTATGGGTTGCCATTTAATTAACTGTTACACCTCAAGATCATGTTGAACAAATAAAAGAAAATAAATAGATTACTATTTTGATTTATAGAAAAAAGCAATAAAGCTATGAACACTTTCTTATATTACCTTGAACTTTTCTTTATTTTATGACAATGGTTTGGAATAACCATATGCTATAGAAACCACAAAATTAAAATCATATGCAAGAATCTAGCATCTCTCGCAACCAGTATATGCTTAATTAATTACTAAATTATAACTAATTTATTATATTTATCATCTTTATGTCTATTCAGTGACAAAAATCCTACAGGAAAATAATCCTTGTTGGTTCAATGAGCTCGTCTCTTTTGTGCATCCTAGAAAAAGATTTGACGAATAGACTAGAATCTAAAGCTGCCGCTTTTACACTTTAATGTCCACGGCGCCGAAGATCCTGTGTGTTGTCAGAGACATAACTTAAAGCTGGACAAAAAATAGTTGACAGGATAATTGATTTTACCTGCTTCCCTGAAAACCTTTTCAATAGCATCTGCTAGGTAGTTGATACGAGCCAGGTATTTTAAGATTTTAAAATCTGCTAGTAAATCAGAATGTTTCCTGTTCATGGGATTTCGAAATGTACTTGCTTTGGGTCTGGGTTGTTTATGCTATTCTTCAGAGTTGAATTGATAGGGTTTTCTTGTCTTGCTTTATCCCACTTAGTGGGTTCGCACGAACCCAGAAATACAGTCAACCAACAATCAATTTCCTATTCCAAATATTCCTATTTTGACACATCATTTACCCGTCGTCCACATTCATATTGTGATCCACACATGCTCGTCTATTCTTCACACTTGGAACCATTCGTTCACGCAACAAACCATCAATCATACCCAACCACTTATTCCTCGAATGCCCACACAATCCCTCAATCTCACCCGCATATATTAGTTTCATCAATCTTTCATTCGACATTTTCTCAAGATGTCCAAACCATCTTGACTCACTTCCACTTTCTTAACAATATTCTTCTCAATCTCACACTCACCATACACCAATGTATTCCGGATACGATCACTCTCCTCTCAAATACCTCATTTCCACAGCATTTATACGTTGTTCATGCTTCTTCTTCCACAACCAACATTCAAAACCATACATCAATGTAGACAATAACACACCATTATAAACTCTTAATCGAGCATCTCTAGATACATACACGTTTCGAGCAAATGTACCCAGAACATCCAATACCTTGCACACTGCAGACACCCGCCTTTAAATCTCCCGATTAATATGTCTATCCCCCAATATTTATGTTAATTTTGTTAAATTTTTCGTTGTCTCCGAAACAAAGTTTTTTGAGAGCAACGCAGTAAATATTCTAAAATTTCGTTTTGAGGCATCATCGATGTTCACATATTTATATATCCGGATTAAGCTAATGGCCAATTCTTTTGTTGGCCCTTGAATAGATACGCAGCCATTACAGTGTAATTATTCCCAGTTTTGCTTTTTTAATTTTTCTGGAAGGACAATTAGAAAGGCCTAATTCGGCACGCGCCCGCGTGACCACGACTTGAATAAATGAAGTTTAGTTTAAGTATAATTTAATTGACAAGTCACTTGTGAAAAAATCTCATTATATCATTAGATCGCTGGCCGCGTGTTTCATTAGTAGACCGTTAGTTCTGTAATTTATTTCAGGAGCAACTTGGAATTCATACTTCGTTAGTTACACTGCTGTGATTGTGGAGCACAAAGATAATAAACTATGGAATGAGTTCGACCGACCGTGCTAGCTGCATGCTAACAAACTTTATTTTCCGACAGATCATTTCACAGAAAATTTACAGGGAATTTAAATATTTACACCACAGGAATACGTATTATTATATGTAATATTTCCTTTTCGAAACCATTTTGTGGTGTACGATTTTTCTTGTGGATTCGCGACCTCCTTTAGCGTTTCCTCTTACTCCTATGTTTGTTGTTAAGTTATATAACAAGCAAACACAGTGATTGCAAAAGACAGTACTCTGAAACCAGCCTTCTTAGAAAATACAACCTCACAAACAGACACACCCTTATCTTTGGGTATTTTAGATGAATCAAAATGTCTTTATTATACAGTATAAGAATTCACACAGTAGCGACAAATATTTCATGATCCCAATACTTCAGTGTTCGCTGAAAGGCTAATATCTTAGTAACCATGGCAAAGAGAGTATAGTATATCAGATGTATCTGTCCAATATCAAGCCACAGCAAGTTTATAAAATGAGTGCAAAACTGACAATATGGCCGCCTGGTTCAAGATCAACGAAGGTGCCGATTATAATGTGCAAATTAAGAGGATAATACACTTGATGTAATACATTTAAGGACGATGTCAAGTACAGTATGACTGAAAAAGATCTGGGAGTGAAAACAAAAACGATGTAGAAAACCAGGATGGCTGTTGCATACACGAGATCAAGATATTCAGGAATTGCTGAAAGATTTAGGCATATCAGGAAGATCGAGAAAATTCAAAACAAGTGTTAGGAAGCGTCAACAGTAAAAAATATTGCATTCGCATTGTTCTTAGGAAACGAAGATGTAAAAAACGACCTTCAAGTTTAATCTTTGTAATTTATGTTATCAAAGAAATGCATCTGAGATGAGATAATTCAGTCTGATTAAATACCCGTCAATTGCGTTTACAAAGAATCCTAGAATTATATCTGTCATAATAAAAATACGAACACTGTTCTGGTTTCTCAATTTAAACAAATGATATAGGAAATTCTTCTTCGGGTTTTGGTAACATATATCATACGAACACTTATGCATAAATGATGATAACAGGCAATCTTCTACAAAAGCTAAAGGAAAAGACCTAGGGGACGTTCAAAGAAGAAATGGATCCAACAAATTAAAGATCAGAGCATAGAAAAATAAATTGGAAAGAATCAAAAACACTAACATGTCTGTAAAAACCATTGCTTCAAGAACTCTGATACCATTCACCTCGACTAAGTACGAGTAAGAATAGCTCTTGGAAAATCTTTCCGAATCTCCGTGATTCCAAGAAGCGATGCCTCACGTATTCGTTACAAAAAAACCATGTACCTACTTTCTGCTCGGCGTTGTGAACGGTATTCTTCATGTTTGGTGACAAAGGCGACTTCGGCCTCGTGGTCATTGGCTTCGCCAGTGTACCGGAAGGAACCGCACATGTCTTACGGTTACACCGAGAGACAACAATGTGCTTACACTGCCTGGAAAGGTGTCGAACACGTAATCGCTTTTCAATACAGGTGACTGCCACTTCCGGTATGTCTATGTGTTTAGTGTTTACATGGAGGATATCGCCGCACCTACAGTTAATCGTACAAGAATAGGGTTAGTGATTTTTGTGACTCACTACGCGGCTGTAATTAGTAGGACATTCAAATTGGAATTAGCGGATTGTTGTTTTCTTAGAAGGAAAGTTGTAGTAACGGTATTTCTTAAACTGTCAAAATTGGAAGCTTAAATCTTTTTCGCAGCTTATTGCATATTTGAAACAAATAATATTCAATGTTTCGTATTGTTGCAAGTAATTCTTCGTCAGAAATAAAAAGTAAATAGAAACATGCAGTAACTAACAAATTATGAATTATAAAACAGAATAATTTATGTCTTGTTCAACTGGTAGCCTTCATTCTGATTCACCGTAGATTTCTATAACTTCTCTTATGAGTCTGCTAGTACATTTCTATCTTGCTATAATTTTGGTTTCCTCAAAATTTATTCAAAGATGAATGGCCCGTTTGTGTTTTGTAATTCTTGTTGTTATCGTTTTGCTAAAATCCTTTGCACTCTGCAATATATGTGGTAATTTGAGATGTGGAGCACAAGAATTCTAAGATATGTATGACTTTTTTGCAACTGTTTATTTCTTGTATTACCTACAGACTAGCAAAGCATTGCCAACCTATATTCGTCTTGTATAGCAACTCGAAAAATAATGAAAATTTTGGGTCATTTCATTTGTTGACTGTTGAACATTGTAAAGAATTTAAATATTGATCTACTCTACTATCCTAAAAATAACAATACAACAACCATCACTTTTCCCTGCACCAATAGTACATTCATCACTTCACCGAAACAAACAAGAAACGCATGTGTCTATCAGCTGTCATCTTTGGCGTAACAATACAGGAAACAAACCGGTGTCACCTGTCCAGCAAGCGGAAATAATCCGCGAATTGTAAACGCTAAACGCAGTCGCGGTATGTGGCCATGCTAGTGGTTCCCCGCGATCCTCCGGTCACTACTCACTGCCAATGTATGTCGCGTCCGAATCCGCGAGCAACTTTAACTGGTATGCTCTCTTGCATAAGACTCAGAATTGGCTTGTTTGTATCGCGAACCCGTTACGAAAGATGAAGTTTATAGTCTAGAGTAGATTTTAATTGGCGTGGTGGAGATATTCTAGAGAATGCATGAAAATAATGAATTTGGTTTCTTTGGAGTTGTACACCGTTAAATTAGAGTGTTGTGAGCTGGAGATTATATTATGTCATACGCAAATTAAATAAGAAGATCTGGATCAGCTTGTCATAACACTCATACACAACAATTTACTTAATAATATACCTTTCAAATATAATAATTTGGGTTATAAAAAGAAAATGAATTTTGCATGTTCGGAATAAATTTATTCGTTTGGGTATGGCAATCTGCTTTCGCAGATCTCACGTGCTTGCCATCAAGTAATTTTCCCCAAATATATTAGTAGCTTTAAAATGGCGATTTGTCCAATTTGGGAATCGAACTTAGTACATCATGTTTCCCAGTCTGATACGTTACCACGTAACTACTTATACTACGGAGAAATGTACCTACAAAAATGGTCAACTCACTATATCTACAGACGAACTATTGATAGATTCTTGTTATGAAAGTTGATAGCGTAAATATGTAAAGAAAACTTAAAACTCTTTAGTCTATAGTACTGTTAGTACTTACTTAAACCTAAAGCCTATATTTTGGTGTACTACTATAGTTTTGAATTTTCCTTTGATTTGTTTCTTGTTCCATGGGTTTTCTTTTCCAGAAGTCTTTCTATGCTTTTCCATAATCTTAGTTTTTTGACATGTTATCCCTCTTGTATCTGTTGTCTTTTTGTCATCCTCTCCCCATATTGTTGATCTGCTTCTTTTTTTCTGTTGCTCTGGTTTCATAAACTCTATATCCAGAAGGATAGACAAATATATGGCTTCTTTCACAGGTCTTATATTTAGATCTATGCTGTAAGTCTCATTTCTAATTTAGTCATATTTAGTTTTTCCTTCTATATTTTTCTATTGTACTGGTACAAAAAAGAGTCACGAACTATATATTAGAAAGATTTCAATTAAAATAAATTGACATATTTCGTTTGTTTCTTAAAACTTTCGTAAGAAAAATAATTATTTTATTATATAAAATTCATGCTATATTTAAATGCTAAAAAGAGTTACTTAAGAGTAGACTTATATGTGAGAACGTTACTTCATATCACGAATTTTAAATTACTTAGAAAAAGCAGTGGGTACGATGTGAATATTACATAATTTCATTATTACTATACTTCATTGTAGTATAATTACTTATCTCAAATATACACGATTTTATACAACGCCTACATACTTGCTAACTATTGTCCCAAGATAGAAATTCTGTCCATTTAATTATCTTCATTAGCATAATGGATTGTACTTTGTTTGTTTACCTCATTTTCAAAAAAAAAAACAATCTCTCACAAACTCTGGTAAAAATATATTATTAAAGATTACCTCTACAATTCAAAATAAATTGTTTTAAGAATATTCTTCTTGTCGGTAATTTAGCGGTGAACAGTGAATAAAACATGATTAATTTTCGATTATAGTGCGTAGCAATTAATATTCTTGATTTGTTGTTGAGTTGAAGCTGCGCATAAATGTCAGAATTTATCCACATTGTCTCATTTAAAATAAATAACATAATGAACGTGTAAAGTTTCTAATGTCAAGTAATGTTTTCTTCGAAAGAATTAAAAACAATAACGGTTTATACGTAATTCACAAAATTCTTTACAATATACACATGTACTGTGTTTATGTGCTGTGTGCTCCACATAATTTTTCTTGTTAAAATGATGTTTAAGAAAGTATATTGTGTATTAAACAAAGGCAGAAAGTTTAGAAGATGAAAAATACCCAATAGACAAATGATAATTAATTACATATTTGTTCTTAACACTTTCACACCTAATTAAATAATTGTTTATTGTTACATTTTATGATAAATTGTCTTCAGCTAGAAATAATCATATTGTTTCATTATTTGTCTAGTTTATAAATAAACATTAGTAAATGTAAACTCAGTTCGTCGCTACGCTCTTCTTCTATAGTTTACGGTTCAAAAGGCATGAATTTTTAAATGGCCTTTTCAATTATCAATTTCATTATAATAAATAAAGATAATTATCCTTTAAAAAAATGGATAAATCTTGCCAAATCTTCGTTCATTCTCTATATAAATATCATGTTATAAACTTTATAGTTAAACTTCGCATATTAGTGGCCACATTTTAGGAACAACAGTTATTTGGCCCAGTGGACATCAGGTTTTTGTTGTTAGTTAAATGTTAAATCAGAATATTTTCTTCTAAATCAAATTAGCATTCGACTTACAGATGATATGTAAATTAAGCGATGGCAATCTTAGCTGGACAGACGTCAATAACTGTTACTAAATTATTTTCTTTTTATTTTCTTTTGACTTCTTGGGCATTAAACTTAGTCAACATATTACGCGTGAAGCTGAAGCATAGATAACTAATAAAAAATGAGGGTATACATGTTAAATAAATAAACATTTATTACATTAAGTAATAAAATAATTCTCAGTAATAATATAACAAGAGGGTGATAATAAATTGAAAATAATTTGACGGATCTTTAGAAAACTTGTTGCTTTACGGGCTTTCATAGCTATTGCCAAATGGCGACAAGTTTGAGAAAGATACTGGAGAATTATTTTCTAATTTATCGAACTCTCGAGTTATATTTAATTAGATTATTTTTTTATTTCATCATCAGGCACGTCACTAAATCTATCTTTTTTGCTCATTTTTACTTGTGTTGATGATGAACTATATGATATCTGTCAACAAAAACAAAAAAGCTACAGAGAATATTACCGGGAATAATCACAAGAGCATTATTCGTCAGTAGGGTAAATACTGTACCAGTTATTATCTATTGATATATGATGAGTTTGGAATATGAAATTTTTATTATTTCAATCCGTTCCATTTAGGGGATACGACACCTTTATTTGGAGAATCTGAATAATAATGACAGGATTGGTTAAAACGCAGACACGTGACATACAATAAAGCATTTCATTGGTTTAAAGAAACGTCAAAAAATAATCTTTTTAAAAATTATAGAAAGCAGAAAATAGAAAAAGAATATATTATATAAGTAGATTCGTGTGAAGTAAGGGCCACACCCAGAAATGGGTGGATGGCGTGTAGATATATTCATTTGTGAAACAGACAATTAGAATATCCTCAAAGTAAGAAATATCTAGCGTTCACATACAGATAATTTAACGGAAACGATTTCACAATCAAAAGCGCGATTAAGGTTTCAGTGTTTCATGTCACTCAAAATTTTTTATACCTAATTTACAATGCGGAAGAACTGTTCGTTATTTCTCACTGACGGGAAATCGCTTCTCAATCGCGTGTACAACTTGATGTTTGATAAAATCGGTTTCATTTGATGAATTATGATGGATTTCTTCTGTCGTTTTTCTGCTTTGATATAGGAGTATTACAAACTACCATTTATTTAAAATATTGCGTGTTGTGACGTATGTACGACATCCGTTTGGTATTCAGTCGTGGTTCGAATCGAATGTTAAGAAAAGAAAATGCTACAATGTAATGTGTCTTTAAGTTATTTTTCAATAACTATAAAATTAAACCAGAGTTCTGCAGTTTACTTTAACATTCATCAATTAATCGTTAAAAAGTTTGCAACTAAATGAGATATCAAAATAAAATCTACGGTGCTCTGTTAAAAATAGAAAATGTTATAATAAAATGTTGATTAAAATATAATTACCTGCGACTCTGACCTGTGACAAAATAAAACTATTAATTTTACAAGGATACTTAATTAAAAGCAAGTGATTTTTCTAACTACAATGCTATATGGCGGCCTTCTCAAGAATCAATTTTCATTACGTAACTTCCTGTACCATATGACAAATATAACAATTAAATACTCCAAGGAGAAAATGCTGTTGAACGAAAAAAGAAAGAAATATTTTTTAAAACACCAAACATAAACTTTACTCCTTCTTCACCAAGTGCAATATTGCGCAATTTATTACATTTATTAGTTCGTGAATGTACTCGAATCTAGAGCTGCTCGATTGAGTGTTTATAATGGTGTGTTAGTGCCTACATTTATGTATGATTCTGAATGTTAGGTGTGGTTGTTTGATTATAAATATTGAAAGAAGATAGCAGAACCCATATATGCTGCCCAAAAAGCTTGTATAATAAAATCACTATACCAGAGAGTACTTTATGTCATCTCAGTAAACTTCAAGAAGAAATTGAGTTTTTAGATGATGTTTTCTTGAAAAAAGGTTACAGCAAAGCGCAGATACGAAGAGCACTGAAATCGAAAAATAAACCTGTACAAATTCCTCAAGTCGTTACTGAGATGAAATTATTTGCCACTTTACCTTACATTGCTAATGTTACCGAGAAAATTCGCAGAATTCTGAATAAATTTGACATACAAACGTCATATAAATCAAATTTAAAAATCCGTGATCTTCTGGGCAATTTTAAAGATACAGTTTTACATTGTTCTGGCTTTTATGAGATTCCGTGCCAGTGTGGTAAAGTTTACATTGGCCAAACTGGTAGAACTGTTGCTATAATATTAAAAGAACAAAAACGACATATTAGATTAAAGATTAAATCAACCTGATAAATCTGCAGTTGCTGAACATGCCATTCAAGAATTACATGGTACTGATTTTGAAAAAACGAAAATTCTAGTAAGAGAAAATAACTGGTTGAGAAGATTAATTAGAGAAGCTATTGAAATCATGAAAAATAATCTTTATCCAACACCTCCCAATAAATGCTCAATAACTATGGCGATTTTAAACAAGAAAAGTAACAGATTACTTACTAGTGGGTATAATTTTGAGAAAATAACACAACACCTTGGTAACTACTTCGATTGACATTTTAATTTCAAAAATTTAAAGCATGTTACTGTCAAATAATATTTCTTTAATAAATTTTGCATTTATTAAGAGTTGTTGGATAAAACGTTATACTTCACACGTGAGCAAAGTGGAATTACTCTCTCGATAAAATTATCACACTCATCCTTCAGCTTCGTGTGCTAAAATTTCTCTCGTGCGTAATTCCTTACTTTACCCACTTGTAAAGTAAATAACTATAATTTGAACACAGGCTTTGAACTTAATAAGTCATGGATAATTGTTGTTCTTTCTTATTTTGTCAACTCGTAGTCTCGACTACGTATTTATTTATTATTTATTGTTTCATATTTTACCTGAAGAAGACAACACTTTTCTGTCAAAACGTTGTTATTTTAATAAATATTTACAGAACTTTTATCCAGTTATTGTTTATTTCTGGGCTCGTGCTACCTACTCTGTGGGATATGGTGTGACCTTATGTATATATGTATGTATGTATGAGTTAGTTTAAAAAATACCGAAGAAAAACATGAATAATTAAAAGGTAATATGAAGCAAATAAAGTAACTTTCTTCTTCTGCAACATTTAGTTTTTACGACTCCTCATCCACATGGTGTACCGAGGCATTGTGCCTCCATCATTTGAACTCTTCATCGAGTTCTTGCGCTTGTTTACCACGCTGCAGTTTCTGTCTTCCGTCTGCGGTATTGCAATTCACACACCGACACCACGACTGACTCATGTACATGTACTGATGTCAGTGGGTCAGCCCGGCATTTTCTACTCACAGTTCCGGATACCACGCGAAACTCCGCGGAATTGTTAGGTATGTCGCGTTGCAGTGACCTCGCTAAAGTTTTGGTTCAGATGCCGGCAGATTACATTTTTAACTAACTGCATTAATTTTGTATTTGGTCCACGTCCACGACGAGCGGTTTGTGTTGGTGTCAAAATCGTAAAAAGTTTGCTGATTTTTTTAATTGCCAAAAATATATGGTTCATTTCTTCAAATAGTACTTTAGCAAGAGAAGCAAGTAAAGATGATAAAGACTACGTTTACATGTAGGGCAAAATGTACTTTGATTTACCTTTAACTTTTGCCACTGTCTAACATTATCAATTAACAACTAACTAGTTTTCTTCCTAAAGTCAAGTACAAAATAAATCAGGCTTGACTTACATAAGTGACTTGAAAGATTCGTGCAAACATATATCGACATTAGTTTGTCAGCAGTTACATTAAATTCCCTCATAATTTTAAATATATCAGAATTTGTTTTCGTCAATTTAAATTGCATCCAAAACTCTGATTGCATTTGCACTGTCATTATGTTTATTAAAAAATCATGCTAGTATTTAATATATCTAATTTCAAATTATTATCCATGATTTTGCTATAAATAATATAAATATTATAAATTGTTATTTTTTACGTAGTTGAATAAATTATTTATCTGATTATTTTTTGACGTTTCTTGAAACCAGTGAAATGCTTCATTGTATCTCACGTGTCTGTGTTTTAACCAATCCTGTCATTATTATACTGAGAATAAAACTCTTGTCATTTTCTCGAGAATAATCTCAATAGCTTTTTTGTTTTTGATGACAAATGCCAGTTGTCAGATAGTTATTATCAACACAAATAAAAAATGAACTAAAACGACAGATTTAGTGTCGTGCCTGAGGATGAAATAAAAAGATTATCTAATCAAATATAACTCTAGAGTTCGATAAATTAGAAAATAATTCTCCAGTATCTTTCTCAAACTTGTTGCCATTTGGCAATAGCCACTCAAGCCATATGGGCTTTCGTGGCTATTGCCTGGCAACAAGTTTTTGAAAGATCTGTCAAATTATTTTCAACATATTCTCACTCTTTTGTTATATTATTATTGATTATTTGTCTATAAATTTCAACATAACCAGACAAATTACTGGCTATCAACAAGCAGATGAATGAAAGATAAGTCAAGAATCTGAAGTAAAATAGATACTAAACGTACTGGTAATTTTACTTTTAAAAGTCGCCTTTTGAATCAAATCAAAGTAAATTTTAGCATACGTGTAAACGTAGTCATTACTCATTATTGATAGAAAAACTTTTTGACTGGCAAGTTTATTTATATTTCATTTTCATGTAGTTATCAATAAAAATATTGACTGAATTCCAGTAGTTTTTTGTTCCAAAGATATTATTATCTTTTAGGAATAGTTTCGTTTGTGAGCTACAAACGTATTAGAGTTCCGATCATAAAATTTACAACAGTTCATTGTGTATTTTCCCGCAAAAGAAACGATGTCATGACTCTACTTAACGAGTAATAATAGATTGTAATAATCGGTGTATTGTATGTATTAAGGTGAGAAATAATTGAAAAAAAGAGTACAATCATGTATTGACTAACGGTTTGTTATTATGAATATGAACTAGTTGGAAAAATTAACCTTATTCTGTCTGATTCATCTTCTATGCACAAAGCTCTATCTATACATTTAATCTAAATATAATTATTTCCATACTTACAAGGTCGCTCATTAATTGTTTGAATTACATCAATATGTTGCTTAATACACCTAAGAAGATTATAAATTGAAATTATAAATGAATTGCTTAACGCGATTAGTCTTTTGAATTGTATGTAAGTATGTAGATTTTTAAGCATATAATAGAATACTATTAATGTGACTTAACTAACAAATAACGCTGCCGAGAAATAATGGAGAACTTAAATCCCTTGATATATGAACTACTGTTATTTTCCTTTACTGTTAAAGTATTCTACTCTTACTGTTACTTAGTCAACTTTTTTATTGAACAAAACTCAATTTAAAATCTGCTATAGAAAAATAGTATTTGCGTAATTCTGACAGATATTTTTTAACAATATTAATAAATACGTTTTGATAAACCCATTCTTTGGAAAATAGTGACAAAAATTTTCCAATACTCTACCAAAGCTAATAGAAACATACAATAATTTATTGCTCTATAAATTTGCAAGATATGAAAAACAGTACATTACATTTAGTCGGATAGATGTCGCGTCGATCATACTTACCCCCCGTTGTCAACTTCAAATGAGGTAAACAATCTGTCAATTTCAATTTTCTTAGTATATCCTTGCCCATAATAAGTGCTTCTCGATTGACATGAAATTAGCGCAGTGTAGTAGATTGTGACAGTTTCACATAAGACCTTGCATAACAAGCGAACATTAATAAAAGCAATGTCGTTGCCGTGCAACAAAACAAAGACAAACATCTACCGTCATCTCATTTGCAACAGGTCTTTCTTGCTTTTAGTGTTTGACCCAGTGTTGCTCGCTTGCTTGATCGTTGAAGTCGCTGGGTATTCGGTGTTGGATTGCCAGTATACAAGGTCATATGAGACGGTTGTAAATAAGGGCGTTGGTCTGCGGCCACATACCCGACTGTTTAGGAAGGGACATACATGTTTATATTTACTTATAATATTGAAAATTGTTTCTAATGTAGAGAAATAAATTATCCAAAAGGGTGAAATGCACAAATTCATTCAAATTTTCAAAGTTCTGTTTATTGCATTTCTTTATAGATTACAGTGCGTAGAATACAATGCTGTAGAGCGCAGCTTCATATCTATTATAGTTGTCGAGTTACATCGATTTTAGTGATTTTTCAAAGGTCAACTTTGGGCATCTATAACTCAAAAACTAAGCTAGATATTCAAATTCTGCGTCCAGTTTTGTGCTTCTTGTGCATTCTATAACAAAATAGGAAATTTTGAAAATTTTGAAAATTTTTGAATTTTTTTTCAAAATTTTGATTAGCGATAACTCAAAAAATATAAAAGATACAGACTTGCGGTGTAGACCAATCGATTCAGCTCGTCGAAATACATAAGTATTGTGAGTTTCAGTACAATCGGGCAACAGAAAGAACTGATATAGCAGAAAGTCTGAAAATGGCAAAATTCAGCCCAAAACCTAAAGGGGTACCCCTTGACGTTTGGCCCGTAATTTGACATTTTCAGACTTTTTGCTATAACTTTTCAATCCGTTGTCCAAATATTCTGAATTTTTCAGGGTTTATGTATTTCGATGAGCTGAATCGAATGGTTATGGTCCCGATTCCGTATCTTTTTTATTTTTCGAGATATCGCCAAATGAAAATTTTTAAAAAAATTTCAAAATTTTTAAAATTTCCATATTAGTTACAAAACGTTCCAGAAGCACAAAACTGAAGACAGAAATCCAATATCTCACTTAGTTTTTTAGTTACTGGCCTCCAAAGTTGACTACTGAAAAATCGGAAAAATCGCTGTAACTCGACAACTATAATAGATATGAAGCTGCGCTCTAAAGCATTGTGTTCTACGCACTTTACTTGATAAAGATCTGCAATAAAAATAATGGCGAAAATTTAACTGGTTTTGAGTGCCACCTGTGTATCTAATTTTAATCTATAATTTTATAAATTTTTCTGTTAGTTCCTACATAACACATTATAAAGGCGTGTAAAGCCAGCTGTTCTAGTTGTTGTGTATGTAAATATATGTGTACAGGTTTTATTTATTTGTTTGTGAAGGATACTTGTCCAGGAAAAAGTTGCACAATTTGGTACAGTAGGTTGAAAATGCTGAATTGATTAGAATGATTGATCTGCATCGATTCCGGTGTATTATAAATTTTAATTCGGTTTGATAATATCTTTTCTACACGCGCAGGTTTTTAATTATACTTTCGCCATGGTTTTATCGGTTTCGACAGAGAACAGAATCAAATAATTTAGCACCTGCAATCACTGCTCCAGAAATTGTAACAAAAGGAATATGTCAAATCTTATTAATACAAATCATATCATTTAGCCCGATCAAGACTTTTGAAACAACTTAAAAAAATTATTCTGGTCTTACACAGGGAAAATTGTTGTACTCAATTTATTTGTATCTTAAATTCTGTTATTTTCAAGGGTATTTTGATGAAAAATTATAACTGAAATAATTACTAACATATAGATTTCATTTGGTCCAAACTGCTTTTGAATCTGGTAACAAAATATAGTATATAGTTTCAAATGAAAACTGTAGGTACTATTATTCTTCATTGTTTGATTCCAGTGTAATTATCTCATATATTTACTAAAGGTGGATTTATGCAGACTACATTAACACTTACATTAAAATTAACATTAACACTAAGAAGTTGAAAGTATGTTAGTGTATGCAACACTTTATGCACAAAATTTACATTAAACTAAAACTTAGACTAAACTAAGAAGTTGGCCAACTTTTATCTTCTTAATGTTAATGTTAGTTGAAATCGCAACTGCGCGTGCGTCACATCTGTCAGTGGTTATTCTGATCCTTATGGAATTTGTTGTTGAGAACATCCTTCTGCTAAGTAACAAGTAACTAAAACAATTATGTTAATATTATAGACAATGTATGTAATACCCGTAGGTACGATTCTAGAAAACTTACTGTAATGTCATTGCTAGTCGATGTGCAGGGGACAGAGGATTTTTTGACGGATCTTTAGACAGTGAATCTTTTACCAATGATAATAGATGATCAAACAAAGTGGTCGACATTCTTGTATATTTAAAAAATTGTTCCTGGTCATTGTTTTTTATAAAAGTAAACAATGTAGCAAAATGCCCATACTCTCTTCTCTGTCTATTTAAAGTTCTAACAGCGTATCGCCTTTTTTGCTTTAAAAGTAACGTAGTGGACGCTAATAATAATGCAGATGCACAAAATAATGTCTTTTTGTTCATTTTTATAACACAAAAAACTTTCAGGTTATTTTTGATAGATTGACGTTTGTACGAATTCAAATTTACTGCGCATGCGTAATGATAATTTAAAAATGCTGCATAAATGCCCCCTTCTTAATGCAAGTGTAAATGCTAATGTAGATGTTAATGTTAGTTTAGTGTAAGTGTTAATGTAGTCTGCATAAATCCACCTTAAGATATGTCTAAAAACCCTGATAGGCCTTTAAATAATCTACCATTTACTGTTGATGAATTATTCCCAAAATCTAATCAATTCGTAACATAAACATAATACCTCTCTTACATATATGCATGTGCGGGAGGTAAAAATGATAGTATTTAAGATGTAAATATGGTAATATAATCAATGTTCCTTTGTGTGATTTTACTGGGTCAAATATAAACCAAAAGTTACTACAAATTTGACCAATGGACTAAGAAAAAACGAATGTCAAGGACAGTAGGTTTAACAGATGGGCATTCGGCCAAACTTGATGGAGTTAACGGGTTTATTATACGTATAATGACTGTAAAGAAGCTATATTCTCGTCCATTTCAAAAACATAGTGCCGTTTTATGAGTAAAATACTGCAAGCACGCTGCATATGCTGTTGGATGACAGTTGTACAACCGTTTCTGCAAAATTCTTCCGGATGTTAATGGTTTGCCGACGTACAAGTATAATACAACAGTTTGAAGTTATTATACGACACCTTTTTCCAATATTTGTTTATTTGTAATGCTTTCTTAAATCGCTTTAGTTCACCTGTATTTCTTTCGTCATCAGTGAAAACCATTAACTTGTAAATTATAGAATACCCCCATCAATCCATGGTTCGAATGTTTTAGAAATTAGAGCACATTTCTACTGGCATTGGAAGCGGTTATCTTCCACTTATCGCAATCATAATGAGGGTTTTAGTGACAAGACAAGAGAAAGCGCAAGTGACAGTTCCATTTATCCTCACATCATATCAGTGAAAAGCAGAACAAACCATAACTAAACTAGAGTCAGTATGTGTGCATACGAAAGCAATATGTGTTTCCATTTTGCACAACGCCTTCCGCGTGAAAAACCTTGCTGGATCTGTGTTCTGGTGCGCATTCTCACATGATTCTTCAATGAGACTTCATTGTTTTACAAGTTTTAATTGTTTCTCAACTGTCGAGCGACTCGCTATTACGTAAAATATATCTTTGTCTCTTTGCTTGCCTCTCACTCTCTGAAGTTCACATCGAAAAAAATAAGTTGAAAATACCAAAAGTGGTTCTTCCGAAACAGACTTTGGTAACTCTTGCAATTTTATGACCACATTTATTGCTCTTTTACTCACCACAAATCGCTCAGGTCTAGTCTGATATTTCAAGAGAATATGTTTCAACACCAGTAACCAAAAAGGATTGTCTAATATTCTCCCTAATGTCTGTTTTATACGAAGCAATTTATTGGTCAATAGATTGGCAAAAGTTTTCTTGTCAATTTATTGTTGCATTTAACGTAACGACACTTTGTGTCAATTTTTTCTTCGCCAATTAATTGACCAATTTTCCACAATTTTTTAGGGAATTCTAGGGGATTTTAGTCATAGCCAATCAGTCTTCTAACTTGTTTATGCTTTGGGTTTATGTCATTTTTGTACTCGTACGTACATTTTTCATTTTTGGTGTTCTTTATTAAGAGAAAATGGTGTACAATTTAACTAGAGAGGCCATTGCCAAAAATAAAAATTTTGTCTTTCGTTTTACTACACTCAGAAATAAATTAACCAGGAAACTTGGCCAATTTACTGACCAATAAATGGCGTTGGGTAAAATAGTAATAATAATTCATTGTATAAAATAATATTAAAATATAGGAAAAAATTTTTATTTGTTTGTGATTTGGATTTACAATTTTGACAATTAAGTGAATACTTTGGATGCGGATACAAAAAAGATCTACGTCCACAAATCTATTTATATCAGTATATTTTAAAAAATCTTTTTTGCAATAACAAAAAGATAGGAGATTAACAATTCTGATTTTGGTTATAAAAATATACCGCACAAATTTGAAAACTTAACCAGACTAATTGATTAGGATCGGGTTCAATTTGTTCCACTTTGTTTTGTCCTACTCATTGTCAAACCTTGCCAAATGTATCTGCATAATTCTAGGTAACAATATAAATTGCAAATAGTCCTTCAAAATTAATAACATATTTTGTACAATTAATCAACAAGTATAATGTAATTTGCATGTTCGCTAGCATTATTAAATTAAGCACACACAATACTCAACTCAACAATCTACTCATATCTAAATCATTTTCTTTCGAAATTGCGCTGTGCGCATTACACACGCCACTGAGCAGCAAAAAGAGCCTTTAGTGCCTAACTGCTCATACGAAAACTTATTGTAAAATCAAATGTTGCACAACTGTGTTTTACAATCTTTTTTTACTCAGAATAAAATATCAGGTGAACACGGCACAGGAGATACGAGATATGATTGCCTAACCAAACCCGTTCGGCCATGAAACTGCCAGATACATTCCTCAACAGTAACACAGCGTCAAGGAAGCGAATACTTTGCTGTAACAGTCTAACACATGGAGAATTATAATTCTTCAGCTAGATACTAACAAATTCCAAATTCCTGTCAAACTAGAATAATAAATTATCAACGAATCTAAACTAATTTAGAATCTGGTAAACAATCTGGTCTCTTACAAAAATAAATTGAAGACTATATACAGTTTTGAAAAATATTGTTATTCATTGTACCACAATGATTTTTTAAAAATATTATGACGTCAGTGTTGGTGTGTGTTGTGGATTTCAAACAGAAGGGATTGTAAATAATTATAGCCACATAAATGATCTATTTTATTGTTTAAATGGAATTAAAATAATTTTTCGTGGTAAATAATTAAAATATATACATTAATACCATTTATTCTAGGAAGAAACATAAATAAACTAAGATAATTTTGCTAACCTATGTCATTCAACATGTCTATAATTTCGTTGTGTAGACCTAAATATGTACGTGGTTTCATAATCATGTGAATTCTCAAACAAGTGTGATTTGTGTTATTTGGTTACGAATTCAAAACAAAAATCTTCAAATTGTGTGCCAATCATTTGATACTTCGACAATTTGACAGCTTAATATTAAGAGAAGTACAAAGAATTTAAAATAGAATAGATGTGTGTGAGAGAAGCTTAAACAAAGAAACATAATACTTTGACGCCAGAATTGCTATCTTTAAAACTCAAATATCTTAGTAATAATAGTTATTTGTATATCAAGGCACTAAAGTTTAATTTTTATTACGAATATGTTATCGCCTATATGCTATCGCCTCGGATAATAAACCATATGAGTAATAAAATATACTTTAGTGCCGAGATATACATTATATTTTTTCCGAAATCGTTAAATTATTTGTTTAAAACTTAAATAAATAGCATTAGCTGGTATAACAAAAATAGTCGCAAAGTGTCAATTTTTTTTTATAATTTTCAATATTTTTTATATATTCTTAGGCGTGTTCTGCATGTGATCTGTATTAAATTCGAAAAATTATTATCAAAGGTAAATAGTAAATAAATTCACCAACAGTATTATAGAATAATTTGTTTCTTATTTTTGGTTTGTAAATCAAGTCTATAAAGATTAACTTTAGCTAATATTTTGGCTCACTTCGCTTAGTAATATCGTGTACTTTAGTAACGATTTCGGAAAAATAATATTTATTAATCTTCTATTTTATCTACTACGAGGCGTTTGGGCCTAGATATAATATACATGATTTATTTGCCATTTTGTGTCTATTCTCCGTGAAATCTCGACTTTATAAATTACTGTCTTAACATAACATGTCGGTAGTACGCATTACAGCATGTGTAATGCAATTAAAGAACATTGCAAGAGGCATGTAACACACTCCAACAAACAGCTAAGCCAAATGAACCACGAACCAAACATGTAATAAATACAGACAATGCAGACGTGGGATAATAGAGTTTCGCGGCGGATTTAAATGGATGATTGTCATAATGAAGTAGAAAGTTGTAGACTGGCTAATTAATTTCGTAACAACTGTTATTTATACTTGCATTTTGTGATATGAGAACTATCTTAAACAATTTGTCAATGAATACTTAAATAAATTTTAAATGTTTACACTATTCAGTTGTAAAAAAGAGAGTCGTTCGATCTTTGGGACTGTGAGAGAAACTAAAATTTATTGGAGTCACAAAAATTTCACTATTTGACAGTTGTTTCACGGACTGCGTCCTTTAATTAGACCCATTAATTTAAGAATCTCTTTTGAAGTTTCTAAAAGAAAGATTTCAAGATTTGAAGCACATTCATTTATTATCAATATCTGATATCCGAAAATACTCCGGTTTTTTTTTAATACAATCCATTAGTGTTTGTTTCATGCTTTCATAACCTGCCAAAGATAATTCTTCAGAAAAACAGACGTCTTGTACTTATATTATTTTTTTGCACGATTGGTAATTTATCAATTTACCCCATTCCTGTTTCCAAGACGATACGTTTTTCTTACCGGTTGGTAGGTTAAAAAGAACGGTAAGAATTTACTTGCTTGCTCCAATCGTACAAAAATATATAAGCATAACGAACGTTAAGGAATTACCGATGTTAGACAAAATTGGAGCCTTCGAAACATTGTCTTCCATTGGTAAACTGTTCTTACTGTTCTTGTTACTTAATGTACTATTTCAGCACAAAATTGTATTTGCTGAAAAGATACAATCCATTAATTCTTGCATCAGGCTGCTCCTTTAAGAAATAAATTCTTCTAAAGAGGAAACAATCTACATTTTGTTATCGCCCAAGTGAATAACTGCAATGCTGATCACCTTGAGATCGTTGTCCTTTTCACTTATAAATATAATATAATTGTATTATTGTTGGTGTGAATTATTATTAATAATATGTTTTTGTTGTTGCAGGGAGGAATGTTGATACGGTCGACGGCGACCCGGCTGGTCGCCATTGTCCTAGGATTAATAGCGTTAACGAATTCTCAGGTGAGTTACTAATTTCATTACTCTACTCGTATACTTATATTAGATACAGATGAACTAATTGGAATATTTCGAAATAGCGCCTGGAAATATGAAAAAATTAATAAATGATATGATTTCTGAAAATTTTTATTAAAATTCAATGTTTCAAACAAATAAATAGAAACAGTAATTATGACATAAACAGGAGGAAATCATGTCTTCATTCTGCTTCAGTCTAGATTTTTGTAGCTTCTCTTATGAGTCAGCCATTGGCACATGTCGATCTCGCTATAATTTTTGTTCGTTCATTATTTATTTTATTGTCAAATTATACATAGCAAATTGTTCTGGTTGGTTTGTATTCTGTAATTCTTCAAGGCTAGTAGAAAAAGTTTATATGATAATATTACATTACATATACATACTAATAATGAGCCTAAAAGCTTTAATCCTATAAATACAGAAAAGTCGTCACATAAAATTAATTAAACATGTCAAAAAAATTCGCTTGTTAATTGGGCAAGACAAAAAAACAGAGTTGAAGAGTCACAAATGGTGTCGAAATGTCGGCGTTGTAGAAAATAAGATATTTGACTCTATCCCCATTTATATTTTATCCATATTACAGATTTGTCTGAAATTGTTTATTACTAAGAAAACCCAACTCTAAATTATCTCATTGGTTCTATTTAAAATTTTAGATATTCTCCATTAAGACGACTACTATAAAATTGTGAAGAAAGCTCAAGCAACAGAAAAAAATTAAAGTAAAGTTTAAAATTATCTCTGCTGCGTTTCAATAATAGCAACATTTTGAAATTGAAATTTTTGTACGCGATGCTACCGTTATTTGTAAGTTTTATCAACAGTCTCATCACGTTTGTAGAAGGTATTCGTAGTATTTTTAAAAGACACATATTTCGCAGCACAAAGCTTATCTGTTAGATGGAAAATAACTGTACTGAAGCAGAACTTTGAATTTAAATTACATTTTATTCAGCCAAAGAACTAATCGTAGTCGTTAGTCGTTATAGTATACATGAGTACAAAGCTGATGATTAATAATAATGTATTATCACGCCATTTTGCTTTCCTGTTTTTTGTTTATCATTGTTTTTGTATGTACATCTGGATAGCATGATTAACCATTAAATCATTGAACCTTGATGATGTATACTTAATAAAAGCTAAAATTAGTTGTACCAGAATAGAATTAGTCATCCCGGATCTTCTAAATTGAATTAAACATAGTTTTTGGTTTCAGGAAACACAGACGAACCTCTTCACGTGTCCAAACGGTAAGATTAGCATTAGAATTGTTGGTTAGATTGTGCTAGTCACATTATAACAGTCATGGAATGTTGCCGGCGATGCAAACAGGTTTTATGTGATGAAGCCACTCGATTAGTAGGTTATACCAGATAATGGCAGGTTGATGAGAAATTTCAATGCTTTTAATATTATTTTACAAATACATTCAAGGAAATGTTATTATAACTTTTGACAGTGGACTACCACCCCTATGAGGTAACGCCGGTAAGAAGCTCTCTAGATCTTTTTTATTGGGGTGAATCAATCTTCGTTTCTTCTCCTTGAAGTCCTTGTAGTTAAGTTTCTCCTCATCTTCCTATATTTTGTTTTACTTTGAGAGTTTTTAAATCCTGCTGCTTTTAAATCCTCTACTATTACTTTTAACCATGTTGTTCGAAGTCCGCCTCGTCTTCTTCTTCCTAATTATCTCTATTCCACTACTGCTTTATCCATTTAACTTAATTTCGCTTCTAATAAAGATTTCTAGATCCTTTTGCTGGAGTGGACCAATCTCTGTTCATTTTCCTTTAGATCCAATTAAGTTTCTCATCTGCATCTCTTTTGTTTTATATCGCCAGTTTTTAATTCCTGCTGCTTTTTAATGAAGATAGTAAGCGGACTAACTACTTATGCACACAAACGATCATACACTTTAGTGGGATTCAAACCTACGACCCCTGACGTGCTAGCCTAGTAACATAGCCACTACGCCACGGAGATCGGCCCTTGATGCATTTAAATCTTCTTCTATTTTCTTTAACCATGTTGATCTGGGTCTACCTTGTCTTCCATTTTATTACTGATTTGGTTACGAACTACAAATACCCTTATGAGTTAATGCCACTTCTTATGAAGATCTCTAGATCCTTCTGTTGGAGTGGATCAATCTCCTTTTCTTTTCCTTTAAATCTTTGTTGTTAGGTTCCTCCACATCTTCCTATCTTTTGCACCAGTTTTTAATTCCTGCTGCTTTTAAATCTTTTTCTACTTCTCATAGTCATAATGATCAGAGTCTGCCTCACCTTCTTCTTCCTTCTGGTGTCCATTCTACTACTGATCTAATTGCATCCTTCTCTTCTGCTTTCCATGTATGTCCAAGCCATCTAACTCTCTGTTGTTTGATCTTTTTTCACTGTCTTCTTCCAACTTTTATTCTATTTCATAGTTCTTTATATTCTGTATTCGTTTTCTGATATCTTTATTGATCCTAATATAGTTCTTAGTATTTTTCATTCCTTTATTCTTATATCTTTCATTGTTACTGGTATCGTTTTGTAAACATAAAGACGAAATTTAGTTGTCACAATAAAACTAGTAAATGTGTGCTAAACTGATAAAGGACCAGTTTGTCCATAACGAATAAAACGTATGGAAACTTAATTTAAAATTTCCTTTACCCTACTTTGCAACATACAAAGTAACCGTGGTTCATGTGTACATTTGTAATTCTAGCCATATGTTGAATAAAGAGCAGAATCGCGAAGACAGGAAAGCAAGTGCTGATGTGCAGTGGTGTGTATCATGAGAACGGTTGTTAACGATACAAGGTCAAGGGATCAACTTCTACAATGTTACTTTTCCGTTAGTTAGAAAATATTTATTAATCTTGTGACTGAATCATATCAGTGTCAGCGAGTGACTGTTGTACCCAGGCCATTAGTTAATTATTTATTTTAACCTTCGCAGTTGTTTATATATTAGTAATTGTCTGTTATTATGGTCAAAAAGTAATAGTATTTACAACATTCCATTCTAAATTTAGCCTAATTATTGTTAATGAAGATCTAATAACTAGTAGATAATTAATAGACAAGTTTATCATTTTTTAAATTTCCTAATTTAAATTTAATCACGTTACGATGATAAACTTGCATACTTTGAATTCACATTCAAATATTCTTTTGTTAAATTTATTTATTTGATCATCTACACAACATGCAATAATTTGCAATCAATTACAGTAGAAGCAAAAATGTTTATAAATTCTTCTTCTTCCACTTTTCTTAATTATACAGGTACTTAATTACAAATATTTACGATTAGCGTTCTCGAGGAACTGTTCTGGTTAGGTACATTTTTTGTGTAGCCGCTTCTACGAAATTCTACAACAAAACAAAAACGAGCTCACGAGAAGAAAATTATTATTCGTGAGGATATTTTCGTTGCCTACCTCATCGCATGAGGAAGATCCGCTTTAATTTATTCTTCGTTTTGTTTCATTTTCTTCACATGATATCACTGTTAATTGTTTCTCTATTTTTTATGCACAGCCGCACACGATTCAATCATTTGTGTTGATTGATGATTAATGATTATGAAGGTTCATGAATAAGAAACAACAATATTATACTAAATAGTAAACATATTACGCAAAGTACAACTGCTTTAAATAAAACTCAAAAAGTATGTTTAACTCAAGCATTCTTAAGTAAACTTGAGGTATATAAAATACTTTTGACTTGGAGTATATGGATGGGCGAAAATAATGCACATTCCTGTTGGGGACCTATTTTAACAATTGTTAAATTGTAACTTCAATATGCCAAAAGTATAAATATTCAAGAAAACGACAAACACATACTGAGTTATTCTTTGATATTATGAAGGATACAATCGATTACATCATACATGAAAAGTAATAAATTGTGCATCAATCATTTCAATTATCTATAAATATACCACGCAATACATACGCATAAAGGTGCTATGAACACAGTCACGATTATAAACAAGAGACGATTCTTGTAAGAGTGTTTTAATAGGCACGTTATATAACCGTAAATTATTAACGGTATCGACGAAGGCGGGACATCGCGTGTAGTTTGAAAGGAAGCCGCCAGATGGAATCCAAACAGCGCGGGAATTAATATCACCTATAAACGACTTAACGCATGATTGGTTTGTTGTTTCTATATAAATATATTCAGTAATACATGTTTACTGTAATGCTACTTTTTGCTATACTGCGTCATCTGTTGACGACCACCAGCGTGGTATATAACTCTTTCGTGTTGCATACACTCATTTTCTTTTATAAATTTCATGATAAAATCTTGTGGTTACCTTCGCATTTTTCTTCAGTTCAATGATTTTTTAAGACAATGACAGCCTTTCATTTTCACCAAAGAAAGCTAAATACTTCACCAACGATTTAATTCTTCGAATTCTGTTTTAAAGAAATACAAAAGAATAGTTCAAATAGTTCCGTATGTAACAATTAATTTAGTCTACAACTTTTAAGTTACTTTCTTTTATGAAAAATACTCTTAAAAACAGATGACATGTGAACTAAACTGCAACGGATCAATCTATGTTTCTTCTTCTTTAAATCCTTGTAGTTAAGTTTCTCTTCAACTTCCTCTCTTTTGCTTTATTTTGTCAATTTTTGAATACTACTGCTTTTAAATCTACTTCTATTTCCTTTAACCATGTTGATCTGGGTCTATTTCGTTTTCTTCTTTCTTCTAATCTCTATTCTACTACTGATTTTGATACCCCTATGGGGTAATGCCGTTTCTTATGAAAATCTCTAGATCCTTTTGTTGGAGTAGAACAATTCCTGTTTCTTTTCCTTTAAATCCTTGTTGCCAGGTTTTTCCACATCTTCCTAACTTTTTCTGATTTTTAATTCGTGCTGCTTTTAAACCTTCTACTTGCCATAACCATGTTGATCTGGGTCTGCCTCCTCTTCTTCATCTTACTGATTTAAGTACATCCTTTTCTTCTACTCTACAAATATTTCAAAGAGATTTGACTCTCTGTTGCTTGAAATTTTTAACTATATCCTCTTCTTCCAACTCCTTCCAGCTCTTGTACTATTTCTTAGATCATAGATTCTTATTCTGTATTCGTTTTCTGGCATCTTTATTAGTCCTAATACTGTTCTTCGTATTTTTCATTTCATTATTCTTAAATCTTCTCCATTTTTTTTGCATTGTTATAGTCTCAGCAGCGTACATTGTTATTGGTCATATTATCGTTCGATAAACTCTCATTTTTGTATCTTTAGTTAAATCTAGTTTTTTAGTAACGTTTTCTTTGATTTCTGCTTCTCTATTTCCTTAGCTTGGTAGCAAAATGCCTAAATATTAATTCCACAATAAAAGTAGTAAATGTTTAAAATACTCCTACAAACAGATGACATGTGAAGTAAACAAACAGTAATTAATTTTCGCTGCAAGCGATCAAGGCAATAAAGTCTTGAAAACTGTTGGATATGAATCAAATCAACCCTTAAAACGCGATAAAACTGACGTGCAGTAAATCGATCATCTGTTATTAAGCCATTCGCATAATGTGTAACAGCTGGCAGACGGCGAGCACGGCCTCCCGTGGCAAATTGCACGGTATTCCGCGAGTATGTATGTCCGCGTGTCGTGTAGGTATACTCGTACTCGTACGTACTTTACGTAACTGTTTCAAGTTGGCGAGCGAGACCATCGAACGTTGGACAAACACGTTCCACACGCAGGAATGAAGGTGTGTCAGATGAATCAGAATTTATTTGCATTTATGAGCGGGTTACATTCCACTCAAACAATCCTTTCTTGATTGTACACCGAAGGAAAAACTGTTTTGTAATCGACCAAAAATCTCGCGCGTACCAGGCACATACTACCTGACATATTAAAGAAATAGTTAAGTAGATAGTTTATTAAATTGTTTGAAACTACACTTCGTACAAGTGCTGGTAATTCTATACATAAACATTACCTTAGATGTGTTAAAGACAATTACAAAAAAGATGAAGAAGATTTAATAATAATGGAACGAAAAATAATAAAAACAATATTAGGGTCAATAAAGAAATTAGAAAACGAATACAAAATATGAATGACCTAAGAAATAAAACAAGGGACAGAAGGGAAAGACATAATAAAAAAAATGTTAAATTAACAATTGGAACAAATATGACAATTTGGTAAATTAAAATTTTGTCAACTCTGAATTTTTAACAAGAAAAATTGTGATTTTTGTTTATTTGCTCGACTTATAAAATTTAACAAATAGATTCGTCATTAATTACAAATAAATTTAGCTAATTTATCAATTTAAAATTGTTAAAGAAAGTTTATATCCTTGGTAACAACTTAATTTGTTTTAATAACTATGATTTATTGTTCTGCTTCCATATAATAAAAGCACATAAAAAATGTAAATAATTACTATATTCACAAATATATTTAGTTACGAAATACACAAAAATAATTTGTTACTTCCTATCAAATTTGAAACTTGTTAAATTAACAACAATTGACGGTAGATCGTCTGGGATTAAAAATGTTGTTAAAATTTTGTCAATTTTGACTATAAATTTTTTTACTGTGTACATTGCTATTGTGGTACTTAACCATTTTGTTGTACAAATTAAAAAATCTTAATAAAACTTCAAACTCGAATTTTTCCTAAATTCGTTCACAATCAAAAATATTACATCGTTGATTATTAAAAAGGCTATAAGAAAATAATGAAATGAGCACAAAGACAGAGCAGAAGACCACCATAAAAATGTGAAGAAAACAGACGTGAAGAAGGAAGAAGAATATTAGAGTAATATCTGTTTTTATGCTACAGTACAATAAACAAATAAAAACTATTTGTATAAGCAGAAAGAATTAACAATACTTGATATTCACAGATAATAATTCCGGGCGGAAATAACGTGATACGCTGAGAAATTGAAGAAGAATCACATGAAATTTCTTCAGGAAGTACATAAGAAAGTAATCTAACAATAGAAAATTTAATTGACATTAATATTGCAAATACAGAAGAAATAAATAAATTGCCTCACTCGAAATAATTTGTAATTATTTGTTGATGGAATGAAAAATAATCGCTGTGTTGTTAATGTGATTTTATAATGGCTCCTCATGCTAAATTTGCAATTTTAATTTTGTATTAATTCCTGATCATTAATTGAATTTGATTAACATCCCAGAAATAAAATTATCATAGAAAATTCATGCTTGAAATGCAAAGAGCATTTCACCCACGTGGTTTTCCAATGATGCCAATTTCAGGCAACACAAATAATGTAAGTTTATATAAAAGCCTTGTAATATAGGTAGGTCACTCAAGGCAAACGTATTTTTAATGTAGGTATTAAAACAGCTTGCACAAATCAGGGTCATCTATAACAAATAAATCATGAATCTTACATTTCGTTTATATGCAAACATTTCTTTAATGTGGGCAACATTAAGTTCTGATAACTGTTCTCGGCGAGTGGGTATATTTAGTGTACCAGGTTAACAGTAATTGAATTTAAATTGCAGAATAACTTCAGAATTTAATTTATTATGCTGTACTATAAAATGTAAAATGATCAAGATACGAATGTTACCTTTTTAAGAGTACCTGGTTACTTATGCCCCTGCCTACTTATATTTATAATAAAATTATAGTATATGTTTTGTAGTTCATGAAATAATGAGGAATCCATATTTTAACTCTATTTCAAATTATCTTTATTGGCTTCAAAAATATGGATTCAAATTTGGAATTTTTTTTTTAATTTTTCTTGCAATTTTTTCTTTTAACTTTGACTGATTGTAAAAATCGTATTTTTAAGAATGCTATCATACAAATTTACTATTAACATGAATGAAGTATGCTAAATACCCTCATCAAAACAGATTTGAATTATCTCTATTCATTTTCGAAATATAGTTGGTCAAACAAATCATTAAAATTTATTCTGATTCCAAGTTGTATGAAATCGTTCGTTTTTCGAAAACTAAAGCTCAAATAACAATATAACTATGTTTTATGTTAGTTTCGGGTCGAAAATAAAGGGACAGGATATATAAATCAAAATTCTGAGAGATGAAAATTTTTGGCAAAATCTTAATACTAACCCCTTGAGATTTTCCATTTTCAGACTTTTTGTTCTAACAATTGTTTCTGCAAAGCAATTTTAATGAAATTTTCCATACATATGTATTTTAATACGCCGAATACACTGGTGAAGTTTGCTGGTTCGTATCTCTTCTTGTAGTTGAGATATTGGCTCTGAAAATTAATGACGTAGATAGTTTTAGGTAAAAATTCGAAAAAAATAAAATTCGCTGAAAATGTGTGTAGACGTTAATTAAAGGATGAAACTTTCAAAACTGTCGATAGTTTTTCGATATCTCGCTTATTTTTTGAGTTAGAGCCTTTGAAAGTTAGATTTTTTTTATCGGTTTGCCATTTTTCAAATTTTTTTAAATAAATATTTTATTGGTGGGCCAAATGGCCTAAAAATTAGCTTGATAATTAGTTTAAGAAATTAATCTAATTAGGAAAATTGAAATAATAATAAATTTTAAACCTGAGGGTTATATTTAGACAGAGGATTTAAAATAATTTTGGGAATTCGATGTGTGGCACTTCACTGCTGATATCCCGTTAGTATTAAAGGTTAGTCTATCAAGGAAATATAACAAAATAATAAATTTTAAACCTGAAGGATAAATATAGAAGAAGAAATTTCCCCCACTTTCACATAAAATGTCATTTTTAACATTTATATCATAAATAACAATGAGTGGATGATTGTGATTTTATGTAAAGTATTACTATATTTATGCTCAAAATTTAATAATTATATGTTCGTATAACAGGTATAATTTTAATTTTGATAAAAGCGCAGTGTTCATGCAACTAAAACAGCTGTGTACAAAATTAGAAACCGAGAACAATGCAGTTTGCTTCTAAAATCTAATTTTATCATAAAATAATCAAGGTTATAATCTGTTTCCGTAACAAACCTTGAAGTTTTCGTTTTTATCTCAATGAGTAAATATCATGTCTAGCTCTAAAACATCTCATACAAATTAGGGAAACACGTAATTTTAACACACAGCACAGTACAAATCATTTCCATCTTTTGAGAAATCCTTGCGGCTCTGTCAATGTACTCTTATAAAAATGTCACGGCCGTTTCTCGCGATATATTTTGTGAATTTTATGTGACAGAAGCGGTGTCGCCAGGCAAATGTGTAACCCACATATTTCAGGTTAATTGAGAGAACAAGAATTTGAATGAACCAATGAAGTGAACCTGTAGAATGTTTGCGAAACCTTGAGATAATGATTAGCAACAGTTCGTGCTGCTAACCTGCAAAAAATCCAATATGTTCCAGCATTTCTAGCTTTGAGCTTTGATACAATAAATGTATTTATTTTAAGGCTGAATCTATACTTTTGCCAACATCTTAGTAGAAAGTAGTTTTTGAATTTATTTAGAATCCTACGTAACAATTATATAATTTCATACAACATTTACTTGGGTTTTTTTTTCACAGAAGTGCAAGTTTTTCTTTGCATATCATTAAATATAAAAGAATTATATAAATTAGCTGTAACATACTCATACCTATGTTTGATACGTTGCTTCTTATGAAGCTCCTTTTGTTGGAGTTGTTCAATCTTCATTTCTCTTCTTCAAAGTCTTTGTGATTAGGTTTCTTCACCTTCACATCTTCCAATCTTTCGTTTTACTTTGCTAGTTTTTAATACCTGCTGCTTTTAAATCTTCTACTTCCTTTAGCCATATTGATCTTGGTCTGCCTCGTCTTCTTCTTCCTCATTCTACTACTTATTTAATTGAATCCTTTTCTTCTGCTCTCCATACATATCCAAGCCATCTGACTCTCTGTGTCTTGTCCTTCCAACTCTTGTTCTATTTCATAGTTCATTCTTATTCTGTATTCATTTACTGATATTTCTAATGGTCCTAATGTTGTCCTTACTATTTTTCGTTCCATTATTCGTTTTCTTGTCAACATTATAATCTCAACATCAATTGTTATTGGTTTTATAATCGTTCGGAAAATTCACATTTTTGTATCTTTATTTAAAATCTTACTTTTCAGTAATTTTTTGTTAGCGTATTGCAATGATCTTTTCTTTGATTTCTTCTTCTATTTATCCTGTGTTTGTTAGCATAATGCCTACATATTTAATTTTTTAAGCTTGCTCCCAATTATTATTTTTCTGTTGCCCACGGTTTTTCCAACTGACATTAATTTGTTTTTGCTACATTTATTTAATTCCCATTTTGTTTCCTTGTATTACTATTTCCTAGAATATCTCTGTCATTATCTTTCTGTTTTTTTTTTGTGATGATCAAAATATTCCAGCAAATCACAAAATCCAAAAATATTAGTATTGTTAAATGGCAAAAAGAATTTATACATACAAACAGAAAATAGAGGAGCATTGTTAAAGGTGCGAATATCCATCAAAAAGAAAACTGTAAGAATGTAATTTTTACCCCATAAATAATAATAGTTTATATCAAGGGAGTAAAGTACGTCATTATTTGTCGAGAGTGAAGATTGAATCGCTCCCTATTAGAAGTACTTGGCATTTTTATTTCCCTAGGTAAATAATGACGAACATTAAGTAAAGATTTTGATAAGAATGAAATTAACTTTATTTATCGGTTGTATATAAAATATTATAGTCTGTACGTTGCCAAATTAATTGGATAGGTATGTAGACTATTACTTAAAAGTATTTATTATTAGCATACAACTAACTAATAAGATATTTTACAATGCGGACATAAAATGTTTAGTGTTCAATAAATTACAATTAAATAACGCATTTAGAAAATACATCACATATCACATCTTCATCTTCACATCCATATAAATAACTTGCAGCCCATTATGTGTGCCTTAGCGGTATCTTAAGAAAATGTTTTAAACTTGACTTTGATGGCATGGCTTTCCTTTCTATTTGTTTTCACATTATTTCCTTATAGTAATGAGCAATGAACATAAGCCAGAAGCTGGTTCTTACTTATCAAGGCTAAATATTGTTCACAACATGTACATTATATGCATACTTTAATAGCTGTTTTACACCTTAGATTCGTCAGGTATTTCTATTGACTTATGGAAATTTTTGTTTGTGTATTGGAAAATCGTGTCTTGGAAAACTTTTTGTTTAAATAGTTTTGTATAAATAAAAGATTTTTATTTTGTAGGTCACCTATTAACATGAATTTTTCTGTATGCTTAACTATTTTAAATATTTGTTTCTAAAACAGATAGAAATTTTTAATAATTAACTGAAAGTTAATGGAGTCCTTCATTAGAGTCACAAAATGGCAAACAAGTCATTTATATTATAACCAAACTCGAAAATATTGTACTAAATATAACCGACATTAAAAAAATATTATTAATTATTAAGATATTCGAGTTTTAAAGATAGCAATTCTTGCGTCAAAATCTCTCACACACAATTATATTCTAAATTCTTTGTACTTGTCTTACTATTGAGCTGTCAGATTGTCGAAGTGTCAAATGGTTGGTACCCAAATAAAGACATGTTGAATGACATAGGTTAACAAAATTTGTAACATTTGACTACAATAATCTTACAGTTTATTTTTGTTTCTTCTGAAATAAATGGTATTCTTAAATATTTAAATTATTTACCAGAAAACATTATTTTCATTCCATTTAAATAAACAATGAAATATATCTTTTACGTGACTATAGTTATTTACAATCCACAACACACGACAACTCTGACGTCATGACAATTTTGAAAAAATCATTGCGGTTTAACGAATAACAAAACTGCTGATTGTCTTCAATTTACATAAAGTTTCATAAAAAATATTTAAAAAATAGTAAAGGACTCCATTCTATCAAGCAAGTAACCGAAGTACATTTACTGTAATATTTTATTGCTACGAGCAAGAATAAATGTAGAAAATATTAATTAGCTAAAAGAATTTCTGCAAACATCTGCACGTTGCAGTTACATATGCAGGAATAAATAAATAGTTTAAAAACTAACTGTTTACATTTCCGTCTTACATAAACGTCATGTATGTAAAGAAAAAAGTTTGTCATACATACAATTTGCACTGCTAACGCTAATGGAATTCGCAAGAGAGTGAAAGTCAATCGTCCGTGTATATTTGACCTTTCAAATCAACCATAAACCAACAATAACGACTTGGGATGATTCGCGAAGATGCAACAGTGAATTTAAAAAAGATATTCAACATATTTATAGTAAATGGGTACGGCAGAACATTTCTTTAATTTACAACTGCTCTGGTCTGAATTATTGAACCAATGTTCATGAAAATAAGAAAAGAAAAATGCATTTAGCTAAAAACTGATTTGAATTGTTAATGTTTGATGAATTTAAAAATGCAGCTCTTGTTTAAAATAGATCTGTCACTGTAACCTGAATTGTTAATCTTATCTTCAACCATTAAATAATTTAACCGCCAACTTTCATACTCTTCACAAACTACACATAGTACTTTAAATATTATCAATAAATACGGGCTACTTTCTAAAAATATGTAATATTTAAATTTCACTTATCTGCTACATGCAATTTTATAATAACATTTACATCATGCACCACTTGTATGAATGCACACATCAATAACGTAATTTATGATTTCACTGATTCATTTTAAACCAAGGATAAGCATTTTATCGCACGCTTAGTAATGCTACAATGAGTTCATTCTTAAACAATTTCGAATACATATTTTTGGATGATATGGCAGCATTAAAATACCCTTCTTGGAAATTCCCAAACATTTTTACCTCTCGCACGTCAAAATTTTCATAGTGAGTTACCAACAAATAAACATGTTTTAGGAGTAAAATACGAATTCACTATTTACAATTTTTATTTGAATTTTTTTTTGTGCCATTTAAAACTGTTTGAATTTTTTTTATGAAGAAATGATGTACCATGGTCGTCCAGAAAGTAAATAAAATGATTTGGCATAACTAAATAAAAACGAAAAATATCAACACAAAACTATATTTACAAAGTTACAGTACATTACTCTATTTTACAATGTAATCGTCATAGCTGTCAAGGCATTTATTGAAACGTGGTACCAGTTTTCCAATGCCAATGTTATATTCTTCTATCGCCAAAAATCTGAACCAGGATGTTACTGCTTCTTTGAGGTCTTCATCGTTTACGAAATGTTTTCTATCCAAAAATTCTTTTAGTCTTGAAAACAAAAACAAGTGGAAATCGTTTAGTTCCAGGTCAGCTATAAGGAGGATGTCAAAAAATTTCCCACCTATCTTGCATCCAAACGATTTTCAATTTTTTTCAAAACTAAAAGAATTTTTGAGCGGAAAGAGTTCACAAACAACAAAGACCTAAAAAAAGCAGTGACATTCTGGCTCAGATTTTTTGCGGTAGAAGACATCGGTATTGAAACACTGGCAGCATATTGTAAAATAGAATGTACCTACTGTAACTTTGTAAATCAAGATTGGTGTTGATATCTTTCGTTTTGATTTAGTTATGCCAAATCGTTCTTTAATTTCTGGACGGGCCTCGAAAATGAATGCCGAAACAGTGTCTTTTAAACATTGAATTGATTTATATTTATCAGTCTTGTTTCTTAAAATTATCATCATCCTCATGGATGACCTTATCCTTAGTTGTCGTTACCCATGGGGTTCCTGTGCAGTTTCATTAATTAATATTCTTAAAGTATGTTTCAAAACCAAGATTGTGTAAAGAAAGTAAATGAGGAAAATGGAAAATGGCACAAATAATATAATTATAATAATCTAGGAGTTCATATTGTTCCACCTACATCATAATATAATGCAGGCATATAAAATTAAATGAAATAGTTACACAAAATTACTCGTAATTATAAACGCATAAATTACGATCTTTTCCGTTCCATTACAAGCGTAATTGCACAAATAACTCCAGTGAAACAAGTGTGAATTGTGCAACATATTCAAGTAGGTGCTCTGCACGGGAACTCGAGCTACAAATGAGATCAAAAAGTGCTGCACGTCAACACGTAATCGCGGATATTCGCGGTGCAACTGTGTCAGTACTACAAGACGCAAACAGCACTAGCACAACACTAGCTGTGTTCGCAACGTTAATGTTTGTTTCCAGTGACAGCTTCGTGCTCTATATAGAGGAAATTCTTGTTCGCGTTATTATTTCTTAATCATTATTAATAACGCAGTAGAAAATTGGTTTCCTGTAAAAGGAAAACATTTAATAATCATTTACGCAAAGACAACAATTTTAAATATACACCAGTTCTTGAACAAATTAAAGAGAACTACACAACAAAATAACGACTTGTTTCTCAAAATTACTTCGTGAGCCTTCATTATTGTTAATTATATAGTTGAACGAAAAGATATAACATGTAACCTTTTCCAATATAAAAAGGTATATAAAATTATTGAAGTATACTTCAAAAAAAAAAAATTATTAAATTAAATATTATACAATAGTGCTTTAACACCGTTTCTTATGATCTTTTTGTTGAAGTGAATCAATCTCCGTTTCGTCTCATTTATATCCTGGACGGTAAACGATTTTTTGTTAGTCCATGAATTTATGTGAAAATTAATTTTCAAAAATATTTGCGCGGGACGCTGGGTTATTTTTCGAAAATTTGGTTTTGTTCATGGATTTACAAGATAAAAATTAAATTTCAAAAAAAATTTTGCGTGGGACGTTGGAAGATTTTCCAAAAAAATTTTTTTGTTTGTGAATTTACGAGAAAATTGAAGTTAAAAAATGTTTGCGTGAGGCGCAAAGTTAATTCCGAAAAAGTTATTTGATTCATGCATATCTGCTCACAGGCAAATCAATAAAACATCCCAACACACCCCCCAACATATTTTTTTCTTTTTTTTTAAGAATTATCGAATATCGGACTCGATCTGTTCTTTGGATCGGTCCGTCGTCAAATACAATAATTTTTACAAACATAAATTACCATAAATATAAGATAATATAATACATTTTATTGTGTAAATTTTCTTCTTCGTTCTGGCTGCTGAAGACGTGCATGTTCGAGGACCAAATTCTACTCCTAGTGGTAGACGTGGATCACCGGGAGTTCTTACGCACTGTATTTATGACGGCTGGTTGTGTTCCGAGTCAAACGTGGAGTCAAACTGAACAAAATGTTTCATAAGTTTTAAGTAATTAAATCTACTACATCAATCGAAATTGAAAGTATAAGTGTTATTAATTTTATCAATTAAATATTTATTTTATCATCATTTATGCGTAAATAATTTTATATATTCGTTTGTCTTAAAAACTATCATGTGTAAACGGTGCGGATCGGGGAATATAAATAAATAAATGTAACGAATACATAAAATTAATAATAAATTGACTAAAAAAGCAACAATGTGTTGCATAAATATTATTGGAGCATAGTTACTGGATGTAGAAAGCAATTATCAATTAAAATATCTACTTCCCTTGAACGTTGTTGCTGTCGTCTCTCTCGATGGTCACTTCTTCAGGTAGAAACCTCCACGACCTCCTGACAACCATCGTCTTCTCTGGATGAAACTGTCTGAAAGCTTCGTTAATTTGAAATCTGCAACATTTTTGTGGAATCAGTCACACTGCCCAGTTGCTCTTCAATACATTTTAGCTTTTCCAATAATTAGCAAAATTATAACGTTTAAATAATTGTGACGTATGTTGCAATTCACAATGCTTCAAATAAAATGAGCAGTGTTATTGTATTTTGAATATTTAGTGCTATTTTTGTTGTTGAACTAATTGTTAAAAAACATTTATGTAATCGCCTGACTTAAAACTAACATGTGTATATTTCGGAACGATGAAAGGGTAGCTACTTATATCTAACTTAACCTAAATAGCGACTATATAAATTATAATTGAATTACAGACATTGTAAAACCGAGAAAATTTACTTGAAGCATTTATTTTAAAAATAATTTTGGAATATTTAACCTGTATTTCTGAACCGCCAGTATGTAGTAAAATATCGTGGTATAATTATTGAACACGCGACACAATTAATTGTTATAATAATAGAAAGAGACAAATAAATAAAAAGAAACTTATATTTTGTTATGTCTTCAAGTGAAATATCTACTTCCTTTGAACGTTGTTGCTGTCGTTTTCCTCGGTGGTCACTTCTCCAGGTAGAAACCTCCACGACCTCCTAAGAATTATCATCTTCTCTGGATGAAACTGTCTGAGAGCTTCGCGAACTGTAAATCTGCAACATATTTGTGGCATCAGTCACACTGTCCAATTGCTATTGAAACATTCAAGCTTTTTTCAATAATTAGCAAAGTTATAACGTTTAAATAATTATAACTTTTGAAATATATTCTGAATTTATATTGTATCTGAACAATGCTTCAAATAAAATGTGTAGTGATATTACATTTCTAATATTTCTGGCTTTCGTTGTTGTTAAACTAATTGTTAAAAACATTTATATAGTCGTCTGGTTTAAAACTAATATGTGTATATATCGGAACGGAGGGAGAGCTAATTATAACTAACTTAACCTAAACAGCGACTATATAAATAATAATTAAATTATTGACATTGTAAAATAGAAAAAAATTACTTGAAGCATTTATTGCTAAAATATTACAGGTACAAGTCTTTCTGAACCACCAGTATGTAGTAAAATATCGTGGTATAATTATTGAACGCACGAATCAATTAATCGTTATAATTTGAAAGAGGCAAATAAAAAGAAACTTATCTTTTGTTCTGTCTTCATTGCATCTGGACAACACGAGAGCCCGAGTATATTCTGCAGCAGAGCTCGGAACTCGGATGTGAATCTCACTTGCAACAAAGTTTATTGAATCCTGAAATTCGACAAATATATACTTATATCAATTATTTGTCATCAAAAGCCATATATGTAATCGATATTATTTTGGGTGAAAAGTTGATTTTTCTACGTACACAAACACTGTGAGCTCACTGACAGATACAAAACAATTGAACTGTAGTGTGGCGCGAAGCCCAATACCAACTGTAAATTCGATATTTTCATGAATTATTCTTAATGCGTACGGTTTTTAATATTTTTGCTTAGGATGCTGGCCAAAATCATGAAAATTTATAAAAAAAATTTGCGCGGGACGGTGGGCCATTTTTTGTAAATTTAATTTTACCCATGCTTTTAGAAGTGAAAATTAATTTTCAAAAAAAATTTTGCGTGGGACGGTGGGCGATTTTCCAAAAATTTGGTTTTTTTCATGCATTTAAAGTGAAAATTTAAGTTAAAAAATGTTTGCGTGAAGCGCAAAGTTAATTCCGAAAAAATTATATGATTCATGCATGTTTGCTCACAGGCAAATCAATAAATCACAAATCCCAACACCCCCCAGCATATTTTTTCTTTTTTGAGAATTATCGAATATCGGACCTGATCTGTTCTTTGGATCGGTCCGTCGTACAATACAACAATTTTACAAACAAATATTAAATTAATTATAAGATAATATAATACATTTTAATGAGTAAATTTTCTTCTTCGTTCTTGATGCTGAAGACGTGCATGTTCGAGGGACCAAGTTCCAATCCTGCTGGTGGACGCAAATTAGCGGGAGTTCTTACTCACTGGCCGCAGTGTATATGTGACGGCTGATTGTGTTTTGAGCTGAAAAACACGGAGACAAACTGAACAGTATGTTTCTTAAGTTCTAAGAAAAAAAATATACTATATTTATCGAAACTAAAAGTGTAGGTGTTATTATTCAGAGTTTAATTATTTAATTTCATTAATTAGTTATTGATTTTCACACCCTTTATGGGTAGATAATTTTATATATTCGTTTGTCTTAAAAACTATCATGTGTAAACGGTACGGATCGGGGAGAGCTAAATAAATATAACGAATACATAAAATTAATAATAAAATGACTGAAACAGCAACAACGTGTTGAATAAATATAATCAGAGCATTGTTACTGGATGTAGAAAGAAATTATCAGTTGAAATATCTACTTCCCTTGAACGGTGTTTCTGTCGTCTCCGTCGATGGTTACTTTTCCAGGTGCAAATCTCCACGACCTCCTGACAACCATCATCTTTGGATGAAACTGTCAGAAATTCGGGAACTTGAAATCTGAAACATTTTTATGGCATCAGTCACTCTGCAGACAATCAAGTTTTTTCCAATAATTAGCAAAACTACAACGTTTAAATAATTGTAACTAATGTTACAATTGTACCATGCTTCAAATAAAATATGCAATAAAATTGCATTTTGAATATTTAGGGCTATTTTTGTTGTTAAACTAATTGTTAAAGATTTATATAGTCGCCTGACTTAAAACTAATATGTGTATATTTCGGAACGGCGGAGGATAGCTACTTATATCTAACTTAACCTAAATAGCGATTATATAAATTATAATTGAATTACAGAGATTGTAAAACCGAGAAAATTTACTTGAAGCATTTATTTTAAAAATAAGTTTGGAATATTTAACCCGTGTTTCTGAACCGCCAGTATGTAGTAAAATATCGTGGTATAATTATTAAACACACGACACAATTAATTGTTGTAATAAAAAAAGAGACAAATAAATAAAAAGAAACTTATCTTTTGTTGTCTTCAAGTGAAATATCTACTTCCCTTGAAAGTTGTTGCTGTTGTTTTCCTCGGTGGTCACTTCTCCAGATAGAAACCTCCACGATCTCCTGACAACTATCAACTTCTCTGAATGAAACTGTCTGAGAACTTCGTGAACTTCAAATCTGCAACATTTTTGTGGCATCAGTCGCACTGTCCAGTTGCTCTTCAGACAGTCAAGCTTTTTTTCAATAACTAACAAAATTATAACGTTTGAAATATATCCTGAATTTATATTGGTATCTGAACAATGCTTCAAATAAAATGTGCAGTGTTATTACATTTTGAAAATTTCTGGTTATTTTTATTGTTAAACTAATTGTTAAAGAACATTTATATAGCCGCCTGACTTAAAACTAATATGTGTGTATTTCGGAACGGAGGAAGAGCTAATTATAACTAACTTAACCTAAACAGCGACTATATAAATAATAATTGAATTACTGACATTGTAAAATAGAAAAAAATTACTTGAAGCATTTATTGCTAAAATAGTTTAGGCCCAATTCTGAACCACCAGTAGGTAGTAAAATATCGTGGTATAATTATTGAACGAACGAATCAGTTAATCGTTATAATTTGAAAGAGGCAAATAAAAAAAACTTATTTTTTGTTATGTCTTCATTGCATCTGGACAACACGAGAGCCTGAGCATATTCTGCAGCGAAGTTCAGCTACTCGGATATGAATCTCACTTGCAACAATGATTATTGAATCCTGAAATGCGATATAATACATTCTAGTATCAATTAATTGTCATCAAAATCCTTGAACACATATTTACTACATACATGCATATACATACTACACATGTTGTATAAAAATATTACAATTTTTTTTACTTATAAAAATCAATAGTTCTATTTAAATATTCTTATTTTAGTACTAGTATATTTAGAAATAAACATTATTGTCCTTATCGATAACTTTTATAGTAGTAATAATAATAAAATAATCAATTCTTACATTTGTAGCGGTGTTGAATATTTTCCACTGATCAAAAATAAAATTGTAGATTTCAACAATAATTTATACACTAAAATGACCACAGAAGAAATTATGAATCGATTGATATAAGTTTTAAATATGTAATCGATAATAATTTAGGTGAAAACTTGATTTTTCTGCGCACACAAACACTTTGTTGCCCAGCTCACTGACAGATAGAAAAACAATTGAACAGTGGCACAGTGGCGCGAAGCGCACAGCAGTTTTAAATTCTGCTGCGCGGAATGTACAATTTAAACTTAAACAAATTCGTTAAATAACATATCCTTTTGTTATCCAAAAAATCTTAATAACTGATTATAAAAAGTAGTTCAGTTCGAATCCCCAAGCTAACGAAATGTATTTTAATTTAATGGAACTAGTTGAAAAAATTCATTTTTGTGCAATTAAAACATTCTATATATGTATAAATATTCCAAAAGTAATATTTTCACTTTCATATCAATTTCTTCAGTTGGTCGCAAAACCTAATAAATTTTCCATTTACTGATGTGAAAAGCTATCTACCAGACGGTGAACAAAATGTTTGATTGTTTTTACGTGGTGGCAAGTGACCAGAGCAAGTGATATCGGAGAAAGTAGATAGCAAACATCAACATCAACAGACTCCAGACGTAGACTTGCAAACGGATTTCGGCTGTCGACAGACAGGAACTCAACTCGGCCCGGAAGATTAGTAAGATTACATGATTAGATTCAAATAGAGAACAACTTGCTCGTTTCACACACTAAACACATTCGCTATATTTTAATTTTTCGCACATTAAGTAAATGTATTACACTATTAAACAAAAGCCTTGGGTGATGCAAACTTTTTCGTTCTACATTAACTGAACATTTGTTTTAATTAACTGATTAATATTTGAACTGTTGTTGTTTTTTCAAAATGCACAGGTTAGCAGATTTAAACGAAAATGCCAAAATTTAATTGTTCTTTAACGTATTGTAATTCGTAAATGGAGACAGTAAGAGAAAAATGTTTTGAACAACAATTGTAGATATTAATATTTGAAACATTATTCTAATAACAAAAATTATCATTTAAAAATTATTTATTAAGATATTTCAAAATAACTTGATAGGGCTTCAAGTAGACTATCACTTTCGGTTATTGGATTATCACCAAAAACTAATCAGCTCTTCCAAAGGGGATACAATTGATATATACAAAATATCAAAATTTTCAGTTTAGTAGTTTTTGAGAAACTCCAGAGATCCACACAGACTGACAGACAGACAGATATCATCGCGAAACTATTAAAATCGTATTCTACCCTAAAACGTGCTCATCCACTGAAAACTCACTACCGAATTTTTAGCTTGATTTCTATACCTCCGGGACGTAAAAAGCTTTTGCGCTAACTGTATTATAAAATGAAATAAAAGTTTTATGTAATAATATATTTAATGTTTCTCTAACAAGTGAATTCTTTTGTTTCAGGTTGGGAGCTCAAAGGTTTAAATTGTTATAAGTTTTTCAATATCAAGCACTCATGGGAAAAAGCAGCCGAACTCTGCAGAAGGTAAATATTCTTTTATATATGTCTACAATTACTTTTAAGTTTCGCAACAATTCGTATTTGACCCGGCATTATAAGTGAACGTACAAGTATTGTATTTGGTTTTCACAGCTTGTGTTTATATGAGTATGTAACTAAAATTGATTAATACTCTTTACAAAAGAGCTTCATTTAACCTTTACACATATCATCGGAGATATTAAAGTGGATAATAAAATTTATCATATGTACTTTATAAACAAATAATTGTTCTCGCATAATTGTAATTATAATTACGCTGTTCTTCTAGATGAGGCCGAATATTAAATAGTGTAACTAATTATGCAAGCGAATAAAATGTATAATTCACTATAATTCATGCACTAGTGAATCTCTAAATTACATTTTTAAGTATCTAAATCTAACGGTTTAGAATTAATCCGTGCCATTTACAAATGGCTAATGAACTTTATCTCGAAATCATAATTAGTTGCTCATAAAATGTACATGTAAAATGTTCACAGCTTCTGAATATAAATATTTATTACGAATTCTCCGGAATGGTATCCAAGAAAACTGAATTAAATTGACATCTGGAAATGCTACTAGAAAATACGAAAAATATTCAACAGATCTTGCTTTTAAAAACTGTCTTTTAGGAATATTCTTATACCTGTTTATTTAGCGTTGAATGCTGAACGCTTGTTTTCCCTCAATCCTTCAATTTCATTTCAATTAAGTTTGTTTCCCCGCGAAATGAATTCGAAGCATAGTTTTATACCAGGTCTGGCAAGCTAGCCAGTTCCAGATCTGCTCATCATGAGAGTTAAATATAGATTTACAGTTAAAACTGCATTATGAAGAGTGTAACTAAGTGTGGTGCATATTTTAAACACTACATGTAAGGCTTAATGTTTTCCACTTGGCTAGAGAATGTGATGTTACTGCATAATTATTTTAGAATGGAACTAAATCGTGCATAATATTAATTGGCGTGTTGCAGAGCAGTGCAGTTATGATTTTTACAGTTACTATTTACTCCGAAGAGCATGGACTTCTGATGGAAACATCTAGTGTAGCTCAACTACTTATCATGACAAAAATATATATTGATTCTTCTGCGAATGAATAAAATGACAAATAATTTTCAACTCATTTGTAGAGCTCTAGAAGATAAGAAAATTGATGCGCCTCTCTTGCCATCCAAAATAATTCTTTGGAAACTTTTACTACTAATTTCACTATGATGTATTTGATGTTAAATCACTGCTGTATCATAATTTGCACAGCTTTAAAATATTTTTTTGATTATAACATTTCAATAAATAAATAAAATATACACATGCCACCATGTCATTTTGTACAAAGGTAATGGCTGGTGCCACGAATACTGTTTTTGAATCTGATAATGTTTCAAATGAAGAATGTAGGTAATATTATTCTACATCTTTTTGATTCCAGTAAAATTTACTCTATTTTATTTATTTATTAAGATATACCCAAAAACCCTGATAGGCCTTTAAATAATCTATCACTGTTGATGAATTGTTACCAAAGTCTAATCAATTCGTAATATAAACATAACACCTCCCTTACATATATGTATGTGCAAGAAGTAAAACTGATAGAATTTAAGATACAATTATGATGAATTAAATAAATTTCCTTTCTATGTTTTTAACTGAGCTAAATGTTATGATCCTGGACTTGCAGCAAAGGGTATTAGATTTATGAAGATTGAACTGAGGGTCTCATGATTATATTATTAATCCGTTTGTGATTTGTTACAATAATCTGTTTTGAAAACCAATAGGCTCTGATGAAGACCTGTAGGTTGAGCTTTACAGAACCTATTCCTATCTTTACTGAGCTCGCCGTGGTTCAACCGATCTTCATGAACCTAGCAAAGGATATTAGATTTGTGAAGATCTAATTGCGATGTGTGTTTTGCAGATACGGCAGCGAGTTGATGGCGATCGAATCCTACAGCGAGAACAACCTAACATCGGGGCTAGTGTCGTGGGCCGGATCAGCGGAGCGCCGCGGCCGAGGCCCTGAGCACTACTGGCTGGGGCTTGCCTCGCTGGACGACCTGCGAACCAACACATTGGAATCCGCCGCCGGCACGCTTGTCTCACAGTATTCAGGTGCGTGAAGTTGAAGAGCTGTGCCTCAACCTCTTATGCTCTTATGTTGGCTGGCGGTACACTTTTTATTATTAGCCGCGTGGATTTCACCGACCCCGATTCAGCGTACCTGTTAGGATATGTGTCATGAATTGGCTGATACTGATTGACGCGATGTTTCTGATTGTACAATGAAAACGTAGCTTTCCTGCGACGGAATACAATAAGTTTCGGATGAATTCATTAACATCTCAAATAAGAAATCTTTACAAGTTGCCAGCATGGCTTCGATGATCGCTAGGATCGTTGACACAACCTAAGATAATACTGTTTATTACTTGTTTATATTTTTGTTTAGAGGCCTCTTTGTGAACTAATCCGATAAAGTAAAAACACTAAACAAATTTGTAACCAAACAGGAAAAGAAGCACACTTCGAAACTATCAATTTTTTTCATTTCATTGTCATGTTAAATATAAATGTTATTGAAAGTTAAAATAAAAAAGAAGTGTATTTTCCTTTGTCGTATTGTATTCAAATTACTCCGCGGGACAAAATCCTACACTTCTCTCCCTTAATGTGCGAGTATAATATACTATTATGCCTCATGATGTGGTTTTCTCGCAGTTTTATTTAATACAATTTATTAATTATTTCTTTTTTCTTCCTTCCGCTATTCTATTATTTCTTGTATTATGTAATAATTTAATTTATAAAGGGCAATTTATTTAACATTTAATTATTCTCTCATGAAATAATCTTTGAGCTAATCAGGTCGTGAGATTTTTTAGAAAATAGTAAAATTGTAGCGTACCACTTCATTTCTTCCTTGGATTTATGACTACGCACTAATTATAAAGTAATTAAAAATATATTATACGCGGATATAATTTATAGCTTTAATATTGCGCAAAAAATTCCTAATGTTACAACATAAAAACAGAGGTAAATTGTTGTGTATAATCTTTTTATTTGGTCAAATATCAATTATTTCAAGGCAAATAAAAAAGCTAACATATTTTCTTTATAAGAATGACTTCAAGTATTTTTTATCTACAGGTTTCTGGTCACTTCAACAACCTGAGCCCCGCGCCGGTGAGTGCGTCGATGTTACAGTTGCTGAAGAGTCACAGTCTTGGGAGTTGACCACTTGTGAGAGCCTTTTGCCCTTCATGTGCAAGACTCAAGCTTGTCCAGCTGGTAAGTTATGTATAATAACCCAAAGCTTTAGAATTCCTTCTCTGCAGGCTTCACACTTCATGTAATACGAACACCGAATCATATCATTTGGCCCAAAAGACTTTTAATAAATTGTTTTGATCATACAAAGAGAAAATTGTTGTACTCAATTTATTTGTCTTAAATTTAAGAATATTTTAAGGAAAAATAACAACTGGAATAATAACAAATTCACATACAGATTTCATTTGGCTCAAATGTATTGGCTGGTACCACGAACACTGTTTTTGAATCTATGACAAGAAAATATCCAAAAATTGTAAAAGTAATATTATTCTACATCTTTTTGATTCCAATGAAATTTACTCCATCTCATTTATTTGCTAAAATATACCTAAAAACTCTAATAGACCTTAACATAAACATAATACTCTCCTTACATATATGTATGCGCAGGAGGTAAAAATGATAGAATTTATGATATAAATACGAAGCAGTAAACAATTTTCTTTGTATGATTTTAACTGAGCAAAGTTATTACTTGCTCCTTCATTTTATATAGTTAATAACACATCATTTATTGTAGTTACTTTCTCCTATAAATAATACTATTTGCAAATACCATTTTGCATATTAATTTGAAGTAACTATAACATCCTTTTGTTTGAAACAGAAAGTGATAGAACATAAGTCTACATTTTGCATTTAAAACAGTTTCCGTATCCCAGTAAATCTTTATTCCGTCTTAATTTAATTCTGCTACTATTAGGATCATTCCACTGCTCGAACGGAAACTGCATAAACAGCGCATTCCGGTGTGACAAGCAAGATGACTGCGGAGACAATTCCGACGAGTTGGACTGTCCCACAAACTGTCAGTTCTACATGGCAAGCAGCGGCGATGTTGTAGAAAGTCCTAACTATCCGCACAAGTACTCCCCTCTCAGCAACTGCAAGTGGACTTTGGAAGGACCCCAAGGACATAATATCCTTCTTCAAGTATGCTACAGTTGAAATATGCTAATGTATGAATTAATAAACATCTCATTCTAGTTCCAAGACTTCGAGACGGAAAAATCTTTCGACACTGTTCAAATTCTAGTCGGTGGAAGAACGGAAGACACATCAGTAAACCTAGCTACTCTTTCCGGCAAGCAAGATTTAGCGAATAAACTCTATGTATCCGCTTCGAATTTCATGATTATTAAATTCAGCTCTGATGCTTCTGTAGAAAGGAAAGGTTTCCGGTAAGATTTCATCACTCATCTATGTAATTTCGCTTTTTATTGTTTTTATTTCTTTATTCAGAGCATCTTGGAAGACGGAACCGCAAAACTGTGGAGGTACTCTTCGTGCTACCCCTCAAGGACAGGTTCTCACTTCGCCTGGATATCCACAACAATATCCTGGAGGACTGGAATGCTTGTATATTATCCAATCGCAAGCTGGGCGCATTATGACGTTGGAGGTAAATAATATACAGAGTGATGACTTACTGTTAAATAATACTTATGCAATTTCCTGCTACCCTTATAATTAAAAAAAAAAAAGTGTTTAAAATAAAAGTTCAAGAGATTTAATAACTGCATCTGAATCAGTAAACAAATTTCATTTTACTTATTCAATAAAGGCTAAAAGAATGTCCCTTATTTCCTTATAATTGAATTTTATTAACAAATTTTTATTCTGATATTTTTTTATTTATTTTGTTTTATAGTTGGAAGATTTGGATCTGAGCGATAATAGAGATTACATTTTGGTGCGCGATGGAGATTCACCAAAAAGTCAGCCAATCGCTAGACTTACAGGAGATATAAAAGACAATCAAAGAATAATTGTATCAACCCAAAATAAACTATATTTATACTTCAAAACTAGTCTTGGAGATTCACGACGTGGATTCAAAATCAGATATGCACAAGGTATATTGAAATTTCTATTTTAGTTCGTTAAAAAAATACTAAATTATATTTTTGTATAGGTTGCAAGGCAAAGATAAATACACTCAATGGCACAATAACATCTCCAGCATTTGGTCTAAACAATTACCCTAGCAACCAAGAATGTCTTTACAAAATAAAGAATCCGAACGGTGGCGCTCTTTCGCTCAACTTTAACAAGTTCGATGTCGATCAATCTGACTTCGTGCAGATTTACGATGGATCTACTACAAGTGGTCTACGTTTACATTCCGGAAATGGTTTCACATCGAGCACTAGACCCAGAATTACATTAACTGCTTCCAGTGGAGAAATGCTCATTAGATTTGTAACTGATGCATTGCATAACAACAAAGGATGGAGCGCTACCTTCTCCTCAGGTAACATAAGAGTTCTATAATCACACATTAGTTCATATTAACCTACATAAGTATCATGTTTATTACACTTAATTGTAGGAAATTGAGCGTTATTAAGATGAAACTATTTAAATTAAAAAGATTTCTGGTTTAAGATCTGTAGAATATTTATTAAATTACAAAGTTTCGAATTAATAAACGTGATTTTTCTTCAAGGAAATAAATGCAAACACAAATTATGTTTTATGAAACAGGGGAAGCCATGTCTTGTTTAACTCGTAGCTTTCATTCTGGGTTATAGTATTCTTCTGCTTATAGATTTCTATAGATTCCCTTACGAGTCTGCTATTAGCACATTTCAATTTTGCTGTTATCTTAGTTTCTTCAAAATTTATTTTATGCAGAAAATTAATGACATGACTAGCCACAGATTTCTGTAAAAAAATTATTAAAATGTGTCAATGTTTCGAACAAAAAAAAAAAATAGAAGCAGTAATTAAGTACAACTTAGACTAAAAGTTATTTTAATTTAATTGAATGAGTTTTTTTTAACTTAATGAAAATATTTAATTTGTAGATTGTCCTGTTCTTAAGCCGGGCGAAGGAGCTTTAGCATCAAGCCGTGATACAGCATTCGGAACAATTATAACTTTCACTTGTCCAACTGGCCAAGAATTTGCCACTGGCAAGGCGCGCATTACAACCCAATGCATGCCAGGAGGCAACTGGTCCACCACATACATCCCCAAATGCTTAGAAGTCTACTGCGGGCCCGTACCTCAAATCGACAACGGCTTCTCCATCGGGTCCACCAATGTGACCTACCGCGGCCAGGCGATGTATCAGTGCTACGCTGGTTTTGCTTTCCCGACCGGTCAACCTATCGAGAAGATCTCGTGTCTCGCTGATGGAAGGTGGGAGCGAAAGCCCGCTTGTCTCGGTAATGAACCGTTGAGGTGTTAATGAAAAATTCAGGTTTTATTGTTGTATTGTTGTTGCAGCTTCGCAATGTATTACTCTCCCGGAAGTACCTCATGCAAATGTAACGATTCTTAATGGAGGAGGAAGAAGTTATGGTACGATTGTGAGATATGAATGCGAGCCAGGATATATTAGAAATGGACATCCGGTTATTTTGTGCATGAGCAATGGTACTTGGTCTGGCGATGTTCCCACTTGTTCACGTAAGTTTTATCTATTTTTGAAATGTTTAATTATTTTACATAAAAAAATGCGATGATACATCCTTTGTTTCACTACCCGTATATTTTCAATTTTAACATTTTTTAACGGCTATAATATTTTTAGGTGCAAAGTGTCCTACTTTCCCAACAATCAAGAACGGTTTCATCACAGATATGTCAAGATCATATTTGTACAACGACGAAGCAAGGGTTCAGTGCTACAAAGGATATAAACTTATTGGTTCTAGTATTATTCGTTGTGGAGAAGATCAAAGTTTCCAGAATCCTCCTAAATGTGAAGACATCAACGAATGTACAAGCAGTCAATGTGATGTTGCCTCAACAGAATGTATCAACACTCCCGGAGCGTTCTCTTGTAAATGTCGCAAAGGATTCGCACCTACTTTGGAATGTAGACCAGTTGGAGATTTAGGTCTTATTAATGGAGGAATTTCCGATGAAGCTATCTCTGTTTCTAGCACTGAACAAGGCTACCACAAAGGAGTAAGTTTATTGTTGTAACTTATTCATGAGTATGATTACTAAAATGATGGTGTTTTATAGATGGTGCGATTAAACAGCGGTGGCGGATGGTGCGGTAACACAGTTGAACCCGGTTCAAACTGGGTCCTAATTGATCTCAAAGCACCTACAATAATTCGAGGTTTCCGCACCATGAGCGTGAATCGCGTGGATGGCAATGTTGCATTCACTTCAGCTGTCCGTATCCAGTACACTGACGACCTCACAGATGTCTTCAAAGACTACATAAATCCTGATAAATTTGGCACAGCTGTTGAGTTCCGTATCTTAGAACCAACTCTTTCCGTTCTAAACTTACCAATGCCCATCGAAGCGCAATACATTAAATTCAAACTACAAGATTATGTTGGTGCTCCTTGTTTGAAACTTGAGATCATGGGTTGTACAAGACTGGAATGTGCTGACGTAAATGAGTGCGCTAAGAACAATGGAGGATGTGATCAAAAGTGTATTAACAGTCCTGGAGATTATTCCTGTACTTGTAATGTTGGTTTTGAACTATATTCCAACAACGGAACTGCTGGATACAATGTTGAATTGTCGGAAACTGGAATACGCGATGGAGACACTTACCAACTCAATAAATCTTGCGTTCCTGTTATGTGTCCACCTTTACAACCTCCCGAGAATGGTCAAATTCTTTCTACCAAGGAAAAATACCACTTTAAAGATCTGGTGAGCTTCCAATGTGACTTTGGGTATATAATGGCAGGACCAGCGTCTCTTCTCTGTACCTCTACGGGAGTTTGGAATGGCAGTGTTCCGGAATGCCAATGTATGTTGAAAAATTAAAGTTTATAAAAAGATATGCTGATCTTTTGTATTCATTTTCAGATGCCAACTGTGTTTCATTACCAAATGACAAGAATGAGGGATTGTCAGTTCTTCGTTCTGATGAAGCTAGCGTCTTGGTTCCTTTCCGTGAAAATGTTACTTTACACTGCGGTAGTAATGGACGAACTCTTCGCAAAACTGCTACGGCTGGATTTAGGCAATGTGTATATGATCCAAAACCGGTAAGTGTAAATTATATAAGCATCACGATCGTTAAGGAATTACCGATGTCATAAAAAATTGGAACCTTCGCTTCCCTCAGTTTCTGAACATTTTCTTCCATCGGTAAAATGTCCTTACCGTTCTTGATACTTACAAGCCTACTCTGTAAGCGTTCGTTATAATATAATAAAGTAAATAACTTTATTAATTATAATAATACTAATTTAAATAATATATTTCTTGTAGGGTCTCCCCAATTACTGGCTGTCCGGATTTCAACCATCTTGCCCTCGAGTAGATTGTGGACTTCCTCTACCAACACCCGGTGCCGAATATGGTCGTTATGTTGATACTAAATACCAATCATCCTTCTTCTTCGGTTGCCAGAATACATTTAAACTCGCAGGTCAAACCAGTAAACATGACAATGTTGTAAGGTACGTCATTCAACATTTAAAAACACTTTACAGAATTATAATAACAATTTCTTTATTACAGATGTCAAGCTAATGGTGTTTGGGATTTCGGAGACCTACGCTGCGAAGGTCCAGTGTGTGAAGATCCAGGAAGACCTACCGATGGTATCCAAATTGCTAGAAGTTACGAACAAGGATCCGAAGTACTCTTTGGCTGTAATAGACCTGGTTATATTCTTATCAATCCTAGACCAATTAAATGTATTCGTGAACCCGAATGTAAAGTTGTTAAACCTCTTGGATTAGCATCTGGAAAAATACCTGATTCAGCTATTAATGCTACTTCGGAGAGACCAAATTATGAAGCTAAGAATGTTCGCTTGAATTCAGTAACTGGTTGGTGCGGAAAGCAAGAAGCCTTCACTTATGTTAGTGTAGACTTGGGCGAGGTGTACCGTGTGAAAGCAATCTTAGTGAAAGGTGTTGTCACGAATGATATTGTGGGACGTCCTACTGAGATAAGGTTCTTCTACAAACAAGCTGAAAATGAAAATTATGTCGTCTATTTCCCTAACTTCAATTTGACAATGCGAGATCCGGGAAATTACGGAGAACTTGCTATGATCACTCTTCCTAAATATGTGCAAGCTCGGTTTGTTATTTTAGGTATGTTTACTTCTATTATAAATCAATGAATGTATTAATAAAAGAAAATTATCTTTCTTACAGGAATCGTTAGCTATATGGACAACGCTTGTCTGAAATTCGAATTGATGGGTTGCGACGAACCGAAAGCAGAACCACTTTTGGGTTACGATTATGGATATTCTCCATGCGTAGACAACGAACCACCAGTATTCCAAAACTGCCCACAACAACCAATTATCGTTCAAAAGAACACAAATGGAGGTCTGCTTCCTGTTAACTTCACTGAACCTACCGCTGTGGACAACTCCGGCAGTATTGCTCGCTTGGAAGTTAAACCACAAAACTTCAAAACGCCTTTGTACGTTTTCGAAGATACTGTTGTGAAATATGTTGCTTTCGATTACGATGGCAATGTTGCTATTTGCGAAATAAACATCACTGTCCCAGATGACACTCCACCCAAATTGAGCTGTCCGCAAAGTTATGTCATTGAGTTAGTCGACAGGCAAGATAGTTATGCTGTTAATTTCAATGAAACTCGTAGAAGAATTAATGCTTCGGATGCTTCTGGTGAAGTTAACCTTGCCTTCATTCCGGATAAAGCTACCATTGCAATTGGTTCCTTCGAAAATGTTACCGTAATTGCTACAGACAAATTTGGCAATAAGGCTTCTTGTCACTTCCAGGTAAAATTCACTTTTAATTAATTATTTTACACAAAAATTTACATATTGTTATATTTTAGGTATCGGTTCAAGCCACACCTTGCGTAGATTGGGAATTAAAACCGCCAGCCAATGGTGCATTGAATTGTTTACCTGGAGAAAAAGGACTACAATGTATTGCAACTTGTAATCCTGGATTCCGATTTACGGATGGGGAACCAGTTAAAACATTTGGCTGTGACTCTAAAACACCTTGGGCTCCATCATCTGTCGTTCCCGACTGTGTATCTGAAAGTAGGTTTTTAAATTAAATGTTTATCATGTTTCTACATAAAATATTCTTCTCAATCTCTCACTCACCTTACATCAATCATTCTGGACTCGATCACGTCTCGTATACCCACACACTCCTCTCAAATATCTCATTTTTGCAGCAGTTATACGTCACTGAAAGATTACAATAAATATTATTTTCCAGATACTCAACAGGCGGACTACCACGTGGTGTCTACAGTTACATACCGCGCAAACGGTGCAGTAGCTCAAGCTTGTCTTCCTCAGTACACCGATCTTATGTCTCAATACTATTCGAACTTAAATACTATTTTGTCGCAACGTTGTTCGGCTGTCAATGTAAACATGAACGTCTCCTTTATCAAGGCTGTTCCAGCTCTTGTAGAAGAAAATGTTGTGAAAGTTGATTTCGTTATTGTAGTAATTCCAGTTGTAAAGCAACCTCAACTGTATGATCTCTGCGGATCTACTTTAAATCTTATCTTTGATCTATCGGTGCCGTATGCTAGTGCTGTTATTGAACCATTGTTAAATGTATCGTCAATTGGAAATCAGTGTCCTCCTTTAAGAGCTTTGAAGTCGAACATAAGCAGAGGATTTACTTGTAGCGTAGGAGAAGTTTTGAATATGGATACCAACGATGTTCCCAGATGCTGTACGTATAACTATTGTTACATATTACACAAAAATAAAATTATATTTTTTGTTGTTTTTATAGTGCATTGCCCAGCTGGAACCTTCGCTGGAGAGAAACAAAAAGCTTGTACATATTGTCCGCGCGGTTATTACCAAAACCACGACCGGCAAGGTTCTTGCTTGCGTTGTCCTCAAGGTACATATACTCGAGAAGAAGGTTCAAAGAGCATCCATGATTGCGTCCCAGTTTGCGGCTACGGAACTTATTCCCCTACTGGTTTGGTTCCTTGCTTGGAATGTCCTCGAAATAGCTACACTAGCGAACCACCAACGGGAGGATTTAAAGATTGTCAGGCTTGCCCTGCTAGTACCTTTACCTATCAACCAGCTGCGCCAAACAAAGATGTCTGCCGTCCTAAATGTAATTCTGGATATTATTCACCAACTGGTTTGGCTCCATGCACTCCTTGTCCCAGAGATTTCTACCAAACGCAAGCCGGACAAACTACTTGTAATGAGTGTCCTTCGAACATGAAGACTGAAGGAGCAGGAGCTAGTGGTAGAGAAGAATGTCAACCGATACAGTGTACTCCTAATGCTTGTCAACACGGAGGACTATGTGTACCCATGGGTAATTGATCCCAAAAAATTCTCGTTACCTTAAATCTAAAATGTTTTTGTGTTATGTTTACAACAGGTCACGGTGTACAATGTTTCTGTCCCGCTGGATTCTCCGGACGCCGTTGTGAAATCGATATCGATGAGTGTTCATCTCAGCCTTGTTACAACGGTGCTACTTGTGTAGATCTTCCTCAAGGTTATCGTTGTCAATGTCCCCCAGGGTACTCTGGAATTAACTGTCAGGAAGAACGATCTGATTGTCGCAATGATACTTGCCCCGAACGAGCTATGTGCAAAGATGAACCAGGATTCAATAATTACACTTGTCTTTGCAGATCTGGATACACTGGTGTTGATTGTGATATCACTGTAAGTTTTATTATTAACAATTTTATATCTTTACTCAAAATAATTTGTGTTACAGATTGACCCATGTTCAGCGAATGGCAATCCTTGTCAAAACGGAGCAACTTGCGTAGCTTTACAGCAAGGACGCTTTACCTGTGAATGTTTACCAGGATGGGAAGGACAACAATGTGAAAAGAACACAGATGATTGTGCTGAGAATCCTTGCTTACTGGGAGCAAACTGCACTGACTTAGTTGCCGATTTCAGCTGTTCTTGTCCTCCAGGATTTACAGGAAAACGCTGTCAAGAGAAGATCAACTTATGTTCTGCAAATCCATGCAAAAATGGTGTTTGTGTCGACAAATTATTCTTCCACCAATGTATTTGTTATCCAGGATGGACAGGCGAAGCTTGCGAATCCAACATTAACGATTGTTCCAACTTCCCATGTGAGAATGCTGGACAATGTGTCGACGAAGTTGATGGCTTCAAATGCACATGTGAAGCCGGCTTCACAGGCAAGAGATGTCAACATACAATCGACTATTGCTCTTCAGAACCGTGCCAGAATGGTGCTACATGTGTTGACCAAGTAGATGGTTTCGTATGTAAATGCAGACCTGGCTTTGTTGGTCTTCAGTGCGAAGCTGAGATTGATGAATGTTTGAGCGATCCTTGCAATCCAGCAGGAACTGAACGATGCGTGGATCTGGACAATAAGTTTGTCTGTATGTGTCGCGAAGGATATTCTGGAACGTTCTGTGAAGAAAATATGGATGATTGTGAATCTGATCCTTGTCTCAATGGAGGTTCATGCCGCGATGGAGTTGGAAATTATAAATGTCTTTGTCCACCTGGATGGACTGGCATTAATTGTGAGCAGGATATTGGTACTTGTCAAAACAGACCTTGTCAAAATGATGCTAAGTGCATCAATCTCTTCCAAGATTACTTCTGTGTGTAAGTAAAGCTACTTAAAATTTTATCTCGCATTATTTTAAATTCGCTTTCATATTATTTTAGATGTCCATCTGGCACTGATGGCAAGCAATGCGAGACAGCACCAGAGCGTTGCATTGGTAATCCATGCATGCATGGAGGTCATTGCCAAGATTTCGGTTCAGGTTTAAATTGTTCTTGCTCTGAAGACTACACAGGCATTGGTTGTCAATACGAGTACGACGCATGTTCAGCAGGAGCTTGTAGAAATGGTGCTACATGTACTGATACTGGAGCTGGCTTCAAATGTATTTGTCCTCCGGGCTACTCAGGCAAATTCTGCGATGAAGACATTCAGGACTGTAAAGAAAACTCGTGTCCTCCTTCAGCGACTTGCATAGATCTTACAGGAAAATTCTACTGTAAATGTCCGTTCAACTTGACTGGAGAAGACTGCAGAAAGAGTACGTTATATTATTTACGTTATACTGAAGCGTATACTTACTATTTTTGAGCTCTGTTTTTACAAGTAAAGAATCTTATTACGGGCCGTTATCTTAAAACCATAGCAACATATATATTTTTATTTTCACCTCTTATGTAAATGACACTTTACCGTATTTTATGATGAATACTTATTTATTTCTATTTTAGCTATTCAAGTGGATTACGACTTGTACTTTAGTGATCCTTCTAGAAGTTCTGCTGCTCAAGTTATCCCATTCTTCACTGGTGGTAAATCTAGCATTACTATTGCAATGTGGGTACAGTTTACTCAACGAGATGAAAGCGGAATCTTCTTTACTTTATATGGAGTAACGTAAGTATTTTAAACATATTTATTGAACCCTTAAGATATGAAATACATTTCTCACTTTACCTATAGAATACGTGAAACGTACCTACACTATAATAATAATAATAATAATAATAATAACCTTTATTGACACCAGTCAATGGCGGGGTTCAGCCAAAGGCTGTTCTTCCACCCAACCAATACATACACGATTACAAAAATATATTTACATAAATACCACAATAAATTACAAACGACTTTAAGTACAAATTAATAGTAGAACTTTCAGGAGTTTACAAAATACTGCAATAGCATGATAATACTGAAATATTTATAAATTTGACAATTGTTTTATATACTTTTTGAATGGACTTAACGATAGAGACTTTGCTTCATTCGATAAGTTATTATATAGAGTAGGTGCTAAGTAAGTAAACGAGCATTTGAATTTTGATTTATTGAAAGTAGATACAGAGTACAAGTCCTTAGCCCGCAAACCATAATTATAGTTTTTAAATGTTAATTTGTTATGGAGATATGTTGGAGTACCAGTAATTTTAATTTTATGTGTTAGAATTAACAGAAACTTTTTTGCTCGAGTGCTTATATCCTCCATGTTTGCAAGAGATCTATATTCAGATATATGATCATATTTACACACACCGTAAACATATCTTAAGCAGGAATTTTGAAACGTTGTTATTCTACGTTTGTCATATTGTGTCAGATTAGGAATGTACACACTAGCACAATAATCAAATATCGAGAGCACTAGTGAATTTACTAAACGCAATTTAACTTGCGACGAAAGAATATTACGAAACTGATAAAGATGGCGTAGTTTAATCATTGCTGCTTTTAATTTTCTCTGTAGATGAACACGAAAATTCAATCCCTCATCAATGTACATTCCTAAACTCTTGCATACCTGACTACGCTCTAATGTAACTCCATCCAAAATTATGGGAGGAATACTCTGTGAACCAAAAACTAACAATGATGATTTAGAGGCATTGATTTTGAGACCATTATTTCTCACCCAGGTTGCAAGTTTTTCCAGGTCTGAATTAATTAGCTGACAATTTTTTGTTAAGTCTGTGGAAGTCATTGATGCTAAAATTTGTGTATCATCAGCATAAGAGTGTGCGTCACAATACAATAGATTTTTTGGTAGATCTGCGATGTAAATTAAGAAAAATAGTGGCCCCAAAATCGATCCTTGCGGTACGCCACATTTTAATGAAAAAGGAGTTGAATTAATTATTTGAGAATTTTGTGACATACTAACAAAAAATTCTCTATTTTCGAAATAATTTTTGCACCATTTAATTGCATTAGTTGAGAAATGATAGTAATTTAGTTTCGCCAGAAGTAGTCCATGATCAACCATGTCAAACGCTTTGGAGAAGTCTATTTGAATTAGCAGCGATATATTCGAATTATCGAAGTTTTTTATTATTTCATCTACTACATTTAGAAGACAAGTGTTGGTACTAAACCCTGCTCTAAACCCGGACTGCGAAGACGGTAAGATATCATTTTCCACAGCGAAAGACATGATTTGATCACAGCATACTCTCTCCATAACCTTAGATAGAGTAGGCAGAATGCTTATAGGGCGTAAGTCATCAAATGTAGAGGAGTTTATTTGCTTAGCAATTGGCTTTACAATTGCGGATTTCCACAAATCAGGAACTACTCCATCCAATAAACAAGTGTTTACGATGTGTGTAATATAATCTAATATAACTGGGAGAACAATTAGTAACATTTTTCTTGATATTCCATCGACACCAATCGCATCAGATTTAAGACTTTTTATAATTTTTTCTACCATTGCACTGTCTACACATTTAAAGCAAAACTGTTCTTCAGTTACCCCATTAAAATTGTTACTATAATAATGATTAACGGTATTTGGATTTACATTTACAATATCGAGTTTATCTATCAAATGCTGTCCGTATTCTTGAGGTTTACACAAGGAATCATCCATTGTATTTTGTTTTACTTTATTAACACCTAGTCTTTTCAAATTATTCCACAGTTTACCAGAATCACCAATGTTATTATTTATGTTAAAATTAATATAGGCTTGCTTTTCTTTTCTAATAGCAGCTGTTGTTAAGTTGCGCAGTTGCTTATAATATTCAAATTTTGACTCCGTTTTAAATTTTTTATAATCTAACAAAGCTTTATCTCTTTTCCTCTGCATTATTTTTACAACTGGAGTTATCCATGGTGTATATCGCCTGCTTGTATGGATTTGTTTAATGGGAGCGTGTTTATCAAAAAGGCTGACTATATTCTGATTTAAAAAATTTACTTTCTCATTAACATTATTTAAATAAACAATGTGATTCCAGTTCACTGCTTCACAATCTATCAAAAAATGTTCATAATGTAAATGTTTGCAGATCCCCGCATGTACCAAATGAAAGACGAACTCTAATCCAAGCTCACTCCAATGGAGTACAAGTGTCCATCTTCCCAGATCTTCAGGACGTTTATCTCAGTTACCGCGAATACACAACAATCAATGACGCTCAGTGGCATCATATTGCCATTGTTTGGGATGGAGAAAATGGCGGAGAACTCAAATTAATCACTGAAGGTCTTATTGCTAGTAAAGTTGACGGATACGGTAGTGGACGATCCATGCCAGAACAGTAAGTTGTCAAATTTATACCCTCAAGAATTTATTTAAACATATCTCATAACTTTTAGTGGCTGGGTAACTCTGGGCAAACCTCGTAGCGGAAATCCAAAAGCATACACTGAAGCTGGGTTCCAAGGGCATTTAACCAAAGTACAAATTTGGGGACGGGCTTTAGACGTCACAAATGAAGTTCAGAAACAAGTGCGCGACTGTAGAACTGAACCAGTGTTACACCGTGGGTTAGTACTCACTTGGGCTGGTTATGAAGATACTGTTGGTGGCGTAGAACGAGTTGTTCCGTCTCACTGCGGTCAGCGAATTTGCGAGGCTGGGTATTCTGGAGCGAAATGCCAGCAGCTTGAAGTGGACAAAGTAAATTATTTAATAACAACAATTTTAACAATCAAATTATATAAATGTTTTTTATAGATTCCTCCGAAAGTAGAGCACTGTCCAGGAGATTTGTGGGTTATCGCTAAAAACGGTTCTTCGATTGTAAGCTGGGATGAGCCTCATTTCAGCGATAATGTTGGTGTAGTGAAAATTGTTGAAAGAAATAATCACAGACCTGGACAAACCCTACTTTGGGGCATTTACCAAATTGCATACGTTGCTTATGATGCTGCAGGAAACACTGCTACCTGTTCATTTAAAGTTTCTTTACTAAGTAAGTTTTTTCTATTTGTAAACTTTTTTGCACGATTAGTCTTTTTTATCAACATACTATGCCTGTTTCCAAGGCGGAATATTGTTTTATCAGTTACTAGGTTAAACAGAACTGTAAGTAATATACTTACTGTATGCAGGACGGCAAATTAATTGTGTAGAAAATTTAGATTTTTGCATGCTCTAATCGTGCAAAAAATTATATAAGCATCACGAACGTTAGAGCATTACCGATGTCAGACAAAGTTGAAGTCTTCGCTTCGCTCAGTCTCTAATCATTGTCTTCCATCAGTAAATTGTTATTATCATTCTTGATACTTAATATAATATTATACATGTATAAACATTATTTATGTTGTAGCTGAATTCTGCCCTGAGCTGTCCGATCCAATTGGAGGAATCCAAATTTGCAAAGACTGGGGAGCCGGTGGACAATTCAAAGTTTGTGAAATTTCCTGCAATCAAGGATTGAGATTCTCTCAAGATGTTCCCAAGTTCTATACTTGCGGCGCTGAAGGTTTCTGGAGACCCACAAATAATCCTCAATTGCCTATGATATACCCTGCATGTTCGGGTAAGTAAAAACTGTTTTTAAAATTTCTAAATTTATTTAATCTTATTATGGTTTTGGATTGCAGCTTCGAAACCAGCGCAAAGAGTGTTCAAAATCTCAATGCTCTTCCCAAGTTCAGTGCTTTGCAACGAAGCTGGCCAAGGAGTTCTTCGCCAGAAAGTGCGAAATGCTGTCAATTCACTTAACAGAGATTGGAATTTCTGTTCTTATTCAGTGGAAGGAACACGCGAATGTAAAGATTTGAACATTGATGTGAAATGCGACCACAGGACTTCTAGACAAGTTAGACAGGTCAAAGACGACGAAGAGAGCGGTGGCACTTATGTTATTAATGCTAAAATGCCGGTTGAAGCGTAAGTTGATCAAATGTCATTCTATTCATCATTATTTGTTTGTGATCTAATTAACATATTTTTCTACATGAAGTTTGCGAATATCTTTTAATAATATTTTCGAGAGAGTTTCAGTAAATTCTTAAAAATTAGAACTTAAATAAGCATGCATTTCGGAATTTTTATTTCCATGTGAATGAAATATTAATATTTTCCACAATACTTATGCTAATTTAAAGAATTATTTCTTGAGTAATTGAACAAAAGCATCGCATTCTTCGTTTGTGTTGCATGTGACTGACATTAGTGAAAATAAGTTATTATTTGTGCACGCGTGTTATGTGTATGTGTAGTAGTAAAGTAGTTTAGAACCTGGCATGTTATTTTCTGTAGAACTGCCCGACAAGGCCGTCAAACCAGTGATACGTACAACGTAGAGATCTCCTTCCCGGCTATCAAGTAAGCACGCATAGTTGCGCATGTGAAATCAACACTTCAACATTTTCACACATTTCATTATACTATTTCTCATTTCATATACTCTACATTCTACAATCTACATTATATCACATTTTACATTTCAACAAACACTACTTTATATGGAAATCTATTTTGTTTCATACTTTTTTCGACTAAACTACATTCATTTCATTGGGATCATTTGTATTTGCTTTAAGTGTTATATGTTGAGCTTTATATGTTTTCTATGACCATTTTTACCTCCCGCCACATACCTGTAAGGAAGGTACAGAAATCATGTGAGTTTTCAGTGGATGAGCACATTTTAGGTTCCCTGAAATACGATTTTAATAGTTCGCAATGATGTCTGTGTTTTGTCTATCTGTCGGTCTGTGTGGATCTCTGGAGTACTGGAGTTACAGTTTCTCAAAAACTTCTAAACTGAAAATTTTATATTTTGTATCAGTTATTCTTGGGGCAAGCTGATTAGTTTTTGGTGATAATCCAATAACCGAAAGTGCTAGTTTTCTTGAAGTCCTATCAAGTTATTTCGAAATATCTCAGTACATTGGTGTTTGCAACATTACTGTCATCATTTACGAATTACAACACGTTAAAGAAAAATTATTATTTGATTGTGGTGGTCCGTGTTTTAGCAATGTATGGTAAGAAATCTATGGCGGGAGGTATTGTGAACAGATTATTATTTTTCAGTACGTATTTAGTCGTAAAAAGTATAAACAAAAGTTAGTTATGTGTTTTCCTCAATTCTGAGAAAGCATCTCTGTAAATTTACAGATTTCGATAATATTACCCATACAATCTAGAAATTATAAATCGGTTATTTAACACATTATTTTTAAACAGTGACCCGGTAGTTCATTCAAATACAAACGAACGATCAAATGTTAAGACACTTCTCGAAAAACTGATTCTGGAAGAAGATCAGTTCGACGTTCACGATATTCTTCCAAATACTGTACCTGATCCAGCTTCTCTCCTCTTGGAATCGGATTACGCTTGTCCTGTCGGTCAAGTTGTCATGGCTCCAGACTGCGGTAAATATTATATTCTACTTGGAGGTTGTTTAATATATCTTTTTAATAATTATTCGTGGTTATCCAGTACCATGTGCTGTGGGAACATACTACGAGAAGGAGAACAAAGTGTGTATACCTTGCCCAATGGGAACGTACCAGAGTGAGTCTGGACAACTGCAATGCTCTCAGTGTCCTGTTATTTCTGGACGACCTGGAGTCACCGTTGGACCTGGAGCGCGAAGTGCTGCTGACTGCAAAGGTATTTATTTTAAGTGGGAAAATAAATATTGAGGCTGCGCAGAGAGTTGATGCTAGATTGAGTGATTGGTTTCGTAAAGATGTTGCTATGAAGCAGGTTTGTAAAATCAATGTCTCCTGCAGGGTGCAAGGTATTGGGTGCTCTGGATACATTTGCTCGAAATATGAATGTATGTATGTATGTATGTGTGTATTTATAATAGTGTGTTAGTGCCTATATTGATGTATGGTTCTAAATGTTAGGCGTGGATGAAGTAGCATGAACGAAGTATAACTGCTGTAGAAATGAGATATTTAAGAGCAGTGTGTGAATATACGAGACGTGATCGTGTCCAGAATACATTGGTGTATGGTGAGTGTAAGATTGGGAAAAATGTTGTTAAGAAAGTTCTGGCAAGGTTTGGATATCTCGAAAGGTTGGCGAAACTAATAAATGCGGGTGAGATTGGAGGTGAACGATTGCGTGGGCGTCCGAGGAATAAATAGTTGGGTATGATTGATGGTTTGTTGCGTGAACGAATGATTCCAGACAAGCATGTATGAATGTGGACGAGGCGAAAGTGGTGGAATGTTTAGAGGATTGATTGTTGGTTAACTGTGTTCATGCTACCAAATATATCGTGGCGTTATGTATCGATGTATCCTTATTTACATATTTGTTATGCAGAACGTTGTCCAGCTGGCAAATACTTCGACCACGACGCCGGTTTCTGCCGCAGCTGCGGCCACGGCTTTTACCAACCAAACGAAGGATCATTCTCTTGCGAGATCTGTGGTCTGGGTAAGACAACACGCACTGGTGAAGCCGTCTCTCGAGATGAGTGTCGCGATGAGTGCGACTCGGGCATGCAATTGGCTATTGATGGCAAATGTGAGCCGTGTCCTCGAGGGACATATCGAACCCAGGGCGTACAGGCTGCATGTCAAGGTTGTCCTCTCAGCCGTACTACTCCTAAAGTCGGAGCAGCGACTATCGAAGAATGTTCTCTGCCTGTCTGTACTCCGGGAACGTATCTGAATGGAACTTTGAATAACTGTGTGCCGTGTAGGAAGGGATGGTACCAATCGGAGTCTCAGCAAACTACTTGTGTTCAGTGTCCGCCAAATACCAGCACCAAGACCACGGCAGCGGTAAGTAGCCTTACTTTAAATTAATTATAATAATATAGTCTGTTTACGTGAGGTCAAACGTTACACATGTAAACGTCAACACAAAAATAACATTAATTACAAGTAGTCTTCTAAACACTTTTTCATGTTACATAGGAAATACGAGCGTAAATACAAAAAAATGTTTAGAATTAAAAACTGCATCTAATAACCCTAAATTATATTAATCCAATCGGTCTCCTCCACCTCCATGCTTTTCAGTGAAAATCAATTTTGATTTATTCCACAAATTTACATGTAAAAATAATTTTCAAAAAAAAATTTGCGCGGGACGGTGGACAATTTTCTGAAATTTTGGTTTAAATTTAGTGAAAATTAAATTTCAAAAAAAAAATTTGCGTGGGACGGTGGACGATTTTCCAAAAAAATTTTTGTTTGTGAATTTGAAGTTAAAAAATGTTTGCGTGAGGCGCAAAGTTAATTCCGAAAAAGTTATTTGATTCATGCATAATTGCTCACAGGCAAATCAATAAAACACATCCCAACACACCCCCCAACATATTTTTTTCTTTTTTTTTTAAGAATTATCGAATATCGGACTCGATCTGTTCTTTGGATCGGTCCGTCGTCAAATACAATAATTTTTACAAACATAAATTACAATAAAGATAAGATAATATAATACATTTTATTATTTAAATTTTCTTCTACGTTCTTACTACTGAAGACGTGTATGTTCGAAGACCAAATTCTACTTCTGGTGGTGGACGCGGATCACTGGGAGTTCTTATGCACTGTATGTGACGGCTGGTTGTGTGTCGAGTTGAAAAACGTGGAATCAAACTAAACAAAATGTTTCATAAATTTTAAGTACCTAATTAAATCTACTATATCGAAATTCAAGGTATAGGTGTTAAAGTGTTGAATAAATATTATTGGAGCATAGTTACTGGAAACATCTACTTTCCTTGAACGTTGTTGCTGTCGTCTTTCTCGATGGTCACTTCTCCAGGTAAAACGTCCACGACCTATTGACAACTATCACCTTCTTTGGATGAAAGTGTCTGAGAGCTTCGCGAACTGTAAATCTGAAACATTTTTGTCATACTGTCCAGTTGCTCTTTAGACATTGAAGATGGTGTTATTATTAATTAGCAAAATTATACTGTTTAAACAAATACCTATATACTGAATTTATATTATGTCTGAACAATGCTTCAAATAAAATGTGCAGTGTTTATTACATTTTGAATATTTCAGGCTATTTTTGTGATAAACTAATTGTTAAAGATCATTTATATAGCCGCCTGACTTAAAACTAATATGTGTATATTTCGGATCGGAGGGGTAGCTACTTATATCTAACTTAACCTAAATAGCGACTATATAATTAATAATTCAATTACTGACCTCGTACAATATAGAAAATTTACTTGAAGCATTTATTGTTAAAAAAATTTAGGAATATTTGACTCAAGTCTTTCTGAACCGTCAGTATGTAATAAAATATCAAGGTATAATTATTGAACGTACGAATCAGTTAATTGTTATAATTTGAAAGAGGTAAATAAATAAAAAGAAACTTATCTTTTGTTATGTCTTCTTTACATCTGGGCAACACGAGATCCCGAGTATATTCTGCAGCAAAACTCGGCAACTCGGATGAAACTAACTGAGAGATTCTCGAATTCTAAATCAGAAACATTTATATGGTATCAGTAAACTGTCCAATTGCTCTTCATACATTCAAGATTGTTTCAATAATTAGAAAAATTATAACGTTTAAACAATTGTAACGTTCGAAATATATACTAAATTTATATTGTGTCTGAACAATGCTTCAAATAAAATGTGCAGTGTTATTATATTTTCAATATTTCTGGCTATTTTTGTTGTTAAACTAATTGTAAAAGAACATTTATATAGACGCCTGACTTAAAACTATTATGTGTATATTTCGGAACGAAGGGGTAGCTACTTATGTCTAACTTAACCTAAATAGCGACTATATAAATAATAATGCAATTACTGACATTGTAAAATAGAGAAAATTTACTTGAAGCATTTATTGTTAAAATAAAGTCTTTCTAAACCGCCAGTATGTAGTAAAATATCGTGGTTGAACATACGAAACAATTAATCGTTATAATTTCAAAGAGGCAAATAAATAAAAAGAAACTTATCTTTTATTATGTCTTCATTGCATCTGGACAACACGAGAGTCCGAGTATATTCTACAGCGAATCTCGTCTACACTGATGTGAATCTCACTTTGCAGAAATGGTTATTGAATCCTGAAATACGACAAAATACATACTAATATCAATTAATTGTCATCAATATCTATGAACACATCCACAACACACACTACCTACACACATGTTGAATAAAAATTGCGGAAAACAAATATTACATTTTTTACATTAAAAAATTTTAGTTCTTTATCAATATTCTTATTTTAGCGCTAATGTATTTAAAAATTAACATTATTTTCCCTATCGATAACTTTTATAGCAGAAATAATAATACAATAAACAATACTTACATTTGAAGGGATGTTGAATGTTTTTCACTGACTTAAATTAAAGTTTTTGATTTCAACAATAATTTATACACTAAACTGACCATGAAAAAATACTAAACCAATTGATATAAGACTATATAAGTAATCGATAATATTTTGGGTGAAAAGTTGATTTTTCAATGCACACAAACACTTTGATGCAAGCTCACTGACAGATATAAAACAATTGAACAGTAGCGTGGCGCGAAGCCCAATTTGAAATTTTCTTGGGAAATTGTTTTTTTTTTTTTTTTTTTTTTTTTTAATATTTTATAATTTTGTTTAGGATGCTGGTCCAAATCATAAAAATTTATATTAAAAAAATTTTGCGTGGGACGCTGGGCTAATTTTCGAAAATTGGTTTTGTTCATATAGTGAAAATTTAATTTCAAAAAAAAATTTGCGTGGGACGATGGACGATTTTCCAAAAAATTTTTTTGTTTGTGAATTTACAAGAAAATTGAAGTTAAAAAATGATTGCGTGAGGCGCAAAGTTAATTCCGAAAAAGTTATTTGGTTCATGCATATTTGCTCACAGGCAAATCAATAAAACAAATCCCAACACCCCCCCAGCATAATTTTCTCTTTTTTTTTAAGAATTATCGAATATAGGACTCGATCTGTTCTTTGGATCGGTCCGTCGTCAAATACAATAATTTTTTACAAACATAAATTACAATAAATATAAGATAATATAATACATTTAATTATTTAAATTTTCTTCTACGTTCTGGCTGCTGAAGACGTTTATGTTCGAGGACCAAATTCTACTCCTGGTGGTGGACGCGGTTCACCGGGAGTTCTTACGCGGAATCAAACTAAACAAAGTGTTTCATAAATTTTAAGTAAATAAATCTACTATATCGAAATTCAACAGCCATTGGTGGTCAAGAGGCTAAGAGCGCTCAGGTTTACAGTCTGTAATCTGACGGTCGGGGTTCGCGTCCCGCACGATACATCTCGAATTATAAAAAATAATTATAATTCGTAGCTCTGACAAGTGACCACAGATGGGTCTGAGTGATTCGGAGGTCACTATAAGCCGGCGGTCCCTTGCAGTTGTCTGTTGACTGACCATCAGCAACATCGTTAATGCAAGTAAAACATTCGGTCATTGAAACCGGTGGAATTCCGGCCCTATGCTCCCAGGAGGAGAAACAGGAATACATTATATCGAAATTCAAAGTATAGGTGTTAAAGTGTTGAATAAATATGGTCACTTCTCCAGGTAAAACGTCCACGACTTCTTGACAACTATCACCTTCTTTGGATGAAACTGTCCGAGAGCTTCGCGAACTGTAAATCTGAAACATTTTTGTGTCTTAATGTCCAGTTGCTCTTCAGACATTCAAGTTTGTTTAGATAAATAGCAAAATTATAACGTTTAAACAATTGTAACGTTCGAAATACCTATATGCTGAATTTATATTGTGCCTGAACAATGCTTCAAATAAAATGTGCAGTGTTATTACATTTCTAATATATCTGGCTTTCTTTGTTGTTAAACTAATTGTTAAAAACATTTATATATCCGCCTGACTTAAAACTAATATGTGTATATTTCGGAACGAAGGGGTAGCTACTTATATCTAACTTAACCTAAATAGCGACTATATAAATAATAATTCAATTACTGACATTGTAAAATAGACAAAATTTACTTGAAGCATTTATTGTTAAAATAATTTAGGAATATTTGACCCGTCTTTCTGAACCGTCAGTATGTAGTAAAATATCGTGGTATAATTATTGAACGCACGAATTAGTAAATTATTATAATTTGAAGGAGGTAAATAAATAAAAAGGAACTTATCTTTTGTTATGTCTTCTTTGCATCTGGACAACACGAGAGCCCGAGTATATTCTGCAGCAAAACTCGGCAACTCGGATGAAACTGTCTGAGATATTCTCGAATTCTAAATCAGAAACATTTATATGGCATCAATCAAACTGTCCAGTTGCTCTTCATATATTCAAGATTGTTTCAATAATTAGCAAAATTATAACGTTTAAATAATTGTAACGTTCTAAATAGGTATATGCTAAATTTATATTGTGTCTGAACAATGCTTCAAATAAAATGTGCAGTTTTATTATATTTTGAATATTTCTGGCTCTTTTTGTTGTTAAACTAATTGTAAAAGAACATTTATATAGCCGCCTGACTTAAAACTAATATGTGTATATTTCGGAACGGGGGGTAGCTACTTATGCCTAACTTAACCTAAATAGCGACTATATAAATAATAATTCAATTACTGACATTGTAAAATAGAGACAATTTACTTGAAGCATTTATTGTTAAATATTTTAGGAAGTTTTTCTGAACCACCAGTATATATTAAAATATCTTGGTATAATTATTGAATGCATGCATCGGTTAATCGTTATAATTTGAAAGAGGCAAATAAATAAAAAGAAACTTATCTTTCGTTGTCTTCATTGCATCTGAACAACACGAGAACCTGAGCATATTCTTCAGCGAGGCTTAGCAAGTTGGATGTGAATCTCACCTTGCAACAATGCTTATTGAATCCTGAAATGCGACAAAATGCGTACTAATATCAATTTATTGCTATCAAAAGCCATGAACACAGCCACTACATACACATACATACTACACATAGTGAATCAAAATCACGGCAACCAAAAATTACAATTATTTTTTAATATTTAAAAATCTGTAATTCTATTTCAATATTCTTAATTTATTGCTAGTATATTTAGAAATAAACATTATTGTCCTTATTGATAACTTTAGTAATACAATAAATAATACTTACAATTGAAGCAGTGTTGAATGTTTTCTATTGAGCAAAACTAAAACATTCTGAATCGATTGATATAAGTTTTAAATATGTAATCGATAATAATTTAGGTGAAAAGATGATTTTTCTACGCACCTAAACACTTTGTTGCACACCTACTGACAGATACAAAAACAATTGAACAGTGGCGCGAAGCGCCCAGCAGCTTTAAATTCTGCTGCGTGGAATGTACAATTTAATTTAAACTTAAACAAATTCGTTAAATAACTAACTGATTATAAAAAAAAAGTTCGCATTTCATATTTTTACTTAGGATGCTGAAAATTAATATATTATTAACAAATAGAATAGTAGAGAATAGAGATCATTAATGTATAATAAAAATAGAATGAGCAAGTACCATAGGGCTATCCAATGTCTAATGAAATTTAATTACAGTTTATGTTTTTTTTTACAAGGAGCCTGTCAAGAGATCGTAAACACGGCCATTAATGAAACAACTAGTTTAAATGCATAATTACACACCGCCGATTCGACTGTTAATCAGTCCTATTCAGGGTGATAATTAATTACTCAAATTGTTAAAGTAATATCTCGTCAAGATATAAAATAAACCTCATACACTCTTCCTATGTAGCATACTAAAAGACACTGATAACTTATGATTTTTAATTGATTTTATAACAAAAATGTTCTGCAGTAAAATTAATAAATGCAATTCTCTTCCAGACAAGTGAGGCGGAATGTACAAACCCATGTGAAATGAAAGGATCCGAAATGCATTGCGACAGAAATGCTTACTGTCTTTTGAACTCTGAAACTAGTGAATTCAAATGTGAATGTAAACCTGGATATAATGGCACCGGAAAAGTTTGCACAGGTAATCATAATCATTTTCAATTTTGTTTTACAATTTATTTATATCTTGTTCAATAACTTATAGATGTCTGCGACGGGTATTGCGAGAATGAAGGCAACTGTGTTAAGGACCCCAGGACTGGACAACCATCCTGCAGATGTATCGGCAGTTTCACTGGTAAACACTGCGCTGAGAAATCAGATTTCGCTTATATCGCCGGAGGAATTGCAGCTTCTGTTATTCTGATCATCTTCATCGTTCTTCTCATTTGGATGATTTGCGCAAGGTACGATTTTAGTTTTTACATCGTATTGCAATTAATATTAATTAAATTAACTATTAAAACTCTTGGATACCAGCCAATAGGTTTATTTTAAAAATAAAATCTCTACTAATTGCGACGTCGCTTACGTATTCATCAGGAGGTGAATTTATATTTTTTCTACTCCTATGTAAATATATCCTCATTACTTAAATTTTTTCGATTCATTATTGATTCATAGTTCACTCTTCTCGACCAATCACAGAAACAGAAATCAATTATTCCTGTCTTTTTGAAAGCCGTGATGTGGATCACCAATCCACGGCGGAGGAGATTAATTGTTGGTTGACTCTGTTTCAGGGTTCGTGCTCGATTGAGTGTTTATAATGGTGTGTTAGTGCCTACATTGATGTATGGTTCTGAATGTTGGATGTGGATAAAGAAGCATGAACGACGTTTAACTGCTATATAAATGAGATATTTGAGAGGAGTGTGTGGGAATACGAGACGTGATTGTGTCAGGAATACATAGGTGTATGGTGAGTGTGAGATTGAGAAGAATGTTGTTAAGAAAGTGGGAGTGAGTCAGTTGAGGTGGTTTGGACATCTTGAGCGAATGTCGATTGAAAGGTTGGTGAAACTAATATATGCGAGTGTCCAAGGAATAAGAGCTTGGGTATAATTGATGGTTTGTTGCGTGAACGAATGATTCCAGACGAGCATGTATGAATGTGGACGAGGTGAAAGTGGTGGAATGTTTGGAGTAGATTAATTTTTAGTTGACTGTGTCTCTGGGTTCATGCTACTCCACTTAGTGAGATATAGCGTGACGTTATGTATGTTAAAATGTTCGTTAATTATTATTGAGAAAATTCACCTCGTGATGAAGACGTAAAAGATTCGAAACTAATAGAGGTTGAATTTTTAAAATAAACCTATTGGCTAATGTCCAAGAGTTTTTATTGTCATACTGGCAAGAAAAGCCCTTATTAATTAATTTAACTTGCAGATCTACGCGAAGAAAGGAACCAAAGAAAATGTTGACTCCCGCTACAGACCAAAATGGCTCTCAAGTGAACTTTTACTATGGCGCGCCAACTCCGTACGCTGAGAGCATTGCTCCAAGTCATCACTCAACTTACGCACATTACTACGATGATGAAGAAGATGGCTGGGAAATGCCTAACTTCTACAATGAGACGTACATGAAGGAAAGTTTACACAACGGTGGAAACGGGAAAATGAACAGTCTGGCGAGGTCAAACGCCAGCATCTACGGAACGAAAGACGAGTTATATGATAGATTAAAACGGCACGCGTATCCCGGAAAGAAAGGTAATATTTTTATGAATCTGAAACGAAAATCCCATTAAGTCTTAACATTGTGTATTTTTCCTGATGGGTGTTTTATAAACATCAGCTTTGATGCATCATTATCATGTACAGTAGATAAATTATTTTCCTCTCCCGGATGTTTTTCTGAGAAATCATCAATTATTTATCATAAACTGTTTTTGTTGCAGATAAAAGTGACAGCGACAGTGAAGGACAATAAATGAAAATTTAGTCGCAGATTTTCTGGTCACATAAAATTAAAATGCTCAAGTGTAGCGAAGTTAGGTTTATGTCAAATGAACTGGTTTATCATTGCAGTTATTGTTAAATAATAAATACGAAAATGAAATTATTTAAAATTTGTAAAGAAACAACACTGCCGGATCATTTTCATTGAAAGTCAACGCCAATCGCGCAGTACATAATTTTTATTGTTAAATAATAGTTTTTTTTACATCGAAATGAAATTATTTTCTAATTTATAAACAATTAAACATGAGTCAGTTTATAAAGCTCTAATATAAATTTAAATGATTATTTATAAATATAGAAAATAATTGTATATATTATTTAGTTATAGTTCTTGCAGGGAAGAACAAAATTCGTGATATTTCACAATCTAAATTTGTAATATCAAGCAAAAGATAATTTTGTATATGAATAGCATCCAAACAATTTATATAATTATCGATTGTGACTTATCATGATATCGTTAGATAGTTATGAAATAGAACTTAAATATTTATTTTATATTGCAGTTTACCCTACCATAATTATTAAACAACACGATTGTTGTGAGATTTATGAGTCATACATTATAATAACATAATTGTTTAATGTCTTTTATACAGAAACATATTTTAGTTTTTACACTGTTCTTTATATATTGTTGTAATATTTAAAGTGTATACAAGTTACATGTTAAGAACTTAATTGAAAGAGAAAAAATGTGATGAATGTATAAAATTTAAAATATTTTAAAAGAATGTATGTTATGACGGATGTAAGTGATAAAATGACTGTACTTATTACTTTATCTTTTTATTCATACCTATACTTACCGCAGATGATAAATTCAGACATTGCAAATAATTATTAATAATTATTAAATTTAAAATACTTTATTTTCAGATTATAGTAAATAACAATAGTACTTTTGCGTTTTTACTGTCGAAAAATATTCCATATACAATTTATTCCAAAATTAGTAAAATACCAAACAATTTTTATAACTTAAGATTTTGATCTTTATTTAAGAGATAATAATGTATCATTTTTTATCTGATAATTAATGAATTACAATTCTTATAATAATATCTAATAAGTACAGTATGTTCAGAGTCCAGAAGGATAATTTCCACATAATATCCGTTAAGTTTATATTCGTGCAAAAAAAGAGTAAAGAATCATGTATACAATTTCGACAATATTGTAATACCTGAAAACTAGTTTGAATCTACAAGGGTCAAGGGTAAACAAATACAATCATTTTCCTATATCACGTTCACAAAGTCAATTTTGTGACATAAAAAATTGTTCTTGAATAAATTATTATTTTTAAAATTGTCAGTCTGTCAAAATTAAAGCTGCCATTGCTCACGTAAAAATATTGCAGTTAGTTTTTCATTGAAGTAATAATACAAACAGTCAAACTATAAAGTACTTTGTTTTATTAATATTACAGGGAAAGGTACGTATTTATTTTCATTCTAATGGTCTTTGTGAACGTGAAATAGGAAAAGTAGTATGACAAGCAGGTGTTACAATACCTAATTGTACCACTAGTGCATGTATTTTTACTATTCTACCCCCATAATTAAATCATTATTATCCCTAGTAAGTCTGAATAGTTTTTGGTTGCAGATGCGTTGTAAAAATACTATTGCGGCCAACAAAATATACAATGGAGTTTAGTGGCCCATGTATTATTAGTTCATTAGGGCAATATGACAATTGGTACGTGATACAGGCCAAGCCATAAAAAAGAAAAATATTTTTGGAGTCAGAAGTCAACTACAGCTGTATTGCGCACTCTCAAGCCATGCACACATACAAAAATCTTTCCATGTGCGCTGGCTGTGCGCGGTGCGCCAGTATTCGTATTATTTGACGCAAGTCAATACCAAAGCGAACAACAACAGCGTGCTGGTTCATTTTACCCTACGTCTTTTCAAATCAGCTGATTATTATTATAGTTGACAGTGCAGCAAAACATTTGAAAAATAGGTTAAAATGTCAGTGATAAATTTGTGATTTAGATAGTTACTGTTTTATTCATAAAATTGCTTGTAGTCTTTCAAAATTATTGTCACACTTATGGTCATGGTAAGTTGCAACTTTGTTTTTAGCACTATTGTGCTTGATATGAATTATCATGCACTAAATGTTAATATTTACACCTTTATAAATACATTGTTGTTATTGCACTGTCTAATATCGTTAGTTTTTTCAAGGTTAACTAATTTTATGCTGGTTTAAATTTTGTATTTATACTGATCTAAAGGTCAGCTGTTTATTTTTAATTTGTTCGTGTTTACGATATATGAAATGAAACTTTTTTAACGTTTCCTGTATTGATTACAATTTCTAATATTGTTTATTCAGTGTATCAATGTAACCTCAGTAATAATAATTGTAGTACCTTTCTCAATATAATTTATAATTAATTTTTTAATTCAATACACAGCTTTAGAAAGGATTGCATGTACTTACGACAGTAAATCTTTAACATTTATGTTATGTAAATGCCTTCCTGCAAAGACACGCAATGAAATCACATATTCCATTCTCTATTGTTGTAAATTGTAACACTTATATTTATATGGAAATAATTAATACTCATTTTTACATTGAAGGTATTTCAAAATTCATAAAATTCACTAGTAAAAAATGGGTATTCAAGAAATATTGTGCTGGTAAGTTTAATTAGGCAATCTAAACAAAGAAAACTTTTCTAAGAATCCAATATAAACATTTCTAGGTATCAAAAGAAAATAGGAACGTACGATAAACAGCAATGGGAAAAAACAATAGAACAAAGAATTTTACATGGGTTGACACACATTCATCCCATGAAAACAAAACCGAAAAAAACAGAATTCATAGACGTGGATTTAGTCAGAGGTAGTCACTAATATTTAGTAATGGAAATCCCTAATTAAATATAAATTAGGATGGAAACATTCACCGGGCCGCATTTTCAATCAAATAATTTATCTTTCACAATATTCATAATTCAATTGTTTATTAATTTTCATTTATAAGAATAACTAACACTAACGATATAACATTTCACAAACAAAATCACATTCGGTGTATAAATTATATATAGCTCAATAAATATAAATATAATTTATAACATAACAGATTTTATAAGATAATTTAAGCACATTGTACATCGCTAAAGCCGAGGCTAAAACACCTAAAAACAGAGCCCGTGGAACCAGTCATTATATTTATTTTGCTTGTGTTTCAATTTCCAGGATCATCGTTTCCGAAAGCTAAACCTAAACATGGTATAGTAACGGTGACGCGATTAGCAACATTGAGATTATTTTTCTTGCCGTTATACTCACGGTGGTGGGTAGAACAGACCTCAGCGAGGGTATTCGCATTACTACTTATACTTTACATTCTGCAGCTAATTAACATAGGCGTTTATTGTCAAAATGTAAACAAAGCCGATCCAGCTTTAGAGGTGAGAATTAAATGGAATAAATTGGTACATACATAACGCTATATCCCACTCAGTGAGGTAGCACGAACCCAGAAACACACTCAACTAACAATCTTCTATAAACATTCCACCACTTTCGCCTTGTCCACATTCATACATACTCGTCTATTTCTCACACTTGGAAACATTCGTTCTCGCAACAAACCATCAATCATACCTTACCAATTATTCCTCGAATACCCAATCTTTCACTTGCATACATTCTCCCACTTTCTGAATATTCTTCTCAATCTCACACTCATCATACACCAATGAATTCCAGACATGATCACGTCTCCTGTACCCACACACTCATCTCAAATATCTCATTTCTACAGCTGTTATACGTCGTTTATGCTTCTTCACCCACACCCAACATTCAGAACAATACATTATTGTAGGCACTTACAAAATACTCAATCGAGCATTTCTAGATACATTCACATTTCGAGCAAATGTACCCAAAACACCCGCATCTCAATTTCCCGATGTACTACTACCCAAATATACAAATTCATTCGCTTGTTCCAGTCTCACACCATTCACTGAAACATTACAATCAGTCACCAAATCCTTCTTCTCAAACACCAACAATATACATTTCCCTAATTTATGCTTGCTACATTTTGTATATTAGCAAGCAATGAATGATTGTTCATGTTTCAGTATGTTTCATCATCAGAAATAGTATTTCCAATATGTATGATGTTCATCTTAAGTATTATTCATTCTCAAATCGTCTCGACGCAAACCGGGCCAGAAAAGTTGCTGCAGCGGCGATCACGCAGATCAAAAATCAGAAGACGAAGAATGAACTACACGAACATGCGGTCTCGAACTAGCACCGAAACCAAGTCATCCACAGAAAGCAGCATCGACTTACAAACAGAAAACATAATTCGTGATAATGCTCTTCGGCGGCTGTCTTCCGAACAACTAAGATTTCGCTCATCCACGCGAAATGATTTAGAAATTCCACTGCTACCAGAACCACGTAAAAAACGATCTAGCAAAGTTCGTCTAAATAGTTCTCAATTAAATGTAAAATTCAACTTAGGTGATAACTCAGAAAGTGTACCTGCGGCTCCGGCTCAAATGGATGACGATGGTTTCGAAAGTTTCAACGGTTATGGGTCAAGTGAAAACGGCGATGAAACAGTCACAGAATTGAATCCTGTTGAGTCGGAAGGAAACGAGATAAGCACATCGCCTGCCGCTACAATTGTAGATTCAAATGTAGAACCCAACATTTCTTTGTGTAACAATGATTATAGTTCTGGAGAGCAGTCTGACACAGAAAGTGACGGAGGGAAAACGCGCGTGCGAAACACTGACAATGAAAGAACTGTGTCTTTTGCAGAAGCAAATACTTCTACGACGGAATATTTAGGAATTACGACCAACAGTGAAGAGTGCAGTTATAGCTCGGAATACGAGGCATCTGATTCTCAAAATGAAATGAATAATAATGATAATATTATGTGGGATTATGATTTAGCGCCTACGGTTATACTTAGTCCAAGTTGTGCACCTTCTGATAGAGGTAGTTATTTAATTACACAGTTCAACACGATTTTGTGACTCGGCTCTCTCTATGTTTAACTGGTTCAGAGTTGCTACCGTAACAACTTGATAATTATGACAAAAATGAATCGTTTTCTGACAGCTAATGAAATATCCTCCATTAAACATGAAGTTTCGATTTAATTTAGTTACCATGATAGGTATCTCCTATACTAGAAAAAAAAAATCAGTGGAAATGTCACGGTACGAAAAACAAAATTAGGACAAGAAAACGCTAAACAAAGCCTAAAATCGTAAAAAAATCAAGGACATTATGTCTGATATATCCCTTCATTTTAAAGCAAAATGAATCAGTTAAACATAGAGTGATCCAAGTTACAAAATTGTGTTGTAATGAGTATCTGCTTTTTCTAAAGTTTACTAGCGGTTTTATTTTAGTGAGCTGCACAATATGGGAAAATCGCGATATTAAGAAAGCTGATTTATCCGTCCTGGACATTAGTTCAGCTATTATTGCTCGGGTGGAGACGATGCCGGAAACACCTGATTATTTTTACACAGGTGTAGTTTTATCTATACTTCTGGGATTTTTACCGCCTTTGTGTCGTTTGTCGGAGTCAAATCAAGCTAATGTCGACAAGGAGGTACAGCTGTCTGTGTTTGAGTTGAGCACTTTGATGGCTGAGAAACTTTCTGGATCGCTGGCTGCATTTTTAGACGCGGCCTTTGGACGTACTTTATGGTAAGTTAAAATATGTATACTCATTTTTAATACACTTTTATGCAATATAATACTGAATCGTACACCTACTATTATTGAGCTCTGACTCTAGTGGTAATTAATATTTAGCAATTAATTAATTGCAAATTTTGTTTGGAGTGGTTGATCATTATATTTGTATTATTTCTTCTCGTAAGTTCAAAGAAACATTCAGTTAAATTGTTTCTAATTTCGCAGAAAATTTCATTGCAAGATACTAAAATAGACACATCAAGTTATTAAAGAGATATCATTCATATATTTCATGGCTTCTCAGAATTCATTGAAGTTAAAATAATTAGCAATACCTTTCCTTGTGTTTCAGGGAACGAACAGTGATGACAATTGCTTTAATTGAACGCTGTTCCCTGGCATGTCTATTCTTTTTCTTGTTGGCTGTAGCAGAACGAACTTTCAAACAAAGATTTTTATACGCAAAGCTGTTCTCTCATCTAACTTCTTCAAGACGAGCTCGAAAATCTGAACTGCCACATTTTAGGTTAAATAAAGTCAGGAATATTAAGACATGGCTTTCGGTTCGGTCGTATCTCAAACGAAGAGGACCTCAGAGATCCGTCGATGTGATTGTTTCTACAGCGTTCATTATTACTTTGTTACTGGTTTCGTTTATCAGCATGGAGCTGTTGAAAGTAAGTACCTTATTTCTATGTTTTATTTTATTCGGGGCACGTTTTTAATTATTATTTTATTAACCAACGTCACCTTCAGCCAAATACATCACTTCTCAATATATTATCGCGCCATTTATTTACTTTTGAGTGTGACACTTTATTAAGAACAGATTTATGTACGTGATATATGGTTAATTTATTTATGCGGTAAAAAATCAAATGATTTAAATTTTAAACAGTACGAAATACAGAAAAATTATTTACTGAGGTATATACAAAAAACCGGATTGATAATTTCCAAATTCAGTACACAAATACTTCTGATCCGTCGGAAGTAGCCAAGATAAAATTTAATATTTTATTTTTGTTAAAATATTTTATTTAGTGTCGTGTAGGTATATTTTGCACATCTATTTATATATTAGTTCGCTGTGTGTCCAAAGCGAAGTGGGAAATTGTAAGTATAACAAACATGTTTTAATAAATTCTTTGAACATATTTCAAATTTTTCTAAAAACATCAAAAATATAATTCCTATATCTCACTCTTCTGTGGACATTCGGGATATAGAGCATTAGTTGTACTATTAATATTTTTTTGAAAGAATACAATTGATTTTAGGATTCAGTGACAGTCCATTCTCAATATAATTTCGAAGCAGTTCTTTGGTGTCTTGGCCTTGGAGTGTTTCTGCTTCGTTTTATGACTTTAGGTACCAAAATCAATAGGAAAAATCGCAACCTATCAGTTTTAATAACTGAACAGATCAATTTGTATCTTCAAATTGAACAGAAACCGCATAAAAAAGACAAACTAATGGTAGCTAACAGTGTTTTAAAATTGGCTGCCGATTTGCTGAAGGTACTACTGAAAAACTTGAATTGACACTAACAAAGCTGAAAATATTTTTGTATTACAGGAACTAGAGAGTCCGTTCAAAATTTCAGGATTGTCTGCAAATCCGTATCTTTACAATATTACAAAAGTTGTTATACTTTCAGCTTTATCAGGGGTGCTATCGGAAATGTTAGGGTTCAAAGTGAAATTAACCAAGATGTAGTGATCTCGTATTTTTATTCTTGTTTTATTTACAATTTTATACATTTTATTTGTTATATCTGTACCTGTACTTCATTCTTTACAATGAAATTTTCTCGTATAATTATTTTTATAGTTTAATATCAAGACATTTTAATAACTTGCTGTTCTGACAAAATAGGTTTTTCCACTTTGTCTTGCTTTTTATTTTTGTGATTCGACACTACAAATGGAAATAATTTTACAACTGCAAATTTTAATTCTACTTAAAATGAATTATTCTGAACAGCTTACATATAATTTTAATCTATTTTAATTGTTAGTCTCCTGTAAAATGTATATTTCAATGACGTCTTATAACTAATTCTGGGAAAATATTTTGATTTTTCAAATAGGTCGTAATGTTTAATTATATATTTATGAAGTTATCAAGAATAGCCTTTTATCAGTGGTCGCTTGTACCTACATTTAACAGGGCCAGGTGATTTAAAATTAAAAGGGAAACGTAACATTTAGGAATTAATAAATTATTCATGTATTATGCACACGTCTAAGAAGATTTTTACAATCGTTTTATTTTACATAGATGTAATATTTAAAGTGTATTTATTAAATTAACAATCTAGAAACATTGCGGATTTCGTAATTTATCGCTTATCACCTACAAATTGGGTAAAGATTTAAGATTTGATGAAACAATTTCCGTGTATTGTCATCGAAAAATTGTTTCGTTTATTCAAACATTCACTGTTGAATAAATGTGGATAAGACTATTTCTAAAAAGAAAAATGTCTACATATTTTGATAATTCAAAAGACAACAGTACGCATGATGGAATAATATTGGTTCATCTATATTTATAAATTTAGAGTAGATGAAAATATCAGAAGTCCTTTAAATTGTAATATTCTTTCGTCCCAGGTTATAATACGACATTGGTATACGATAAATTGTGTACGTATTAAGATGATAGTATGTCTGTGATGGAGTAGGTCTACAATATGTCTAGATATTAGCTGAAATGTATACTTGCAAACATTTTGACACATTGAAGCCCTACGTGTAGATATTTACACATTCAATTTATATTTTGTGTGTGTATTTATCGGAATATCTAACCTAGAGCCGAAACTCTAATCCCTAAAGATTACATTAGACTAGAACTAGAGATTATTAGAAATTAAATTCCTATACCATATTTTTCTATCACATTTATTTTTAGTAACTATATTTGAATATTATAATTTATGAAGTAGATGAATAGCATGAAGCACTTGAACAAAATATGAATGAAATAGCAGAAGCAATATTTTTTCTGCAACTGTGCTTTAATAATAAATGATAGTTTTAATTATGGAAGACCGCCAATATTATTTTACAGTTGTAGAAAAAAACATTATTGTCTTCAATCGCCTAATATTTAGTGTGCTAATTTAATCATAAAAATACTACTAGAGATTATAAATTGACAAAGTGAACTGTGAAATACATATTTACGATTTGAAATTCAAATATTTTTATTTGTTATTCTTCACGCGTAAAAATATTTCACTTACCGAGATCTGCGAAAGCAGGATGGATGTCACAGCTAAAATATTTTATATTCTTCTGGTAAAAAGACATACAACTTTTCCAGTACAATTTCATTCCTGTGTTTTTAACAGTTTACTTTTTCAAGTTGTGTTGTAATTTATTGGGATGAATATATTTTCAGTACAAAAAGTATATATTGAAAATATGTACTAGAACAGATATTATTTATTAATCATAATGTAGTCCGATTAACTCGGCTATTATTTTTGAAAAAAATATAAATGTAATCAAACAATGTCTAGATTTCAGTGTTGATTGTATGAATAACATTTATGTGTTTTATGGTGTCTGGCGACCCAGTAATCTCACAGGTCAGTCAATCATACTTCGATTACTTTGTTTTAATATATTCAGACAGTAATTCTATATGTTTACAAGTTTAAAGTTAATTAGAAATCATACTGATTGATTGCATAATATTGAATCACGAAAATATAAGAAGAAAGAAATTGTTTCATAAATGTTTTGTGATACAGGAGAAGCTGTTAATTATTAAAAATAATGTCAGTACAAGAAAATATCCTTAATTCTAATATTATGTCAAGGGTATATAAAGAATACATGAAATTGAATAATTTACATTCAGATACAAGGTAAATATTCCTATAACGTGACTGGTAAGAAAAGCTAAATTAAAATTGTAAATATTTAAATCCATAAAAATCAGTGAGGTACTACTTATTACGATAGAAATATTGAATGTATAATAAAATACACTTCTTTCAAAATAGAATAGCAAAAAATAATGAATGGTGTTACTGTTCTATTTTATAGTAATCAACTACTAAATTTGGCAATTAAAAACGAAATGTGTATTTAAAAATTGTAATTAATCTAGGGCTGTTTGAAAATGGCAAACTTGATTCATATACACATTCATGAAATATTTGGATCATTCTGGGGATGTACGAAAATTAAATAATTTAGAACTACTACATGTTTTATTATCATTGTTAGACAAATATTAAAAATTAACAGAAAAGAGTTTTATTTATAATATTCCTACATGTTTTCCCAACAAAGTCTGTCTAAGCTATTAGTAATAAATCGAGAATATGGTGTTACTTTAGTGGTAATTTATAATAAATGTTACAATGGTATATTTTGTATTTCTAGAAAATAACTGTTACCTACTATGATCAAAATAAAATATTTAACAGTCAAACGATTGTCATTTTATTCACATGTCAAAATTTAGTTGTAGTTGTTGCAGATGTCAAAAATTTAATAATTACTTTTATCTCAGTAATTGTTACATGAATTCTATTTAATATTAATATATTTCCAGTGGAATTTCGAAATTATCAATCACGTAAGTGTAGTTTCTTATACATTGCTGTTGCCATTTATTCTTGCGAAATTAATCCTATAAATACAAAATAAAGATATAATTGGTAATAACAAACTTTTATTGTTATTATTTTATAACTTATTTACATGTTTCATGCAGATAATGATAATTAAATGAATATTCTTAATCTTTAATTTGAATAAGTTTTACACTGCATAGGCAGGCAAATATGTTTACAATTAAGAATTAACAATCCCAGTTGAATTGCTAATAAAATACGCTGACGCATGTGATGAAACCATGCACACACATTGCTAATATAAAAATAAATTCACCTATCTATCTCAACACGCTCTGCGTGTTTTTAACTGTGTATCTTCAATCATGCATATTTTATTCGTATTTAAAATAGATCGATAATACCAATACATACTAATTATACATTTTTTAAATTAAAGATAACAACTTATTACCGTAGGTCACTGCTCAATGGATTATGCCTACAATCTTATTTTGTTTATTTTTATGTTTATTAATTTTATCTTTGTTTTCACATGATAAGAACGAATACAAATATTTTATTGGTAAAAGTTTTTTCTTATAATGTGTCAGCTAAGAGTATCAGCTCAAGTTAACATTTTGAATGTAGGTAATAATCTTAAATAAGAAAATGTACCACTTGACTTGATGTTCTTAAGTGGTGTGTTCCCCCTGCTAGTGAGGATCTAATTTAGTCAAGTCGCATAACATAATTTTACAGTTACAAATGTCATCGAACCGCGCACCGGTTACTTGTATGTGTAATATGTCACGCGCTCTATATTTTAACAATTCTTATGACATTTTAATATATACACTCTACTGCTTTCATTATTTTAGAAAAATAAATTTAAAGTAAAAGTTATTGACAATGACAATTGAATTCCTCATCTTGATTCTCTTACAGTCTGCCGGTGAATCAAGAGGAAATTGCGTTCGTATCTAAATTTAATTGTTGATGATCCCATGATTTAAATTATACGTATTTGCAGAACTGCGACATATTCACGACATGAAAATTACTCGCTTACATTTTTAGGGTTGCTATTTAGTGGCACGCTTTAAGCAGTGTGTATATGGCGTGATAATAATTATACATCTTATTTAAAAAAAAAAATCTGATAGGCCCAACACCTAATCTTCCGCCTAGACAATAGATTTATAGAGCGGTTGTTGTGAGTTAGTTGAGCGGTTGCTATGCGTTTGTTGAGCGGTTTCTATGTGAAAACATGTTGCACAGTCTTATGCAAAAGGGATAAATAATATTTAACAATACATTGTTCAATTATTTGAAAATTCCTTTAAATACACTTACAATAATAATTAGTTAAACTCAATTTTATTGATGTAATATTTTATTTTAAGATTTTATTTCAAAATTATTGAATGTTAATTTTTTTATATTTTCTTATCAACTTTCTAGCTGGCTGTTTGACGAAAATAGGTTTCCCACGTATTGCCTGTCTCTTTTGGCTCGCATTTCAACGTTAGTGAGCGTTCCAGAATTACTATATTCAATGGTTGATGGATTCTTCCCAAAATCTAATCAGCTTCTAACATGAACTACTAGAATCTAGATTTGTAATTTGATATTGATTTGGTAGCTTTAGTAAATTTTGAGTGGGCTAAAAAACGTCATCGTGAATATATTATTACATACTGTCTACTTTTTTTTTTAACTATAGAAAATACAATGATAATATTTTATTTTCGCTGCCATTTGAGAGAGTTTTAATAATGATTGCCAAATTGGTAAATGTGTCCATGATTAATGAGAAATAATTAAAACAAGATAATATCATTAAAACTATGCCAAATATCATCTGTCAAACTTAAACAATACGACTGTTTTGTTTACCATGGCACTTTAAAAATAGCTAAAAATTATACACTTTATTTTACGCCTATTTCAATACAGAAATGTATCACATTAACAAATTTAGGCTCAATTGGCGCAGTTTTTGTTGCTGAACATTTTACCCATTTACACTTTTGTTCTAAAATTAATATGTAAAAACTTGGAGCGAAATTAGAATATTCAAATTTCCTATGGTTAAAAAAAAAGTAGACACCCGGTAATATATGCGGGAGATAAAATTTAGGTTTAAGAACACGTAAAATGCCTAATCTGCATTACCAGTTGTGATTTTTTTAAACATTGAGTTATTAACATGTCATACTTTAAAAATACCGGTTTCTAAGAAATCTAAAAGTAACATCTTGTATGATAAATAAATGTACCTATGCATAAGTAAATGTATGACGAGTTTTTCTTTAAAGTACAACTAAAATAGAGTACTGTACTATCCGCTTTTTACGGGAATTAACCGCATAACCGTATTAATATTCTATTTTTTTGTTGCAGACCCCATAAACCTGTTACATTTCTCTTCGCCATCGAAACACGCATGTGCAGAGACCACACAACACAAAACATTCCGCGCCGTGCCGTGCCGAATCCAGCCGCCACGATTATGGGTGTAGTGTAGGTCCGGTCCGGCGCGAGGGTTCACCCAGTGTCAGCGCGGTTGTGTTTCAGTTTCGCGGCGGATTGTATGCAGTGAACATGGCGCCGACTGATTACTACGATGGTAGCCGGATATTTACATGGGTGTCCGATCTATCGGGCTTATCCATCGACCAGGTGAGCGTTGCTGTGCATGTAGATTGTACTACAGTTCTTTTAAAAACCGGGGAAATAAAACTAGTTTATAGTTTTTTTCCAGACTCAGATGATTTTATTGATTTGGGAGAAGTTTCGGGCAACCTGTTGATATAGTGTTCATTGTTGAAATCAAGGGAGAGGAAACTTGAAACAGGTGCAATGTACTGCTTGGCTTGTTCGAAAGCAGTGAGCTGCTAAATAATCTGGATTCTCGCCAATTTATCTGGCATTTATGTACCTAAATTGCTTAAAACTTGAGGAACGTAGAACTTTTTTATATTGTTGCTAAGATGCTTGAATATATTTAGCAATATTTTACGACGTTTCATTTCGAAATATTCTTCTGCTATGTTCACCGGTAAATATCAAAAAATAAACAACAATCTTATTTTCTGTTTGTTTATAAATAAGTACACGATACCTTTTATATCTATCTAAACAAATTGTTTACTTAGGTGTGTGTAATAACATCAGATGCATCTATATAAAAGTTTTTCTTTTAAGTCTATTCTTTTTAAATAGTTATTTATGTATCACCATGTGAGTGATAAAAAGGAACTTCATTGCCACGGTACATATTAAATTTTATTTGAAATCTAAAATTAGAAAAAAAAAACTAAAAAATTATTATATAGGTTAAGTTTATACATCTGTCAGTTTTCGACTGGCACTGACACTCAGTGTTGCCAACCTGGAACATTGAAGTTATAGTAAATAACATTCAAAATTATGTGTTTTATCCTCAATTTCTACATCGGATTAAATAAGTTAATTTTTCTTGCACATATTGTTTCCTTTTACGTATAAATTTACTACAATACGTCATATATCTGCCAAAATTATACTACATGTACAATAATTATTTTACTGTTGCAACACTGCGTTGCTCGAAATCGTCGTATAATGGGTTACTTTAGTGACGATTTCTGAGCTTTTAATTTTCAAGCGCTTTAGTGCCGATTTCAAATAAAATTTATTTGTTTACCTTTATAGAATTATCTAGTTTGATATTTGAATCGATTAAAAAGCAATAAATAATTAATAAAAGGTTTTTTGTCCGTATGTTTATTTATAATTAATGAATCTTTTTTTTGCCTGAGTCAATAAATTAAATGTAGATAACACTGACAGAGAAGTATAAAAAATAACATTGTTGTAATCAATAGACTATGAAAAATATGAACCCACCTATTTGATATCGCAGTTGTCAATACAATTTTTGATTGTTTGTTTTAAATCATTACATATTTCACATTACTTATCAATTAATTATTGTTTACTGTTAAATTACTTAGCATTGTAGACTTTAGAGAGCACTGTTTAAAAGAGCTCTGTTCTTTTATCGCTGACGGCTAAACTGCATGTAATATATTTTTCTTAGAAGGCAACATATTTTTATCCTATATATTCTAGCTTGTAAATAATACATATTTAAAGTAATATATTTATGGAATACTGCATATAGAATTTAAATGTGGTGTATAGGGATTTCAATGCTATTTTTTTTATATTGCTGTAAGTTATATATTCACTTTACAGCAAAAGTATAAATACAAAAATTGTTCAGAATATAAAAATGCATTCAATAATGTTTGGTTACCTAAATATATCAATCAAATTAAAATTGATATTTATAAAGAAAATTGTAACACAGTCATGAAATATTAAAGAAAAACGTAAATATTTAACATTTCATAAAAACGTTTTAAATTTACTTCTTTATTTAACAGAAAGAAATGGAGAGAAGTAATCTCTCAATTTCATTCATTACAATCTTCTACGAAATTTTTGCGGATAATAATACAATACTATAATAAAATTTCTATGGCCGTATTATAATTTTTCTAATAAATATTAATTTTAATTTGATGAAATACAATATTTAGGTAACCAAATGGAATTTATTACATGCATTTTTACATTCTGAACAATTTTTATGATTTATATTCTTGCTTAAATGAATTGATAAAAATTTACAGTAAAAGAAAAGCACATACACCTGCATATGATTTATAAAGATTAAAAGATTATAGTTGAGAGAGCTATAATAGTTATTTATGTATCAAGTACAATGAATGTACTTTTTACAAGGGTAAACTGGCTCCTTTCCATTGTGTTTTCGAACCGCAAAGTGCATTAATCCGATATTTTAGTGTCGTTACTAGATTGCGATAGATAACAGTACGGGAATATCTTTTCCGAACACTGGCAAAGTATTCTCGTACGATTTAGCTTTCCACCATCGTCCGGGAATGTATCACTTTTCCTACTAGATACACAATATCCTATTCTACGATCGTATTTTAATCAATTCAAGTCTGCAAAATTTTGACTTGAATACATTTTTAAGTGATAAATAACTTAATTGCGAAGTCAAAAACAGAGTTTTCATTTTTAGTGCACGCTATTCAATAAATACTTATAAATATATAACGGTATACTTTTTGCACGATCGTACAAAAGGGTAATATTTTTTGATGAAAATTGCGAACCAAGGTTATCATGATCTACAGTTTGATGCGTTACCACCGAACTATTTACCGCATTGTTTACAAATAAAAATAGGATCAAAGCAAACATAGCGGAAGTGCTATCTCAAGCGTTTGTATCAAAATTGATTACTTTAATTTTATACTTTAACAGGCAGATTCATAAAAGGGAGTAGCGCTAACTCCATTTTTATTATTACTCGTTACTTTATTTTCCATTCTCAGAACATAATTATTTTAATTAAGGTTGTAATCAAGATTGGTTAGCATAAAATTTGACATATTTTGATAATATAATTAATTTAGAAACGAATTTACAGATGGTGAAAAAAAATTAGTTAACGATAATCCCTTTTATGAATTTGCCTGTAATAATTTACAAGAATATAATTTAGTATTATAATCAAGTATGGTGTATGAGTACTTAATAATTATTATTGGTCAAACAATATTATTAATTTAAATTTAGTTCACATGATTTTTACGCTGTGTAAAAACTGTAACTTTCCTTTTCGTTTAGTGGTGTCAAATGTCGCATAGTGTTAAACTTGTTTAATATTTCAAATTTCTATTGTTTCTAAATTCCATTTCATAAATTAATTTAAATTTCCACGTTAGCTCAAGGGTTATCTGAACTTGCTTTATGAACAACCACTTAACGACAAACATTTTTCGTGACCTCTTTGTTTAATTTATAATTACATCTATTACAGCATCATTGATTATCAAACATTTTGCGTAAAATTTTTCTGCTTGGATCATGACCTGGGTACCTGTTTATTATTTACGCCTAGTTCACTGTTGTTAGGATGATGTCATAAATGATTTCATCATGTGTTATCATCCAACTGCCAATCAGACCATTGTCACACCATAGGTCGAAACGTCGAAAGATACAAATGTTGAAATTAAAAATCGTGCCATTCTTTTTTTCGATAAGCATTGTTTAATTTTCACATTATTGATATTATTTTTTTGGTCAGTTTTGTTGTGCAAATAATAACATTTTACAAAGAATCATTATTTATTACTAACATAGTTCTAAATAAATACTTAGAGTAATATAATTTTTTATAATGAAATCTTTGTTCTATAGTGTATTCAAATATATGCAACAAAGAAGTACAAGTCATCTATTTTGAACGCAAAAAGTACACTGCAATGTGTATTGTTCTTTGCAATAATAAATAGAATGATTTGCATTGCAAAATTACGTGATATCAAACCAATTTGAAATTATTTTTGGTTCGTAGAATTATTATGACATCTAAATATTGCAACCTTTTCAAAATGTAGAAGCAAAATATTAACTTGTAAAAATGCATTTGGCAAATATGAACTATAATTATTATGATATTTACCTTTTCAGTTTGACTACTTTTCTTTCTGTACAAAAGAAATTATGTTCCACTGTTCTATTTTTAAAATGCCATAAAAATGTAATTACTTTTTTTTTAATACGTAAATTCGTTTCTTGTGTGCTCAAAACATTAGTTAAGTACCATGTTTTTGCAATAAAAAAAGTCTTTAGATTAGAGAATAATATATTTAGTGCCGGTCACAAAGTGTCAAATTAGGGTACTGATAAATGTGATTATGGGGTGTACCACAAAAATGATTAATAGTCATTAATGGGGACGAACCCTTATACCTATCTTTTGTGCCAGTTACCAACTGTTAATCGTTTAAAATAATAAGTGTTATTACAAAGTTATGAAAAAGATAAATGAATAAAAAGTATGTTAACACATTTATATATTTCAAAAAAATTATACAAAAACTTTTACGTACATGTTCAAATTATACGGTATTTTTAACTGTGACATTAGTTATTTCAAACTATTTAAACGTTTAGAAAAAAATAATCCTGAATCGTTAAATTACCGTTTATATTAATATCGTCATTTTTTACTCAATACTTTTCAAATTTTCGAAATTATTTTTATAACATTTCTTTATGAATTAAAATGTGTAGAATACAACGCTGTAGAGCTCATCTTCATATCTGTCTTAGATTTTGAGTTATAGCGATTTTTGTGATTTTCCAAAGGTCAACTTTGGACATCCCTAACTCAAAAACTAAACGTGAATTTAAAATTCTGAGCTCAGTTTTGTACTTCTTGTGCTTATTATGACTAATTAGGAAATTTTGAAATTTTTGAAAATTTTTGATTTTTTTATCAATTTTTTGATCGGCAATAACTTTACAAATATAAAAGATACAGACTTGCGGTGTTCACCAATCGATTCAGCTCGTCAAAATACATAAGTATAGTGAGTTTCACTAAAATCGGTGAACAGGAAAAATTGTTACAGCAAAAAGTCTAAAAATGGCAAAATTCGACCCAAACCTCAAGGGGTAACCCTTGACGTTTGGGGCGAAAATTGCCATTTCTAGACTTTTTACTATAACTTTTCAACCCGTTGATCAAATATCCTGAAATTTTGCATACTTATGTAATTTGACGAGCTGAATCGAATGGTCGACACTGCAAGTTTGTATCTTTTATATTTATCGAGATATCTCACATAGAAAATTTTGAAAAAAATTTTGAAATTTTCAAAATTTCCTAATTAGGCACAAAATACACAGGAAGCACGAAACTGAGCTCAGAATTTGAATATCTCGCTTAGTTTTTAAGTTACAGCTCACCAAAGTTGATCTTTGAAAAATCACAAAAACTGTCATAAATCGAAAACTAAAACAGATATAAAGATGCGGTCTTCAACGTTGTACTCTACTCAATGCAATTTATAAAGAAATTGTATAAAAGTAATTTTGAAATTTGAATGGTTTTGAGTGAAAATCTATGCCAGGCCTCTGAAATGAAAGTTACGTATATTCAGTGCTGTATACCCATGAAATATCATAATTCTGGAACGCTCACTGTTGTTGTACAATGTTTTTACATAGCAATCGCTCAACAAACACACAGCGTCCGTTGTTTTTATATAACAACTGCTCAACAATCGCAAAGCAACCGTTCTTAGGCTCGTTTTTCGCTTTCGTTAAAATACTACAAGTACGCGTTCCACAATTACTATATTTCAATGATGCCAAGCCTCTGAAATGATACGCGTATACAGTGCTGTATACCATAATCAATTAATTATTTTTATAATTACAGGTTAACTTCCTGATCAGCCAGTTCGTCGCTCTTGGGCTAGCATCTCTGTTTCGCACGGTTTTGCACCCAACGAAAACAAGCGCAGCTTCCCGTCATGGATTCGGTCTTATCCTCGGCCTCATCATCGGCTACTTCTGCTTCGGAATGTATGTATTCCTTCTTAATACTGTAGTAATTCAATAGCTACATAACAATAATGTGTACCAAATTTAAGCTATTAAAGAACCTAACTGTATCAACTTCCAGTTCATGATTGGCAAAAGTTCTAAATGATAAAGAATGAGTTTTATGTTTCAGGCAGGCTATTCACCTGGCAGGGCTCCCCGCGATCTGTTATATCGTGATTCGGACCCAAGACCCTAGTGTCATGCAAAGGTTGTTAGTTTGTAATACAAGACTGCAATTGACTGGTTTTCTAGTTAGTGTTTTCCCTGGGTTACAGAATGGTTCTGGTTGTAGCTCTGACTTACTTGTCTTGCATACATCTTCATCGCCAAATATATGATTATGGATCATATACCCTCGACATCACTGGTGAGTTATTCAAACTTATTATTTTATTAGAAAGGTAACAACTTACTGCATTCACACAAAATAATAACAGTATAAACTGCATTACCTACCCTAGAAGGAAAATATTTTAAATATCATTAATACATTTTCGCGTACATTTAATAATGCGTTGATATGATGTGCTATTTATTTATATGTATGACTCATATTACAAAGTATTTTATTTGACTATTTCCCGCCTATAAAATAAACAGATCATTTGGTTTATTTCGTCGCTTTTGACCAATCATGTACGTATTATAGCAACAAAATGTAGGAAAATATTCTAGGACTTTTTAAGTGACATATCTAATTTTGTTTACAATAATTTGTCAAAGATTCTATTCTTTTGCAAGTAAAATTTGTATTCAAGATTGTTGCTTTTAGGTAACTTTCCTCGACAAATTGAATGACATAATCCTTCGCCTACGGTTCGTGAGTTGAATGACATCATTTGTCGCGAAATATTACCAAGGAACAATCTTTCTAAATACAAATTTTTCCGGTAAAATAATGTTCCCTTAATATAATTATTGAAAAAAACTTTGCAGTTAAAGTGGATGCAAAAATTATATTTACAATGTACTTCAGATTTCAACCTACTATTATTGAGCCGCCTCTAGTGCTAAATAATTTATTACTGGCCGTTATCTTAAAATTGTAGCAACATACATATTTATTGTGTATGTTTATGTTCTCAAAGGCTATTTCGATCGAATAGTTTAATATATTTTGCTGCATGCTCCATGAATTTTTCCCTATTCACTTTACAGCAAAAGTGTAAATACAAAAGTTGTTATTATTATTATTAAACGGTCTCAACTGCTGAGTTATATGCCTCGTTTTCACAGTGGTGTGACAACTTCACGCAGTGTTCGCTGATATGGGTTTTCGCAAAGCGGTAACCCATCCAATTACTGACCGCGGACAGCATTGCTTAAATTGCGTTATCGAGTGATCCGGCTTCAAAGATACCTGCCAAGCCGTTGCCTGGACAAAAGTTATATAATGAACTCTAAAATTCGCCATTATATCATTACAATCTTTTATGAAATTTCCGTAGAAAATAATACAACACTGTAATAAATAAATCCAAATCTGTTTTTTTAAAAGGTTGTGTTTGTTTAATTTTCCATGCTCGTATTACAATTTTTTAAATAAATATTAATTTTAATTTGATTTTATATCGTGAAATACATTTAATATCCAAATGGGTCTTATTGCATTTTTAAATTCTGAACAACTTTTGTATTTACACTTTTGCTATAAAGTGAATAGATAAAAAATTACATCAATATTATATATTCAACATTTCAATTCTACACCCGATATAATCATACTTTTTTACCATTATGGGTGTGGCACTCTGCATACGCACATCTCGATAAATGCTGTGGGATTCGAGCTGAGGATCTCACAATCCACAGCCCGATGCGTTTCCACGAGCTATTTATGAATAGTTATTTACATTATACGTGCGGTAAGTTTAGTTTTACAGCGCGAAGTTTTGTATTGAAGCACGACGCGCAGCGGAGTGCTTTAATAAAACTGAGCGATGTATAATAAACTTAACGCACACATATTGTATTACATTTTCTGGCCGACATACCTTTTTACTATATTTATTTATATCTATGTATTTTCCATAAATTTTCCTAATTAATATTTAAAGTAAGCTGTGTATCAAAACGCTTTGAAAAACTGTGGAACGTGAAAATAATCAAAAATTTGTATAAAGTGTCATAATCAAAAGTAGAACCACTCCCTGAAAATATAAATTACGTTACGAGATATTTCAAGTTTTTGTGGTGTGGTGTGACGAGAAGAAAGGCAACAATTATAACCTAAAAAAATATGACAATTTAATAGTTCCCGCATAGACTACATGAGCGATTCACATGTTACCTACCTTTCTCGATATTCTGTATTACAATTAATTTAATATAATTAAAATAAAATAAACCACCAATTCTCATCAATCCAATCAATCAGTTTTATCTTTTGACATTTTATTAGATATGTGACAGTTACCAACTGTGAAATATCGGCACTTAGTTAGGATAAGTGTTAAGAGATGGCGCTGCTGGCAAATGTCATTTTTATACAAAATTTTTAGTTTTATTTATTTCTATGTTACTTTATTTAACGATTTTGGCGGTAACTAGAGTTTTTTTAATCATTCTTTATTATTACAAAGTTACTTTGTATTTTAATGGCCTCAAAAAGCTAAAAAATATCGGTGCGCGTTCCCGCACCGCGGTGTTTCAAAGAACATGGAAACTGTAAAATCGTAGTTACCGCAAACGTAAATGATGTGTGATTGTTATGTTTACAGTTCAGGAGGCCAGAAAATTATTTACGATTCAGTATATCATAAAACATTGTACAACGCTCTACCGTAACCTGAACTTTACATGATCGCACGGATAACAAACGATAATAAAGTTTTGAATAATGGGCTTATAAAGTAAATTACTTTTATTGTTATTTAATTTCGCAGGGCCGTTAATGGTGATAACTCAAAAGGTGACAAGCTTGGCGTACAGCATCCATGACGGGCTGACGAGACAAGAAAGCGATTTGACAAAGAACCAAATGTACTACAAAGTGAGCAAAGTGCCCAGCGCATTGGAGTACTTCAGCTATGTGCTACATTTTCAAGCCCTAATGGCGGGACCAATCCTCTTCTATGTGGACTATATTAACTTTATCAACGGTACTAATTTGCTCGCGCCGAAGCCTACAGCCAGCGTAAGTACAAACTTTGACAGTTGACTTGCATTCCGCAGACACCATATGTGTATTTTGAACCTATAAATAGCTCCCTTCTAGTATTTTACAGCAATTGATGAATAATAAATTATATGCAGTATCATTTACCACGTGCTTCTGCTACATTTTATCAAGAGCATAATTTATTCTTTATACATTTAGAATATTTATTCTTTTATTGTAGTCACACATTAACTGCTGCATTTTAATCAGAATCATAGAGGACGCGCATAAAATATGCATATTTAAAAAAAAACAGTACCTGGTACTACGAACTTTGATTTTGCAGGTGCAAAAAAAGGAATCCTTCATTATTTTTTTTATGAAATTTTATCTAAATTAAAGACTATCTGCAGTTTTCAAAAATCTCGCAATTAATTTAAAAAAATGGTTTTTGTGTCGAGAGTTGTTTTGTGTTGTGGAATTAAAACCGTATTGTAAATAATTGTAGTCACATAAATGTTCTATTTTATTGTTTATTTTAAAATAACTTATCGTAGTAAATAATTAAAATGTACACGAATACTATTTATTCCTGGAAGAAACATAAATAAACTGTCAGATTATTTTAGTCAAATGTTTAATTAAAACTGATAAATATTGCTAACCTGTGGTTAGAACTCAAATATCTTAATAATTAATAATATTTTGTTAACTTCTATTATATCTAGTATGATGGCTTATGTCAAATTATAATAGAAATTATTTATTTGTCATTTTGTGACTTTAGTAAATGACCCCATTGTTTTAGGTCAGATTTTATTTAAAGCATTTTTATGAATTAATTTTAGATTATGTAGAAAGTAATAAAATTGTTATTTTCTAAACTCTTAAGAGAAATATACTCACAATTCAATTATTAACCATAATTACCTTGATGATTACGGACAGTATAAAGGCCATTATAAAACAACATTTCAAATTATATTTGTCTCCTATTATACTTGATTAAATTTGATTTGGAATTGAAATTATTGCTTTTGATCGATCAAGGGCAGTTTGACATTTATTTCAGTATAAAACAAGTAATTTTTTACTGTGTTCTGTAACAGAAATTAACATAATTATGATATAAAATTCTGTAAAATTTAGTATGTCTGTCTGGTGTGACATGAAAATTATGGAAAACGCTTGACCTTGCTGTCAGTGTGTCTACATGTTCAAATACGGAAATGCATGATGTCACTGATAAATAATAACAATCAAACCGTAAATGAATATTAACCAAAAACAATGTGAGATGACATTTATTCTATAATCTCGCAAAGCATAATAGTGAAATAATAATAACCTGCGTGCTTTCAAAATATGCGTCGTTTCTATATGCAGGAATTATTACATGTTATTGTGTAATTATTTCATGATTTAACAACAGTTTTTATGTCTCTGTTACAAACAACTAAATTTAATTTTACTATTGAAATATTTTTGCATTTTACCTCAAATCGAAATAACTTTATAGTGGTAAACAGATAAAATGTATGCGTCATTATCAGTGTAAAACTTTCTGTTGTAATAATGAAAACAACTTGAAAATTTTCCGTGAAATAAGGTGTTACATTTACATCATACAAACTACAAATTCTTAACACATCTTTTAACGTAAACCGGATTCAAATACCTCTGTTAGTTTTCCATTAACGCGTAACTTATCTCACAATAAATGAATTATAAATTAGTAGTTCATGACTGGACGTAAAAACTTCATTATATGTTCATTAAGTGATAGTAGATATTTACAAATTAAATTATTTTTAAGTCTTATCAAAACACATTGAGGTTCTTTAAGGTAGTATTAAATTTATTAAATTTTCAGGGTAACTTGGACAACAACTCCAACAGCAGAAATGTAGTTATAGAACCATCCCCAAGTATAGTAGTCGTGAAAAAAGTTTTAGTTTCGCTGTTTTGCGCTCTAATCTTCATCAAACTGATTCCAATGTTCCCCATACGAGGATTGAAGGACGATGCATTTCTACAGGATACTAGTTTAGCATACAAATTCTGGTACCTGTCTATCTGTACTCTTGCTGTTAGGTTTAAATATTATCACGCCTGGCTGCTGGCGGATGCCATCTGTAATAACTCAGGACTCGGCTTTAACGGCTACAATCAAGATGGCTCAGCGCGCTGGGACCTTATTTCTAATATCGATATTATTAAATTCGAGGTGAGCGATAACGTAAATTATTATGCATTTACCTGTCTTTAATAGTTGTGAAAGTGACTCATATACTATCACTAAAATATAATAATTCTAGAACGTTAACTACCGTTGAAAATGTGAGCCGAGAGAGAAAACCATTCAATGATTTTGAAATAAAATGTTTAATATCAAAATTAAATAACATATTCATAGAAATGAGTTCAATTAACTATTGTATTTGAATTTAAAGGAATTTTCAAATAACTGGACATTACACGGTTAATTGTTTTTTACGTGGCGAGCGTATTAAATTTAATCTTTACGTGCGAGCTGAAAATTTTGTAGTGCGAGCGACGAAGGAGTGAGCTTCCAAGATCCTTTTCAATTTATTTCCACCTTCACAATATTTATAAATATATTTTTATTAAAATAAAAGACCGTAAAATTTTACCAGTCTCTGTAAGCCTGTAAAACTTTATAAGTCTCTTGTACGTGTCTCTTTTAGAAGCCTGTAAAACTTTACAGATCTATACGCTGTAATTACTCATTTACTTAGTTACCAAAGTAACCTATAAAGTGTCAATTTGCATATAAGGTGAAAATAAATATTATTTATCATTTTTGAAAAAGACTGAAATATGTTTTTACATAACAACCGTTTTACAAACAAGTGTTAGACAAAGAAGGTTTGGCCCTACATCTACCTGTCTTCGGCTCGTTTTTAGCTTCTATAAAAGCCTACAAATTAATGTTCCAGTATTGCTATATTTCAGTGTATATATGATAAAAGTAAAAAAGCGCTCTATACAAAGAGTTTCCAAATCAAGTATAAAATACACAATCCAATATAATTCGATGTTTTATGTATACTTTGTAATCAAAGTTCTACATTTCTTTAATCATAATGGAGTGAATAATTTAGTGATGCATTGTGTATGTATTTTTCAGTTTAGTTCAAGTTTGCGAGACAGTATTGAAGCATGGAACATGGGCACCAATCGTTGGTTGCGCATGATCGTGTATGAAAGAAATACCAAATATGGGACTGTACTGACATACGGCCTATCTGCCCTATGGCATGGATTTTATCCCGGGTATTATTTAACATTTGCTGGTGGAGCTCTATTTACATTCGCGTCTCGAGCGGTAAGTACTAATGCACGAAATAGGGAAGAATATTTATTAAAACCATTATTGTATTTGCAGGTAAGACGTGCAATTCGCGGATATTTTACCACTAGTCCAAGTCTGAAATTAATTTATGATGTGATGACGGGTAGTATTACTCGATTTGTTATGACTTATATAACGTTCCCGTTCGTTTTATTAGAGTTATGGCCTGGAATTAGAATTTATTTGTAAGTATTATATTTATTACTCTTTTAAAAACTTCGTAACGCAAGAAAAGAAACAAACTTATTAGATTATCTTGGGCCAAATTTAACAAACTTCGCAGATTATTTTTAACCGACGAAAAACGGAGGCGGTTCTCAAGTCATAAGTCACGCATATTTTTTTACAGAGTAGTGCGTTTTTAATAATTCTTTTTATTGGATAGGGGATGATTGAATGTTTACCTGTTAACCGATTCTTTATACTGGGTTATCCGATTTCGATAATTCTTTTTTCCACCCTCTAAGGAGAAAAATTTAAAATATTTTCGTTGGTTAATTTTTTTTGTTAAAAAGTTTTTTAAAACATCGAAACAAATTTATTTGATTACATTGGGTCAAATTTAACAAACATCACAGACATTTTATCATTGAATTGATATGGTATTGAATAAGTTATTGAAATAAGTGAATGTTTACAGACATATGTACCTGTGCCTTCATATTCTGGCATTATTGGCCCTGATCGTAGTGCCTCGTGTGATTCGTAATAATCCTGGTAACAACCCTCGTAATAATCCTCGTAAAGAAGAGAAATTAAATGGAGTATTCAAAAAATTATTGTCTTCTGAGATACAAGTGTTTGCCAATGGTCATATCAACAATCACCATGACTGATTTAATGTAACTCTTTCGCATTTATTTTTGTAGGTTGTTTTGTACGCTGTCATTTCTCTATGTTTGCTTTCGTGTTTACAGATAGTGCGCAGTTATTTATTTTGTTTTTCTTTCTTTTTTGCACAATGAAGTAGGTATCGAAGTTGCAAAATTTTATTACTAGATAAAGACAACATATACATGCTATTTAAACAATCATTAAAACATTGTGCCAATTTACAGGGTCGGTCTTCTCGAAATCCGAATTCGTACGCACAAATTTCGTGATTGGCAATATATAACTACTCCTATTTTTTATATTTTAATTTCGGTGATACGATACCAAATATATCTCCTTAATTTTACTGTTGAGCTGTGAATAAAAATTAAAATATTGAATGAGTGTCAAAGTAAAGCCTAAATTAATGGACTAATGATATTAAAATTAAGTATATTTTTTAGATCGACCAAATTAAAAGTATTTGGTTTTTATACTGTTGTACAATTCTCAAAATTGTAATATTTGTTTATAATATAAACTTGAAGTATAACTATTAAAGGGATACCTACCTTCAAGTCAAATTATCTAAACATATCTTGAAATTGAAACGTAATACAATTAACGGACAATTATAATAAATCGTACAAAATTCTCAGTAGTTTTTATTAGTTATACATTTAGTTATTAATGTCTTTTCCTCCATTCTAATTAGCAAATCTTGTAGATTCTCATATAATTAATGTTAATCAAATATAAGTTTGCTAATTAGTATATACCTCCCGTTTATATTTGACATAACTTTGTCTTCCTATTCGTTGGTTTTGTAAGCACTATTTACATACTTATAATAATCATCTAATTTTACTAGTTTCAATGTGAAATATTTTGTAATGTGACATTTATAACTTAATAAATAATTTAATGTATTCCTTACAATACTTCAAGTTTAATAAATTAGTAGTGAAATAGAATTTTATTTCAGGTGTAGGTATTAATTTATTATATTCTAATATAAGGAGTAAAGGAGGTGAGTCGCATAGAAATTGAAAAGTTTAATATTTGAATAAAACATCTCTTTATTGAAATATTGCAATCTTACACACTGTGTCCATTAAAAATAATAAGAATATAATAGTCAAAACATTTAGAAGAACATAATAAGATAACGAAATCACAGTAAAAAATTATAGTCTTGCAATAAGTACATACCATCCATAAAATATATTATTTTGTAAATAGTAGCTACTCTAAAATACAACATTGGTAGGTACAGATGCCAAATTACATGTCACTCAAGTCTTCTTAATACTTTCTTATCAGGAAAGCTTCTATTGAGCAATTCGAACTTTTTGACATGCCGTAGACAACACGTGATTATTTCTAAATAAGTTGTATCACACTATAAAATTTAACAACAGTTTTAGTACCCGTCTCCAACTTTTGCAAAGTTTTGGTTCAGTAACTCTTCTGCGGTCTCTCGTTCGTTGGGGTCGTGTTGTAAACATAAATCAACAAACTCTTGGCCTTCGTCACTTAGTGATGTCGGAATTTCAGGCGTCTCCCCCATGCCCACTTTGAACATTATCTGGTAGTTGGAATCGAACTCGGCCCATGGACGCTGAAAACAATTTTTTTTATTGAGAACAATTCCAATAATTTTATACGTTCGATTAATTTATTCATTCATTGTTGAGATGGAATGCTAACGTGATTAAACGAGCCGGCATGCCAATGTTAAGTGATTCAGACAGTTTGTAATATTTTGCAGTGTGATGATGGTACTGATTTCTTATGAGAATTGTGTGTATTTTCTAATTGTAATAATGAATTTCTGCAGGTGAGACATTTGGTTTTAAGGTTTATTTATCAATTAACATTATTTTTGTACGATATAAATGTACCATGTACGATTGAGGCATTACAGGTAAGGATGCTAAGCGAGTGTCATATAAATTGCTATATGAAATTATATGGGATCTTTAATGTATATACAATAAAATTATATATAGAATTTTCAAATAAAGATCATGCAGATATCAGGTTTAATGTTGCATTTGTATTGTTAGGTTATATAAGTTTTGGAATGTACAAACGATCTTATGAATCATTTATGACACAATAGGTTTGTTCCAACATACAGTTTGTGTATCGTTCATAGTATGGTTCATGAACTACTTTCTACGCAAGCGCCAATAAAGTAGTAGTTTTGAACTGTTGCAGAATTGCGTTATGTTGGAACGGAGCATAACAGAGATTTGTACTGCTTGACACTGTCAAACGTCCATTAAAAAATAGAGAAAATGTTTATAAAATAGAAAACTTCACGAGTAATATGAAAATTTAAAAAACAGATGATTATCATAATTTGCTAAGGTTTCATATAAAGTTTTTCAGGTTGTTTAAAATTTAAAGACTATAGGAACATAATACAAAATACATATAAATATATATTCTTGAAGTATCAAAAAATTCTGAAAATCCCTCTAAATCACTCTTCGTTCAAAATAAATGACTAATGTCTAATAAAGTAATTTGAATAAAATAGGTTTATATTTGTTTTTACGCAATTCGCATGACTCGGACTAACAGTACACCTAAAAATTCACTGACTAATTTGACCGTTCACGAACCAGTTCATGTACTATCAATTTTGTGTTGGAACAACCGACGCCTAGTACATGATTTAGTCGAAATTTATGTTGGAACACTGAATGCACTCTGCGCAAGTACAGAACAGTTCAAAAACTAGTTTGACGGTATGTTGGAACAAACCTAATATTTATTTTTGATGTTCGTTTCATGATCACCTGTTAATATTTCGTTATTCAATTTTCAGATACAATTAAATATATCGACTGGATTATTGTGGTACGCGAACGATCTTGGATCTTCAAAAAAAGGTTAGTTTTTTTAACAGTTTATCTACATGAAATGTTATTATAGACATTGTTAAATACAAGAAAAAATAATCCGATACAATTGATAGCTGCGTGAAATTTTGAATTATCGTAAACGAAAATATTGTCTCACACATAAATAGACAAATATCATCAGCTTAATTGTTGAAAACTATTGAAAATTTTGACCAGTCACAAAAAAGAGCGAGAGGAAAAAATACAGAATTTGTGCAGTTTACCAAGAAATAGGTCTGATCTAGTTATAGTTTAATATAATAAAAAGAAGTATTACTGTCAACCTTTTAGGTTCAATTGCTATGAAATAATAAAAATTTAAAAGTGAACTTACCTTGCCAGAAGCCATTTCAATAACGACACAGCCAACTGACCAAATATCCGCCGCTCGCCCGTGACCTTCTGTACTGGTTTTCATAAAAACTTCTGGTGCCATATATGCTGCAAACAAAACAGAATAAACCTTCTAATTAATCTAAAATATGTGAATAATTACCTTGTGTTCCAACAAATCCCTGCAGCTCTCCAGGCATCGTAGTATGAGCTTTTATTTTAACTGCGGAACCAAAATCGCCAATTTTTAAACAGTTTCCATCGTCCGTCAAAAAGATATTTGCACCTAAACAAATTTAAATAGATTATGTACAATTAAATCTAAATAAACAAGATTTTACTTTTAATATCGCGATGAACGATGCCATGTCGGTGTAGCTCAGCAACTCCACTGAGCATCTGGTGTGTGAATTTTCGAACTAGTAATTCTGGGAGACCTGCTTCTGTAGCTGCTACCAAACTTTCCAGAGTTCCTTCCGTGCAGAATTCCATGAAAATTAACATTTCCTCCTGTTGACAAATAAAATAAACTGTTGTGGGCACCACAATACCTCCCGTCATAGATTTGTTTAGGTAATTAAAAAAATGTTTTACAATATGTAAGTGAAATAATTACCCTGTGAATTTCTATGCCGTAATATTTGACTAGGTTATCGTGATTGATTCCTTCTAAAATTCGAAGTTCTTCTGCTAAATGACGAATAGTTCGGTGGTCGTTATGTTGTAATGTAATTTCTTTCATTGCCATCATTTCGCCAGATTCATTGTTTACTGCTGTGTACACTTTACCGAATCTTCCTTGACCTACAACGGAAAATAATAATTTCGAACTGCTAATTTTTAGTTATTAATTGAACTCACCAATTTTGATGCCTCTCTGCCAACCAAAAGTAACTCGTTTATAACGAATGTGTATCCTATCTTCGGAACGATTTTCAGTGACACAACCAATTAAATGATTCGCTCTGAATTCTTCTTCCAGCTGAAGTTCCAATCGGTTGATTGAATCCCGCACTCGTTGGTGTCTTGGTGCTAATTGTTTCTTTATTGTTCCTAATGGGCCATCCACTGTGTCACCATTTGACAGCTCTTTTTTTCTACAATACATATTTTATAAAATTTTACATCATAATAAAAATAATACACGTACTTGTCTGGAATATCAAGGCCCTCAGAATGCGGCGGAATTTCCGAACTAATTTTTCTGTGAGGTCTCGGAAGAGGAGATCTCAAAGAGGTTCTCGGCGAAGGGGATGATCCTCTAGATCTTCAAATAGTATTATTAAGAGCAACAGTATTTTTATAACAATTTAACTCACCGTGGGTAGCGAGGGTAGTCCAGCGCGCCGCGAGGAGACGCAGTACAAAACTCCGGCGTTGTAGGTGTCGCTGTTCCTATCACATGCGAAATACAACAATCCATCAGGTTTTTTAAGTCTTCGAACTCTTCGTCTGTGAGGTAGATTGTATGACACGGCTCGCACACCGTCATCAAGAAGTCCAGACCTTGATACGCCCATCGCGGACGTAGACCACGACCGCGTTCGCAGCGGTCTTTCACGAACTGCATCCATAGACGAGCGAACTGAACCATACTTTGAGCAAGACATTCCCGTTTGTTTTCCGGGAAGAACAGACTGATCTCTTTATGAAACTGCGCAGGAATAAATTAGTAAATTCATGAAGTTTAAATTTGTAAGTAAAAGAAATCAATGAAATAAAGGATGTTTAACTCACTTCGAATCCGTATCGAAAAGCTTGGTGCAGGATTTCTCTACATCTGGATAACAATGTAGTTCGTTCAACTTCATCTAATTCATCCATGTTTTGCAGAATACACGCATGTTGTACTTTTTCTATAGACTTCGTTATACTGCTCTTTAAATTTAACACAGCATTCTGAAATAGAACTATTAAATTAATACCAATTATTTTAATATGTTTACAAAATAGAACCTTAACACTATCCAGTATTTCTTGACGGACACATTTATATTCAACATTGACTTTGTCACATGAAACAATATCTTTGCGAAGTGCTTTTGTGAATGATATTGTTTTCATGGTTCTTTCTCGTTCTTCATTGAAAATACTTTGAAGTTCTCGAAATATTAAAAACATGTTTTCTCTGTGAACATAATTTAGGTAATTAGTTAATTTGTAATTTACAAAAATTGCATGAATATTTACTTGGCATTGTCTTCTTCGGAACTTGGTTGCAAACCCAGTAACAATTCATCTATTTGAGACAGTAATCTATCGCCTATTTCATTAAGCATGGAACTAACTATTATACAAAATTTCTCGCTAGCTATTTTTTGGCCGCCCGGTATATGCGGTGTCGTTTCTAAAACGAAATTCCATTCTTCTTCTATTAAACTTTTCTGGAATGTCTCATGCTGAAGCAACGCCCACTGTTCTAAATAATCAAGATAAACCTAAAACACAAATTTTATGTGAGGTATAACATAACTATAAATAAATATTAAAATACCTTTAAGACTTCATATAAGCTGCTGTCAAATGATGAAAAAGTCTTCTGATAATTATCTAACATGATTTCTTCAGTCGACAGTACAGAATCAAAATGTAAATGTACTCTTTGTCGGTGTAGCACAGCAATCAAAATGCCTTCTTTCATTTCACGCATTAACTACATAAAAGTGTATTACTTGATGTGTTTATTAATAAATATTGTTAACTTACTTGTCGAATACTAAGCGGAGACGGTTTATCCGGTTTTTGCTCCAAGCGCATTCGTAAGAATTCATGAATGACTTCCATGGGAACTAAAGATAAGAACAAAAATGAAGAACGATAGGAAGGTAAAGCCAGGGCTTGTGCTTCTGGACTCCATGCGCCATATCGTATCAATTCCAGATCATCATCCGACATCTGAAATTGTTAAAATTTTAGTTTTTATTAGATTAAAATTTTGTCACCATACCTTTTCTTGAATATTCTCTGCAGTTGATTGCTTCAAAGCTATATGTGCTTTCCTCAAAATACTTTTGTGTAATCGTTCCAAAAAACTTAAAGACTTTGATAATCCTTTAGTCTTTAAAACATCTTCAATATATTTCCTACAATTTCATTTGTAATTATGCCAAAAATTAATTGTATTGTACTTGTATTTACCTATACGGCGAAGTTGTTTCTTGAAACTGTGCAAAAGAAGTAATTGATGAAGCAGCGTAACAATCCAAGCGCAATAAATCAGATAGATATTTAGATTCGAAAGTTTTTGGGTAAATTGATCCAGAACTATTGGAACTGTTACTATCTGAGGGACTGCTTTCATCTACATCGAACTGAATATGATGGTTATTACTTCTGTACGCCATATCTTTAGATTCTGCTGAGGTACTCCTGTGTTAAATACAAAAAATCAGAGTCTTTGCAAAGCAGAATTTGAACTTCGAACGAGTAATTGCATTTTGGGCAAATACTTTAATATTGTGAAAAAATTTTAATTCAAGTTTCATGGGGATAATAAACAAATAAAAAAGAATCATCAAAATCGGACTCGTCGACTTGAGAACCTCCTTTTTTGTCGGTTAACAATTTAGAAAAGCAAGAACAAAATTAAACTTATAAGTTGTCTCAATTGAAATACCGGTTAAATGCATAAATTAAAGATAAAACTTACCTGGATAATGACCGTCCAAGGCTAGAGTTATCACTAACTGACTGATCTGCTTGAATTCCGCTAGAAGCAGAAGTGGACACCGAACCAAGGACAGGCCAAACACAGTGTTTATTTTGTAAAAACATTAGCAGCTTCCCAATTATAAGCAATTTCAATCGGAGATGTTTTGTCATATTGTACCACAAGCACATAGCCTTCACTCTAGAAACAAATTCTTCACTTTTATATAAAGGGTAGTAAAGTCCAAAAGATTTGTTGGATGGGTATAACGCTTCAGCAGCTTCTAGACGCGAGAGTAGCTGCTCTATTTCTCGTAGAGCTTGGTTTTGAGATTCCATACAGTATTGGCAATACATGGAGAGACATCCGGTGCATTCCTCCACTGCACTTCCATCTTGAATAAGTAAAATTATACAAATTAAATTACGAAAGCAAGCAGTGTGGTTAAAATGGATAAATAAATATATTTACTTTTGCTAGAGCCGTCTGTATCGTGCACGCCACTATCGTTACTCTGTACGGATATTTGGCTTGTCGAATTTTTCATGGGCTTTCTCTGGAATCTAAAATAAGAGATTACTTTTTAGTATCAAATTTAATATTAGGTATGATAAAATTACTTACCTATAGTTCATGATCTCATCCAAAAGATATGCTATAGATTCCCGCTCCGTACATAAATATCGATCCTTAAAATATATGTTATTATTTCAACAGCTAATTGTAATTAAAATAATTAAATTACCTGTTCTGTAACGGTTCGGTCAGCATGCCAAGCTTGTAACTGCAACCATATCAAATCCTTTAATTCATTCTGCCAGACTTGTTCTTCTTGACTAATCTGTAAGCAAAAGTTTCAAATGATCAAGAATTATACTTCTGGAAATGAAAGTAAACTTACATGTCTGCGACAATTTCTATCCTGAGGTTTGTTTTCTTTGCTACCCATTCGAATTAACATGCTGAAAGTTTTGTAAAAATCTACTCTGTTCTTTGGACAACCCTCTGGTTCTGTGTAATTTGCTGCATTTCTTTTATCTAAAAATGTTACTGGCCGAGAAATTAAACTCATAAATCGATTAGCAGTTTCTATCTGTAAATATAAATTTGGCAAATCACAATGATGTAAGTTTGTAATATTATTTAGACGTACTTGTATTGGAACGGGTGTTTTCACAGGCAAGCTTTCTGCTCTTTCATCTGACACCTCAAAAGTTGAAGATGAACCTCCTCGTGCGCGACTAATATCTAACTTGAGGTCTCTTTCAGAACCTCGTAACAACTTTAATGACCTCTTATCTGTTCTTTTACCTGAAGGAAATGCCACAATAACATAGTTATATGAAAATTTTTTAAATTAACTCACCGTTTGCGGCAACATCTTGGTCAGATTCCTCAGAATTGGCATTAGATATCAATTCATTGAAGAATACATTGCTGATTGTATTACGACGATTAAATTTCGCAGTGCACGTTTTCGGTAGCATTTTGAATCCACCACTAGAAAATTAATGATCTTTAATATTTACAATATAATTAACTATAATTACAAATTATTAACCTAACACAATCACGATCCCGTTGTCGTCGTTCTCGAGAACGTCGCAAAATTCTAGTTCTTGGTGGTGTTTTACTGTATTTATCAAAGTCACTTAACATATCATCGTCATTATTAAAAGAATCGTGTTTACATTCCTCAGCAGATGAATCGTGTCTTTTACAATCAATATGACTAAAATAAACCGAAATAAATATAACGAAATAAGTATATTAATAAATTGTAAAACAAACCTATCTTCTTCTCCTGAACTGACGTTTATTTCGATACCAACGCGCTTTTTCCAATCAGCATCAGCCATTTTTTGTAAATTTAAATTACAAATTTCCCCTGCTGTAATTTATTGTTTATTTACATTTTATTATTCACTTTTTAATTATCTAATAACACAACAAAATTCTACGGACCTTCAATTCGAGGTTATCTCATCTCAAGCGATTTTGTTGGCATTCCCCCCACTGTTGTCATGTGATTTCTACACTTCATACAGAATCGTGTAATTGGTTGCATACCAACAAGAATTTCTATTTTCAAATTTTTAAAATTATTAGATTAATTTCTAAATTTATTAAAAATTCACACATAAAACTGATCCTTTCTTCGATTGGCAAATTCACGTCAATTTTTTAGCTGCGCTGCAATTTCGACGCGATTTTTTAATTTATTCGTAATTTAACAATTTCTTTTTAAATTAATATTTATATTTTATTTGGTAGATAGTAGTAGCTTCATGGTAGTAACAGTATATTATTTTTGCAGTAAGAATAAGTAGAATCCTATTGCGTACTGTATCTATTCGCATCTTAATTCGCAAAAAAGTTACTGTCAATAAACATCCAAATTTTATGAATTGACTGCAGTATAATTCGTACGTGAATGGTGACTTGATGACGTTCAGGCTGTTGTTAATCACGTGGGTAACCAAGCAGACGCCTGCCGCTGGGCGAGCTAATTTTGGAGCGCGCGTCGCGACGGCTCTTCGTTCGTGATCGTGATTATGTCCAGAACCCAGTTGTGTTGAAGATTGCGAAGAGCTCGTAGTATTATATTCATACCTACCTACTCAATTGTGCAAGATACACATTCTTAGTTTACTTTTGTAAGTAAATCAAAAGTTTTTCCAAGTTGTTTTTCAGTTTTGTAGAAATAAGATGATTTCAAATTATGTTTAGTCGCTAAATCTGCAGTTATTTTGTGAGGATGTGCAGAGAATTGGGTCAAATTATTTTGTGGATGATGTTTTGGAATTTGTGAAATTTTTACATTCTACATGTTTGGTTTATTCTCCATTTTAATCAAAATTACTGCTAGTACATGTAAAATTTATTTGTAAACATTTTAAAGACACAATTAGGTAATTGTAATTATAACTACTAACATCTCAACTGCAATATTGACATACTCACTGCTAAAAATTACGGCATACCTTTTAATAGTACTTTCTGAAATTTGATCATTAAATCTATTTCAATGACAATAGTTAAACTAGAAGTAAAATAACGAGGTCTTAATTTTAGCATGCCATAAAATTAAATTTTGGAAACAACTATGACAACTAAAACAAGGCTTTACGTCTACATTAAATTACTTATTTTAAGTGAGTTATAAACATTGTAATATGTACATGTAAGTAAAATAAAAAAAACTTTGGGACAAAATCAACTTGTTAACACCACAGTATAATTGCTAAATAACAATTTGTAAAAATATAATTTAGTATTTATTTTTCTTGGTGATAAACTGTTGTATACTAAATAAGTAAATATATTATAATTCAAAAGATAGTTCATAATTTTGTTGTTGACATTGGTGCTATGGGGATTCATTTATATTAGTTAATCTATTATATTTTCTAGTACCATTTCTAAATGGTATATTTCAATATTTATTTTGTTATAAAACAACTATGTTTATATTGAATATATTATATTTTCTCCTTTGCTATATGGCATATGTTTTGTTTGTATTGGAAAAAATAAGATTGTCAACAACAGCATTCGTATTTATGTTCTTGGATAGATTCAAGAACAATTCTCCTTGGTAACCACACTGTTTCTGGCTTTGGCTAATACGCCAAATTAAGTGTGAATTGACACGTCAATGTTTACATATCTTCGAACATAATGATATTAGAAAGCAAACTTGAAAAATTCAACTGTGTTTATTTTTAGGTTGCAGCTGAACACAAGATGATCCACGTGGAGGAAACAGATCCAGTGGGCGGTGAGTGATTAATTTGATTCTTTTATTTTTCTTATGTAAACAAGTGCTATAAGTTAATATGCATCCAATAAGACACTTAATAAAGTAATTATTTAATAAATTATTAAAACAGACATGATAATATAGCTATAGTATTTCATAATACGAGCAGTTGCTAATTCCGTCTGAACACTGCAACTAAAAAACAAAAATATAATTGCATTCGTGTAATTTGGATTCCTATAAATCCAATAGATAAAATTTGTGCAAAATGGACAGGGTGTAAATATTATTTGATAGTTCTTATCTATATTGCAAAAATAGAATGTCAAATATCCAAAGTGGATAAATAGCTTTTGATGGTATATTTATTTATTGTAAAACAAAAAGAATAATTTCGAATACTTATCTAATAACAATATAATTAACATAATGAGGATTCAACTACTGCATCCTTCAAAATTAATTAATTAATTCATTATACAACATCAACAACATAAATGGTTTCTTGTTTTGTTAATTGTTTTATTATTGTCATATTAAAAATCGTTACAAAACTTGATTAGTATATCAAATTTATTAATATAATTACATCAATAAAAATATAAATAATAATATGATGCCGATCTCGGTGGCGTATGCCAGAGCGTAGCATGCCAGGGGTTGTGGGTTCGAATCTCACTGAAGAGCATGGTCGTTTGTGTTCACATAAATTCACAGTCATCTACTCATTAAACGGCATATGACCATAAGTAGTTAGTCCGCTTACCATCTTTATTAAAAAAAGAAACATTCAGTACAAATTTGAATTTATTTTTGAATAATGACAGTTCATTATTTTCAATTCATCTGTCCACAATTCAATTTACAAATACTTGAAAACTTATCCATTTAATTTATAGAACTATAGTTCTTCAAAACATATTTGTTACATTTTCGCACCTAAAAATATAATTAAGTAAAGTTAATTAGAATATTTTTTATCACTAACTGGGAACTAACCCTGACGGTGTAAAGGTTGCTGGCCTTAAATTTTTTGCACGGTCATCTAATTTTATAACAAGCATGAGTCGCAGTCATTTACATTTTACCCACATTATTTCAATAACATTGAAATTAATAATAAACACCATCATACCTAGCCTCCTTTATTAGAAGCGCACAGTAAAAAAAAGTTAGCGTAATTTTGAAAATTCATAATACGTCATCGTAGTACGCAGCAAGAAAAGTATGTATGTCAGTTATGTCATACGCATGCGGAAAAGGAAATTGTGTGAAAAGTATTTAAGACGTGTACACAATTTTTCTTGCGGTATTCAAATAGTTAGGTACTATGTATTCCAACCGCCAACATTTTTATTCGTTTTAAATTAACAAAGCGGTATAGCTCAGGATTGTTAAAAAATGGTACAAAACGCCAATACAATTTAAATAAGTAATGCGCATTTCTGCCCCGGATGGATAAGGCAAAATCGAAGGTTAACCACCGGTTAAAATTTCAGATTCAGTTATAAATTAACTAAATTTAAAATGACTGTTGTTTGAAGTAAAGTAACCGCGGTGCACCAGGTCTCTTATCAGTCGAACTACGAGCCCAGAACAATATAATTTGGCCTAGTTAAAATCATACAAGGGAAAATTTTTTATCTTATATTCTATCATTTTTACACCCAGCACATACATATATGTAAGGGAGGTATTAAGTTTGTTATGAATTGATTAGATTTTGGGAACAATTCATCAACAGTAAGTGGTAGATTATTTGAAGGCCTATCAGGGTTTTTGGGCATATAGTAAATAAATGAAATAAATTTCCTTGCAATCAAAAAGATATAGAATTTTTTGAAATATTTTTTATATTTTGTCGTCATCAGATTCAGAAACAATGTTCGTGGTACCAGCCAATACCTTTAGGTCAAATGAAATCTTTATATTAGTGTTAATTTTTATTATTTTAGTTGTTATTTTTCCTAAAAATATTCTTAAAAATAATAGAATTTAAGATACAAATAAATTGAGTACCTGCAACAATTTTCCCTTTGTAAAGTTAGAATCGTTTTTAAATTATTCTAAAAGTCTTAGTTGGGCCAAATAATATAATTCTGGGCTCGTATAGGAAATGAAATTACGGAAATATGTAATATATTTGCGTTTGAATGTGCAAGTATGTAGGTATTTTTGTTTTTCGATCTGTCCTTCAAAACAGCGCTATGTTCAGTGGCTCGGTGTCTCGCGGTAACCGCTGAGTGTGCTGTGGAATGTGTAAAGATCAGTCTGGCGTCGCGCCAGTTGGCGTCCACGGGCCCAACACCAACACCGCCACCAGGAGACAACGCATTGCGCAAAACCGACATCATTCACTGAGCGGTTACACCTACTAACAACTTGTTGCATGTCTCCAACGAAACGCACTTACTCCCTTGCCTTTGTACCCCATGAAATAGAATTTTCCTACTTACAACCTTGGAAACAACACCATTGAAAACCAGGAACTTTTAATTCGCGTACTCATGCAGTAAAATATACAAAAAAAAAACACTGAATTTTTTCGAGAACTCTACAGAAAAATCATCATCATAAGTTGAAGAAACTTTGGATTAAGTTCTTGCGTATGTTTTCGATTTGTTTTTTTGGTGAAGAATTATGTAGAATATCCGAAACGTTGTATTTAACAAGACAATAACTGGTACCACAAGCTCTGTTTTTGAGTTATTATTTTATAAAAAAATGTTGCGAATAAAACTTACAGAGAAAAATATTATCTACCACTTTCCTTTTAATTTTTTTTATAAAATAATTTTAGAACATTGTTACAGCGGTAAAACCGAGGCTAAATAATTTCTCTTAAAACACCAAAAACAAAGCTCATGGTTTTATTTTTACAGAACCTAATCCAGAAGTCTTATATAATTTAATAAAATTCAGTTCATAGAATGTTTCTTACACCGAATTTCGTGTATGAAAACCCGCAAAAATCATCGATAATTACCAATAATTTAAAGATAAATATGTGCAGATATTGTTTTTTCAACATATCATCAAATTCGTTAGCAGCCGATGATTGATATGACTTTGCTACTGTGCATTTATAAATTTATAAGTATTTTGATTAAGTTTTAATTCCGTTTGTTCGTTCAAAAAGCATTGTACAAACCTCTTGCGATAAGACGTCATCCACGCATTCGCATAAATGAATTCCTCGCGCGTGTTTTAAATAAGCGCTCATGCGGGAAGAATGTATTCCCACACTTGGTATAACTATTAAAATATAGCCCTGGTTGACATAATTGTAGTAATGATTGGAAACGTTTGTTGTGATTCATATCGCTAGAATGATATGGCAACGGAAGTGGTTCTTACGGAAATAGTTGCTGAATGGGTGGTAATGTAACTAGAATAGGTTAATATAAAAATTAGAAAATCTTTCTTAGTGCTTTGGAAGCCAGTGCCCGAGATAGTTCTTTCGCTTCGACGAGTTCTAGTATTTCCATTTCTTCACCTAGCTTAACATTAATTTATTATTATGGTTTGTAAACCATATTTTAAAATGTCACAAACATACAGCAAACACCTCATAAAATCTATTTTTACGATGTAGTTGGCTGAAAAAATATGTACATGTCACTCATTGGGTCTTCCTGCTTTTCATTGATATTTCACTTTATTTTTTTATACAATCCTGCCTGTCAATGTATCATCTATCAAAGATTTTATTGGGAATAAACGTTCTACCTATAGAACTGCAACTGTCCGTTCTTAGCTTTATGAGTTACAAAATACAATACACCTATTTAAAGCTTGCACATTTTGTAAGATCTATTTTTATATGTGAACATGAACAGGCAAAATTCGATACATGGAATTTCTAGAAAAAAGATGTTTACTGTGCCAAAGTATTCTAAACATTGAATCACAACATAGCATTTTAAAAAATGACTCAAAAGTTCATGTAGTACAATTACAATTACTGCTGTTATTTTCCTTTTAAGTTTTGAGATAAAGTTGGCAAAAACATATGATTATGCATCCAAAACTTTCTCATAATACCTTGTAGCTGATAATTATTTACAAGATCTTTTACAAACACTCGTACTTTCAAAATGAGATACACTTAATTATGTTTGTGTATAAATTGCTTAATTATATAAATCTCAAAAGAGTTTTGGCATCTAGTCAATATTTCTGTTTATCATAAGCTTATTGTTGATTAATGAAAATTTGATGTAACTGTTGCATATAGCACACGCTATTACCATCAAAAACATTCACAACAATCACATAATAACAATAAAAGAGCTGAGAGAACCATTTGGCACTGTACCATGTAACCTTGACAATATTTCTCACACAACATAACCTACTCAAATCTATTTTATCAGAGGTGGACCTGAGCTTCCCGTACCGAGATGTGGTCATCAAACGCGGGGTCGATGCCAAAGAATTCTACGACATGCACACAGAAATCGGTAGGTATGTACCGCAGCTATCACACACGACTATTTTTCACGGCATATGTTTTCCCGCTATTTTTATTCGGTCTTAATCACAAGAAAACTGTGTACATATTGCTAAACTTAAAAGTTATCCTTTACTGGAAAGGGTGTACACAGCTTTATCCAGCCCTGAATTATGCGGCTTCGATGGTTCTGAATCAAAATATATTTTCATTAATTCACGTCTGGAGACGCATCTTGGTTTCTCACCATACCATTTCAGCGAAGAGCTGTCATTTTTCTAAAATGTTTTACACCTTAATTTTACTGTTACAGTTTTAATGTGACAAACATATTTTTGTTTGATTTATAGAACTTGGACAACGTCCCGTCAAGTATTTTGATTACAATACGAATCCGCGTTTCTCTGTTATAAAAGAAATGAAATGTTTGCATCTAAATGCACTATTACATCTAAAAAATGTATTATTTCTTGAAATCTTCAATCTTTAGTAGTTTGTACTACCAATACCCCATCCTACTGAGCACTCATTTCTATAAGCGGGAGTAATAAAACAGAAATATTAATATTAAAAAAAAAACAGCTGTAAGTAAAAGGTCGTTCCAATCATTCTTTTACTGCATTGACGGAAATAAGGTTGTAACTTCGTTTCCTTCTTTCAAACTTCTACCACTAATGGTGAAGATTAGTCGCCACTAGGTACGTTCTTCCCTTTCATGTCTATGTTTTATCAAAAAATGATTTGTGATAAAGAATGTTCCTCATTACGTTCCTCAACTTCCTGTTCCTAAAACATATCATTTAATTCACCACCAAAGGGCACCTTCACCACAAGACAGGTTTCTGTGAAGTTCAAGATTAGTAATATTTTCTAGTTATATATTTTATATGTTGTTCAAGTGAAGCATGTGAAAGAAGAAAACAACAAGTTTATTTGTCACAGAAACACGTGTTATTTTCTTAAAACTGTACCGGATGTTTGTTTAACGCAAAGTTGACTTGCAAATTACAAAATGTGATTCAATTGAACTCTTTACTCAAATCAATCATTCATGGGGTAGTTTAAATAATACAATTATTAAATTAAAGAACGTGCAACTTATTAAATAGTTAGAGTGTATATATCGTTTAGCTCTTGTCGTGAAAAATCGTCTGTTACTGATTCATTACTTTTGGTTGCACATTTGCTTTACTGTTCTTTTCTAGGGGTAAATTCGGAACAGTATATCGATGTCGTGAGAAGACATCGTCACTGGAACTTGCAGCGAAATTCATCCCGGTGGCAAGAAAGGAAGATAGAAGAAATGTGGAAAGAGAAGTGGACATCATGAGAAAATTACAGCATCCTAGATTGATTCAACTGTACGATGCCTTTGATTGCGGAAAGATTATGGTTGTCGTTCTGGAATTGTAAGTATTTACTAACATAATTAACAAACAGCATTAATCATTTCGTATGTAAACATAAAGAGTGATAATAGCAAACGTATGGGTGTAAGAATTTATAGGGCAAAAGTAATCCAGGAAATCGCTAAAAATATTTTAAATTTGCATTGACTGTAAATTAAATACAACAAAATTGCCCTTGATAAAGAACTTATAAATAGTTCTGCTGTTTACATTGTCACTTTTGTTTATCTGAATTAATTGTTTAGTTTTGCTCGGCAGAACTGAATTGGAACAATCGCATTTTATAATACAGTACTAAGTTAGTTTTATTTAACTGGATAAACCAGTATTTTTGTTTATATTTCACAGTAATTCTAGCTTAGTTTTATACTCATTGGCTGGTACCACGAGCTCTGTTTTTGTATGTTTTAAGAGAAGTGTTTTAGCCTTGGTTCGAGCAGAAGTTTAAGAAAAATATATCATCTACCACTTTTATTTGAAGTACTTTTTTTATAAAATAATTTTAAGACATTGTATAACGCTAAAACCGAGGCTAAAACACTTCTCTTAAAACACCCAAAAACAGAGCTCGTGGTAACAGCCATTGACTTTATACGTGCAGATATTGAAATAGTTTTTGTTGTAACAACAAAAATACAAAACAATGATTGCTAAAGAATTAATGATGAATATTTTTGGTAGGATTGAAGGAGGAGAACTCTTCGAAAGAGTCATCGACGATGACTTCGTGCTTACAGAAAAAGCGTGCACTGCTTTCATGAGGCAAATATGTGAAGGAATCGGCTACATTCACAAGCAAAATATTCTCCATCTTGACATGAAGGTAAATAGTGAATTCGAGCTAGCAGTCAAACCCGATACGTAAAAATAAACCAAAGCAGTGGATAAAATAGCCGCACTTGTGTTTCAGCCAGAAAACATTCTGTGCCTAACGAAAACCGGAAATAGAATCAAAATAATAGATTTCGGACTGGCGCGCAAGTACGACCCCGATAAGAAACTGCAAGTGTTGTTCGGTACTCCGGAATTCGTCGCACCAGAAGTTGTCAACTTTGATCAGATTGGATTCGGGACTGATATGTGGTCTGTTGGCGTTATTTGCTATGTGCTGTAAGTATAAATTTAATTGATAAGTTTCTTATTTCAAAATGTTGTTTCCTTGTTTCTAGATTATCCGGCTTGTCACCTTTCATGGGAGAAACCGATGTAGAAACAATGGCTAATGTTACTATTGCCAAATACGATTTTGATGATGATGTGTTTGATGAAATTTCAAGCGATGCAAAAGATTTTATAACTAAATTGCTACTGAAAGACAAAAAGTACGTATATTATTTTTAAATAAAGCATGGTTTTATCAAATTAACTAACGCTTATGTGAGCCGTACAACAAGGTAGGACAAAGACCCAACTTAGTAATCCAACAAACTTCAAATTAACAACTCCACAAAAAATATAGCTATTTTCAGTTTATCCTTTATCAGACTATTATTCCATATTTGTTATGAATTTTTTGTGTCCAATATGTACGTGGTTAGTCCTGGACCACGCTGTTTGAATTAGAGATGTGTCGTTCGCGAACGACCCGTTCCATTTCAACGGATCATTTTACTGAACGAAAAGAGCCGGATCACTCTCTTGTTGTCGAACGGGTAACACGGCTTTTAGTTTTCGTTTTGCATCGTAAAATTTTGAAAGATATACTTTACTAGGATGCTCATAGAATTAGAATGCCGTTCGCTTTATACAATAGAAACAACAAAACACATCCGGGCGAAAAACCCCAGAGAAATTTTATATTACTTCAACTCGGCAGACGATAGACACAACTGTTCGGTTTTTATTTTGAACGTGTCTTTTTGGCGAACATATTCAGAAGAACCGGATCAGCAACGCGAACGGGTCAGCCCATCTCTAGTTTAATAGGGAAGTGTAACAATATCTATTCGTTATTTTTGTGCAGCAAAAAGAGTAACTTTTGATAAATTACTGTGAAGTAGTAAAATACATGTAAGGACACAATGTTACTAATTTGGGATTTGTCATTTTGCCAAACAAAAGCGCTTGATTGTTTGTAGAATAAAGAAATAGCAATGTGGGTCTTTGTCGGGCCTTGTTTCAGACAGCGCATGACAGCAGCGGAATGCCTCGAGCACTCGTGGCTGCGGCGGAAGCCGCCAGCCGCCGCGCCCCCGCTGCCGAGCGCGCTAGGCCTCGACGTCGCCAAAGACAACCTGCGCCTGTTCGTGGAGCGCTGGGCCGAGCACCCCAACTCGCCCTACCTGTTCGACGTATCCGCGCACGTCATCTCTCCGCTCATGTTGACGGCAGGTGTCCAGTTAACGTCTTCCCAACATTCCCTGCGTGGTATGTCGCCGTCGCCGTGTGGCTCCCTCACCTCTTCCCCGGACTCGGTGCTCGAGCACGACGCGTACGTCACCAGTTCCACTCCTCCCGATGACTCTGTGTTCTCCCACTATACGTTTAACCCGCCGCCCGTGACCCGCGTCAACGAGCTGCAGTCGTTCGAGCGCCGCGCCTCCGACAGCTCTTTCGTCGTTCGCAAGAATGACATTGCTGAGCGCATTAATCTAGCTGAAGAAATACGCAAACTATCCGATAAGTTGTTCAAGATGTCTACGTTATCCGACTTTTCATCTTTACCAAATGGTACAAGTACGATATTAAGTCCTGCGCCTCAACCTGCCCCGGTACCATCTTTCAAATCATCACCAGTACAACGTCCTACACCCAGTATAATGGTACAAGAACCGCCCAGTTCTAACACAAGCAACAGTACAAGCAGTAGTAATAATGTACCATGGCGTCGCACTAAGTTCCGCATGACAGGAATGAATCGTGACGTACCTTTAAATTCATACAGCAAATCCAGCTCTTTTACAGAAACTGAAAATGGAATTGCTAAATCCCAAGTACCAGAAAAAGTTTCAAGTAGCACAAGTAACGCAGTAGGAACCAAAGATTTGCTGTTAAAATTGTTGGATAGGTGGGATGGAGTTCAAGAGCCCGGCAGGACACCAACAGGACGACACAAATCCATTTCAGCGGAGTGGTCGGAAGTGGAAAACCTAGGGCAACGTACCATTAGCTCCCTCAATACATTCTTTCAGTCTCGAGCAACTAACAAGAAATCGCACCCGTTTATGGCAGCAAACGGAGTTAAATGATGTGTTATTTGTTATATATGGAAATCCATATGCATTTTATTAACCTACCGAGACCATAGAGAGTTGCGGAAAACATGAGAGAAACATGAACGCAACATTACATAAGTGCAAGTATATTTAATATGTATGTACATATATCTAAATCCTAACGTACTATAAGTTAAAATGACAGATAAATGACTTACCCAAAAGACATTTTCATTCTATGAAGATATAGTATATGAGCATTTTAGAAGATTTTATTAAATTAAATCAGCTCTTCCTCTATTTAGAAATATCAGAGCAGTGGACACTTGCATCTAAGTAGGTATACTAAATGTGGCAATACTGATTAAACCAAGATTAACTTATTATCATTTGATTATAAGTTAAAATATTAAATACCTTTTGTTTTTGCTGGAATTTCAGTAAAATAGTATTTTCACTATTATATTAATAAGATAAATAAACAGTTACTCTAATTTATTCTCTGTTAGTTTTCTTAAAAATGTCATCTCCATAAAACTGCTCACGCTTGTCGCATTTTGCTTTCTGTCTGCGCTGCTATATAGTTTTTATGTTTATCTTTGCACAAATAAACAGGACAGTATATGTGTTGAACTAAAATGTGTTTCAAATTTAACAATCAGTATTGAATCAACAATTCCAATTTGGTGTGTCTAACAACTAATAACACTGCATAATTAATCCAAATGATTTTAAATTAGAATTTTAAGTATTTTATAAAATATTTATACCTGAAGAGTGAAGGAATTTATTTCTATTTTCCCAAATTATTTGTTAAATAGATGATTTTTTGTTGTTGTTTATTACGGCATTTTCATTTCTTCAGGTTTTAGGTTGTGCTTCGATTAAATTTAATGAACCATGCACTTCGATCATAAGTTTGTTGGTCCTTTTATAAACAAAGGGTTTGATTCATTTTCAAGGTAGTCATACTAAAGCAGAATGTAAAAAGAAAACATCAAACATATAATCACTATAATTGTCTAATACTATTCATCTAAAACAATATTAGTATTATTAAATACAAGAGCAGCCATTTCTCAAAATTTGCTTTTTCTACCCCAGTAGCATAATTGTTATTAACTGCTTCCAACGCAACTAACAAACTGTGTAACTTTTTTGTCCAGTGCCAGATTGACGGCCTCGCAAGCGCTTTCGCATCTCTGGCTACACGAATCTTCTACCCAGTCAGAAATGGCACTCAGCAAAACCAAACTAAAGAGATACGTCATCAAGAAGAGGTGGATTAAAGCAGTGAATATGATAATTGCGCTCAAAAGAATGGGCGCAAAAATTGATGCCGATCTTGTTTGAATACAATTCTGGTCCCGTAAGTGAGTATTGTAAGTGAGAGTTTCCTTTCAAAGAATTTCATTTATAGTGGCTTCTATTCATTGTACTATACTAAGTTGTTTTTTGATTGACAAATATTCGTTATCATATTTTTAGTCATTTTATTACAATCAAATTACTTGATGCAGTACAAAATTAATCTCAAGTGTACATTTATTAACGATAAAATTCTTAGTTTCTTTTTGGAATATGAAAATAAATACATAAAAAATTAAACTCTTTACAAAGAAAAGTAAATACTTTGTTATATTTTAAGATTATTATTTTTATGTATATATTCTTTACTAGATTAATAAACTTATTCAATTTTAAACTAGGGAAAGGAATTTAAATTTGCTAATATTTCCTGAACTGATCTTTGTTGTTAATAACTATAGAACTTTAAATACAGCCATGTTATTTATTCATTTTCGATGTTGTAACATATATTTAACTCATTGTTATTTTTTAAATGCTATGTATACATGTCATATTATTCAATATACTCGTATAATTAGATATATAATAAACCTGTATACATATATTTGTTATATGTATGAATTACTCTAGATAATTGCAATAAATATTTATAAAGTTTTGTTTTCCATAATCATATGTAATTAAACAATATCTTACTGTACCGTTCGACTCAGAAGGTATGTTGAATGAAGGATCATGGTTTATAACTATTCCAATTTTGTAATAAAGAACTTTTTTGTTTACATTTTAGCTAAACTACAGTTGCTGATTTTAAGTGATCAATGGGATCTAATGAAAGGTGTACGTGTAGCACCATTATATGAAATTAGTTTACCACAAAATAAAATCGTAAAAACTGTAAATAGTTTTTTTAGGAAAAAAAATCACCGGTGAGTAAATTCTCTTCATTGTGACATAATTTGTTCTACAGCAGTTTATTAAAAAGTAGTCTACAATACGTTAGACTTCAACATATTACTGCGCTCTACAGACAAAATTATTCACTATACTCGTGTTATTTTGAATTATACTTTGGGATTTCTTTGTGTATCCTTGGAGAAGGCAGAGCAAAAAGATAAGTGTTATTATTTATTTAACAACTTTAAGTTATCATGATTAAATAATTAATAATAGGTCTCTATATAAATTAATAGTTTAGAATTGTGTTTTAACTTTGAATTATTTTATTTAATTGTATTTTTATATTCAATAACTATGACGTGATATTTTATACATACTGGCAGTTAGTATGAGCGTTGATTAAAGGTGATTGGCTTTATTTTTCTGTTGTCAAACGTTTCGTAATAATTTTACCATGAATAGATCAAATAATTTTAGATTTATTTATGAAATAATTGGGCTATATTTGTATACAATGATCCAATAATATAATTTAGTATATTCATATGATCGTTGCATGTCTATACATATACCTATATTTTAGCTACTCCTCCGTTCCATTCCGTATACACATTAGTTGATAAGTTATGCGGTAATATGAATATCATACGAACTTTCACAACTAATTTAACTGTATTTTGCAACAGAAATAGCCATATTATTTATATAATTTAACATAACTTTAGTTTTCTTTGATATCTTTAAAATAAATTTTAAATGAAAATCAGTCGCCTTTAATCAGTGTTCATACTATCAGTCGTGTATAGAATTCTCACGATCTAATTGTTGAATGGAGAAGATAATTAAATCAAAATGTTTAATGCTGGAACACAATATAAATTTGGAATTCTATGTTACACCTATTGCAATTATTTGAACGTTATAATTTTATTGATTATCATATTTATAATGTTTGATAACTGAAGAGCAATTCCTCCAGTGTTTCAGATTCTGATTCTCCGAGTTTCAATGGCTGTCTCAACCAGAATACTACATCCGGAGAGGTATACGAAAAGTTGATGACCGTTCGTAGGACGTGTAGCACCTGGAGGACTTCAGCAGCGAAGAAAACGACTAAGATAACAGTCAAAGGAAAGTAGAATTTTTAACGAAATACACAGTCAGGTTCTACACTAATTTTTATTCAATAAAATATAAAAAATTTAGCAGAATCTTTAGAATCGGTAATAATGACAGTTAATATTAGCGCTGGTCAAAGGTGATTGCTTTTATTTTTTCTATTTGCTAACGATCTTAAATATTAATATTAGCTCTATATTTTTATTTATTCGCTACAAACATTTATTTAGCTGCCCCAATCGTACCGTTTACACATGATAGTTTTTAAGTTAGGTATGCGAATAAATAAACGTTGATTTATTTTCCCAGCAGTTAGCAATTAGTCACCTTTAATCAGCGTACATACAAACAGTCTTTACGTGTAGAATTTTCTCGACATATTTCTTGAACACTATCGACAATTCAAGTTAAATGTTTAATTTTAATACTTAAAATGTATTATTTTTTGCCAGTTTGATTTCGTGGCGCAAACATGGTCAACTCTTGCTTCATGAGGGATAGAAACAGATTCTTCAACTTAGAGGCCTTCACCAGCGTCAACGATGTCCAGTGGGCGATCAGAATAAAGAAAAAATGTTTATAATATATATGTTGAAATGTCTTTTTGTAAAACTAAATGTATATGTGATTTTGTATACTTTCATAATTTCGAACGACGAACCAATTCAAAAATTCCTTGTCGATGGGCTGTGTGATATGGGGTTCTATTTTTGTTTATTGTTTTGCCATTTATGTTTTCAGACATATTTACGAGAATCTTTCTACCGCATATGGAGGTGCCAGGTACCAGGTAGATTGTGATATTTAATATAAATCGAAAATGTAAAATGGTAGGTGGATAAAATATGTTTCAGTTATATGAAATACATTTAATTTTAATCTTAAATTGCTAATATGTGTACTTTTTAAAGAAAAATTTGCCCGGCATCTTACACAAATTTTTTTTGAAATTAATATAAAATTTGGTCAGCCTCACGCATTTTTTTTTATTGATTACATATGGTTCATTTGCGCATAACAGCATGGTATCAAGAGAAAATACCTACATTTTATATAACATTCACTTGCATACGACACAAGTGTGTTTTAGTTTATTAACTTGGTACGAACAATGACAGTTCTAGATACCATTACTAATGCAGAGTGTTTAAGGCATTTTGGAGGTTCTCAGTGACAATTTACTACAAAAACTGCATTTAAAGTATAAATACATTTCGTTGAAGAACTAGATATGATATTTCAGTTGAATCAGTTCACTGTCAAGATTTGATCGAATAGATTACCAGGTTCCTAAAATATGGCAGTTATATGCACAAGATTCAGATTATACGTAGTTCCAAGTGCAAGTACAGAAGCTTTATTTAAGGTATGCCATTACATTTTGTTTAAATACATACAAGCATTCTTATATACACTATGTGTAAGTTAGTAGACAGAATCTGCAAGAACTTCTATGTCAAGCAGAATCATAGATTAACTATGTTGACTGTTGCATTTGCATCATGTAAATGTGTAGAATTAATTATCTGTAGGTTCACTTATGAAATGGATGGAATTGTTGTCCAGATGGCGGAAAGCTTTGAAATTACACTGAGGAGCCGCTTTATGAAGTGGATATCCTTTTCATGAAATGTACGATTACATCTTCTGGACGTGACATATGCACTTACTTCCTTCTTATTACACGACTAGAACCTGGAGAGCTGACAAGCGTGTTTAGCGAGGTATTTATTACCCATATGATATTTTTAAAATGTAGATTTAAGATCAAAGACAAAATAACGGATATGATACATCAATATATTCTGTAATGTTTATTTATGTACAGAATAATATTCGACAATACCTAAGGCAAACTTTAACATATTGGAGCTCTAAAGATACATAATTATTCACAATACCCGTGTTATCTTGGAATATATTGTGGGATTATTTTGTGTGAGCTTCAAGATATATATTTGTACCCAGATGATTTAGTGACGCATACTAGTTGAGAATTATTTCTGCAAATCCAGAGCAATCTTCTGTGGTTCGTTGTGTACTGTCATGAATAACTATTTATAGATATCTAAAATGAATAATCAGTTTAACATTTCACATAAATACCTTCAATTTTCAGATAAATGACAAACCAAACTGACACCTCTAGGAACTTATATTTCTACAGTAAAAATATGACATTTGTCATGTCGGAGTATAGTTTCATTACTCAAACTTTAATTATTCTCATTTGGATTCTTTCTATGCTATTATATTATTTGAGTATGTTATATTCAAGAAGCTTCAATTTTGATAAACATTTAAAATCATGACAGACGTGATTCAATTATAGGTTATGCATATGCCTGTTTCAAACTAAAATAATCGATGTAGAATTTCTATATTATGTTAGATTAAAAAGCACAGAATGAAGTTCAAAGAAGGTTTACTAATGATTTTAGGACATGAAAAGGTTTTAATTATATAAAAACTCATAGTTAGTATTGTGTTTCTATTACTGGTTAGGTCATTGAATTTAGTAAATGGCATTGAAATTGTGATATTAAGTAATTACAAAAGTTAATTAATAATGTGACAATTATTTCATTGTATAAATTGTCCTAAATTGTGCAAAAATAAAGAAGATATAAGAAATTGTATTATCGATTCCCAAATCAGCTGTCAATGTTCGTCATATTTCAGAAGCATGTATCTTGAAAACTACAAAATCTACAGAAACGATACTAGCATTAAAATAATCCTTGAAAAATAATCTATCTAATGCATATATTTTCATTTTGAAATATTATCCATTTTTTATAACTTAAAATAATAAAATTAACATTGTGATGCCCTTGAAAAATTTTGCAATGCAGGAACCAATCAGAAGGTCTGAAATTGGCACGTGACCCAGGAGCGAGGAAATTTTACCATACCCCTGATACACTTTACCCATAGTTCAGTCGAGTTTCTGCCGCGGTAGTGAAAGGTGCGTCGCTCTGTTCAATTTTTGTTGAGTTGAAACTCGTCTCGCGGTAATTAAATGTGAATTTTATAGTTAGATATGGTATGCAAATACTGTATTTAAGTGTAAAATTCCAGTTTAATCGTTGGGTGATTAAGTGGGTGACTAAATTTGTGAAATCGGTTAGCAGTCGGGCATTTTGGATGGAGGCTGGGCGCGAACTCGAGCAATGAAGCGGCAGGTGCCTGGCCGCAGCCGGGCGTATTACAATCAAAATTTATCGTTCGCGAGTGGGCTTCTCTCACTACACAAGAGTATGATTTCGTACGTTTGGCTCACGCAGTGCATGCCTGGAGTGGCTCGTACAGTCTGTGAGTCTGTCCATCTTCCTATAGGGTGGAGAGAACAAACCTCTGCAGGTCATACTGTTGTGTCCGTTGCAACTACGTGTAGAATCAGTGAACGTTCGCGGAGTATGATTTCGTATGTGCGGCCTACGCAGTACGAGCTGGAGTGCTTTAGTACAGTCAGTAGGTGGGTGGGTGAGAACGCACCGCTGCAGGTCATACTCTGTGTCCGTTGTAGAATCAGCCGGGAACCGTTTACGGGATTTTTGCAAAGCGCTGTGTCTTCACGTGAAGACCATCGATTCAATTTATTCCGATTACTAGTTTAGCGCTAACGCGGCGCGTGGGGCATGCTCACAGCAGTCCGATCTTCTAGAGTGGATCCAGAGTCATGACTGGTACCAGCTCTCGGCAAATATCGCATCCGATGCCTGTTAACAAGATTCGCTCTTGACAGTTCTCGTTCATTACATTTATGAATATGATAGGCTCTATTCATAAGTGCTTGTACAAAGGGAATTCCGGATGGCAGAGAAAGTAGTTGATCGGCTAACGTGATTCTGTGACATGAGCTCGGGCCCCTGCGGGATCGCGAAGTAGGAGACCATGCGGGGTTCGGCTAGACGACCCACGTTTCTTTTTTGAAAAACACAACACACCGGTTGCTGTTATTAGAGTCAAAGAGGCACTGGAATGTCTGTGGGGTGGTGTGAATCTTAGTTTTAATTTAGCTTTAATGGTTTTGGGTACCTTTAAGCTAATTTTAAGTTAATCCATTTCATTTCAGCTTTAATTTAAGTTAGGTTTAAGTCTACTAACCCATGTACTTGTATTCCTTTACAGCATTTTTCTTTCAGATTTGTATTTTTAATACGTAAGTTTTTATTACCAGATTTAAATTGTTTTAAAGTTTTTAATTTGTTTGTTTTTATTTGTTTACAGAGATCAAGAATAATGAAGACAAGAAATATTAGCATTATGGGTAAGATTTTATTTTATTTTTTCATCTTTTCTGTTGTTTATTGATTTCTAATTTGTTGTTTTTATGTTTTTAGAATCATTGCAGAATCAGCCACCGTGGAAAATGATCAAAGTACCTAAGCCTACTGGTGGGGGATGCAGCAGCTAGTAGCGGAGTCAACCACCGGGGGAAATGGACAATGTAGCTGAGTCAACCCCCGAGGGATGAAGTTGCAACCTACCGTCGATGGAAATGGTTCTTCCATCGTGGGACACAGCTTTTTGTGGAGAATTCCCAATTGTTTTCAATTTTTTGTTTCTTGTTTTTTTTCCTAAGACAGGTGTTCTTTGATTTCATCGTATGTTTTGTTTGTATTTGTGTTTGTTTTGTTTCTTAAAGCAGGAATGAAGATAAAGCGTCGACGTCACCGGAGCCTTCATCATCTCACCTCGACCATCAGGGGTTTCATCCGCGCCTAGTCTCACATTATGTGAAACAGGTCAAAGATACCCAGTTTTTACTGAGGTAGTGCGATATAAAGCGGAAATTATAATACGAATTATTAAATCATTCAACAGCAAAAATTAATTATCATCGCGAAGTACTTTGAAGATATGTTCAACAAATATTTTCTAACTATAACATGTAAGTTTTTCCAGGTTCATAATTATTCTTTTATCTAATACATTATTTTTATGTTAATAGCGACACAAGGACAACATCACCAGAGCCTTGTTCACCCATCAACATTGTCTTCGGAGCAGATTTCAACTATAAGTAAATTATTTGCAATGAAATCGTAAGTAAATTAATTTTATTCATAATCACTATAGTAATATGTCAATTCCAAACCTTTTAAATGTTGGGAAACACATCATTGTTTACCAATATGACCTCTTGGGTGGGAAGTGATAGATTTATCCCATGGATGGGAAGTGTTTATATAGAATTGCCTAGCAACACAGTTATAAATTTCTGAAAGTTGAACAGAGCTGTCAAACATGTTGATAAAACCTTATAATTACAATAAAACATCAATAATTACAATATTAATCTTGAACAGAAGTTTTTTTATTATAAAGTAATATGAAATTCTAATGTAATACAGTTTTATTAGGATTTGAGTTTCCTGAACTGTGACACATGGCAAATTATTGAAATAAATAAATATTTGTTTTCATAGACTACTACCATTAATAACATTTGTTTGTTGGATATACGAGTAGAATGATAAAATAATTTGATTGTGAATAAAATTGTATACATAGTTCGGTGGGAGTTTCATTCCAGCCTAGCGCTACATCTGAGCCCCGAGGCTTCGCTTGTCGTTCATTTAAGAAGCCCTCGGCTGGAATAAAACATTTCCCACCTCACATGTAATATATTATTACAGTAATACAATTATATTAATACATGATTTGTATGTTTATATAGGACCTCCATAGACCCGGAACTATCTTCTGCTGCTGCATCATCATCGTGGAACTGCTGGTATTCTAACCAGTCTCGCCGAACCCTGCATCATCGTGGATAACTTCACCAGTGCGCTCTGGACTGACGTCCGCTGCCAGCAATATCAATGTAGTAGTTTTTATTTTACATATATGTTATATTTAACTGGAAGGCTGATATCTTTTATGTAATATGATAAGAAGTGAAATATAATAACATGTATTTATCCGCAGAGATAATAAAGAAACAATAACAGAAACAATTTGTGTTTTATTTGCTTTAAAATATGCAATAAAATAGTTTAAAATTCATATTGTCATATTTGCGATAGGATTTATAGTTTAATTAATTAGAGCAGTAATTTCCACCCCTTGAATTGATTAAGATTTTACGATTAAAATTTGGGTTAAGGGCGCTACACCCTTCGTTAGTGATCTTAGAATCCGAATCTGCGAAATAAATTAGTCTGTGGTTAGTATTTCTTGCGTAATTCGCATTTATGCTCTACATAATTTTCTAAGGGTTGTATCACTGATACGGTAAGAGATATTACTAATCTGAAAAAATATGTCCGAGATACAACCCTCTTCTATCTAATCAGCGAGAAAAAATACCCTAAAACTTGATAATAGGGTGGATATTTTAGGGTTCTATTTAATTTTCTAAGGGTTGTATCTTTGAAACGGTAAGAGATATTTCGGATCTGAAAAAAATGTGCCGAGATACAGCTCTGTTCTATCTGATCAGCGAGAAAAAACACCCTAAAACTTGAAAATGGGGTAGAACTGCCATTGCTCTATTTAATTTTCTAAGGGTTGTATCTTTGAAACGGAAAGAGATATTGAAAATCTGAAAAAATTGGCCTTTTAAAAAGCCCTGTTCTATCTGATCAGCGAGAAAAAACACCCTAAAACTTGAAAATGGGGTAGAACTGCCATTGCTCTATTTAATTTTCTAAGGGTTGTATCTTTGAAACGGAAAGAGATATTGAAAATCTGAAAAAATTGGCCTTTTAAAAAGCCCTGTTCTATCTGATCAGCGAGAAAAAACACCCAGAAAGTTGATAATAGGGTGGATATTTTAGGGGATGCTGTTAAAATCTTTAAACCCTCATATCTCGGAAACGGTAAGAGATATCGCAAAAATAACACCAGTGGGGGCCCCCCTGCCGGAGTACACCCCTGCTTGCAGCGCCGCCCTTTATAACATACTAGAAGGACAAGGGCGTAGGGCATACCCTTATCAATTAGTGATTTGTTTTTTCAAAAGTGAGCAAATCGACTAATTGTCGCATTCACATCCGATAGTGCTGCCATCTCTTAGCAAATTTACGAACTAGTATGGCTTGATGTATTCAAGGACCGCATTTGAAATCGAATGGCAATGGCAAGGTCTGATAGCGCTTCGCTGTAGCAACAGATGGCAGTATGGGTATTAAAATTTAATAATCAATTATTTTCTCAAGACAAACCCTTATTACCTTTTAGTTCCTTAGATCATGGGATGGTTATTAAATGAAAGTCATGTTATTTTAATAATAAATATTTATTTTGTCATTTATTATGTTACATTCAAAATTTATTTATTATTAATTTTATACTAATACATTTATTGATTCAAAAATAAAGAACTTCGACCAGACGTGAAGACGATTTCGTTATAAATAATTTACTTCAAAGGTGATGTCGGCACCGAAGACTGTTGAAGGTGATCAAGGCTCCGATGACGTTGTCCACGTGTCTCTATTAACATAAAAACAATGTATTAGACAAAAGAATAAATGTGAACCTGGAAAAGACATACATGTTGCAGTTAGGAAATATTTGTTGAACATATTTGTAAAAAAGGCGCGGATGAAAGCTCAGGTAGTCGGGGTGAGATGATTAAGGATCCGGTGACGTTGTTCACGAGTCGCTATGAACATACAAACAATATACTACATAAAAGAATAACAGTGAATCTGAAAAAAAAACATACATGGCATGGTTAGCAGGAAATATTTGTTGATGTTTGATGATATCTGAAATATAAACTCAAAATAAAAGGCAGTAAAATAGTTCAATAAAACAAGTTATTGTAATTCATTCTCACAGCACATCCCACTATCGTTGGTTTCAATGGTGCTTTCTTTTCTTGGCTTCTTTCTTGCCTGTTACCCTACCTAAGTGGCTGTCCAAGTGAAGCTAACTGACTAATGACAAACCACCGGTGTTGTAGTCAAGTTAGCAAAGACGTTCGACATATGCCGTATCGACGGTCCACCCCGGGAGCTCCTAGGTACGCGAGCGACATCTGAAGGTAACACGTAGTCGCTTCTCCATTGGGGCCCGACTGGAAGCGGTCCAATGCACCCGGTTCTCCATCGCAAATAAGCGCTTAACAATTGGCTTCCTTGGTGCGCACTACGTTGGTCCCGGTGGACAGCGCTTCGACGTTCGCCCCAATTCGCGATATATACCCCCACGAAACGATAGCACCGAATCTAACACATGTGTGACCCCCCTAGTGCGGACGTAGAGAAAATATTCGCGAAGCAGGTGTCTAGCACACCCGTAATTGGCGGAGATGATGCAGCATCTACTAGTAATTATACAAAATATGTATTTAAACAGGATAAAATAAAAATTTCACGTGACTCATTGTATTTTACCATTAACGAAATAAAATATACAAATACAAAATATAATTAGTAATAACTTACAAGAAGTTGAATAAGTAACAATTCAAACACTTAGGAAATCTGCAGCATACGCCTTCTTACCGACAAATACAGCATATTTAGTAGTAGCATCACTAAATGGTTCTATAAAAATGTCTTTTGGTTCTTCTAAGCCAGTAGCGAGCTCTAGAAATACATTAAATAGTTGAAACCATAAGTAAATGAGAACAAAGATTTATAAAACAAACCTATTGTTGTTGTAGGAATACTAGAAAACAAAGTTGTTTTTGATTTCCTTACAACCAACTGGCGAAGACATTTTAGCTTTATTAGGTACTAGAAACAAGGAGAAGATTTAAACCTAATTATTACAGTTATGAGAAATATTGAAATATCACCTTAACTAAATTTTCTAATTCGACGGGTTTTAAATACGTGAAAATTTGGATTAGTCTTTGTAAACTGATTCCAGGTTGTTGCAAACAAGTAATGAGAATAGTACCCAGCCAGCGGTCAAGAACTCTTCTATTTAGAGTGCCATCGATTCTAATCCAAGGCGACATCAATACTTTAACTTGTTGTTCAGTTCTATAAAATTAAAACAATTACAAACAAATTCACTAATCATTATTGTTATACTACTTTAAATCTAGTCGTTCTCTAGAAATCTCCACCTCTTTCGCGTGGTAGTTAGCCTTTTTTCGATAAAGTTTAATATTCAGTTTATCTTTAACTGACGACGTAATAGCAGGTAATTTCTCTCGATCCAAACGCAAAATTTTATAGGAGTTTACTATCCAAGGCTTTTTGTGTTCAAAATGAACGTATCGAACTTTCTCGACCCCAGTTCGAATAATTATTTTAGAGTTTATTAAAGTATCTAACAGATCTTGCAAATGTAAATTGCCTTCATATGCTTGTGGTTTCAAAGACTGAAAATCATAATTTTAATTTTTCTTTTATACAAAATTGTCAAGTACTTACAATCAATTCGGAATTGGCTGTTCCAAAAATTCCGCTTTCTGAAATATGATCTATAATTTGGTGAGCAAAGTTAACATCGGCATCATTTGCATTTTGCTCACTTAATAATTCACGTATTATCTCTTCACTTGGACAATCGTCAGGTATTAGTGCATTACTAAAAATATAAACCATCAATATAAATAAATACATAACGTCACGATATATCCCACTCAGTGGACTAGCATGAACCCAGAAACACACTCAGCCAACAATCAATCTCTTCCAAATATTTCTACCCTGACACACCACTTTCGCCTTGTCCACATTCATACACGCTCGGAATCATTCGTTCACGCAACAAGTCATCAATCATACTTAACCACTTTTTCACTAACACACCATTATTAATACTCAATCGAAAATCTTTACATTCAATCTCCCGGTCAATACATCATACATCCATCCCTCGAAAACATACTATCCAAATATACAAATTCATTCCCTTGTTTCAGTTTCCCACTATTCACTGGAAATATAAAATAATAAAATATACCTTCTGATTTCGGCGAGAACAACAGGAGCAATTTCATTCTTTAATGTTAAATAGTCTTCATGTAATTCTTCAGGTTCGGAATGATTTTTAGTTCTGACATTTTCCGGAAAATTAATGAAAACTCTACAAGCGTTCACTACAAAAAAGTCATGCATATGTTGTGTTGATTTCTCATCGATTCCTTCACACATTTCAGCGCGCATCATGTAGAAAGCAATTCGACTTGATGGAGTCTTGAACGGAAATTGATTCTCTGTGATTTTCTTCTCTTCACTGATATTAAAATCAGGAAAGTTATCTTCCTCTTCTTGTGAGGACAACTGATTTTTTTCTTCAATTTCTGCCTTGTTGGGGTCTTCAATAAAGTTGTAGTATTTTTTAATAATTCTTTCATAGTATTTATCGTTTTGTACTGTTTGATCTAGAACTATTATATCGTCTGGAATTTCGAAATTGTACGTTAAATTTACTTTGTTTGTTAGTTCCATTAAAGCAATTGCAGTTCCACTTAACGGATTCAACACTTCTATTCCTTGGGAAACATCGGTATTTGACTCTACAAGCCAATTGGTAGTTTGCGATAAAATATTGTATGCTTCTTCGAAGATTGTGTACGGAAATTTCGTATGTAATTGATGTTTGTAAGTTATGGAAAGTTGATACGGCGACGAGCTTAGTGGCATGCTACTACTTTTAGTTCTATGTGTCCGCATATACGATTTCTTCAAGGCAATCATTTGTTCATGTCGAGTTTTAGATATAACAGACCTCAACAAACTTTCCGGATATTGTTGGTAAATTTTAAATAATTGATACGCCCATGAAGTTTTATCTTTTGAACAACACATGCTACTGTGAATTACTGTTCGAATTACTGACAAAGTAATGTCTGTAACACTTTCAGGTTCTTTGTAAAGAATTGATCCTTTTTTAAAGCTTCCGCACACATGAAATTTTTCTTTGAACTGTTCAACCGACGAAGGAATTTGTATTTTCTTTCCGGGTTCAATTAATTTTGAAAACATTGTGCTCATGTATGAGACGAGTTCTATAAACGCAATATTCATTTCTAGTTCTGGGACATGGCTGTTTAAAATTCTTTTACAAATATTTTTGTATTTTTTTGCGATGCCCTGACTTTGATTTATTTCTTCCAGGCACATTTGTACGCTATGACGAGTATTCATATTTTTCATGATGTAAAGAATACGTCTTTGGCAAGCTCGAGAGGTTTTTGATGCGGAACTTTCGACTAATTTGTGTAAAACATCTCTGATAACAGCAAAAGAAATGATTTGTTTATGACGATTGGGGCATAGGTATTTTGAACCAATCGTACATAACAATAGAATGTGATCTTCTAATGGTGACCAGTCCGTGCGCAATTTTCCCATTTTCTGCAGCGCGATTTTATCAACTTCATCATAAAATGGTTTCCGAATTTTTGACAGCTTCTTGGGAACTATTTTTCTAACAACAGTTTTTCGCGATATTCTGTATCTTTTCACTGAACCTTCTCCGGTTTTCCCGTTTTTGCCAATTTTATTTAAACATCTACCAGGTCCAGCTAACATATGTCTTTTAACCCTTTCCATATACTCGTCAATATTTTTCCGATTGTACACTGTAACAGTTCCTGAACTGAATGTTGTTGGTGGATTCGGTGCACATCCGATGTCGTTGTTGCAGTTCCAGTTCCAACTTCTTCGTAAGTGAGCAAACAGGGCAGAGTCTAATCCTGCTGCACCACGATGGTTTCCAGGAACGTCGCCGTTATCCCTCTGGACCACTTCGTCTGGAGTACGCGGTTGAACAGCTTCAATCATAGCCTTTTTGGTATCCAACTGTTCCAGAACAATATATTTTCCATTCACGCATAATCTACCACCTAACATTGTATTCATGCAAGTTGACCATAGATCATACCAATATTGTTCAACGTCTCTGGCTGTTTCGAAAACATATGAATGTTTGTCGTATTCTTTTGAAGATATTTCATGGTAACCTTCTTTAGAGGTAGTTGTATTTAACATTGAAGTTTTACGATTTAGAAACACAAAAACTTGGTCCTTTTCTTTCAGTTTTTGTGGACCGAATTGAAGTAAGCCACAGTAACACAACCGGGTACAAACTTCGTGCATTTGGAAAATATATCGACGTTTATACATTAAAGCGTTTCGGATTTTTGCTGGGAGGTGTTTAACCAAAAAGTTTTTTCTAATCGGATGATTTAAGTAATATTCTATGCCCTCAATTTGGTACATAACACTAAAGCATTGCACGAAAGTATGAAGCGGAATCCGAAGTAAAATATCGCTGATCAAACTCCAACCTTTCGGCCAATCAGTGTGAGTTGGAACTGGAGGCATAAAAGTTCTCCAACTTATTTCTTTCTTGTGGTAAATTGGGCTCATTTCTGAGATTAGTGTTTCATCGTATGGAAAGTTCATAGTTTCGAGCCACTCTTTAAATTCTTCTGGTTTAGTTAGTGGTTCGTGTTGTTCATCATAAATTAAATAATAAAGTAATTCATGAATGAGACGCATACGAATAAATTTCGGACAGAATCCGTACATTTTCGCTGAAGTTCTGTCATAATCAAATTTAATATTTTCTGTTGGCTTCTTCCCGCCTTTATGTTCCGGAACTTTTCCGGAAAGATGGAATTTCATTTTTGCTTGTTCTATAGCAGATTGAATCACGGAATGGTTTTCGTCGATGTTTGGGTCACAAATAAAAGAAATTGATTTTGTTTTGCCGTTACAACTTAAAGTAGCTTTTATATATTTGACATGACCTTCTTTGGCAAGTTTTAACAGAAGGCGTAGCAAAGATTTTTTGTCGATCTTAACATTGTAGCCTTCATCTTTCTCATCTTCTTGGATCATTCTCATCATTTTAGTCATATCAGCGATTACTTTCACTTCTCGAACTGATTCAATAATGAAATTCGCGCGTCGAAGAATTCTGTAAGTCATCCTACTACTATCCAATTTATTTGTGTTTAAAAATTCAGTTTTAAACTGTTCAGCAAATCCTTTTGAATATCCCTTCAGGCCTGGAATTGATTTCGTGACTATTAATTTCACTTCAATGTTGTCTAAATTTTTCTGCAAATCTTTCTCTGGTTCTGTTTCAGACAATTTTATTATTTTAGGGTCCGGTAGTTCAGCGTCTTCGAGTGCTCGTTTATTGCAAGTTAATTTTATCTTTTTGGCTTCTGGTTCTTCATTTTCTGGTTCAGAATTTTCTTTTTTAGGTTCTGTAGCATCAATAACAACTTTCGTGTCTTCTTCGGTAGAAGTAATGTCAATTTTGATTGGTGTCTCAACCGTAATGAGTTCAGAGTTTGAGTCAGCTACGTTAAAACTGATATTACTTTGTAAAGAGTTTTCATCCAATATTTCAGAACCTTCGCCTTGTTCTTCGTTATTACTAGAACTTACGCTCATATTTGTGTTTGATGTCATAAAATTTATCATTTTTTCTCGTTCTTGTTTTAATTGCAAAGACAGAATTCCTTTGTGTTCATATTTTCTAGATGTAAATCTAAAATTTGATATATGCGTTATTAGCGGTTTAAACGGAAATGCCAAACCAAGACGTAGAAATTTACACCACATCAAAATCTTTTAGGAGGTATTAGGATGTGTCAAAATTTTTAGTAGCGAGTTTTCAACAATTTTGGAGTAATGACGCTTGTGTGTGACAAGTTTTTCATCCACGATAACGCAAAGTCTAATGAAGGTATAATTTTTAAATTACATATTTGGAATATGAATGTTTAAATTACGAGCTGATTCGATTTACCGGAAGTGGTAGTTTACTTGAAGACCTATCAGGTTTTTTGAGCATATCTCAGTAAATAAATTTATTACTTTTAATTTTAATATTTCGAACGCGGCTATGGAAATGAAAGTGTATTTCTTACCTTGTAACTCGCTGCCTTCCAACGTCGTTCATAACGCAAGTGACGACGTTTCGTCGAACCAAATTTCTGCAGAAAGATCTGGCACACAATTTATTAACACCCATAATTTCCCCGAGTTGAGATTGACAGCATCCGGCTTCCCCTTGATTCCGGACAACTTCTGCAGCTTGATGAAGAAGCGGAAGACCATATTTTAGGTTCTCGTAGTTTTGATAACCTTTAAAAATAATTTAATTTAATATACAATTATTTTTAAGACGAATTTATTTACCTGATTCATTTTCGTCGTCATCTTCGGCGTCTAATTTGTGCCAATTTTCCGCAACATCAATTTCTGGATCAACTAATTGAAGACAGCGAATCATTTTTTCTTTGTCTCCATTTTTGTGTTTCCATTCTTTGGTTTTCTCGCTTCCAGGAAAATACTGCCTGTATGGAACTTTCTATAAAAAATAAATGTATATTTAGGATGTTACAAAAATATAAATAAGTAAGACATACCACATCGGTGAGAACAAATCGCTGAAACTCTTGAGATTTCAAAAGCTTTTTAACCGACTTCGACAATTTTAACTGGCTTATAACATCTGAATATTGTGCTCTGTAATTTGGTTTACCTCGTAAAATATCCACGATTTGTTCTGTTAATATTAATTGCTTCGATTTCTTTTCAGTGTAAAATCTTTGAAGATGTAGTAAAGTGCCGCTGAAATTTTGCGTGCCAGATTTTTGATAATAAACTTGTTTCGTGATTAATTTATATTTTAATAAAGTTTTTCTATGATAAAATAATGATTTAGGATCTTCCCCCAGTAACTGGAGTGATCGTTTTCCTTGAGTGATTTCTCCCTGGAACCGGGAACGTCCAATTCTTTCCAAAACACAGAATTGTATTGGACTTAACTCTACACAGTTTGATACTTGGGCACCTATAAGAGCGTATTCTCTTAATTCTTGGCTCGCTACTATCACTAACTTGTTGCCCCATCTAAATAAATAAATCAAATCCATGCTATAATTTATCCAAAACATATAAAAATTGCCTTACTTTTTAATATCGGAATATTCAGTAGCCCGTGCTTCTTCAGTAATATCTTTTCTAGTGAAATATGTGGGACACGAACCTTTGACACCTTTTATAATATCGTTAATAGTTTTATGAATATAAATGTCTTCTGGTATATTAGCCTGTAATCATAAAAGAAAATATGTATTCCAACTAAAATATATGGTATAATATGTACATACTGGTTCACAACATGAAATATCAGAATCACCGTCAATATAAACAAACCGATTATAAACTACATAATCAGGCCGTGGTTCCGGTAATTCATAGAAACTAAAGTCTCGAATTTTACGTATACTGTTCCAATATTCTCTCTGTAATGCCTCTGGAAAGGGCAATTTTGTGTTTGTTGTTTGTGAAATACGAATCCATAACGCTGCAAGAAATTTTCATATCAACTTATTCTTGTGATATTTGTAATGACTCTCTATTTACCTTGTAATGTAATTCCGTCTAAACCTTCTAAACTAATTTCATCTGTTAATAATAATCGAATATTCGAAGAACTATTCATATTTAAAAGATAAATATACACATGTATTAACCTAAACACGAAACGTCATGTCAAAATAAATTAATGCACTGCGCATGACCACTACGCAATGACGCAACTTTCGATTTAAAGGTGGACTAGCCGACACGCAAATTCTACCGCATTTATTAATCGCTAAACTAATTTAAAACGAATTAAATACATTAAGAAATTAAAAACAATTACATTAATACAAATATAAATAGTAGTGAATAAACTGAACAAATGTTAGATTCCTTCGATACATTTTATCGGTAATACAATGCAAGATAAGAAAAATAGAGAAGAATGCATAATATGCATTTGCAGACCACTTGCAACGATGGCATTATATATGGGAATAACTCAAGAAGCAGGATTGTGTCCTCACAGTCAAACATTTTTCGCTTTTTTACCGAAATTTCAAAGATCAAAATTCGCATTTTTTGCAGCTATAATTATGTTAATAAGTGTTTTCACTGTATCCGTATATAATACTCTGGAAGTTATAAATGATTTTAGTTCAGGATTAAAAGTTGATGTTATTTTCAAACTGGGACTAATTACTTTTCAAATAAATGTTGTTATATTATATTTGGTGCAGCTATTCAAAGCTAATGGATTCATAAAAGAAGGAAATGGCTTTTTAGCCATTATTGACTGTAAGAAATATTATGGAATTGATATAATTTTTGATAAAAAATCAGCGAAATATATAAGTATATATTTATGGTATTGTATGGCTTTTTCTATTATTGGAACAGTGGCAATCTTTATAATGGAATTAATTTTCACTAAAAGTTATGAATTTTGGATTCTATACAATTTAATAACTTCTTCTTTTTACATGTTATCCGAAACAATATTTTGCTTTTATTTTATAATAAAAATAAAACTATATATACAATTAATGAATAAATGTTACGAACAAATTAAAATTACTTTAAATAATCGATTGGATACGATTATGGATGATGAAAATATGTTGATTAGAGAATTTATAGCAAATAAAATAATATCGAAGAAGAGAAATTATATGTCAGTAACTATTTTAAAAAAACTACAACGAATGCATTATGCCATTATTTTAAACTTTCGTCATTTGAACTATAGTTTTAATCCAAGTCTTATATTTCATTTAACAACGCATATCCTGATTTTAATTTTAAATTATTATCTTATGAGCAGCATATGGCTTTCTGGTAAATTTACATATTTAGTTTTTTTTAAACAATTTGAAACATACATGATTTTAATTGGGACTGTTTGGGTACTAATAGTTGTGGAACAGATTCAATTACCTGTAAGAATTCATTCAATTTGTTTTACTGAAATTTATTTAACTATGCCATTTTAGGGAGCCGATATTATTGCGTTTTTAGAACAATTTCCCGTTCACAAATTACGCAGTGAAGAAAAAATACAGGTATAGCTAATAATATTATTTATATAATATTTATTGAATCATTTTTTAGATTGAAATGTTGTTACTTACTTTTCGTTCGATACGACCAGAAATGTCTGCCTCAGGTATTCTTGAAATCCGTCTTCAATTAATGGGATCTGTAGGTTTACATTTATTATTTTATAAAAAAATATAAAGACAATTTATTTAAATCTGTTATTGTGTTTGAGAAGAATGATTTGGTGATTGATTGTAATGTTTCAGTGAATGGTGCGAGAATGGAACAAGTGAATGAATTTGTATATTTGAGGCGGGGGTCTGTAGGGTACAAGATATTGGGTGCTCTGTGTACATTTATTCGAAAGGTGAATTTATCTAGAGATGCTCGATTGAATGTTTATAATGGTTTGTTGGTGCCTACATTGATTTATGGTTTTAAATGTTTTGAGAGGAGTGTGTGGGTGTCCGAAGAATAAATGGTTAGGTATGATTGATGGTTTGTTGCGTGAACGAATGATTCCGGATGAATTTGGACGAGGCGAAAGTGGTGGAATGTTTAGAGATTGATTGTTGGTTGACTGTAACGTTATGTATGCATGTATAAATACAATAATTATTTCATTTTAGATAAGTGCAACTGTACTGTCTTATGTATTACTGGCATTGCAATTTCATCCGGCTTGGAATTAAATTCTGTGAAAACTATGATTTATTTGCGTGCAAATTACTAATACAAATGTATTTGTAAAAAAGAACTGAAAAGTTGTATATTTTACCTAGAACAAAATCATACAATATTTTTACACAATTTGTACTGTTCAGATTTATAAAAATACAGGTCATTTTTCAGTTATAAAAATCATCCTAATACAAAATAATGTCAACAAAACAGTACAACTACAACAATATTCGTTACGTTTATCAAATATATCAATGATATTAAATCAATAATTGAAAAATATACACCTACCGATAGAAAAATTAAACTTGCGCAGTTTCCACTTTCGCGTGAACTTTCATATGAACTAACAAACTCTCCGGGCGAACAAATCGAGCCGAGCAGATAAAACAAACGTGCTCGCCGACATTGTGGATTCGCATATGTCGGACGAGCTTATCTTTCCGTCCAAATCGTTTCTCGCATTGCGTACATTTGAACGGCTTCGTCCCCGAATGCGTCGTCATATGGCGGTCTAATTCCCGTTTACGAAGAAAAGACTTTGAACACTGCGGACAAACGTGCGGTTTGTGTTGAGCGTGCGTTAGCTGATGAGATCGCAAACTTTCGGCCGACAAGAATCGTTTATGACAAACAAAACAAATGTACTTTTTAATTGAACTTACATGTTTCATTTGTTTTTTAAGTGGATCGTAATCAGGATAAGTGTCATCACCGGTTATATGCTCAGGGAGCCTAGGTAGATCATTTGTATCATTCTGAATGTGATCCGGAATTCGCGGTAGATCATGAGCCGGAGATTCAGTGTGCGATCCAGAATAATTTTCTTCATGATTGAATGGATCTACGCTGATAACCATATTTTCTCCGCTCCATTTTTCCTCTTCCGGTTCCTCGTCTGGTTCAACTTCCTGTTTAACGGTCGACTCGTATGGATAACCGCTCATGGCAATTTGTTGCCGCAATAATTCTAATTCCGAAACTGCTGATGATCTATCTTCGTTGCTGTTTGGAAAATGTCTCTTTTCGTGGCGCAAGAGTTTATCCCGTCGACCAAAACTTTGATCACAGTAGTTACAAGCAAACGGCTTATGGCCAGAGTGTATAAGGGCATGACGAGTGAGATCACCTTTCGAAATGAAAGTTTTGGGGCACTGAGGGCAAATGTAGGGTTTGTGACCGGAATGAATACGAAGATGTTTGGTGAGATTCGTGTTTCGGGAGAAAGATTTGTAACAAATATTACAAGTAAATGGTTTAATTCCCGTATGGACGACAGTGTGCTTGCGGAGATCGGATCTTCGGCTGAAACTTCGAGGACATTGTGGACAGCCGAAAGGTTTGTCGTTCGCGTGAACAGACTTCATGTGGGCTGTATAGTTCGTACGATCAGCAAAGGACATTTCACATTGCGAACACATAAATGGAACTTCCTTATTGTGTTCCATATTCTCGTGATTTCTGCACGCGTCTTTTTCAGTATAAGCTCGATCACAGTATTTACACATAAAAACATTTTTTAGTTCTGTATATTCAGTTGTATCATTGTTCTCGACATCACTGTGGTTGCCGTATTCCGATTCATTGTCCGAATCGTATTCCAAGTCAGGGTTGACGACCATGACTACGTTTTCCGCGTTCTGTCCGTGATCTGGGATGAATTTTTGGTTGAATTTCTCGAAGTCTGCTGCGGAAACAGTGGTCGGTTGATATGGGATATCTTCGGAATCCTGGTCGCTGTTGCGTTCGCCATTTCTTTCGGTTTGGTTCGTGAGCTGGCAGTTCACTTGCCGTAATGTTGCATCGGCCATTAAGCATTGCTGTTTGAATTCCAGACATAATTCTACCTTGTAGAGACATCGGTGGCATATGCACGGCGGTAGTCCGTCGCCAGAAGAAAGCTGTAAAAGAAGGAAATTGATCATTAATAACCTTGTTTAATTTGCTGCTAATGAATTGATTCTTATTATCTACCCCTTACATGATACATGTGATAAAAATAAACTATTGATCGATAGGAATCATGAAGGAAAAAATGTGATTTTTGTAATTCTCATAACCTAGAAATTCCTTTGAATGACCTTAAAGCCAGTAATTCAACAACCCGTAAAAGTAAATAATTACAGCAACTGTATGATAATTTATGTAACGGTACAATATAAATTTATATTAATCAAAGTGCAAGTACCTCTAATGTCGTGCATTCCATAATTTTTCTGTGTATGTTATCAATATTGTCGTTCACGTGATTGTTAAAAATTGCAAGTAAAAATCCATCTTGCTGTAAACATAGTCTACAAATCGTTGTTGCATAATTAACCCAGGCCATTTCTTTTTGCTTCACGTATCACTTCCACTCGTTTATTAAGCACGATAAACTTAGCAACTGTTCGTAATTATTATGAACGTCACCTTGTCACAGTTGACGGTTACACATGAATGCGAAGCGCCCGACTGCAGGGGGCGACGCCTCAGCGCACAGTGCCCTGTGGCGGGCGGAAGGGGGCTCGGCGGCTCGGTTTCTTGCGCACGGCCCCCGCGGCCTCTCGGAGCACCCGGGAGGGGCTGGCCGGCCAGAATATCGCACTACTACGGCGCGCCATTTGAACACACGACACTACTTCAACCCCTACCAAACACATAATTACCGGGTATAGGTTAATATAATGCTTGTTTACAACTTATTCAATATTCGAAATACAAATTGTACACAAGCGAGTTATAAGTATTGACGTTTGTGACGTCACTTCCTTTCTTTCGTTTAGCGCCACAAACCACTTGTACGTTCAAATTTCCGAAAACACAAATATATCCTGTTGTTGTAGGTAGTAGGTGGACATTTTTTTCAGCTATATGTATATTTATTTATTGATATAAAAACATAATAATATAATATAACTGTTCTTCCGATAATTATTGTACATGAATTACATAAATATTCAACAATTAGAGTTCCTGATGGTACGCAACCAAAGTTACTCGTATACTGTACAGTTTATTATAAAGTTTTAGCCTATTATTGGAATCTGGGATTGATGGCAGCTTTATCATATTTTACATTATAGTTTTGTGCACAACCAGTAACATTTTCGATGCCATCGCATTCGTTAATAATATCATTGTAAGCCCTGCCTTCACCACAATTGTATAGTCTTGGTTTGCCATGAATACAGATATAATATCTTTGGCAATCGCTGGGACTGCGGTAGAATCTGTATTCCGGTTCTCCCAAACCTCTCACATTAGCTTCTGGTGGACACGAGAAGCCCAAATATGCTGCAAATAATTAGTTGTCAGTAACATAACGCCGTAACGGTCTGGCATTAAAGTTTTAATCAAATACCTTCAGCGTCACAGTTAGCAACTTGGTCAGGCCAATCGCATCTGTAAGTTTGTTCGTCGTAAGCCAATCCTTCGGGACAATCAAAAGTATAACCGCGTCCTGAAGCACATTGCATGAATTGTCCACAATTTGTCGCGTCTCCTAAACGGTAATAGCCATATTGATGAGGGCAGTCTTCAGTGGGCTGAGCGGGTTCTAAAACAAACATATCATTAAAATATTATAATTAATTCAGGAACTCGTCATGCGAACTTACGCGTATGTTCACGGCCGGTACAGTCCACATCAATAGGATATTGACAAGGGAAAGCAAATGGGCCAGTGGCGGGATTGAAAAGTAAACCATCTGGGCAAAGTTTCTCTTCTGGGACGCCGTCAACGCATTCTATATACCCATCACATGTACTTGTCGGATAACGGCCGTTTTTATCGGGGCAGCTACCATGAGCAACTCGTGGTTGTTCTTGGAAAGTATTTTCTTGTGGCCGGAATCGTTGAGAGAACACTAAAATATTCTAAATATTTAGATTTGCAAATATGCAGAGAATATTTCGCAAATGATTAAAATTCAGCATGAATCCATAAATATAAATCAATTTATGTAAATTACTGTTTAAAATACAAAATGTCATAGTTGAATAACTTGTACACGACATTTTCTCCTCAAGGATGATCCTAATGCTATTACGTATAGGAACAGGTGTAGGCGATAATTTAAAAGAACCCAAAATCTAAACGACCTTCTGATGTCGCGACGAAGATGTCAAACTTTCACTCCTTCGTCTCTTCGTTTAACACTCGTCTCCTAGTTATGCAACAACAGTCTGGAAATTTCTCTCGTTTTATGACTAATATTAAATCACGCAACTACTAGAAGATACTTAACCGAGATTTTAAAAGATCAAAGTTAAAACAGTCAGTGTTTTTGTTAATAACAAATTTGGGTAATTTGCATCTTCCTGTTTGTTGGTCATGGCAATGAATTTTAATTAATTATAAAAGTAATTGTTTCCTACGAATAATTTAAAATCGATTAATTGCACCATATCATAAAGTTCCCATTTATTGTTAGTTTAAATTCCTAATACAAAGCTAATCAAAATTAATGTTTTCCTAGGGAAGATGTCTCACGATTTACCTTGACATTTGAATAACATTTAGTCATATATAAATGTGCATTGGATTTTAAATAACTTGAATCTTCCATCATTTTTTCACGTACACAACTTCTGTTTTACTCATTTATGTTGTTTTATTAACTTGGAAATATGTAAGATAAATTTAAAATTATCTAGTAATAAATTATTCGTTTTACACTTTGTTTTTCAAATAAACAAGTATCTAATTATAGTAGATATTTATTTTCTCTGTAGATAAACAGAAATTAATATACGCTTAAGTCTAAGTAATTATGTAAATTATTGATAGTGCCAATTTAAATTATAAATTTAAAACAAATTGCTTGATCAGGAAAAAAATTGATTACAACAATAACTATTCAAGCAAACAAATCCATAAAAACAAAATAATTGAAATACGCCTCAGTAATTATATAAATAATACAACAATAAGTATAAAATTGATTAACAATGGTACTCACCTTGAATGAAAAGCGTGCAGACGAGCACGATTGTGGGAACAGCGCGCATGGTGAAGATGTGTTTGTCGCCGACTCAAAATCACGAATGAAGATGAAGCGTTTACTGATATGCAATTATTGGGAGAAGAAACTTTTTATTCAAGGACATTGTACGTGGATATACCTACTCTTTCACCACTTATCAAAACACAATATGTTAAATACTAAATACCAAAAATGAAAGTATAAAGCTATTTTTGTACCTAGAAGAAATAGTGAAAATATGATAAATATTGCCGATGCTTATCAGGTAATTCATTTTTAACATTAGTTCCGGATATTATTGTCGTTTAGAAATTTGTATTTACAAAAATATGATAAAAATAACAGGTAGAAAAACAATTAAATTTAGAATTAGAAAACAGTTTGACTTACGATTTTTTGGGAACCAAAATAATTGTCTGAAATCAGAAAAATTACAGATATATAATTTTATTTAATATACAGAGTGTACGTTATACAATTGTAGAAAAGTATTTTCTTTTTGGATCACGATACATAGATATAATTATTTCGTAAGGCACATCCATGTACAACTTATCTTAAAATGCAATCATGAAAATTATAATACAAAATGGTACAATTCGCTTACTTAAAATATGCATTAGCTAACTTATTTAATACAGATAATAGCAAAAGCATAAAATAATAAAAATGCTTGACTTGACAGTGTTCCATAGAATTTATATTTGGGATCACTGCATTTAAAATAAATAAAATTTTAATAAATTATATTTAAGTACATTTAAAATAATGTCTTTTAACTCTATTAGTTTTGTCTTATTTATAAATAAAAGCTGATTCAAAGAAATAGGAACATTTAAATCAATTTTAGTTTGATTATCGAATAAAATACTTATATTAATGTGATGTTAGTGGGGCGCACCAAGCAAGTCTTTGTAAATTTGGCCTATTTTCTTTAAAATTTGAGCGATTAACTTCTTGTTTAACTTTCCCACGAAATTGTGGGTACGCCCATAGTTGCGAGTAAAAGCACATGTTTATATTTGCCCAAAAAAATCAAATCAAATAATATTTCAAAAGTTTAGGTACAATTTGTTAATATTTTTTGTATAAAATTGTATTAAAATAATTTTTATTTTAACCTAATTTATAGGTCTCTAAAAGAAATTCAATTCTCCCTTCTTGCCATTTTTCCTTCTCAGGTATAAAGGAAACTTAGATGAAAATTAAATGATACGATGATTCACTTACTTTAATGATTAAATACTAATTTGCAGTCACCATATTATTATAAATGTTTTTGAAAATAAACTTACTATTATCGTAACACATCGTGCGTCGATTTTTCGTGCCGTAAAACAAGGAACGTGATGTAATATATAACAGAAGAGACAAGAACACTGAACATGTAAAACTAAAACATCTATACAGCACAGCCCTTTTTAAAGCCATATAATACTTTGAGCTCAGGGACAATGATTTTCTTAATTAACTGGTTAGTCTTTGCGGCGAGTATCGCTCGCTTTTGGTCCTTTTTATACACTTTTACACCTGGCTTGTGAACTAAGAATGCGTTGTCCAGGATCATGAAGTCGTAGTCCAGCACGCACAGCGCGTATCCCTGAGATACAATCACAACAATTAACATGAAGAAGATCATTAACAGGAATTATCCTAAATTATTAAGCCCATTTTATTGTAGCGGCTTGAATGTTTGTGAAATCTAACGGAAATTGAGTGAACTTTATCACCTTGTATATCACACTACGCCACGATTTTTTTCACGTGTGTTACAAGTTGTCAAACTTTGACATTTTTTGTCATTCTGAACATATTTTTTTTTCACAGGGGTTTTATGGAGGTTAGATTCCAACTTACGACTCATCCCTTCGCATGGCCTTAAAGAAAACATTTCAAACTTTCTCAGAGCCAAAGTTTCATCCATTTTCATCGAAACTGAACAAAGTTACAGCGGTTTGAAAATTCGCGTTTTTCGGGCATTTTCAAGTGGAGCGGTTTTTTTTGTTGCCGAGTGTATTTCACACGACACATATTTTTGACACTTCACAATTATTTGACATATAGATGTAAAAATGTTTTAGTTTTTGTTTGCATTGTAACTAAGATTATTGAAATATATTCTTAAATATTATAAATTAGTTTCTTTTTCAAAATTCGAACCTCTTCCTTTTTTTGTCGGTTAAAAAATAATTATTAAAGTACTGCCAATGGAAAGTACTTTCTCATGTCATCTATCATTTAATCACTAAAATTTACTGATTATCTCTGTACAGATAGATTGTAATAATGAATAGGATCACAAAAAAAAATTATAAAGGATAATCTCACCTGAGTCATCTTATCGCTTTTGCCCTCCCAACTCAGCCTTTCATCATAGAGTGGATCAGCATGAGTTCCAATGAAGATAGGCTCCCAATGTATGAAGTAACCCATCCTCTTTCCAATATGAAACACATGCAATCCATCCGTCTCGTTGGCAGCTTGCCACTCCTTGCTCTTGGGAACATTATGACAACCCGGACACAGCTTTTTGTGGAATGGCAACGCGGTGCCGTTGGCTAGCATCGCCTGCAGCTGTGTTTTGTTTTGCGGCACCGACTGATTCGCTCCCACCTCGAACAGGTGAAGCGGGAACACCCGGGGGTTCGACCGCACTAGAGGGCCGCTGTTACTAGCAATCAGACTGAGGAACTCAGTGATTAAGTTTGGAGATGGATACAGCTCGATGTCTGATGGGAGGATGTAATGGGTTTGTGATGATTCCCGGGCTATGTTTCGCCCAACGTTCACGGGGTATAACAGTTTTTTTTGGGTTTTGTACATTTGGTCACTGGTCACATTTAAATATGGCGCAATCAACGAACAGTTGTATGGCTCGCGAAGCACTTTATCATGTCGGGGTACCTACAATAAATATTATCAGTTACCTACTGTGTTGCTGTCTCGTATTCTAGTGTCGCACGATACATTTTCCACCAAAATTTTAATAGTTATTTACGTTACAAGTTCAGTAAATGAGTTAATACGGTACGACGGAGCGAACCGATTTAATTCATACCTTTTGGACGAAATTTGATTCCTTTTTTTCTTAAGGTCAAACATACGCGTCAAAGAACGAATCCTTTATTATTTTTAAAAACAGCAAATTCTGTATTCTTCATTTAATTTTACGTTCTTTAATGTCCAACAACCCCCATCCGTCAAAATTTCATGGATTTTTTACAGTGACTTGTACATTGCAATGTACATTTCACAGGCTGGGTACGTTCTCTCCCATGAATTTTGTTTTGCAAATTCAAATTTGAATAAATTATTTCTTACAATAATTATTCTTATCGAAAATCAAACAAATATTATTGTGAAGTTTCTAGTATTTATATATGTGGATGAAAGGGATAGCTATTATATTAAACTATAAAAAAAAAATTAATTGAAGTCTAATTCGTCAAAAATTCAGAACTTTGATACTGTGTTCCTCATTTCCCTATCATAACATAATATAACATCTATAACATACTAAGTTTAAATGGAAAATAATTTTAGTATGTTATAGACGATCATATTTATAAATATACGAATCATTTACATTATTATAGTCGTTCATGGGAATGTATGACATAAATTTTACTACTTTGAAAATTATATTCATGTATAATTTACAAAAAAATAGCTTTTTAAAATTTATTACAAAACTTTGGACTTTTATCTACTAATGTAGATATAAACATTATATATTTAATTTATTATAATAATGATATATTGTTTCAAAAAAGTCATGTTCATGTTGAGCTATCTTCAGGCCGTATGGTTGACCTTATAAACAATCAGATCGTCTTGATTTTAATAAAAATATAGTATATTAAGAATCAAGAACGATAAGGATAGTTTACCGCTCAATCTCCAATTTTAATTCCAACGTTCGTGATTTATTTAAAAATACGCAGATATAATTTATTTCATTATTAGTAATGAAGAAATATATTAGGTTGTTTTATGTAATTGCTATTGTTAATGAGAAATGTAATCAAATTTGTCTATGCATTTAAATGAAATGCAGTGATTTAATAAAGTGGTGTTATTTAAGCTATTATTATTGAAAAACAAGAAATAATACCCGAAAAAATCCAAATTTCGATATGAGAATACTAACAAAATTTTCAAGACAATTAACTTACCGTTCAGCGAACGCTTTCAGGGTTGTTATATATTGACGTTAATAATAATAACCTATTTTGTATTTTTGGTATCTTTAGAAGCATTTTTCTAAAATGAAGGCGGAGAGGGAGAACGATATTGTAGATTAAATCCTATCCAAATATTACTTCGCAACGATTCTGTACCATAAAATTAACAATACTGTAAAGCCCCATTTACCGAACTGAAATCAATATATCATTAGTTAATTTATAAACTCCCATGGAGAATAGAGATAGCTTAAAATGTTTCTTAAGCATTTCGCCATTTTTAAACAAAATGGTGGAAAGGAATCGCGCAACACAGATAAGAATAGAGTATATTTACTTGTTTGGGCACATGCTTGGTGCTGAAATAAACATGAAACGTAACAAACTCCTTGACAAGCGGCGAAGCACAATCTCTAAGCGACGCAATCGAGTCCAGCGTGTTCTGAAAATCGCTCCCTGGGGCGTGAATAGCAATGGAAACCGGCCCTTGCCACCGCTCCAGAAGTGGAACCAGATTATCAAGGAAGGAGTAATCCGCGTGTGTGGTATACGTGATGCTCTCCTCACACCGGAAGCGTCTCCGTGGCCGGATGTAGTTATACAACACCCAGTAGTCACCGCGTTGTTGTGTGCGCGGAACCATGTTACGGTCTAGACATCCAGTGACCTTCTTCACGAGCTCGGGAACCGTTGGAGGCGGCTTGGAGGTTGATGTAGACGTGGAGCTCGGTGCCGGCGGTGCTGGCAGCGTTGTACTCACTATTGCTACCTCGTGCTCGAGATGGGCTTGCTGGACAGCGGCTAGGATGTTCTGCGTGTCCAAGGCTGCGAGATTTCGGCCCGCTTGCACCTGCTGCTGAAAAATTCGTCGTCGTATTAATTGTGTTCGTACTGAAAAATAGTAATACTGGAACGCTAACTTGTAGGCTTTCATGAAAGCGAGAAACGAGCCTGAGACAGACCAAACTTACTATGTAAAAACATGTTGCATAATCTTGTCCAAAAGTAATATATAATATTTAACAGTGCATTGTTATATTTTCTTATCAAGTTTCTAAGCGGACTGCATAACAAAAACCGATGGACTACTGGATATCTCTTTCGGCTCGCATTTTCAACGTCAATTAGCGTTCTAGTATCACGAGGTGTGTTCAGAAAATAACCGAACATTTTGAATTACGCTCCAACGGAGATATATAGTGACCAGAGTTGTGGCGAGACAACACATGGTTCTTGCACCACGACAACGCGCATGTACACTCAGCTTTGTCAATTCAATAATTTTCTGCCAAAAATCAGATGACTATCCTCCTTAAGGCTCCTTACTTCGCCAGACCTGGCAATTTTTTTCATATCTCCGAAATTAATATCAGTGCTGACAGGATGCCGTTTCCCATACTATTGACGACATTAAAACAAATGAAAGGTACAAACTACTCAGGATTGCAGTCAAGATGAATTTATTAATCAAAAGCTGATGTTTCGCCAACACATTTGGCTTCTTCAGGGTAAATTACTAAAAATTAATAACGCATACAATATTTAAATAATTCATGAATTACTAACTCTTTTAGTCATTTGCCCTGAAGAAGCTAAATGTGTTGTCGAAACGTCGGATTTTGATTATAGTATATTATGTTACAAGAAGTTAAACAGGACTTTTTGTGTTGAGCCCATCTGAGTTGATTAACTTCTATGTCGTATATTTAGTAGCAAAATATGAATATTATAATATCTTGACTGCAGTCCTGAGTATTTTGTACCTCTCATTAAAACAAATTCGTCACAGACTTTAAAGGCCATTTCAAATGAAGCTTCGCGAGTACATAATTTGAAAGGGACAATAATAATAAAGTTACTTATTGTGTGTACTTATTAATATTACCTGTGGCATTTCTCCAACCGTGTTCCCCGAGAAGAGGTGAATCCCCACGTACAGTAACAGCCCCATCCCGATGCATTTGAGCAGAAGACTTCGCTTGTTGCTCAACATCGTGTCTACTCTACACTAGGACAACTATGTCTTCACCGTGTGTGATGCGGCCTGTTTCGGCCTCGTGGTCTCATGTGCAGGTGTGTGGGGCCCCACGCGCTGCTGCGCCACATTACGCTGACGCCTGCCCTGCTTGCACACGGAGACACACTCGCGGAGCCGCGCACTGCCGGGGGCACAGACGTACGCACGGAAATGCCATCGTCCTGGAACAAGAAGATGTTATTATGTGACTCGCTAGACGGGATAAATGATACATTCAAATAATATGGTTTGTTTGAGCCAAATTGCACTTTTTCTACTTACCTAGTTTCCCAAAATTATTAAAATATTATAAAGTAATGAAAAAGACAAAAGCGTTAAAATATTTATACGAGCACCGCTCTGAAGCTTTCAGACAAATGAGCTGAGCTTTCCAGAATACAAACTATAAAAGCTCTAAATAAAATTGTAATATACCACGAATTATTCTATCGAAGATATTTATCAGTAAAGTTTCTGAATTATAATCGATAACCCACCACAATAATATATAAAAAAAGAAACAATATCTGTTCTTCGCGAATGCTGGTCAAATAATTTTTCCATTATGCACGAGCAACAAAACTCGATTCAATTGTTAGTCGTAAACAAATGGCAGTAAAATATGAATCGTTAATCAAAAGTTTTACGTTTAAACTACTTATCGAACTATAAATTTTCTATTCTCTACCGATAACCCAATTATTATGTTTGTGAATGTTCACAAAAATTTAATGCCAGCTTATATTGTTATAAAAACAATTCAGATTTCATGGAATTTTTGGGTATAATGCCTTAAAAAGTATTAATACTGGTATTTGAAATCTAAATTGTTGTATTTTGTATTTTATACCCATTAAATGCACATTCGGTATTTGGTATTTCAAATACATTTCCAGATTAAATAGTATTTAGTATTTGAATTTTACAAATACATATAAATACAGTATTATATATTTGTATTTCAAATACTTTCTTTGAATATTTTGCTCAGCTCTATCAGTATATCATAAAACATTATACAGCGCTTGACTGTATCCCGAACTTTACATGCTCACACAGCTTGCAAGTAATGTTCTAAGTAACGGTCTTGCCCATATAAATTACTATTATCTACTTGGTTCTTCCGTATCAAAACATAGAGGGTATTTTGTAATATTTAACAATAAATACAGAGAAAACAGAATGCTGTCATATCGTACATTCACTGCAAAATTAATGGTTATAATACTTGTGCTCAAAGATGAAATATTTCATAAATCTTTAAATATAGTGCAGGATCTACTTTTTCTTTGGATTGATCTACTTTAAAGTAGTAAACTACAACTTGAGAATCGAAACAATTCGGAAAATTTTATCTGTTAACTGTTAACATTTCATTGTAGATAACAGTACATGTTGTATTCCATCACAATATATATAATTTTTTTTATAATTCTAGTTCTACAGAATGTTCGGAAAAGTAGTGCCACACGTGCTACTTAGAAATATAAATTTAGCAACACAGAATCAATCCGCCTATTTGGAAACCGTGTTTCATTTTTTGCCTTATTTTTATATCCGTTGCAAAATCCGAATACCATAAAAACTAGCGTATTCGTCAAAAGTATACATTGTGCAATGTTTCATTTACCATACGAAATGAAATAAATCAACCTGAGAAACGTTGAAATTTGACAAATAATTTTTCATTTATTTTTATGAAAGGTTGCCATAATGTAGGTAATAAAATTAAAATAATACGTTTGTAGAGGAATTAAAAACAATTTACACAATTATTCTTGAAAGTAAACAGCAATGATACTACATAAAAAAATCGTTTAATTCTAATCGCACATTTACATGTTTGATGATTTGGTTCGTTTGTATTTATGTGTCAATAATACGAAATATTCTATTTCGCGATGTGGCCGCTACGCAAACTCTAAGTTCAATATCCTAACGTAAATTACCCTCAATTTATCAGCCATTTAACCCCGTTAATAGCTATTTAACCTTGTATAATATATCTTTAATTTAAAGCACAGAAATCATGTTTCATTGCATGTAAAACAAGCAACGTACAAGCCTGTCATCAAGTTTTCAATTTACACTAAACATCAACTTGCAACAAATTGCGGACCCAGCCAAGCATTTAATGTTTTAAATTCACGTTTCGCTAATAAAAAAAGGTTTAACAGACGGTTAAACAGATGAATGCCGGTAACTAGGTGACATTTCCGGTTTGGTGTTGGTGTGAACTTTACCAACTGGCAAAATGAAAAATAGAAGCGGGTTCCCTGGCGATTTCACGAGGAATTAATATTAAATGTCACCGCAGACGAAAATGGTATTGATGGGGATTATATTGGATTCTCTGATGGTGACAGTCATGTAGAAGAATATACTCTGATAAATTATGAACAAGAGATGATTAATGTGCTATTGTTAATTATTGATGGAACCTCATTAAAATTTCAAGTTGTATTTGATTGATTTTTCTATAATTACCTTTAAAAATACCCCTTGATCAACATTAATCGGTCACAATGAAGATTTTTAAGCTATTCGATTAAAATATTGACAACATACACAATAAAAATATAAAATTCTCGATCTCGGTGGTGTAGTGGTTATGTCACTAGCATAGCACGCCAAGGGTCGTGAGTTCGAATCCCACTGAAGAGCATTGAAATTTTTATAATCATCCACTCATTAAGAGGCATATGATCATAAGGAATTTACCATCTTAATAAAATTAAAAAAATCTGATGTGTCAGCACATAACCTCCAGCCCAATACAACTCTTAAACAGTACAAAATAGTATTTGATGATACAGAAAAATACCTTCTTATTTGTTTATTTTTTATTTATGTTTGACAAATTTAATTATCTTTCGTATATTTATTTAATTATTGAAATATTTTTCAATAAGAGAACAGCTTCACAATCACTATGGGTCACATTTCGTAAAAAATTTTTTAAGTGTTTCCATGGTGTACATGGAATGCAAAATTTATGCAATTTAATTTCTTTATATTTTATTATCTCCAAAACTAATAAAAATTAATAAAATTAGTGTAATCAAAACAGATGTAAAATTAAATATTATACAATTTTTAAAATAACATAAATTGTTGAAAAAATAAATTTAAGCGTGTTTTTTCACGGAAAACTGTTAAGAGCTTCTAGTTTTCTACTTCCGGTTGGCCAATTTTATCCCAAAATCTAATCAGCTCTTCATATAAATATAAGAAGCAAAAATACATAAAATTTTTTGGTATTATAGTATTTGAGTTATGCGAGACGAAAAAATCGGCACAGACCACACACACACGTGCATGCTTATTCATTGAAAACTCACTACCCAATTTTTTGACCAAAAACAATACCTCCCTTACTCAGAGGTAGGCGGGAGGTATAAAAATGTATTATATATGCTGCTATGGTTTTAAGATAACAGCCCGTAAATTTTTTTTCTGCGCTGAGCCCTTAAAAAAATCTTTACCTTTAGATAGTAGACAGGGCTCAATAATAATAAGTTTAAGACAGTGGCAGATCTAGAAAATTTCTCAGAAAGGGCGAATTACATTTTTTGAATTAACTTCACGTCACTTGAAAAACTGTTGAATTTTTATACTATAAAACGAAACACTTAATTTTTATTTACTGATTTGTAAAATTTAAAGTAAAACACTCCCTTCCCTTGGATCAGCTACTGGTTTACGATTCAGTGTTTCGTAAACGAAATTTAACAGTACTACTAAATTTTATCATTTAAGGATAGAATAACACAGCATTAAATATAACCAAAATAAGGAAAACTTCAAAATATATCAATGTAATAAAGAGGTAATTCATTTAAAAAATTTTATTAACACACAAATTATTGCATTGCAGCCTAGACACAAATTTCATGTCACAATAAATGTCTAGCGCAACGCAAAACTGGTTCAGCGACAAAAATAATTTTTAAAATTGCACCAAAATTACTACACCACACGATTTCATAAGTACTCGCTTTATAAAAATAGTAAAATTACATTTACCTGAATGTGTTTCTGGGAAGTAAGTAGATTAGTAGTTTAGTTATTTTCGACTTGGGCCTAAAAATACAACGAAATCAATGCTGTATATGAAGTACAACACACGTCATTTTATAACAGCAACAACAAAACTAATTTCTAGTCGACTGACGACAGAGAAAGTAACTTTATCTTTACTGAAAAAGGTCGACAAGTGTAACAAAAAACATGTTACTTTCCTATCGAATTCCCTCTTAAGCTGAGGGTGATTCATATATTTCAAACACGCGAAATAGATTTAATTTATATTACTTACAACAATGTTGTTTAGAACGTTCGACACAATGTTCTGTTGTTTGTCTTGTCGAATTTACTCTACAACTGACGAGTGAACAGTCAGATACTTGAAACACTTAAAAACCTTGTCAGTTTGTCTAAAGAAATATGTTTTAAAAATAGCAGTAAAGCTGTCATTTTTTATCTATACGAGACAACAAATATTTTTGTTAATAATAGGATTTTTGCACTTGGTAAACATACTGCAGATAATATTTATTGAAGTAAGAACATTTGTAAATAGTTGGCGAAAATATTTTTGTGTAAAGTGAATTCCTTTTATAAATTTCTTCTTTCTCAAGTAACTTTTTGACAACCTAGATATCGAATTTTAAGATTTTTTTTGCGTACTTTGTTTATATAAGGATTTATCTGAATTCTCACCTGCAGTTTAAAGATAGAAGAAAAGTGTGGAAAGTGCCCCACACAAATCAAAGAAGAAGCAATCGTGGTTTATGAATTTAAGAAGACCTTTTATACTTCAATCTACCAAAACCCAAAGGATCGTAATAAAATGATTAAGCATCCCAGATATTAATGGTACAAAAGAACTTTTCAATACCCAGCGTGGAATTAAAGGAAAAGCTATTCTTTTTTTACAATACATTTTCAATAATATTGTATAACTCAGTATGTATAAGTACATTTTATTAACTCATTAAAGCCCATCGTATGATAGGCCATACGTTAAAGATGTCTCACTTTAAAATTATGTTTCTGCCAGGCTTTGGCATTTCAAACTAAATAAACTATGCCAGGTTATTCATTTGGTATTGCTTTGTATATTTAAATGTAAAATGTTTTATCCACAAACTATCAAATAATATACCCATAATTCAACCGTTGCTTATCAATTAATGACGTATGTTACTGCTGCTAATGAAATAATATTGACAGTTCGATGAATTAATATTATTCATTCGTTATGTCAAATTCAAGTATTACCTGTCAAAAAAGTAAAATCAAAATGTCTTTTAAATCATTTTTTCCACATAAAAAGCCAAAAACACTAATTTTCTCATTTTTCATGATTAATTAGTTTTAAGATTTTCTGTTCAATTTCAAATCACTTTAAAATTTTATTACAACAGTACGTAGCCTAGTAATGGTTGCTACATTTTGTCATGTTGATAAACAAATAATTTTTTGTATTTGTCAGAGCAAAAATTATACTTATAATTTCAAAACAAATGTTAGACGAAATGTTGTGGATAAAGTATAGTATTCTACTCGCATGTAATGGCTATTACTCATTCGAATTATTTACATTCGTCGCTTTCGCTACTATTATACATAATTATACTTACAAGAAATATAAAATCAATATTTAAAGATAAATAGTAAAAAGTAAATGAATAACTTATTATCTTTGAATTACCAAAATGTTATAGTTCAAATGTAAGCAATTTAACCTAAATTAAAATTTCTAATTTATAATGTCATTTGAAAAAGATATTATCTACCTGTATTTATTATTTAACAAATAAAAATTAATTTTCAACAAAAAACTATTAGCAAAATTAATCCGTATAAAAGGATCCCGTCTTTTCCCCATCCATAATTCTATACCTTTTCTACTCCTGTAAATTCGGAAATCAAAAGAATTTTATATTTAAAATGATTGAAATTCGTTTGAAAACACACGTTGAAAAACGTCAACAGAAAAATACACAATGACAACTGACTACATGTCAACAGTCAGACGACCGTTGCTAGGTGATGCACATCACATTTTAAAAATAACCATGAATTATGGATTTCAGGATTTGTGATTGGTCGAAAAGAATGAATTATGGGTACTATAATTCATCAAAAATAATTAAATAATGGGGATATATTCATACAGGAGTAGAAAAAGGTCTTATTAGAATCTTTCATTTGTGCTTCTTCTATATTTGTATTAGCAAGTTCAAAATATTTAAAAAATATATTATAAATATTGTGACACAAGTTGTAAGTATAAATTTAATATTGTTTCCTATATATTTCCTATTATTTTAGGACAGAATTCAACTCTGTGTTAAACTTGAGAAACAGCGAGTGTTCACATTCTTATTTATGACATGTATAATTTAAGGTTTCTTTGAAAACGTAATTGAGGAAGAAGAGACTATAATATTCCTGACGGAAACTAAGGCCAAAACATTATTATCAAATTACTTTGAAATATACAATAGGTACATTTCTTATTTAAGTTATTTATAAGTACAAATTATTATTTCAATTTATAGTAATCACTTTACTATATTTAATATAAAATTTCTTGTGTTTTATTCCACATAAACAGTTTCTTTAAATTTCAGTACAACTGTGACAAGACGAATTATTATGAAGGGCTCGTAACATAAACTTTTGTTCAAGTTTATATCATACAACCAATCCATCATAAAAATCTAAAAATATTTATATAAAAAAATGTTGTTGTGAATAAAGCCGCATATTCGTTATCATTGTCTACACATCAACATATTAGTTATGTATTTTTGGTATTAATAAATCTTGATAAGTAATTATTATTATAATAACAAAAATAAACTGTTGATAATAAGAAATATTAGCACTGCCCCAAACTATCATTAAAATAAATGAAGACATTTATCTATGTTCTATTTTTTAAACATACAATAAGTAATAAAAATAGTACATTAGTTAGTCTTCACTTATCTGTAAATACAATGGAGTCCTTCACTAGAGTGACACAACAGTAAATAAGTCTAGTTATATTGTAACTAGACCCAAAACTTCGTACTAGATATAATAGGAGTTTAAAAAATATTATTAATTATTAAGATAAATAAGATTTAAAGATAACAATGCTGGCGTCAAAGTATTATGTTTCTCTGTGTTTCTCTCTCACACATCTATTCTATTCTAAATTATTTGTACTTCTATTATTGAGCTGTCAGATTGTCGAAATGTCAAATGGTTGGCACCTATTTCGAAGATTTTTGTTCTGTTTTGAATTCGTAACCAAATAACATAAATCACACTTGTTTGAGAATTCGCGCGATAATGAAACCACTAGGTTGATACAACAAAAATAACGACATGTTAAATGACAGAGCTTGGCAAAATTTATACATTTGAATGAAATAATCTTACAGTTTATTTATGTTTCTTCCTGGAATAAATGGTATTCATGTATATTTTAATTACTTACCATAAAAAGTTACTTTATTTCAATTTGAATAATTGTCTAGACAATGAAATAGAATATTTATGTGACTGCAATTATTTACAATCCCTACTGTTTGAGATCCACCACACACGACAACACTGACGTCACAGTATTTTTAAGAAATCATTGCGGCTTAATGAATTACAATTAATACGTTTTAAAACTGTAGATAGTCTGCAATTTAGATAAAATACAAAACAAAAATAAAACAGTGAGGATCCCATTGTGCCAAATATCTACTGATAAAATAATTAACATTATCCTTCTGCGCGCAGGTAATTAAGGAGTGAAACTTACGAAACGTATTTATTACGATTGCGATCATGAAGAAATTCAAATGAATTTCGACATGAGTTTGTTTGGGTGCACATCAAGGGCGAATCGCACTGGATATTTACAAGTAAACGTGTGTGAATCATGACTAGAAAATGAATTTAAATCACGATGGCGTGATGTGGTGACTCCAGCATTGCGTTTCGTGAGTTGTCAAACGCGATGTCGTTGATACATATTTTATTGTCTCGTGTTTACGACATTTGGAAGGGTTCATTCATGGTTGCAACAACGTTAACGCCAAATTTAAGACCAGTTTTTTAACCGACGAAAACTTTTTACAGAGTACACAGTAAAAAATGTGATTTGCGATTTGTTAATTTTGCGGATGTTAGTATTTTTAGTTAATATTGACAAATATATTGTGTTAAATTAACAATTTGAACAAAATGACAATTAGTTAAATTTTGTCAATTCTGAATTTTTAACAAGAAAAATTGTTGTTTTTATTTATTTGCTGGATTTATAAAATTAACTAATAGACTCGTCAATAATAACAAGTAACAAGTAAATTTAGCTAAGTTTGTAACCTTTGTAACAATTTAATTTGTTATAATAACTATGCTTATTTTTCTGCTTCAATATAATTACTAAAATGTTAGTCAAAAGCACATAAAAATAAATGTTAGTAATTACTATATTCACATTTAGTTACGAAATACTCAAAAATTATTTGTTTAATAACTAACAAATTTGACACTTGTTACATTAAAAAAAAAAAAAATTAATGGTGGATCGTCTGGGACTAAAAATTTAGTTTTATTTTTAATCCAGCCTAAGGGTAGGAGAATAGGGGGTGATTGATTGATCACCTACTGAATTTTTACCTGTCTATGTTAACCGATTCCTACTATGTATAATTCCACCCTTATGGGTAGAAAAATAGGTATCCACAAAAAATTTAAAAATAATAAATTTGCGTCACAGGCCGTAGGCGAGTGATACAAATCATCCGAGTATATATTTACAGAAGTATAACAGAAAGTCTGACAGTTGACAGTGTACTTAGTTGTCATTGTATTTTTAGTGAGTTTAACCGATTTCGATCATTTTCAAAAGTTATTTCCGAATTTATAGAAGTAGAAAAAATATAGTATCTATCATATTCGGGATTATGGTCATTATTCATTCGGATGATTTGTGAAAAATGACTATCATAATCGCTCATATACCTATAACATTGATTATATATACTTCGTACGAAGTATATATAATCAATGCCTATAACAATAGACTATTTAACAAAAAAAATTAAACCAATGAAAAAAGAAACTGAAAAGCAAAAAATAATATAAACCATTTTAGTTTTAATAACTAATCTCCTGAACTAATGTAACTAATTTTGAGTAGGCGCCAAATTATCGAACGCCAGCTTAAGACTAAAAAGGTTTATTTTATTTTTCGTTTTTCAGTTTCTTTTGTTGTTGGTAAATTAAATAGTTGCACATACATACGTAGGATTTTTGAAGAAATAAAAATGAATCATGTTTACTTTATGATTCGATGTAAATGCAATTTGCTAATGAAGTTGATCATAAAATATACTAAGTACGTCATTCAATAAAAAAAGTTTATTTAGCGTCCTGAACTACTGTAGTACTCAATGCGAATTACTCCGAGCAACAGAGTGCAACCTGAGTGCAAATCGGTGTAGTTCTAAATGCACGTTCTAATATTTCAAAAGTTACCTCTTTCAATTGCGCGTCAATTTGGTTGCCTCATATTTAATATACTTCGGCTATAGTTAAACAAGATAATGACGATAATTTGTAAACAAAAGTTCGGTGTGTATTTTGTGCTCCTATCTATTTGTTTGGTTCGATGTCTTTTATAGATTGTGCCTCTTTGTAATATAGATACATATTAGTAGATAAATCTATACATGAATTATTACTGAAAAATCTATCGATTTGGTAATGATATTACTAATACAAATTCTAATAATTTTATCTGATGTTTAGAATTGTATATAAATGACGCAAATGTTATTTCAATTCGAAGTATTCCAACAAATACAACTGCTTTAAAAATTGATAAGTATACAATGAATTTATAATTCAGTGCGCAATTTAAATAGGTGAGTCCGTTTTTACCTGAAATATAATAATACTGGAACGTCTACGGTCAGTCGTTGAGCAACTGTTTTTATTGTACACTCAGCTTATAAAGTTGATAAGAAAATAAAAAGAAATTAACATTGATTAATTTTGAAATAAAAAGTTCATTATGAATACGAATTGAAATGATTTTTCAAATAATTGAACAATACACTGTTAAATAATATCCCCACTATTTCAATGAATTACAGAACCTACCCATAATTCACGATTATGATTCATAATTTACTCTTCTCGACCAATCACAGAGCCAGAAATCCATAATTCACGGTTATTTTAAGGCCGAGATCTGGATCACCAAGCAACGGCCGTCTGACAGTTGACAGTAGTGTATTTTTATGTTGACGTTTTTCAACGAATTTCGATCATTTTCAAAAGTGATTTCCAAAACATGAGTAGAAAAAGTACAGTATCATATTCGGGATTATGGTCATTATTCTCTTTAATAAGCGTTTCAGTGTTAACCTCCTTTCATTCAATTTCAAAATTTGTTTTGGGTATAACATTTTTAAATCTCACATTTACAATTTATAAATAAATAAACATTTTTTGATCTGATTAGATTTTGATTTATTTATTTGTTTATTTAAAGACTTATCAGTTTCTTCTTACAAATCTCAGCAAATAATTGAATTACGATAAAAAAAAGTGGAATAATATTATCGTTTGTGTTGGTTTATGTTGAGAAAGCGTTCTTTATGAATCATTTTGCGGAAAATTTTGTACAATGTGTAGTACGGGTATTCCAAAAAAGGGATGGCATTCATAGACTGGCTGTTTCCTTTTCCTGTAGAAGTTACGTCCGGCGTTATGCATATTTTAGACCTCGGTGTATACGACATCGATTCACCGCACCCATACACAACATACCCATGCACGGGGAAAGGGGTAATCTACCCCTAAAATTAGCTTATTAAATTTTACTCTTCATTGATTTTTATGATGAAAAATATATTAATAATTTTCGTGGCTACTAAACACGGCATTACAAGGTAACAAGAATTAGGAATAGGATACACAGTAAAAATATTATAGGCAAAATTGACAAAATTTTTAGCTCCAGACGATCCACCAATATTTTTGTTAATTTAACAAGTTTAAATTTTGTTAGCAAGTAGGTAATAAATTATTTTTGTGTATTTCGTAATTAAATATAGGTATAAATTATTAACATTTATTTTTAGTGCTTTTGACTAAATATTTTAGTAATTATAATAAAACAAAACAATAAATCACATAGTTATTATAACAAATTGAGTTGTTACAAAGGATACAAACTATTTGACAATTTCAAATTGATAAGTTCGCTAAATTTACTTGTTATTATTGACGAGTCTATTTGTAAAATTTTATAAATGTAGCAAATAAGTAAAAACAACATTTTTTCTTGTAAAAAATTCAGAATTGACAAAATTTTAATTCTCACATTTACACAATATATTTGTCAATATTAAATAAAAATACTTAACAACCGCAAAATTAACAAATCGCAAATCAAATTTTTTACTGTGTAGAAGTGACGTAGACGTGATGATATTAAAACTCGAATATATACCACAGTTTATAAGAATTCACACAGTAACGACACTTCCAATATTTCATGATCCCAATATTTCAGTGCTGCGCTGATATCTTAGAAACCACAGAAAAGAGAGTATAGTATGTCAGTGTCAGTTGTATCAGTCAAAAATCAAGCAGTATTTCTGTCATGTTAAGTTCATAAAATGAGTGCAAAACAGAGAAGTAAACTTATTTGTACCATGCAACATTGTAACTGACAGCTATTAAAATTTACCGCCGTGCAGTATACCGCAACTGGCAATATGGCCGCTCGATTCAAGGACGATGCGACATAAACATCAAAGGTGCAAACAGCGAGTGTCGTTACAGTGTGATTTCTTATACTATTATACAGGTTTAAGGCCCGGTTTAAAAATAAATACCCACAACAAATTTATTAATTTCAAAATGAGAGTGGCACGTACGTGATATATTTTCTGCTATCTCTAATGGTATTAAAACAAATGATGCATTTTAGGAATTCTGTGTCATCATAAGTTATTCGTATATGCAAGAGAGGTATTTAATATAAACCTTCATTTTTAATTTTTCAGAGAATTCCTATTGTATGCATTAATATAAATTCTTCTTAATCCATGTTAAGGTCATAAAGAAGATAAAGCAGTCTCTAAATAAATATTTTATCATATGCAGTTCGTTAAACATATTTATAAATAAAACATAAAAATATTTCTGTATGGTTTTAAACTTAAGTCAATTGTAAATAAAGTATAAATCCAGAACAGTACCATTAACATTATCGCAAATGTAACCATGATAAATTTTAAATTGAGTTATTTTCTCTGGAAAACTGCATATATTAAATAAATGCAAATTGTTATTGCATGCATGTAAATTATTTATTAAATGTCAAATCAATATTAACTTGCTTTAAAGAAAGCTTATTCTATGTACAAGAACTATTAAAATATCCATACAAATAAATGCTAACTTTATTATACATTTATGGTTGTACCACAGTATAAGAATTAATACAGTAGTAACCACTGAAATATAGTAATACTGGAACGCGCACTTGTAGTCTTACGAAAGCGAAAACGAACCTGAGACAGATAGATGTCGTGGGCCACTCTTCTTTGTCTAACATTTGTTAATTTTTTTATGAAGATGGGAAGCGGACTAACTACTTCGATTATATGCTAACACAGACGACCATGCCCTTCAGTGGAATTCGAACCCACGACCTTTAGCGACATAGCCCCTACACCACCAAGATCTGCAACACTTGTTATTAAAACGGTTGCTATGCGTTTGTTGAGCGGTTGCTATATAAAAACAACGGTTTCAATTTATTTGCTGTGCGGTTGCTATGTAAAAACATTGTACAACAAAGACAAACTGCCCTCAACTAGCTGCCTGTGCATTTTCAGTTTTCCTTTTATATGCATTCGTTAAAGAAAATTTTATTTCTTACATAATGATAAAAAATAATAACTTTGAATATAAATTTTATTTATCCTCTTTTTTTCTGCATTGAAAGAAAATGAATATATTTTAAATGTTGTTTCTAAAAATAATAAAGAAGTCATTTTAATTTTATTAAATAAAACGTTTTAATTTAAAACGATATCATTTTGAATTAAAACTACTCTCGTATTCAAACTACTTCGTCCCCATAATGAATCTCAGTTGAATACTTTGATATGTTCCTTCAAAACTAAATTAATTTTCATACAAGAATATCTATTAAGCCTACAAAAGTTTTCAATGAAAACGAAATCGGTTTGGCATTATTCAAATCAATTTGTCTCTTCATTTTGGAGGAATCTGTTTGTTCCAAGAAAACATTTTTATCAGTGTGTAAATTCTTATACTGTAGTAAGTACAGTACAATTGATTGGTGTCGCCACCTACAGTAAAATTTAGTGAACTTTCGCGATAGTTGAAATTTGTTTTATGTTTTGAAACATATGTCGTCAAAACGAACTGCGTCCGTTTACTTAATAACTAACGAAGAGCAACACATGTGTTTAATCTGAACAGTCAATAGTAACATAAATAAATAAATAATAATAAATTTATTTGATTCATATGGTTCTAATTTGACTAAAGTGAAATATATGTGTAACAATATGTTGTTCTGTGTCTCTTCCGGGCATGGCTAGAGTATCTTTATTTATTTTGATCTTGAAGAGCGCAGTGCTATAATTGAATGTCTATGTCGAAATATCTTAAATCATTATCTACAAAATGCCGTAGGAGTAATAAAAAACCTGAACGGATCAAGTTCACTGGCACAAGAAAAATAAAAACAAATGAAACGATATTTCGTCACTCATCTTAACGAACCGAAACGACGATTCTACGTGAAGTAATTGTGGATACCCAACAAAAAATCAAGTAGAATTATTTTAAAATTAAGTATGATGAGGTAGTTGCGCTATTGTTGGAAAACAGCCTTCATCAGGCAATTTTCAACAAAAAATGTACACGTGAAAATAAAAAGATAAGCACATAGTTTGTTAGTTAGTAATCGTTTCGGTATACCGGTTTGAAGTATGATATCAGTCATATTGATTAAGCCACGTGGTTACTATTAAATATTTTATGTTAAATCCAGTTGTTCAATAATTATTTGTATATCAAGGTACTAAATTATAATTTTTTATTGCGAATTTGAATTTTATTATATGAGGTGATAGCCGAGGAGAATAAACCATTTTTTTTTTGCAACACCTACTTGTAAAGTTGTATTTTATCCTCTGAATTCTCATTTCTAAAATAATACTTTAATAGAAAGGATGGATAAAGTATTACTTTATCCACTAGTTGATAAAGTAACGTTGCTATAGTAATGACAAAATGTAGATGTGTATATTTTCTATATTTTAAGCAAAATTACATGGCAACTTATAAAGTATAAAAGTAAGCGTTGGTAATAAAATAAAATGAAACATAAATATTTGTCACATTTTTAATTAAATGTCATTTTAGTTTTATTCAAGAAGCATTTTAAGGAAAGGTGTTGAGAAAAATGTTGTATGCAACACGTGAATATTCCATAATCGTTAAATTATTAATTAAAAACATAAATAAATAGCGTTCTGTATTTGTATAAAACGTCAGCTGTCTGTGATAACAAAAGCACTGTCAAAGTGTCAAATTTAGTTGTAATTTTCTTTTTTTTAAATATACACTCTTAGACGTGTTCTGCATTAAATCCAATAAATTATTATCAAAGGTAAATAATAAATAAATTCACCAATAGTATTATAGAATATTTCTGTTTGTTATTTTAGGTTTGTAATTAAAGTTTGACATATGAGTCTGTGAAGTATAATATTGACATAAGAGTCTGTAAAGTTTAACTTTAGCTACTGTTTTGGCTAACTTCGCGTAGTAACATCATGTACTTTAGTATCGATTTCGGAAAAAGTATATTTTCTTCATACACTTAAGCATTGCAAATTATGTATTTACATTATTTAGATATGTCAGTGTAACCAACCGTTCTACAAACAAGTGTTAGACAAAAACGGGTGGCCCATGACATCTATCTGTCTCAAGCTCGTTTTTCGCTTTTATAAATGACTTCAAGTGCGCGTTCCAGTATTACTATATTTCAGTGAATGTAACAGATGCTAAAATCAAATAGACAATTTGTAAAAGTAAATAGTTTCTACTCCTAAATATTAATGGTAACTTTCACAACTTTTACGCAGTATTATTAATATTTTATAGGTAGCTATAATACATAACAAAAATTAAAGAGGCAACTACAACTAACATTATACTTCACGTGGGCAAAGTGGAATTACCCATTCGATAAAATTATCACACTCAGCCTTCGGCTTCGTGTGCTAAATAATCTACCACTACTGTTGATGAATTGTTCCCAAAATCTAAATAATTCATAACATAAATATAATACCTCCTTTACATGTATGTATGTGCGGGAGGTAAAAATGATATATTAACCGAAATTATTAAAAAAAAAAAAATACTGTTGAAATATAAATGTTAGCATATTAAAATGATACATAGGTACTTATTCAGATAATGAAAATAATACTGTTGTTTACTTCAATGTATTATCAAAATCATTTAATATTGTTTCATTATCATGTGTGTAAATTCATACGTAAGATATGTATACTGATATGCCTTGTTGAATTAGAAAACAATGAAAGATTTCGAGATTGGAACCTGAAAACGTGTTTCCTGAATACTTCTGACAAAATGGGTCACGTTTCCGGTAGATAAAACAGAAATTATCATTAGATTTCCAATTTTATCTGTCGGGGCGCCTCCGCAATCATGAACCAATAACCAACACAATTTTATTTTAACTCAAATGTTATTTCATTTTTAAATACACTGAATTCTCGCTATGCTAATTAAAATAAAATATACAGGGAGATATAGGTTAATCCAATAGTTAAAAAAGAGAAATGGCAATACAAACAAACGAACAATTAAAGTGTTTAGTCAATATAACAACAATAAGAATCGATAGTTGCATGACACCAAGTGACAAAAGAATTAATTTTCTGTTGCTTAGTAACGGGTTCATCAACTGTTGATTGTACATTAATTTCATGCCTGACACGAAGAAATTTTTACATACTGGGTGGGAATCAAGGAACGCACCACGCTATTTTTGAAATGTTCAGTTATTTGATTCCCTAATTATTTTATATCAAAAAAAGTTAAATAGTTTATTCATTTATTGTAAAGGAAAAATTACATTAAGGGTCGGTATTTTCAACCTCAGATAAACTAGAGAATAATTTTATCCGTGGAATAAACAAATATTACCGCATCAAAATAATGCGGTTAAATAGTGATTATTATTCTAGCTGTCTTCTTTTGATGCGATATTTTTTGTTTACTCCACAAATAAAATTATTCTCTAGTTTATCTGATGTTTGAAATACCGGCCCTTAATACATTTTTGTCCAACACTATTTTAAGCAAAAAACCATTTCGCTCTATCTAATTTTTCTTCCAAATTATACATTTTTAATCAAGATCTCTGATATCAAACACTGATGACAGCAAATAACAGATAAAATCAATAACTTTCAATTGGTACATTTGTTTTGTTATTTGCACTGATGATTTAAAGAAAATTATCAATAAACATTTCCGTCATTTTTCCGGGTCTAGGTACAGTAAAATCATAAATAATAGTGTCATAAAACTAATAAATTCTTCCTCTACAATAATAGTTATTTTCTTTACAGCTGGGCAAAGTAATGAATTACCCATGAGAGAAATTTAACACACGAAACCTTTGGCTATTGAGTGGGTAATTCCACGTTTCCCAGGTGTGAAGTATAACGTTTTATCCAACATCTCTTAATAATAAAAAAATTATTAAAGAAATATTATTTGACAGTGACATATGCTTAAAATGTCAATCGAAGTAGTTACCAAGATGTAGTGTGTTATTATTATTGTTATAAATAAAAAATTACTCACTAATGACTTTTCTCAAAATTATACCCACTAGTGAGTAATCTATTACTTTCCTTGTTTAAAATCGCCATATTTATAGAGCATTTATTGAGAAGTGTTGGATAATAGTATATTATTCAATGAGCATGTAATGTATGCTATGAAAAAGAAGTTTGCATCATGAGCGAAAGCGAGTGTTGTAAAACATTTGAAATGAGTAATAGCCATTACATGTGAGTAGAATACTATAGTTTATCCATAACATTTCGTCAAATATTTGTTTCCAAATTATAAGATAAGTAGAATTTTTGCTTTGACAAATACAAAATTGTAGCAACCATCGCTAGGCTACGTACTGTTGGAACAAAATTGACATTTCGCAGAAAACTTCCATTAGCCGCGCTCATTTTTAAAATGCTAGTAGTCATGCTAGTTGGGTCTGTGAGACCCGGAGCGAAGAGAAGAAGGAACCAATTATTCAGGTACAGTTTAAGCCTCGGTTTAAACTTAAAAAGAAAATAAAAGAAAACATGAGAAAATTAGTACCTTGCTTTTTATGTGAATTAAATTACTTAAAAGTCATTTTGATTTTACTCTTTTGACAGGTAAGATTTGAATTTGATATAACGAATGAATAATATTAATTCATCGAACTGTCAATATTATTTCATTAGCAACAGTAACAGTCATTAATTGATAAACAGAGGTTGAATTATGGGTGTATTATTTGATAGCTGTGGATATACAATTTTACTTTATTGATGTAAAGTTATTAAGAAAGCCAATAATTGAACATTTCAAAAATAGCATTGAAAATGCTATGGTACCTACGTCTTTCGATTTACCACCTTGCACACAGGGCAATATTAGCATAGTTGAATAAAGAAATTAGTATTTATTTTAACCGATAAAATCTGTATAAAAAAATGTAATACAGTAAATCGATTTTAAATAACACTAAATGCTTGATTAAAAACTCGTAAAATTATTTACGATAACTTAAATTTAATTAAACAACTCGCGATAATAAGTCATTACAAAAATTGCTTGTATTTTGAAATAGAATTACCATGTAACACTTTAAAAAACATCTACAAATTATTACAAAATTCTGAGCTTTCTAACACAATTATCAAAATTAAATTTAACAACGACGTAGAAGAAACCTCACAATACCAAAGAAAATCTATCTCAGCTGTAATATTTGCATGATTTCCACGGATGAATGGAAAATTTTTGAATGTATTCATTCACAAAAACATTTGATTATCGTGCGACAAAATTCTTTACCTTTCTTACTAGATTTCGAGTATTTCTCACGAAATATTTGTTGATATTCATTCAACGTGAAATCCTCAGCCTTGTACAAGGTCAATGTCTACACCAGGGGCACACGAGAACGCACTGAACACTTCTGAATACAGAAATGAAGAGCAGAGAACATTTTACGAGTGTAGCGCATGCAAATCAGCCTGATAACATTTTACAACTGATATCTGGAAAGAATCCGTCTTGTGGTCTAGGCTGCTTGTACGTGGTTTTATTTTAAACAAATCAGTACTTTATAAACAAATTTCCCTGCCATGAAATTCCCACGGAAATAGATAAATAAATTAATAATTTTACAAAAATTAAACCGACGAAAAATAAACTAAAATGCGAAAAATAAAAAAAACATTTTATTATTAATAAAATAACTCAGCTCTTAAACTAATGTAAGTAACTAATTTTAACTTGGCGATTGTATTGAGTTACATTACTTAGTTATTAAGACTAAAATAGCATATTATACATTAAGGGAGAGAACTGTATGATTTATTCCCGGGGAGTAAATTGAAGCACGAGCCGTAGACGAGGGCTACGATACGACAAGGGAAAAATAAACTTCTCTCTTGTGATGTATATGTTACTGTAAAATCCCGTATATTGGTTAATCTTAGGTTATACAAGTAAATCTTAGGATTCACCAACATGACTTGGTAAATGTAATGATTTACTGGTAAAAACCTCAGATTAACCAACATATTAGCTTTGATAGGGTAGGGTAGGTTATTTACCGTGTCTGTAGTGAGTAATTTTTTATTTTTAACAAGGGAATGGTGGTAAAATTTGAAATGAACGATGATATGATAGTTAATTTGTTTAATTTTGTTCATTTTTCACATATTTGAGCACTTTCCCTCACGACGGGAGAAAATGTGCACAAATCTCCCGTAGAAATGAAATTGGCTGTTTCTGTCATGTTTTTGGTATCATAGAAACCTAGTTTCTCTCCCGGTCGTGAAAAAAGATTTTTTAATTTTTCACTTTTCAGTTTATTTTTCGTCGGTTTAATTTTTTTCTCCCCTTAGGTTTTAAAGCAATTTAAAATAAAATCAACTTTGATGTATACCCTATTCAATAAGTCAGTACAAAGTTATGCGTAGTAGAATCGGTTATCAGGTAAAAATTCAGTGGGTGAACAATCAATCATAGTCTATTTTCCTTCCCTTCAAATTTAAATGGCACCAATTTCGAGGTATACCCTGTCCAATAAAAAAAATAATAATCAAAATCGGACTACTCTGTAATAAGTTTTGCGTTTGTCATACATACTAAAAATTATACGAGTCAACTTGAGAACCTATAATAATTTTTTAGGTTGGTTAAAAATTAATAATACTATCTTTTGATCCACATCAAAATCAGATGAACCAAGGCGTTTGAGTCAAGGCAAATAAACTCACACCATTTATAATTTCTCGCGAGAAGTGCCGTCAAATCTCGACCCCCAAAGATGTTAATCAACTGCAGTAAGTTTGTCTATATACAATACAGTTAAGTTGAATTGAAGGAGATTTGAAACGGCGGAATTTACTTCTGAAGCGAATGTTTTATCAAAATATGATTGCGTCAAAGTGGCAATGCAGCCAATATATAGCTACACATAAATTTTATTTTATATTTCAAAGAACTGTAATAAAACTCAATAAACAATATTATCAGTATCAATAAATGTTTCAACACAAGAAATAATATTAATTATAGAGGGAATTTAAGCTAAGTTGCAATATTTACTTTACTTGTCAGGAATATAAATCACAAAAATTTAAAAAAAAACACCGGAATTTTATATATAAAGATAAAACATACCAAAATAGGTAATCTGTTTGAGACACAGGAAACGCTATAAGTCAAAATTATTATTCGTGAACGTCGTAATCCGTCGGTGTGTCACAGAAACACTAAAAACAGTCATTATAACCTTTTAAAATGCACATAAACACGATTTTCAGTAAAAACATGATTCTGTTTTAGGAGAAATTTTGTAGATTTGCTCACACCATGAAAGTGCTAAAATTATTATTTTCAAATAGCATTTTTCGCAAAAATCGTAATTATTACCTTAAAAAATGCACATAATCATAATTTTCAGTAAAACCAAAATTCCGTTTTTGGAGAAATTTTGCAGACTAGCTCACAACTCACGACATGAAACTGCTAAAATTATTTTTTTTTTTTATAACAATAATTTAACTTATCTATATGTATATCAAAATTTAAAGTATTGATACCACATTTTTATTATTATTCGATAAGTATCGATATTTATCGATATTTATGACTTTAAATTTAAAAAATATCGATACTTATCGATATATCTATATATGGTTTTTTGGTACACACCTAGATCAACAATAAAGTAATTCGTCGTTATACTTTACGTTTACTAATCAAGAAAAATGGTTTTTTGGTACAATTCTGGTTACAGTTCGCCAATTTATTTCCTGAACGACCTATATTGCATTTTTTTTATTCTTAACAACACATTAATGACAAATTAGCATATGGTTCAATGATATTTTTTATTTCGTGCGATAATTTAAATATTACCGAAAATTTTTAAGTAAAATGCCACATATCTGCAGTACAAGTTTTCTACCGGTTGTTTAATTTTCGTGCAATTTTATACTTTTTAATGGAACACGCTATATATTTTTTTACAAAATTTTTAAAATGTTTTGCTCAGTTCTTCTTCAGTATAGTCCTAAAATGATCAATACAAACTATTCATGTTTTTTTTTTTTTAAATAGAGAATCACACATAGAAAGTATGCCATGAATTGTATGTAAATGTTTGAACAATTAGATTAATTGCAGTCAGATATTTAATAATTATTATTTGTTTCTTTCACGTAGTTTATCAACTTTTATTGTTATAATTTAATTAGTTTGCTGTATTGATGTTACAGAATTATTTACTGTTCTTAATTTTATGATATACTTTCTGTGTGTGATTCTTTATTAATAAGAACATTAATAGTTTCTGTTACGATTTTAAAATTTCGACTTTACATTTTAGACTATAATGATGGACTATACGGTATATTGCATTTTAGGTTAAACTCACGATACATTGAAAGCTGATATAAAATAAATAAATAAAAATACCATAATGCCAATTACCCATTTCGGGAAGTGCTACTCTGTTCAAACATACCTTCGAAGATAATATAACATGTTTATCAATAATTGGGCTGACTTAGCCTTAAAGCTTAAAATATTAACATAATTCCATCTTAGTCACAGGGCTGGTTAATAAAATGCGTTGTCCCTCTTAGTTCTACTGATGATGAGAACTTAGTTCGTTTGATTTTATTGACGAAATTATGTTGGGGGCTGTCTGTGGGAATCAAAGTGTGGTCTCCATAAAAATTACGAAGAAATACGAAGAAGACGTCCATGGTAATGCTGCTACGTGAGCCAAGGCATGAAGACGGACTACAGATGAGCAGTAATTATTATTGAAAGAGATTCTTTCAAGGCGACAGCGTTCAACAGCAACTTGTGTAGGAAGTGATGATCACTACGAGAAATTTTTACTTCCCGCTGGATTAACTATATCTCTCATGATGCAATGACGTCACAATCAACTAGCTTCAATTTTTAGAGCGTATGCGATTATTATTTGTCGTGTTACTCTATTTTTATTGACCAGTCAAAAGGAAAACATTTACATTGTATAAAATTGGGACTATTCCTTAAAAAGTACGTTGCTACCGTAACAACTTGCTAATTGTGATAAAAAAATCAATCGTTTTTTGACAGTTAATGAAATATTTTCCATTCAACATAAAGTTTTGATGCGATTTTGTCACCATTAACAAGTTGCTACATAGCAACTTCGTTAGAGAATTGTGCCGGTTACGAGCCCAAAATCATATCATTAGTCCCAGTTGAAATCATACAAAAGATATTTATTTAATTTATTATATTTATACCTTCAATTTTTATGTTACAAATTGATTAGATTAGACCTATCAGGGTATTTGGAAATATCTTTGTAAATAAATGAGATAGAATAAATTTCGCTGGAATCAAAAAGATGTAGAATAATATTACCTACAACTTTTATTTGAACATTTTGAATGAAATCTCCATGTTAGTGATTTTTGTTAATTTGTTATTATTTCAGTTGTTATATTTCCTTAAAATATTTTTTAAAATAAAAAAATTTAAGATACAAATAATTGAGTACAAATTTTTTAAAAGTTATTCTTCTAAGTCTCAATTGGCACAATATATTTGCATTTGGCGAAAGTTTCTTTTTAATAATTACTAATTAAAATTTTATTGTATTTTCAAATTACCAATTCAAAGTTGATACCAGCGTGTTATATTAAAAAATATCTTATCTTGTTTAATTTGTTGATTGTTAGTTGGATGGAATGATTTTGAATAGCTATCATTTAATAAATTTTTGGAATGGCCTTCGCAATATATTGATAAAATAGGTACTTCAAATAAAGTGCCTTGTAGTAAAGTCCATAAAAAAAATTAAGGGTTTCCAGAACAAAATCTAACGTTAATAACCCTGATAGCAGTATATATTTTCCGGGAATGAACAAAATCTTATTAGACATAATTATATTATAACGATTAAATAATGTATTTTTGACAGATAAAAAGGTAGTGTCTGTCTGTGGTTTGAAAATAACCCTCCATAATCATAATTGTAATTTAAGCATTTATGCGTTCTCTGCAAATGTTCTAATCGATTTTGGCGAATTTTTGTACACAAGCCAAATGAGATTGAAATCAAAGGTTACATCGTAAATATTGAAGCATGTCATTAACATGATGAAAATGTAATATTCTTGAATTCGCACGTGGTTTTGTGTACCCTCATTCAAGGATACTAATAAGTGATATATTTTTAAATAAATATATAACCGTTTTATGAATCCCGTTATAATTCAAGTCAAGTGCCGCATTTTAGAACTCTTATTTTTATTTGGTTCGCCGTTATATTAGAGCAGCGATAAGCTATTAAATTGCACAACGCATCTTCTGAATTTTATTTAGTAATATTGAAAAATTCCCGCTCGTGAGAAGTAGGAAGAAATCACTTTCAATTGTTTCCTTTAGTCTTTTTTTAAAAGAAAGTTAAGCAATTAAAATTTAGTGACGACTACAGACTGCTCAGATGTTTTTCAAATTAAATTTAAACTATTCCTGATTACTCTTAATATTAACAGGAAAATTCAAGAGATTGTGTTAACTAGTTTTAACTGGAACCAAAAAATTAGTATAATTTAGTTATAATTTGTAATTTTTAGCAACATAAAAACAATGTTTAATTGGCGAGTTAAATGAAACTAATATGCAAAACAAATGAATCAGGCAGGACGTTATATAACAATTAAAAGATAAACTATAAATAAATAAACTATTTGTATATATTCAATTAAATTGTATGTAATATTTTTGTGGTAAAAATAATAAACAAGAATGGTATCGATCCGTCACACCTGATGCATTGTAAAATATTATTGAATATTAGAGGCGCATATCGAGACAAAATTGAAGTAAATATGAATGAATTATGCATAAATTACCTTGTGGAAATATGTGACATTTCCTTTGAACACGTTTGACTTCTTGTACCACCGAAGGTTAGGGCAACCACAAATGAGTAAATATTGTTAAAACTTCTTCAGCAACACTAGCTGATTAATGCGACAGCCACGTGAAAAACTAAGTTGTTTTAAGTGTAACGATCACACAACTAAACACTTCGAAACATCACCGTCGAACGAACATATCGCTCTGTTGATGTTGCCAAACCCCGTTTCAACATATGGCAAAGCATCTATTGAGTTCTGCAGAGGGAGAAGGACTCACGGCGCAGGCTTTAAGAGCAATAGAGATAGCGTCCACATCTGCAGTAGTGGTCTTCGCTAAGATAAAAATTTTAAATTTCTAGTGGGGGTGGCATACTGATTTAGGAATGAGTATTTATCTGCTTATGCTGCAGACTAAACTTTAAAATGTTTATAGTTGTCTGCACATCAGTGGTTTTGTGTTTGGTTTGCGCTGCGCGTTCCAACAGCAAGTAGTTCATGTTGGCCATAAGTTGACAGCGGTCAGTTGTTCCCTGAGGTCGCAGACAAACACTTTGTTTCAAGCGAATAATTAACCATTATTAATTATTTGTATGTATTCATATTCATCAAATGTATCTCCTTTGATTTTATTAAAATAAAAGTTCTAATAATATCTCTCTTTTCAGGGTTATTATTATAACCGTATTTTTACTCGCAACGCTTGAAATAAACAGTATAACGGAAATAACAAAAATGAACAAAACAATTGTGATTTCACTGTGTTAAGTTGAGAGAAACATTCAACTATGATTACGAGAAAATTTTTTACAAATTGAAACAATTCAGTAATAATGTCGAAAAGATTTGGATTATTCGGGGCTTGTTTAGTAACATCCCTGTGTGTAATTCTGTTACTAGCAAGCAATCAACTTTCATACAGCAGCCACAAACAGCTGCCAGATTTTAGGAGGAACATCCAGGCCTACTCCGATCTAACTCCAGAGATAATACAAGTATCAAACGTAAATGTGAGCACCACAGCTCCTTCAATCAAAGACATCATCAGCCAACAGAAAACTGTCATAGAACAAGAACTTAACAACTATAAGTTCCCGACAGGATCTACCCTGAAGAACTATACTCTAGGCACAAACGGCAAACCGCTGAGGAATCTCATAGTGACAACCTGGAGGTCGGGATCTACTTTCGTTGGGGATGTCATCAATGCAGTTCCTGGAAACTATTACCACTACGAACCGCTTCTGGATTACGAAATCGTGCAGATTAGAGGGCCACCGTTTGCTCAAGAAGCCCTCAGCAATCTCAAGAAACTACTAATGTGTGATTACACTGATCTGGAACACTATTTAGACTATGGGAAGAATCATATTTATTTGTTCACCCACAATAACAGATTGTGGGATCAGTGTCAACTCTACCAGCATTACTGTTGGAATGCTACGTTTTTAAATGAGTATTGTAAATTGTTTCCTTTTCAGTCAATGAAACTGGTGAGGCTACGACTGAGACTTGCTGAAGAGCTACTTAAGGATGAATCGTAAGTGATTTTCATTATTTATTTGACAGTTAATTTATTATAATTACAAAATAAATACTTCTGCCCGTCCGAAAATATATATTATATGCAATAAAAGGATTCATATTTGCGTTTTATGCAATTTGTAAGATAACAATTTTATGTGCAATAATTTATATTACTTACATCATTAGATAACACTATGTTTAAATTATCAATATCTTTTAAAAATTTTGTTACCTGTTTTTGTAAACATTTAGCAACTATTTGTTAAAATTTATTCGAGGGTCGTCTAAAAAACAAAGAACGATTTGATATTATTAAATAAAAAACAACAAACTTACAGAATATTATTCTATTTATCAATGCCAAATATCTGAGCTAGGATATCACTGCTTCTTCAAGGTCTTCATCGTTTGCGAACTGTTTTCCACCCAAAAATTCCTTTAGTTTTGGAAACAAATGAAAATAGCTTGGTATCAGGTCAGGGCTATAATAAGGATGTCAAAAAATTTACCACTTAAGACATTGAAGTTGTTGTACCAAGCGATTGTCACTTGTTTCTAAAACTAAAGGATTTTTTTTTTTGGTGGAAAACAGTTCGCAAACAATGAAGACTTCATAGAAGCTGGCTCCAATTTTTGGCGGTAGAAGAGAATATAATCGGCATTGGAAAACTGGTACCACGTTGTCATAAATGTATTTGACAGCTATGACGATAACATTTTGTTACTTCTGCGAGCTAAAAATGTTAGTTGTTATAAATAAATTGTTTAAAATTTGTGTAGTCTGAATGTGCGAGTATTGCTGCTGGTACGAGACCCCCGGGGAACTTTGCAATCCCGAAAACATCGGGATTGGTGTCCAGGACAACCAGACTGTGACCAGCCCAACTTGTTATGTGCAGATATGGTCTCAGATTATACTGCAGCTGTCCGTCTACAAAAACTATACCCGGACAGATTTCGGTAAGAAATACACAAAATTATTTCGACTTTGTCGAGCATATGGTTATTTTCACAGTGCAATCCGTTACGAGGACTTCTCCCTAGATCCCTACAAGGGCGTAGAGGAACTGTTTTCATTTTTCCAGTTGTATATTCACCCCAATGTAGTGGAGTTTCTCGATAGTCATACAAAGTTGAATGTGGGAGGGGTGTCCAGCACGTTTAGGAACTCCAAGAGCGCTCCGTTCCATTGGCGATCCGACCTCAACTATTCCGAAGTGCAGTATATTGAAGAACAATGTCTTACAGCGATGAAGTACTGGGGCTACGTAAGAGCTAAGAATGAATCTCATCTCAAAGAGTTTAATCCTCTCGCTGATTATTCACTGAAAAGCAATATTGTTTAATTGACCTGACGATAGACTTGTTGAATTGCTCACGTTCTATTTGATACTCAACAGTGATACTCAATTTGTTTTAATTGCACTGCCCCCTCTATAGACGGATGCCTGTGCCCGTGCCCTTGCCAGAATCTCATCGTTTTTGTTAGCGACACCAAGCGATTATGTTAAATTTGTCCAACAATAATTAATAATCTCTGAATTCGTCCGTATGTAGAGGGTAACTGTAGGCTTGAACCAGTATTAAAATTTAAACAAATTGAGGAAAAGACGAATAAATTTTATGTTTTATAGTTTCACTACTTATTTGTTGATCGTTTTACATAAATATATGATATTATTTTTTATACAATAGATTTATTTAACGCAATAACCCGGTAGTTTTGACAAAAAAATAAAAAACAATTGTTGCACCCCACGATTAAAAATTCGGCAGCACTAGTTTCACCCACGCTCACAAACACTCAACCACAGCAGCTGATTTCGTATTTAGCAGTGGTATTTGCACATGATAAGTTGTGTGTGGATATTGCTGAGGTATTGGATTAGTTTGTCTCCCTCTTATAGTCAATTCTTTGAGACGTATACGTAGCAGAAGTAGCGTGTATTATGTATATAACATACGAGTTAATAAGGTTAATCATATCATGTTTGAACCATATCTTAGACGGTAATACAACAGTATCGAGTATAGTTTGGTGCTGGCCATTTGTCTTTCATTCGGATCCAGAATCATAGCATTTGGCCCAGTAACAAAATTGTTTAATTCACCATATAACTTTTGTACCTCACGCACATACATATATGTAAGGCAGTTATTATGTTACGAATTGATTAGATTTTGGGAACAATTCATCAACAGTAAGTGCTAGATTATTTGAAGGCCTATCAGGGTTTTGGGCATATCTTAGTAAATAAATGAGATAGAGTAAATTTCATTGGAATAAAAACGATGTAGAATAATCTTTATTTGAAACATTTTTCTATATTATGTTGTCGATTCAAAAACGTGTTCGTGGTATCTATGTTTTGTTTAAAAATAACAGAATTTAAGATACAAATAAATTGAGTACAAGATGAGAACAATTTTTTGAAGTAAATCTAAAAGTCTTAATCGGGCCAAATGATATGATTCTGGGCTGGTAGTAGTCTGAAATGAAAGGCAACTGGTAGCAGGTCAGTGCACTGCCATAGTGTTCCATATTCAGTGCCTTCATCTTCACATGTACGCCGGCAATGTGCACTCAATTACATACCTGATTACATTTACATCGCGTTGTCAATCAGACAGAATTGTTGGCAACGAAGGCTTAAGTTTTGTCCAAACTGCTGCTTACAGTTGTAACAATATTTAAATGCTCAGAGAACTAGTTAAGTGGCTATGGTACCTACTTAAAGAGTTGCTTCAGAACTGAAATTAGAGACGTCCTACTAATAATAACTCATTGAATTTCCTCAGATCAAGTAGCTTTAAGTCATTTGTAGTGAGTTTAAACAACAACGAATAACGTTTTGGTTCACTGTATGGCGCTTAATCACATTTTGGGCTTCCAAAAACGTAGAAAATTATTTTTAAGTATTTTGCATGTTAGATGCGCCTTTCTAAATTAAATTAGAGACACAAAATTACGATTTGTTGTGTTGTGAGTTGTTCCAGTTTCAGTTATACACTAATGAATAAATATATGCTTATAGTGTGCAAGTAAATTATTGTAAATTTGTTATACCGTTTAATAATTAAAATATATAACGATATATTATATTCAACAATTGCATTATTTCCTCTAGTGTCCTTCATTCAATTATGTCTTTGTAGTGCGTTAAAGGCCAAAGCTAATTTATTGTTAAAGATAAAAACAGATAATACGCAATTAATTACATTACGCATTCTTGCATCCTTGTAATACACGTTTTTCATTCAATCCTCCGTTATTTTACACTTCTTGATTAGCTGTTAATGCCCAAGTTCTCGTTGTCCTTGAATTAATATTATTATCATTATATATAGAATTGCCTGATACGAATGACATTATTTTATCATTAACTTTACTTTTATGTTTTATTGCTATAAGTTTGTAATCAAATAAAGCAATAAATTATACTATTTGGAGTTTTTGTTTTGCAAAAATGATTAAAACACAGGCTGGTACCACGAGCTCTGTTTTTAGGTGTTTTAAAAGAAGTGTTTTAGCGCTGTACAATGTACTAAAATAATTTTATAAATAATGCTTCGTATAGAAGTTACAAAGAAATATATTATCTACCATTTTTATTTGAAGTATTTTTTAAATAAAATGCTAAAACAACGACTAAAATATTTCTCTTAAAACTCCTAAAAACAGAGCTCGTGGTGCCAGTCATGACTTATGTTTTATGAATAATAAAAGCAGTTACACAACAACTCACTTTAATAACAAACAATAAAACTTAAGTGTCAAATATTCACAAGTTAAAATAAATATAAATATTTAATTAATTGAAAAATGCAAATGTCAAACAAATTATGCTACCCTAAGCTAAACAATTAATTTATATCTTGTATAGGTTCCTGTTCTTCCAGCATCCTTCTTTGGTAATTTTCTAAAGTAGTTTGAATGGTAATTTTTGAATACCTGCACATTTCATATCCACATGTGCAAGTAAACGATTTGTACTTAATGATCCAGAACTTTTCTCCATAATCAAAACTAAAATTGTACAATCATTTAGGTGCATTCTTTGGAAGAATTCACATCATACCCTAGTTCTTCATTTGCCTGGATATCTCTGTTTGCAAAGAACGCAATCCTTGGAAATCGAAGATCTTGATGGTCAATGTAAATCCGAACTGGAATTAGATTTGGTGCACAGCTGTGATTGATGAATCTAGAGAGGTTTCCGTATCTTCTCGCATCGATACAATACGTCTCGCCATCCTGTTGTGTAATTAATAAATAATTTATTTTGTTAATTACTTTTGGCCTTGTTTAATCTTTTTAGCTATCTGGCTAAACATTATCACACATGAATAACAAGCAGATTTTATGTTAACGACAATAAGAGTTGTTAGATTTACTACAACAAGCAAGCCGTATTTTATTTTTGCATATGTACCTACTCTAGAACTACATAAACTTTATTTATTTAAATTTAAATGAAATGATATTCTGTAAACTAAATGATGAATTTTTTAATACAGAATGTTCGGAATGTTTATATTTCAAACAAAAAACTTTATTGTGAAAGTTTGCCATACCCAATCCTTTTCTAAAATAAACAGCTATGATATATCATCATAAAAAATTAATTCTAATTGCACATTCAAAAGTTTGATGGCTTCGTGTGGCTTTAGGAAGGGCCGTACAACTTTTTTGCATTATCGACTTATCACCACTTTTCCGAACACCTGTATAGTATGAAAGACGAATGATATTCAGCGACACACAAAAAGCTGAACATAAATAAAATTAAACAAACAATATTTACTTTTGTGTATATACATACACGGTTGTCCAGATCAAATAAGTAACTGTCATCTTCTCGTTGATCTGCTTCGAAGTCTGAAATTATTTCTCCGACATATTCACAGACATATGTACCTCTAGGAATCGTCCTCAAAGTTTTTATACCCCAACCTTTGCCAGTTGTTCTAAATAGTTGAAACCGTTGCGTCAAACCGTGTTGAACCACTCGATTGTTGCAGGTTATTGCGTTGCATGAACACATTGGGTTGCATTCGAAAAGCATTGGAGGATCTATGAAGAAACATTCTAAATATTTTAAATTTTCCTACTGTATTCATTATTTACCGGCATAGTTAAAATCAGGCGACAGTTTCCCTTCGTCATTGTACCAACATCGCAACGAATTATTGCTACAAAGACATTCAGAACTCGTACAACGATCTTCACAGTTACAATTTTGTAATGTAGTAATTTTCCTGTCAATATTAATGTCTGAAGTAATACAGTTTTCCGTTATATAAACAAAATCTGTTGGTTTTGATTCATCGTCAACTGTGTTTATACACTGTACTGGATTTATTTCTTTGCCGCGAGATATGTCACTAAAAATATTTAAAATGTATTTCGAAAATAATAATGTTACCATTGCAGCTTACTTAGTAAGTATAGTAGGTCTTCTTACAGTAATACTAGCTGTAATCGATTGTAAATGAACATTCAGTGAAATGGCAGTGTAGCAATCTCCAGGTTTCGACACACAACAATTTAAAGGCTTCTCTTCAGATTTGTTAACTAGATGAACGTTAGCCCCACGTGCAAGCAACATTAAAACACAGTTATATTTATCTTGCCTCGCTGCTACATGTCTAATCAAACCAAAATCATTCAAAAACTATTTCAAATTATTATAAATTAATCAATTTCTTACAAGGGAGAGTCCCCATGAGCGTTGACAGCATTTACTTCGCATCCATTATTGAGAAGTATTTCAGTTATCTGGCTACTTCCACTGAAAGCAGCCCAATGCAAAGCAACGTTTTGTTCAACATCTCGAAGAAAAGGATCTGCGCCATTTTTTATTAAATATCTTGTAACATTTAGATGACCGTGCTCGCAAGCCCACACTAAGGGTGTCCAGCCGCCATCGTCGATGCAGTTGATATAAGTTCGTCGATTTTGAGTGGAAGATAGTAAAAATTCACATGCTTCCAAGTTTCCGAATTTGGATGCTAGGTGCAAGGCGCTCATTCCGTCTGTTCCCTGTAATATTTTAAATTAAATAATTCTACCTAGAGTAGATTTAGCCCCTGAGGAAATCAACAAACTATTCATCATTACAGAAACACGCAAAATCTTTAATAATAAAGAAATCTGCTCTAGTAAGAATGATAGGTAAGTAGGTATCGTTTTTTACTGGCATATTTGTAGCACGAATGTCAAAACATCTAATCATTTAAAAACTGTGCCACTTTCTCTAATATGGAATAAGCTGATATGGTAATTTGTATGATTTTTATAATGGATGCAGTCAAGCAGCTTTAAAGTTGACGACATTCAAGTCGTGTACCTCATCGTACATTTTCAACAGTTTTAATGTTTGAGAGAAACAGGATCTTGTCCATGTTCACAGTCAGAAAGAGAGCAGAATTATTATACATAATTACGTACATACATACATAACGTCACGCTATATCCCACTCAGTAGGGTAGCACTATACAGTCACCCAACAATCAATCTCCTCCAAATATTCCACTACTTTCGCCTCGTTCACATTCAAACACACTCATCTGAAATCATTCGTTCATGCAACGAACCATCAATCATACCTAACCACTTATTCCTCGGACTCCCACGCAATTGTTCATCTTCAATCTCAACCGTATATATAAATTTCACAACCTTTCGAGATGTCCAAACCACCTCAACTGACTCACTGCCACTTTCTTAACAATATTCCTTTTAATCTTACACACACCATACACCAATGTATTCCGGACACGATCACATCTCGTATACCCACAAAGAGTCTTATGTTTTCTTCAAATCGAGAGAGCCACAGAATACCTTTTTGTTCTTATCAAGTGACTTCTCAACAAACATACGAAGAGATAAAATTAATCCACAACTTCTCTCAAACTGGGAAATTGTTAAGGTTCGCACTTTATGTATTAAGAATTTTCTGTATAAGTTTTCTACCACACTCAATAAGCTTGAAGGGGACGCCTGTATTTTTGTAAACTAATAAATTACCTTCAAATCGAGGGTGGCTCCACTTTTAATCAAATATTTAACAACATTATTCTTGTAAGCCTGAATGGCAAGCATCAACGGCGTGTTCTGTTCTTTATCTAGAACGTCCTGTTCAGCTCCTGCAACTAGTAACATGTGGACGATGGCTAATAAACCTTCTTGACTAGCATAATGTAAAATCGTCGCCCCATCAGTGTTACCAGGTATAACTTCATTTAAATCAAAATCAACATTTCCTAAAATCATTGCAACGCGTTCGAAGTCGTTTGACTTGACAGATTCAAACAGTGATATCAAGTTGAGTTTTCCATCTAACTGGGAAAGATCAACTAATTTAATTAATTCTAAAGCATCCACTGGAATCAGAGGAGGAGAAAACGGTCGTTTTTCTTCCGGAACTGTATCACAATTTGAATGGAAACTCATTTTAGCGGATGGACTAAAAATTATCGAATTATCAACAATTCTCACTTGACAAACTATAACTTACTAGTGAGCTTTTTGGGTCGGTAGAAAGACAGGTTTCTTTAAACATGATATAATAATTTCAACATCCTGAGCTGGAGATTGGATCCCACAATGAGGACAAAATCTTTGTTCTCCAATTGATACCTGGCAGTCTCTATGGTAATGATGCTTTGATGGACATTGAACGAATCTTCCTTGAGTGCAAAACAATCCGCAAGTTGGACAACAATTATGCCGAAGAAGTCTTTGCTTATGGACTTCGCATAATATGATGTAGGGAATACGAGTAGATGGACGCATCATCGGTATATCTCCAGAAACAATATTGTTGCAACCGATGACTTTGTTATTAATAGAATCTACTGCTGTACAATATACTAAATCTGCAAAATATTTTATGTGAAGTGGTAAAATTGCTTGTGGATATTTATATTGTAATACCTGAAGAATTAGAAGTCATTACATAGATTTGTGAGGTCTGCTGACAGAGACATTTTTTAAAAGAAGACTGACAAGCAACTAAAGAACTTTCTGGATGAGCAGGAACTAAAGATTCTTCATCGGCCATAGATCCAGACATTGGTTCACAAAATTCTGTGTTGTCATCATTGGAAGTCCTTCTATTGAAAAGAGCATATTTATAATATTCTTGTTAAAATGTTTAAGATTAATATACGGACCCTAATTTTCGGTGAGAGCGCCTAAAAGGTTTAATGCTATCCGTGTCCGAAGAAGATTTTCTCGGGCTCTTACTCTGTTCTGATTTTGGACTCTTTTCATATTTCTCATCTGCTTCATGACTAGAAAATGAACTGCTCTCTGAGTCAGAATCTTTATTTTCAGTTTTGATTGGTTTGGTTCTCTTCGGTGAAGGTTTGGATATTTTATGTTTATGTTTACGTTTAAATTTTCTATGTAATTGTTCTGACATCTTTGGAGCAGATTCTTCATGCTTAACATAATCTAGATTGGGTTCTAAAATAGCTTCAGATCCTTTTTCTAATTTGTCGTAAGAGATTTTTTGTCGTTCAATACTGGTAGATATTTTTGAAGTATTTAAAGATTTATTTTTGTCACTTGGTTTATCATTTTTTACTGCTTGAGTTTTCTGACACATTTCTAGATTTGCTAGAATTTTAGCAGTCGGTTTTAACTTTCGGGTTAACCGTTGCGGTCTTGCTGTTTCATTATATGATTTAACTTTTCTAGCTATGGCACTTTGTAAAATAGATTCCATGCAATCTTTACTTCGCCGCCTTGCAGAACGTTTCAACCCAGATTCCATTTCAGTCTTTTTGTCTTTCTCTTCTATGGGATTCGCTTTATTTCGTAAAGATCTACGACCAGGTGAGGTCGATTCTTCAGCACTACAATTAATAGGTTATTAAAAATATTTTAATGTTTATGAAAAAAATCGAACCTGTTGTCCTTGTCAGCGTAGCTGCTGGTAACGGTAGATTTAGATTTCTCTGTGCGGAAAGTTAGAACTATTCGAGGTTTGGTCTCACTTTCTAAACTTGAATCTGGTGAATTTTCATCCTTGATGGAAGATTCACTGTCTGTAGTATTTGTTTTAGCTTTTACTCCTTTTCCGGTATTAAGTTTACTAGGAGATTTAGGTTCTGAAGAAACTGAAGAATCTGACACTTTAGTTGATTCTTCTTCTGCAGAGATCTTCGGAGGTGTTTCCACGTCTGAGGTACTTTCTTTAACATCGTCAATTTCCGGGTTAAGTTGTGGAGGTACTAAGTCTTGGGTTGGGTTCAAATTATCTTCCAGTTCGTCGGGATTTTTATCGCAATTGTTCGTTTTGTTAAATTCCGATTTCATTTCACCTAGTAATTTATCAATAAAAGTTGTTTTACATCCATTTGAGTCTTCTAAATCGTTTGATGTACTCATTTTAATAGAAAATACACAAGACGGGAAAGAACTTTAGATAACAGGTTGATAAAATATTTAAATAGGCCGATAGTGTTACTAAGAATACATGTTAGAGAAGAAATATCTATGGTATATTTGTTTTCACTACAAACGAAGACGCTTTAAGAAGTTAATTAATTGTAAATGGAATAAATTATTTACATCGTTTAGATTAATCTAGAGAGAGAAAGAAATATATTTTCGTATATTTAGATTCAAATACAGATCAAAGAATAAAGTTCAGACAGATCTTAATTATTGTAGTGCAAATAAAAACAAATATCATTTTTTCCTAAATTAAATTGTGTCAATAACCTCCTACATCACAAACCACAAACTATTACAAATGGAAAATATAGATTTTACAAGATGTTTCACCGAACATGCGCAAGCTCACAAGATAAGCTCATGCTACATGTACAACAAACATTTATTTTATAACCTGTAGCATTTATTCCAACTACTACTTGCAATAATTACCATAAGCATGATTAAAATAACTGCATGTATATGTAAAATAAATGATAAATGCAATATTTGAACTTCTTCAGTTGCTTTAATGTTGATGACCTCTCACAAATCCATGCAACCATCGAGAGATGGCACTATATACTCTACAAGTGAACTGACAGCTGGCGGCCTGCTGTCAATAAAGACATTGAACGTTGTTATCAAGACATTAAAATGATTCACAGCTTATTTATAATAAACTCATCAGGGTAAGTATCTAATAAATTAATTACAATACATGTATTATAAAGTTTGTGTTAATCTGTCAATTTATAGAGATGTATTTCTGGAGAAACATTGGAGAAGCGTTGTACCAAGATCAGTCTGCGATTACTATTTAGAGGCACAACGATCTAATCCAGATGATGTTCCTCCTGTTATCGCTACCCCTCATCATTATTTGTTATCAATTCAAAGAGGGGGTGTGAGTTTAGTTGCTGTTTGTATGACTGAGGTTCCTCCGCTATTTGTTATTGAGTTTCTTCACCGAGTCGTCGACACGTTTGAGGATTATTTTTCTGAATGTACTGAGAGTATTATTAAAGAGAACTATGTTGTTGTATACGAGGTACAAACTAATATTAAATTATTAATAAGGATTTCATTTTAAAATACTTTTAGTTGCTGGATGAAATGTTGGACAATGGTTTCCCGTTGGCCACCGAAAGTAATATACTTAAAGAATTGATTAAACCTCCGAATATTCTAAGGACTATTGCGAATACTGTCACAGGAAAATCAAAGTATATTAATTTGTAATTTATTTGGTTAAATATTGTAACTGTTGTAATTGCAGTGTAAGTGGAACTCTACCCAGTGGTCAGTTATCTAATATTCCTTGGAGAAGAACTGGTGTTAAATATACGAACAATGAAGCATACTTTGATGTTGTCGAAGAGGTAGATGCAATCATTGATAAATCAGGAGCTACTGTCTTCGCCGATATTCAGGGATATGTATGTTTTATATACCTCATATAACATCCATATTATTAAAGATACAATTATAGTATAAGTAAATAATATCATTTTACTCACGTGTGATATACGACGTTTTATTTTACAGTAGCAGCTTTTTATATGATAATAGTTAATCTGTGTTTGCTTTAAACATATGAAAATGACGTTTTATGAAAAATTACTATAGTTATGCTCGGTTGCTAGGTTTTGTACTATTTAACTGACAGTTCTGTGCATAATAAAGTATTTTAATCACTTGTGAATAATAGTTGTTTTTAGTCACTAAAAACAAATGAAAAATATACACCAATAACTGCTACTGTAAGATAAAATACTATAGTGACTAAAGGATTTATCAAACTTTGGAAAAAAATAATTTTCATTGGTTCTTAAGCTACAACACAAAGTGATATATTTTTATTACATGACAAAAATTCAAATGAAATTTAAATACAATTCATTTTATGAAAAACAAGAACTGCTATCTGTCAATTTGAATTATTTAGTGCATAATTCATATTGTTGCAAATTGTAATTATTGTGTTGAGTGATTATTGTTTTCTTGATGACGGAAAATTTGCTGAATTTGTTATTAATTTATGATGAATAGTTCAATATTTTTATATAAGGATATAAAATGATTGCAGGGTTGAATACTCTATCGAATGGGCCTAAAACATACCTACATACCATTTTATTTTATTTTATTTTCTACCATCGTTGGATAAACCCTTTGGTCTTGAAGTATTTTCTTGTACCTTTAATAACATGGAAGTTATAAGATAGCTTTTTACAATCTATATTTAATAATATAATTTTAATATAAATAACAAACAATTGTAGGTTGACTGTTGCGTGAAACTAAGTGGAATGCCTGACTTGACTCTCTCATTTATGAATCCGCGTCTCTTTGATGACGTCAGTTTTCATCCCTGCGTCAGGTACAAACGTTGGGAGGTATGTATAATTATCAATAATTTTAATTAATTAGTTAGTTTTAATTTGATATGTAATTATTTTGCAGAGCGAACGCGTGTTGTCTTTCATCCCGCCCGATGGAAATTTCCGGTTAATGTCTTATCACATTATTAGCCAAAGTGTTCTTGTAGCTATTCCAATTTACATTCGACATAGTATTTCAATGCGAACTGGGGAACAAGGTAGACTTGATATTACAGTTGGCCCAAAACAAACGCTAGGGAGAACAGTTGAAGGTATAAAACAATTATTGTAACTTCTACAGTTTACGAAATTTCTTAGGAGTAATTTTTATTTTTCTCAGGTGTTAAGCTTGAAATCGGCATGCCGCACAGTGTGCTAAACTGTTGTTTAACTTCGAACCAAGGAAAGTATAACTTTGACACCATCGCGAAAATCCTCCATTGGGAGGTTGGTAGAATTGATGTAACGAAACTTCCGAATATTCGCGGAACGATTTCGATTCAGAGTGGAGCCAATACTTCCGATTTCAATCCGTTTATTAATGTTCACTTTACAATTAATCAACTTGCAGTTAGTGGATTGAAAGTGAATCGGTTGGACATGTATGGGGAAAAATATAAACCGTTCAAAGGGGTTAAGTACATCACGAAAGCTGGGATGTTTCAGATCAGGATGTAATTTTGTTTTAAGTTGGGTTATACTGAATATTTTTATATTTTTATTGTTATAATGAAATTGTTTTGTATTTGTATGTATATTCTACACAAAAAATATAACATTTATTTCAATTTATATTGTATTTAATTGAGAAATAAACTATTTAATATTTAAAGTATAAATTTAGTAAGACTTCAGGTATCCAAACGAGAAGTTATTTGTTATGGTACATGATTTAATTTTTAATGAACGTTTCGGGAGATAATCCTCCCGTCGCCCAATAAAATTTAAATAAAATTAACTCGTGTACCATAATAAATAATTTGTCATTTGGATTCCTGGCGCTTTACTAAATTATAATTAAAATATTATTATTTGGATTCCTCAAAATTATTATCGAAATAATATTTAGTATTTAATTTTTTTATTTTTTTGACAGGCTGTTGAAACTTAGCAGATAAGTTACAGAATAAGTAAATTTCATTTCCCACATATATTTTTATTGTTTACCATTTTTACCCATAGTCGACAAATTTTTCCTCTATTAGTTTAGGAGCAGGAGGTAGTATTTTCACGGCACTGCTAGTGAAAAATTGTATACCGAGATCTGTTCTATAGCGCTAAATATGTTGCATGTTGCTCGAACATTATTTTGAAAATGTATTTAACGTCTTAAAATATAAATTATGATAAGAAACATTACTGAAAATAATATCCTATATACTAAAAGGCTTGAGTATTTCACTATACTTTAGCCAATCTAGCAACCAAATTTGTACGCAGACCTACAGCCTAGACCGTTAGATGGATTCGGGTGAAACCTTCACTGGCATTTAGAGTTTAATTGGGAATAGGGCCTTTTTATGTATTCACATTTTTCTTACACATGATGTGCGAGATATTAAATAAATAAGGCGGAAATCAGAGTGCGTGGGCGTTGCTATGAATGTGAAATTTGTTGATTTTAAATGAATAACTGTATTGTAGTTGTAACTTTTCACAAAGTGTTCATCTTGTCATTTTTGACAGATCTATTCAAAAAATTAAGTATAAATTATATTAAATGAAGACAAGTTTCAGAAGTTTCGTAAATTTATCTGTGTTTAGAAAGTAAATGTATGAGCATACATGTGTACTATTTTGTAAATAATTTAAAAGTCAATCAAAAAAATTAAAATTGTAGCTGTCACTTTTCACAAATTTGTGTGCACTTTGTCATTTTTGACAGTTCATTTTGAAAATTTTAGTATAAGTATAATAGATGTCTCTGCCCGTAAACATCAATGCTTTTAAGCGTTTTAGGCGGTAAAATTTAAATAAGTTAATTATTTATCTAAAACAAAAAGGATGAAAATTATTTTCAAGATTGTTTTAAATATTCTTAATAAATTTCAGAATTATCTTTTTAAACTAAATTCGTAGACAAGAAGCTATTTTGAACGATTGTCAATTGTATTTTATAAATGTTATTTAAATCCTACCGTGTTTGGTTGCTAATTAATAGTTTCACGGAGTAGATTTAAACTTAAGTGTCAGAAAGTTATTTTTGACGATCGTCTATTGTTTTCTATAAATACTATTTAAATCTTACCGTGTTTGGTATCAAATTAAAGGTCTCGCTGAGGAGATTTGAACTCAAGTTTCAAAACGTTGTTTCGGACGATTGTCAATTGTTTTTTATAAATGTTATTTGATACATACCGTGTTTGGTATTAAATTAAATGTTTCAAGGAGTAGTTTAAACTAAAGTGTCAGAAATTTATTTTGAACTATCGTCAATTGTTTCCGATAAATACTTTTTAAATCCTACCGTGTTTGGTATCAAATTAAAGGTCTCGCGGAGGAGATTTGAACTCAAGTGTCAAAACGTTATTATGGATGATTGTCAATTGTTTTTTCTAAATGTTATTTAAAACATACCGTGTTTGGTATCAAATTAAAAGTTTCACTGAGTAGATTTAAACTCAAGTGTCAAAAAGTTATTTTGGACGATCGTCTATTGTTTTCCATAAATACTATTTAAATCCTACCGTGTTTGGAATCAAATTAAAGATCTCGCGGAGGAGATTTGAACTCAAGTGTCAAAAAGTTGTTTCGGACGATTGTCAATTGTTTTTGATATATGTTATTTAAATCCTACCGTGTTTGGTATCAAATGAAAGGTCTTCCGAAGGAGATTTGAACTCAAGTGTCAAAAAGTTATTTTGCACGACTGTCAATAGTTTTTTATAAATGTTATTTAAACATACCGTGTTTGGTTTTAAATTAAAGGTCTCAGGCGTGAGATTTAAGCTCAAATGTTGTTTCGGAAGATCGTCAGTTGTTTTTTTATAAATGTTATTTAAATTCTAACATGTTTGGTATTAAATGAAAAGTCTCAAGGAGGAGATTTACACTCTAAAGTCAAAAAATGCTGACATGGAAGCGAGGAACGAAGTGACGAGCTTGCTTCGCCGATGTACTGATATGGATGCGAGGAACGAAGTGACGAGCATTCTTCGCCAAAGTACTAACTTGGGAGCGAGGAACGAAGAGACTACTCAATTTATTTCTCTATATTTTTAGATGTAATCGTCTTCAGGGACGCGGAGCCTAGGGGTCAGACCTGCGAAGCAGGTCGGACCGCTAGTAGTACTTACTACTTTATTCAAAACTGCTTTAAAATTACTAAAAAAAACTTTTACTTGACAGTTTGCGAAACAAAATCTATCTGTCAAACAATTGCCTAGCTTACTCTCCCAAAATATTATCAAGCAATTTACCCGTACCTGGGTAAAGCAAAGATACGAGCCCAGACTCATATCATTGGGCTCAGTTAAAATCATACAAAGGAAAATTGTATAATTCACCATTTTTATCTCCCGCACATACATATATGTAAAGGAGGTATTATGTTTATGGTACGAATTGATTAGATTTTGGGAACAATTCATCAACAGTAAGTGGTAAAATATTTGAAGGCCTATCAGGGTTTTTGGGCATATCTCAGTAAATCAATGAGATTTTTGTTGTCATCAGATTCAGAAACAATGTTTGTGGTACCAGCCCATACGTTTAAGTTTAAGATTAAGTACATTTTTCCTTTGTAAGACCAGAACAATTTTTTTAAAGTTATTCTAAAAGTTTTAATAGTTGCAAATGATATGATCCTGGGGTCATTAGTAGACGAGAATTTATGTTGTGAAAATTTATTTCACATATTTTCCGGTCGTGTGGTCCTTGGCCGCGCTGTATTAACATAACATTTGAAAGAATTGCGTAACACAGTCAACAAAAACCAAACAATATCCTTCCAATAATTGTTCAACTTTTTATAGTAGTAACAAAGTTCAATAAAACTATTTTTACCAAATAATTATTGCCTAATAAAACTATTCAAAATCATTCAAGTGATAAAATTCAACTCAAAATTTCCTTTTAACAATCATAAAGCCGCGCTGTCATCCCAAAAATTCCGTTATCTACTCTTCTAATTACAAAACTCCACCTTAGCCTAAGTAAATGTTATTTATTTAGTATTAAACTCTGGAAATCCTAATCCTAATCCCTGCTCTAGGATTGGTAGAGCAACTAAACCGTAATGGCATTATGCATGATGGCATCTCTCAGCGCGACGTTCGCTGGAGAGACACAGACTGATTGCCCACCCATCCAACTCACCGTGTTACACCTGGAAAGAAGTTTTGGTAAGTTGGAGCCAGCGGTCAGAACGGCATAACCGGACACTGGACCATTGTCAGACACAGTCCAGGAGGAATTTCAACCAAGCGGACAATTCCATATCATGGCATTTAAACTTTAAAGAGAAATGAATTATACATTTCGTCTGAAAAACTTGTTTCAGGAACTCCATTTTGCTGATGAAAGAACTTATAAATATTCAAAATTTAGCCTGCGTGATGTTTACATCTTTGGGGGTTGTTATTTGACGACATTGTATCCGTAAAAAAGGAATTATATACGCGAGCAGAGTGGTATTTATTTACTCTGTATACAATCACAAAGAAATGATCATTATTTTTTAACCTAGACTATATTACAATTATTGGGAATTTCAATGCTAGGGTTATCATCATCTTTCAGTTCATTTTATATAGATGAACACAATGCACTGACATCGAATATGACTGTTTTATAAACACAACATAATTTTTATATTAAATGAGACATATTTTAAAGTACTTGTTACCTTTAGATTGTCTTTTGTTTTTGAGTAATGGCGATATTTCTTTTAAGTGGAAATCGTAATTGTTTTGATGAATTTGAACAGAGCATCAAATTTTAAGTCCACATAGATGTTAAAAATATTTTCGTTTTTGTTCCCATTGTAACTAAGATTATTGAAACATATTACTAAATATATAATTTAGTTTTCTCAAAAATAGAAACATGTACAAGAAAAGTACACATGACATTTTATATTCCAAATATTTTTGTTAACATCTTTCATTTGAATTTTTATTTCACTGCTGATTTTATTTAAAATAAAAATTGAATTTATTATTTTGTGTGTCCAGTAAACTTCCTCTTTCGATGTTCATTCAAAATCAACTCTGCTTTTCATATTTTCATGAAACTTATAAATTCCTAGTTTCGTTTACATATCTTGTCTCGTTCATGAGATATTGCGTACACGGACATCCTTCCATCCATCCAGAAATTGGTCTTAACGGATTCACTGGACGTCAAAATATGTATTTCCGCAAAAATCTCATCAACGTTCTTTTTTTTTTCATGATTCCAATACTTTCTTATACTTTGTATAAGAAAGTAACAAATGTTAAAAATATACTGTTAACCCGTTTTAAAAATAAATCTATGGGGTATGTAAGATACCCTACTTGGTTATTTTGTTTCGTTCGCTTGCTTCAGAAACGAACGACAACTTACTTTAATTTAATCAATGCATTGAAATATATGCATCTTATACTCTGCTGGCTTTAAAATCTTTTTGAACACACAAGAATAGTAATTACAGTAATTTAATAGCTGCAACAATTTGACTGTCTTCTAACAGATATGACAGTAATATGAATTATTTAAATAATTATTTTTCTAGGTAGCAAATTATGATGACTCAGATCACAACGAAAATGTACTTCTCAGTTTCTTGTTAAAATTTCGAAGATTTTTGACCCGTTACAAATCAATTCCTTGAGAGTTTACACAGTTAAGTAGTTCATCTCCTGTTAGCCAAAAATTGAGTGATTTATAATAAGAATCCAGACAATAAATCATAAGCGAAGGTAATTAGTAGATCTGTAGAATTTAGCAATAATTAAAGCAGCATTTCTTCGGTGGATTTTAGCCGTATTGGTAGATAGTGACAGGTAGTACGGCACAAAAAACAGAAATAAAGTTTGTAGAAGTCTCAGACCGTCTTGAAAAACCTGTTTGGTTTCGTGAAGCATGCACGGAGCTTTGGCTGCTGCTGCAGCTATGATGGAGCAAGCCACGGTGAGAGCTGCTGCTCACTTGACTTTTATAGGTTTTTAACACTTGGCCAGGTAGCTAGGAATTAAAATAATCGACAGCGACACAAAAAACATGCAAATTCACAAACCAGAAACACTGGACAAGTGCCACGTTTACTCCAATCGAAAATGTTTTCAAATTATTACAATATTATAAATTGACACAGTAACGACACTTCTAATATTTCATGATCCCAATATTTCAGTGGTGCGCTACCTACAAGATGGCCGCTCAGAGTAGTAACCATAGAAAAGAGAGTATAGTATGTCAGTGTCAGTTGTATCAGTCAAATATCAAGCCACACTATTTCTTTCATGTTAAGTTCATAAAATGAGTACAAAACAGAGAGGTAAACTTATTTGTAGCATGAAAAATTGTAGAAACTTTTATAGTGCAGGTTAAATAACATTTTTACATTTTATTTCATTTGCAACTGACAATTATTCAAATTTACCGCCGTATACTGCTACTGCCAATATGGCCATTCGGCTTAAGGTCATCGGTCGATGTGATATATTATAAATTTGATACCACACTCAATAGGGTACACGAAACCGAAGGCTGAGTGTGATAATTTGTTAAAGAAATATTATTTGACAGTGACATATGCTTTAAATTTTTTAAATTAAAATGTTAATCGAAGTAGTTACCAAAGTGTTGTGTGTTATTATTATTGTTATAAATAAATAAATTCCCACTAGTGACTTTTCTCAAAATATACCCACTACCAATAGTGGGTAATCTGTTACTTTCCTTGTTTAAAATCGCCATAGTTATAGAGCATTTATTGAGAGGTGTTGGATAAATTTAATTTATTGTTTTTGTATTTGTCAACTCAGTTCTCAGCACTGCCAAGAAACTTATAATTTTAAAGTGTTGTTATTCTATCTTTTCTCGTTCGTGAGTTATAACATGAACATACAAGACAATCCATCCATTCATCCACACAGACGTCACTGAGAAAATTATAGAAACGGAATCAGGGGAACCTCAAACATGTACCTATTTCCATGAATATCCTTGCATTTAACTTTTTTCGTGATTGGTACTATGTTTACGGAAGAAAATACGTATACAAGTATTTAAAATATTCAGGAATAATAAAAATAAATATGGTAGCCCTACTCTTGTGAAAATATGCCACCATACTCGATAGGAAAATGAAAAGTACAAACTACAAAGTGAACTTAGTGGTAAAGCCCAGATTTAGCGCAAGGTTCAAGATAATCCAAGTCTAAATTATTCTGTGATTGCAGGTACGTAAAGTGCGATAGGTATATAGTACCATAGTCACACAATCTTACAGTTATCGCTATGCATTTGTAATAAAATAAAGTTCAACATCCTGCTCATAGAAACAAGTGAACGCTCTGAACCAATTCCAAATCATACGCCCGTGACATATGGCTGCAGCGACACGACAATCCAACCAACAGCTTTACGTAAAACACGCTAAACTAACTAGAATCATGCGAACTAACGGAAAATGCAGTGTCAAATAACGTCAAATGCAAATATGCCTCGTGATCGCTTCATTTTCATTTGTTAATTCTAATTTGGTCGGAGCAGAGGCAGAATTATTGCCATTGCGATCACGAAGTTATAAAATTGACCTGTCGTTTAAGTTGTTAACCCAAATTTATTATGCTTTCCTTATCTAAAACAATGTACTTCCATAAGAACTTAATCAATTGTTATAGTTTGTTTATTGCACTGCTTGTAGATTGAATTATAAGAAAAAAAACTTTATTAATTTTTTGCGATTCAATTGAAAGAAACTTATCAATCTTAAAATTGATAGCGAACAATAAAGTTTCCATTAGATTAAAGATTTTGACTGGTACCACAAGCTCTGTTTTTGGGTGTTTTAATGTCTGGTATTATAAACTTAAATTTACTTTAAAGTAAATTTGTTTGTTTTTAACAAGTGGACGTCATTTGAAAATATTTTGACATTTTAACATTGCCGTCAAAATTTTTATTGTCATTAGAAAAACATGATTTAAATTTGGTATGGAAGTAAATTTAACTGGAGTTTAAATTTCTTATAATACTGGGCATAACACTCACTACTGAAAATTACACTTTCTCTAGTTTGCGATGTCATTTATGATTCTGAAGAGTAAGAATTATTATTAATAAATCATGACAAAAATGTGATCGTAAAAAAAGTATAGTGTGCAACTCGCGCAGAATTACCTATTTCACGCCCGTCTGATTTCAGCACTCGACTTCGTTTCGTGATAAAACTCTCACAACTCGCGTGAAATAGATAACTTTCTGCACTTGATGTGCAATATAATATTAGCGTTGTACAATGTTCTAAAATTATTTTATTTAAAAATACTTCAAAAATAAGTGGTAGATAACATATTTTTTTCCGAAATCGTTACTAAAGTACATGATATCACTCCGCGAAGTTAGCCAAAATAGTAGTTAAAGTAAAACTTTACAGACTCTTGTGTCAAAATTTAACTTTACGGACTCATCTGTCAAACTTTTATCACTACCTAAAATAACGAACATATTATTCTATAATGTTATTGGTGAATTTATTTATTATTTAACTTTGATCATAATTTATAGGATTTATTGCAGATCACATGCAGACCATGTCTAAGAACATGTAAATAATATTGAAAATTAAACACAAATATTTGACACTTTGACAGTACTTTTGTAATCATAGCCATCTTTGTCGCAACAGCTAGCTGACGTTTTACAAATACATAATGCTATTTATTTTTGTTTTTAATTAATAATTTAACGATTTTTTTATTACCTACTCACATGTGTTATTCTCCGAAGCGAAATTCGTAATAAAAAAATTATACTGTAGTGCCTTGATATACAAATAATTACTCTGCAACTTTTTTTTAAAATTAATTTTAGAACATTGTACAGCACTTATCCGTGGATAAAACACTTCTCTTAAAACAGCCAAAAACAGAGCTCTTGGTTCCAGTCAATATTTCTTTTATAATTCAAATATTTTAAAGTAAAATAACTTGTTTATTTTTTACAGCACACCTACCTGTTTAGTATTTGCATATTATTCGAAAGTCTGCAGCTAATATTTATATTTACAACAGACAACAGTCATTTATTTAAAGTACAAGGATCTTAGCTGTCTACCACACATTCTTGTGTTTATTTCACATTTTTCAAATGATCAAATGTTTATAATATCAATATGTTAATAAGTTTCACAGTATTTTTATCGCTTATCTAGCGTTAATTTATAAAACAAATGACGAATTAGATGCCACGAATAAATATTAAACCCAGTCAAGCATTTTTTGTGTATTATGCAACGTTGGAAATATGTAACCATAAAACCTGAGACTAGTACTGCACACGGTTGTATTTTTTTCTGTTTAACTTTCCTTTCTGGGAAATGGTGTACGAGACTTTAAAAGTCGGCACGTATACAGGATTATTCATTTATTACCACAAAATATACCTAAAAGAATCCATGTTTACCAAATGTGTAATTTACGTGATAATTTACACGAATTTAATCTCATAAAACTGTTTTTCTTAGTCATTTTATAATCCAGAATTATTATTCTTATCAAAAATTGTCACCTATTGTATTATAATCTCATACGAAGAGATAATATTTATATAATATTATTAATTTGAAGAACATTCAAAATTAGATATAAAATGACAAATAAATTTGAAGAACCAAAGTGATTATGAATATGGCAGCAGTAATGTTAATAGTAATAGAACTTTACTGGTGAGTACAGTACTTTACAAGCGAGCATGTAAAGTTCGGGTTACGGTCGAGGATTATACAATGTTTTATGATACACTTAATCGTAAATAATTTTAAAAATCTTACAGCCACTGAAATATAGTAATACTGGAACGCTAACTTGTAGGCTTTCCGAAAAACGAGCCTCAGACAGATAGATGTTATAAGGCCACCCTTCTTTGTCAAACTTGTTTGTAGAACGGTTGCTCGGCGTTTGTTGAGCGGTTGCTATGTAAAAAAAAACATGTTGCACAGTTTTAAGTGATAATAATATTATTATACATTAAGGGAGAGAAGTGTATGACGACGAGAGAGAAAGTGCACAAATCTCCCGTATATATTAAATTGGCTTTTTCTGTCGTGAATGTGGTATCATAGAAACCAAGTTTTCTTCCGGCCGTGAAAACATAATATTTAACAGTGTATTGTTCAATACATAATTTCAAAATCATTGTATGTTAACTTCTTTATATTTTCTTATCAACTTTCTAAGCTGACTGTACAACAAATGGTCCAACGATTGCCTCTTTTTTGGCTCGAATTTTCAACGTCAGTTAGCGTTCCAGTATTATTATATTTCAGTGGACTCAGCACAGATTTCAATATTAGTATATATCACCAGGCCATTTACCTTTACCCAATGTGGGTGTGGCACTCTGATTATACAGATCTCTGTAATTGATATATTTTTTTTGCGTATGAAGTGCGGTTACCAGCCGTCAAATCATAGCCCCCAAAGATGTTAGTGGAAAAGAAACCACAAGGGTAAATTTAAAATGGCAACTTTCGGCTATGGAACAGTTACGATTATATCATGTTTCTTTTATTTATAAATTAGTCCACATCTTCGCCAGTAACACGATATAGGAAAATTAGACATACTAGAGAAGACAATGACAATTCTTTGGTTCACTTAGAAGAGCCTGTTCTAAAAATAACTCATTTAAATTGCCATTAAAATTAAAGCTTCCTATTAAAGCACTGGATTCCGTGCTGCATACTGACTGCAGTGGTACTATAGTTCAAGTACTAATAAATATAGTACACAAACGTTAGTTTGTTATTTGTGTGGGTTAAGTTCCGCGGTATGTCTCTCCCAACATGCTCATTCTCTCGTAACATAAATAACTTCCGATTGTTATCTCGTAAACGAAACATCCACTTCCTCTCTACGGAATCAGCGTTCTTTGTTTCGATTGCAGTGTTTCAAACCGCGGTGAATTTGTTTGAGAGGAGTTTGACAAAAGACAAGCAAAAATAGACCACGCCTGAGGTCACAACATAGCGTAATTTTTTGTTATTTCCACAATTAACACGTAAATCAACAAAGCGTAACGCACAAAGAATAAACTCGTATTTTTTACTATCAAACATTCATTGATAATTTTACGAGAATCGTGTAAACATGCAAAGAAAAAATACCAGTAATTCATTGACACTATTTATAGTTTGCTGTGGAAATATGGAAAAAGTTTATATTTTAAATTCTTTACGGTTGATGGCTTTGTTCTCGAGCAGTTCTCACGATACTACGTCGAACGCCGATGGAATATGTTTAGTTGGTTTAAGTATTACTGTTTACTGTTCGCACTCATGGTCTGCATACTTATTTGCTAATATTTAAATGTATGTGGCTACACTGTAAAACATTATTACCTTTTTTATGTTAACAATGTACGATGAATATTTTACAATTCTATCCAGACCCTAAGGAGATGCCTGTAGTCTGTATAAGAATGTTATCTTGTATTTAAATATTCTATAATAGTAAATAAAGTGATAATTAATGTTAATGATATTATTTTGAATATTCTACTTGTTATCATTGTGAACTACAGCCTCTGGTTGTCTGGCTGGTTTCAGTATAATGTTTTAATAATTATTATTGTCTTTGTAGTACAAAATATATATGTTTCTGGCTACTATTATGTCTTCATAATTACTCTGTCCATTAAAAATACTACGGTGCAAATAAAGATACCTTGAAACTGTAATTAATATAAAAAATTGGGAATGAAGTTACAATGAAGTGACTAACACTATACTTTAGCAAGTAAGACACTGAAATTATAACACAATGAAAACTTTTTTATATAGATGGAGCAAGAGGAATATGTCGCGGTTTGGAAGTGAGCTAAGCTCGATATTTCTAAATATTTAAATTAGTACAAATTCCACCAGAATCGAGTACTTTATACATAGCACAAAATACTGCATTTTTTAGATCTGGTACTTTTTATACTGGAATTAAAGTTTTCAATAAAATTCCATGTGCGATTACGGACATAAGTAACATAATCTATTTAAATTTAAAATTAAGAAACATTTTATTATACTGTAGATGAATTCTTAAATAACAATATCGATTTCTTTTAATTGTTACTATCCTTCATTTAAATTTTATACTGCTTCTATATACAAGCCGAGAATCAAATCATTTCGCCCAATTAAGACTTTTAGAACAACTTAAAAAAATTTGTTCAGATCTTACAAAGGGAAAATTTATTTGCCTTTTAATTTCTTCTACTTTTAAGAATATTTTAAGAAAAATAGCAACTGAAATAATAACAATTTAACAAAAATAACTAACATAAATATTTCATTTGGCCCAAACGTATTTTTTGATACCACGAACACTGGTTTTGAATTTGATGACAACAATATATAGTGTAACAAGTCTTAAATCAGCACATTATAGTTCACGCAATGGTTAAGTAAGTAGGTCGGATATTTTCAATAATAATGTTTCAAATAAAGATTGTAGGAAATATTCTACATCATTTTGGTACCAATGAAAATTACTCTATCTCATTTATTTACTAAGATATGCCCAAAAACCCTAATAGGCCTTCAAATAATTTACCACTTACTGTTGATGAATTGTTCCCAAAATCTAATCAATTCGTAACATAAACATAATACCTCCTTTGCATATATGTATGTGCGGGAAGCAAAAATAATAGAATTTAAGAATTAAACAATTTTCCTTTGTATGATTTTAACTGGGCTAAATGATATGATTCTGGGCTCGTATGTATTAATTATTAAATGATTGAGAATATCAAATAAAAATATAAGTATACAAGAAAAGTAATTATTGATATATGTCGGTAATAAATACCAACTAAGCTATCAGCTATTAATAGCAATGTTTATTCAGATAAGTATAAGAAGTGAATATGACCTAATGATATTTTAATAGTCTTTTGTTTCATGCGCCAAGTGTGAACAAACAACGAACAAACACAGCTACTACTGTTTTACATCACAAAACTTTTCACATGAATTAACTACAGTTTCCAAAAAAAACCTTTTTCGTAAAGTTATTCGTTAAACCAAAAACAAATGTATCTGTTAAAATTTCCTAAACAATGAATTCTTTATTGCGTAATCGCAGTTAGCCTTGATCGCTTTCTCAGCACATGTGAAGTGTGGCATATTGAATTACTCCATTTACAATACGTGTTGGTTGGTTTTGTTTCTTTCGTGACATTTTAAATTACTGATATAATTGTTACATTCCACACTCGAATTCCTGTGGAAGGTTACTATAATTTATTTATTTTATACTCCAACACAGTATTTTAGAAAATTAACAATAATCACGCCATTAATCCGTTTTCAGTGTGGCACTCTGTTAGAACAGATCTCGGTATGTGACATATTTTACGTGCAGTCAAATTACAACCCCTCACAGATGCTAGTGAAGAGGTGATTGCGTTGACAAAGTTTAGTAGGAAATTGAGACTGAAAAGTATACGATAAGATATAAATCCCGAAAACAATTGAAATTCAACTGCATTTTGACGTCAGAACTTTGTTATTATCAAAACCGCAAAAAAATTTTGTTAATTGTTTCTAAATAAACCTAAATTAATTATCTGTAACTAGAAATTACTAAATGTTTAGGAAATTATTTTGAAATTTCGACAAAACAAAACCACTAACCACATCCATGGAATAAAATTCTTAATTTAAATTTCAAAATAAAAATCGTAGTATCTTCAAGTTATGTTTTATATTTATACGGGGAATTCTTATTATTAAATTAAATAAAAAGTAGGACCTATTAACTTTTTCCAAATCATTTGCAAGATATGCGGTACACCACAAAACAAAAAACAAGATATAAAAACTAACAGATAATACACTTTCAAGCAATATTAATTTCTGTACGTATTTGACGGCTGGTTATATTAACGACTCATTTGTTTATAAAGGCACAACATATTTTCGACATTTTAAAATGTTTGCTCATCAATTTATTAATCATAATACAAACCACAAAACAAACGTAATCAATTTAGAATTGCTCACTGTCAACATTTTTTATGTTTAAGTTGCATCTACTGATGACCTTAAACCAAGCGCCCATTTTGGCAGTAGCTGTATAGGGCGATAAATTTGAATAGGTGTCAGTTGCAAGTGGAACAAAATGTAAAAAAACTTATTGCACCTGCACTAAAAAGTTCTTACAATTTTTCATAGTGCAAATAAATTTTCTTCTGTGTTTTGCACTCATTTTATGAACTTAACATGAAAGAAATACTGCGGCTGCTATTTCAGATATCATAATATCAGCGGACATTAAGCGGCCATCTTTTCAGTAGCGCACCAATGAAATATTTGAAGCGTTGTTACAACCTAAAGAAATAAATATCCAACTTTTGCAAAATATTGGCGTAGAATTGTGTCATATCAAGTGACGATTAAATAATAATATTCCGATAATCTTTAACACTGATTGTTTTTTCTGGCGTGTAAGGGTCAAGCAATCGAGGTCACAACACATCCTGACCTTTTGACCTTTCCTAGTAGTAGCAAGCTCAGATGAAAGCCATTGGAAACTAATTTCATCTCATTTCGCGATTCGTTCTCTGTTCTGTGGTAATTAAAAAATTTCTTGTGCAATAACTAAATTCTCAGAAGCGAACAGGTTAATATCCTACGCTACCTTTCAGCTCACCGAGTTAACTTAGCTTACTTTGGTTACCTGAGTTTGCTTTCGAGACATATTTCCAAAGTGACTACGAAGATTAGTCATTCAGATTTGGATCTTTGTCTGTGTGAATTATTACTGAAATGAGAGGTATTTCCGTGGAAAAATTACTGTTGGGTGGTCACTTCGCATAGTTATAACCTTCAAGGTTCTGTGAGAATCATCTGACTGTCCGAATTATGTTACACCAATATTTTATAACAAAACATTTATCATATTGTTGTGATAAAAAGTATTTTTACTCACCACACAACGATATAGAAAGAACTGCATTTTTGACTAACCTGGAAAAGAAAAGCCTACGTTATTATATTGATCAACTAAAATAATTAAATATCTATATATCATCACGCCATTTTCTAGTGCCACTTCACTAGGAGCAGATCATTTGGCCCAAATAAGACTTTCAGAATAACTTTGAGGAAAAATAAAAACTGAAATAATAGCAAATTACAAAAACAAAGATTTCATTTGGTCCAAAGGCTGGTACCACAAACTCTTTTTTTGAATCTGATGACAACAAAACATAGAAAAATGTTTCAAATAAAGATTGTAGGTAATATTCTACATCTTTTTGGTACTAATGAAATTTACTCGATCTCATTTATTTACAAAGATATGACCAAAACCCTGATAGGCCTGCAAATAATCTACCACTTACTGTTGGTGAATTCTCAAAATCTAATCAATTCGTAACGTAAACATAATAACTCCCTTACTTATATGTATGTGCGGGAGATAAAGATGATAGAATTTAAGATATAAACATGGTGAATTAAACAATTTTCCTTTGTATGATTTTAATTGAACCAAATGATATAATGCTAGACTAGTTATGATATTTTTATGTAATAATTATGTATCACCTAAAAATATTTATTTATTTAACTTGATATACGATTTAAATCGTTCGCTACAAAAATATGTTTAATAGATAATAAATTTCATTCATCATAATGAAGATATTTGTATAAGTTGAAAAGCTTTCAGAACTCATGGTAATAAAATTAATAGTTATTTACTTTACAAGTGGGCAAAAATTATCAATTATTAACCTTCGGCTTCATGTGCTGAAATTTCTCTCGTGGGTAACACCTCGTAATAAATGCAAAATTTGTTAAAGAAATATTATTTGACAGTGACATATGCTTTAAATTTTCTAAATTAAAAGATCAATCAAAGTAGTTACCAGGGTGGTGAGTGATATTATTATTGTTACAAATAAAAAATTGCTCACTAGTTACTTTTCTCAAAATTATACCCACTAGTGGCTAATCTATTACTTTCCTTGTTTAAAATCGCCATAGTTACATAGAGCATTTATTAAGAGGTGTTGGATAAAAGTTTTTTTGTTGAAGTTCTGTAAATGTACTTAATTCTTTCTTAGGAAAACAAGTGAACAACAAACAAGTATAACAACCAATTATGTTTTTTTTTTTTAAATAAAGGTAGCCATATCTTGTTCAACTCATTAGCCTTCATTTCTGATTCACTGATAGATTTCTGAAGATTTTTTTATGAGTCTACCATTGGCATATTTCGATCTTGCTATATAATTGTGGTTTCTTCAATATTAATTCTTTATTTAATGGCATAACTGGACACAGCAGATTTCTCTGGTTGGTTAAAACGAATGCTAGTCTGTCCAATGTAACATCTTCCATATTCACAAAGAACTTTGTAAATATAATTCGTACTCTTTAATATATTATGTTGTAGGTAATTTAAGTTGTGTAGCAAAAGACTAAGATGTTATTTCTTAACAGTATTCATTATATTGCTCGTATTTTTCTAGCGTATGATTCATCTTCAGTCTACTCTGAACCAAATCACTCCAAAATCAATCAAACTTTATTAGTGGTCACAGTTCCAATCATATTCCCTAGAATTGCGTTTAAATTCGTGGGAAATCGATTTGTCAGTAGAGGCGCGGCGAGTTTCCAGACTACGTTTCATGACGTCATATCCTGCGCTACGTCACCGTAGTAAAACACTTGTTGCGTAGGGGCCACTGTCCAGCAAAGATTAGAAGAAATGCTTCAAAAACATATTTGTTTTGTATACTTATACTTTGTATGGTTGTAGGTACACATGTGATTCGATATAAATGTTGTAGAAAATGTTTACACTTGTATGACTTGATGCTACAACAAAAATCTTTAGTGAATAAAATGTTATTGATAATGAATTTATCTTTATATTTGCAATTGCAAGGAAAGAATAAATGAATTGATATGTATGCATATTCCGGTTTTAAACTAGTTATAGATTTTTTACAAAATTTACTTATCAATTAATTAGACGTTTCTGCGGCCGATAAAGATTTTAATTAATTAGCTGTAATAAAACAAAGTGTATATTCTTTATGATTGATTAAATTGCTTGTAATATTTATCGCGAATTGTGATCTTTTTCTCCGTATCTGATATTAAGTGAAAGATAAAAGATATGCTGAAGAATGCATCGTTTGCTGCTCTTGACTATATTTGGAAAAGTTTTGAATTGTGGTGCGATGTGACTGACAAAAGTCCACAGATAACAGATGGTGTTATCGTATTTTATGACGTTGTTGAAAAATAATTTAAAGTTTTGTAGTGATATGAGCGTAGAGATAAAACTGATCTGTGGTAAATATACATAATGTGACAGAATGTTTCATTTATACCCACCTATTGTGTTCTGAAATAACTGGGAATGAATCAGCAATGAAAAAATAAGGTTTATAAAATTTAAATGATGATAATTTATTTTGTTGTATATCTTATTGCATACAAAGGCACTAGTGGTAGAGTTAATACAAAACTTGGAAACAGACGACATTGGAGAATCGAGTAGATGCAAAACGAACGAAAAAGGACTGCTGTATAAGGAGTATAATAGTAATATTGGCGGAGTCAACCTTAAAATTATTACAACTACTTAAAAATACTAACTCTAATTATAATAATACATCACATTATTTTAAATTAATTACTAACTAAACTTCATCTCATTTAAAAGTAGTAATTACAACTGAATTAGTTTGCCCCCGTCCGTCAGATCCTTGGATGCATCGATCCTGGGCGCTGCCATGGCAACGCTGCGGCGTCTGCAGGAGCGGGGACAAAACGCACGCCATCGCAAAATTTCATATACAACAATTATTTCTTTCTCTTCACAATAAAACTTCAAATACGGCAGTATATTAGGCAATATTCTACATATATAAAATTTATATAAATATTTATATTATAGTGTGATTTTGTAAAAACGATTTGCTCTCTTTGTCGCTCTGATACTTTCGCATCTATACAAATAACATTGGAAATTTCATAATATACTATATTTAAATATATAATATATGCATATCAAAAATGGACAAAACTGGAATGGAATTGGGCGATTGGTTTCCAAATCTTCGGGAGAATCAATGGAGAGAAACGAATGCGTTCATTGTAAACACAAACACACACACAAAGAGAAGATTGGGAAACCAGTCGCACGGAAGGTGAGTTTGAGCGTTTACGATTCGAACCATTTCAAATGCATTCACTTTTCATATCCAGTAAAACGTCGTGACCCTTCTTTGTGTTGGCCACTCCGTAAACAGTCTTTTTTCTGTAATCACAGAATTTGATAATTATCATAATAATAAATTGGTCCCTCTTATGGAATGACGATATGAGAGAAAACAAAAACTATAAAAAATGCAATAATATTCGGCAGCGCGCGGAGAATCGATACTCGTGCGCAGTGCTCAAAACTGCCGTCCAGATGGCACACAGTGGCGTGCATGTGGGTTACACCTGCTCCTTGCCCTCCAGCTTCTTGGCGAGGTCCGCCACCACCTCCTTGTAGATGAGCGGGTCGATGTTCTTGCCCAGCTGGTACAGTATGAACCAATCTCCGATCTGGCATTTCCTGGCAATGGTTTCGATTTGATCGTGGGGGGCCAATCGCGACCGCGCGCGCAGCAAATACAAGCGCAGCTTGGGGCCCATCACCACAGCTGCACGGTAGATCAGGGAGATGCCGGTCAGCACGCTCAGGAAGATGAACCAGAACCACAAGAACACGTAGATCTTCTCGTTCACGATGTTCAATGGCAGCACACAAAGACCATCGAACTTCTGCACCGTACCGGAAGGACCATATTTGTGGAAAGTACATTTCGTTACTTTAGGAAACACTCGGCTCATCGGGTCCTCTCGCTCCTCAGGTTCCATCTCAGTGAATGCGAGCACGTCGCGACCGTACGTGCTGAACTCACCGCCGAGGAAAGTATCCATGAAGAAGATCTGTCCGACAACGTTGACAAAGTTCAACGCCTCGCAGATGAAAAACCGGAACGCGTAGAAATTCTGCAGGTGCAGATTGGTGGCAAAGTATTCCACTAGGAGTTTCTTACGGTCTTGTTTGCACTCTTCGTTGACCACCGGGCAGTTGAGGTCGAGCACCAGCATCTTGATGCGGCCGCCTTCCCAGGTCTTCCACAGGTAGCGGGGAATGTAGAAGAGCATCGCTTGGAAGAACAGCGCGAAGCACACCCACTGGTAGTACTTGTGGTGTTTGACTTCGTCTTGGCCGTCCACATGGGACGCGACTCCAGGCTGGACGATGTCCTTACCGACGCGGCCCACCAACCGGTTGGGGATGGTGAACGTGGAGTAGATCCAGCAGTAGGTGTCCATCACGTTGAGTGGGATCTCATCGACGATGCAGTCGATGGGATCTCCAATGTATTGCCTCGAGGTGACCAGCAGGGAGAAGGCAATGAGGATGATGACGGTGGCCTTGTAGTGTAGCCTGAAGATGTTGTTGTCGATGCATACTTGGTCGAGTTTGAGCAGCCCCTTCACGGAGCCGAACACATCAAACATTGTATCGCACTTCACTCACACGCACTCCTCACTCGCTAGGCTTGTGTTGTGTTGTATTTCAACTCGTTTCGTTTGGTTTGGGTTCGTTCGATTCGCACTGTGACTCGCGGTGGACTAGAGAGCCGCGCGCCGCCGACCCGCGAAGGGGGGGCTCTGGTGGGGCACACCACACTCTCTGATTGGGTAGCCTCCAACAGGGATCAGCCACAATGCACACGCATGCATTGGGAAACATTCACCACTCCAAACACACCATGGATCATAAACTTACATATTTTTTACCCTAGTTTTACCTCACCGCAACACCATTCCCAGAATTCACCACCCCGAAATTTCTAACAAATCTACATATCCAATGTAAGAGCGAAGATTTATTCTTTTCCCCAATTCTCCTTGCAATGTATTGAGATTGCTAGAAAGTAATAAATCAAAATTTGCAAAAGTAATATCGGAGTTTTGTCAGCTATGCGACAAATAAATTCACGAGCAAAATAACGTATAACTTTACTAGGATGCTCATAGAATGATGCTCACTTTATATCTATAACGAAACTTCTTCAACAATAGAAACACAGCTATAAACGTTCCGATAATCCCTTTAGACGCAGATAGGATTTTTAGAGTGATTTGTTTAATATTTACACTAGTATTCATCTTTGGTTCTCATCGAACAAATCCTTTTTTCCATTTATAAACTAAAACACCTTTCCCAATTGTATAGTTCGAAATTAGATAAAGGATAACTGTTCGTTAGTGTGGTGAGGTTTTTAAAATCAAAATGAAATGATTTAAGATTCATTTGATTGATTTACTTAACCCACAATGAAGTTTAGAAACATGTTTTCGTGACCCACAACACAAACCGCGTGACTTTTTTCTATCACTCTAACGAAGGGTTAAATTGGCAATAAACGCATCGGGAGTTAGAAGATAACCTTCTTTCGCAAGTTAAACAACAAGAAGTCTTTGTTTTGTAAGAAAGGCGGACATCGATGTAAAACATTCCCAATAGTACAATCATTACTGAGTGTCACGCAATGTTGAAGAAGCGAAGAAGTCAAGAGAGAGGCTGCAGCATGGATGCTGTGCGCTGCGGAACGGGTTTGGTGACACTTAGCCGCGGCTTCTGTCTCTGCATGGAGCACAGGCCCGGACCGACGCACATTCCACCCACCAACAGATGTTCACGTCCAAAGCTCTTAATGCTAATTTATTCCACGTAAATGCATCGTAATGTTGCCTTTGTCAATTGTTTTTTAAAAACAAACAAATGCACTCACTATCCCTACACTAAAACAGGGTTCGTTACTGGAATATTAATAAGACACTACATGCGCGACTAAAATATTCTTAGAAATAATAAAACTTTTGAATAAAGCTTTGTAAATAGTTTATTTAAAATCAACGTTTCAAATTATGTTTAACAATAATGTTGAATAAGACTTTTATCTACAACCTTTTTAAAAGTGGCCCTTTTAATGTTTGCTTAGCAAGTTAAAAGAGTCACTTTCTGACACTAGCGTTAAACGTAACACAGCAACGTGTTAAAAGTGATTTTATTGTTACTTTTAACACGTTGCTGACGATTTGTATCAATAAATCGACGAATAATCTACCTGTAAAAATATCATTCTACATTTTTTAGTATTTACTAATACACTAGGAAGATCGTAGATTTTGTATGATGTACGTGTTTAAAGTAACATTTTATGAAAATAAGTAGTGTGGTGCCCACACCAGATTTTATTTGCTTCTTTTGACAAAACTGAATTATATGTTTAATAAACTAATTTTAGTTGCTATGGGAACAAACAAATAACAGAAACTGTAATTATTAATCATTCAATACAGATTCACATACCGATAGAAAACTCACGGAATATCCTCACTCAAAATTGTAATATTTTTTTATTACATTTCTTTATAATATAAGCGCTAAGAAACCCATTGTAGCAGAGCGCATCGTCAGATCTCTAATATTTTTCGAGATACGTCGATTTTTGGTATTTTTCGAAGTGCAACTTTAAGGGCCTGTAATTCAAAAACTACACGAGATATCTAAAAATTCTCTTTAATTTAGCGTTTCTGGTGCCTTATATAACAAATTAGTAAATTTTGAAAATTTTGAAATTTTTTTGTATTTTTGTTCAAAATTTCGATCGGCGATAACTCGACAAATATTAAAGATACAGATTTGCAGTGTTCACCAATCGATTCAGCTCGTCGAAATACATAAACCCTGAAAATTTCATAAAAATCGCTTTACGGGATGGAAAGTTAGAGCAAAAAGCCGGAAAATGGCGTTTTCTGTCCAAAAAGTCAAGTGTTACCCCTTGACGTTTGGCCTGAATTTGGCCATTTTCAGACTTTTTGCTCTAACATTTCAACAGGTTGTCCGAATTTTCTGAAATTTTCAGGGTTTATGTATTTCGTCGAGCTGAATCGATTGGTGAACACTACAAGTCCGTATCTTTCATATTTGTCGAGATATCTCCAATCGAAATTATGAAAAAAAATTCAAAAAAATTTCAAAATTTTAAAAATTTACTAATTTATTATAAATGCCATGAAAAACACAAAACTGGAGATATTTTTCGATATCTTGTATAGTTTTCGAGTTACAGCCCCTCAAAGTTGCTCTTTGGAAAATATAAAAAATCGTCATATCTCGAAAAATATTAGAGATACGACGATGCGCTCTGCTGCAATGGGTTTCCTGGCGCGAATATTATAAAGAAATGTAATAAAAAAAATTTACAATTTTAGGTCATTTTAGGGGAAATTTCCGTATTTTGAAAAATATTACAAATCGCCATATTTCGATAAATATAAGGCATATTACGATGCGTACTACAGCAATGAGTTTACGTATTCATGTTTAAATTATACATAAGTAATAAATTTGAAGTTAAGTTTGGAGGAGTATTTAATTTATTTTCTAGTAAACAATTTATTTGTATAAGAAAGTAGTGTGGTGCCACACCAGATTTTTTTTTTTTTTAGAAGTTTGTTTTGTGCTGTTTGGTTTGCCATTTTACCATAAATAAACTTAAGCAGAACTACGCATGCAAATTGTGCAAATTTATTTCGAAAATGATGAACGACATGGAAGTCAACATTCGCCGTTATTGACGATATGTGGCCCTAGTTGCCGTAAAAAGTGATGGAAAGTTTATATGTTTTGTTTCATTTTAAAGTTCTACACCTCAAAAAACACGCGTAATTTATATGAATTGATTTAGTCAAATATTAGAGAGATTCAAGCAGATATCTAATTTAATTGACATTAAAGTACATTGTTAATTACAGGCTAATATTTCCGAGTTACTTGATAGCGTTCGACGTGCATGTGTGCGTGAATTAATTGAGGCAGCTAATGAGAGCGATCGTTGATGATTGCTAATAAGAAACTTTAAGAAACAGGCCTGCAGTGCTACGATATGTGGGCCGACAGACACGTGTGTACTCTACTCATGTGACTGTTATTAATTCTTTCATCTTGGTCACAAGGACACTAAGTATGTTTTCTATTTTTTGTGATATGAGGCTTTGTTGATCTGGAAAGTTTATCATTGCTTTGTTATCATAAATATACAGACGTGATGGTTCAGAGATTACATCAGTTACTTTTGAAGAGTTCTAGATTTAATGAAAATGAAGAATTTATCGGTTGGCTTGGATATATTAGAGGTAGAAAATACTCAGGACTGCAGTACATTTGGCTTCTTTAGAGCAATTGACTAAAATAGAAATAAGTAAATATATCATCACGCCAATTACCCATTTCTGGGTGTGGCAATCTACGCAAAGCAGATCTCGATATTATGATATATTTTTGCGAGTGATGTGCGCTTACCAGCCGCCAAAGATGGCAGTAGTGGTGGAGCTACAGAGGTAAATTTTCGAAATTTAATTAAAAAAATTGTCGGTTGTGAGGCTTGAACCGAGGATCTTATGATCCACAGTCCGATGCGTTACCATGGAGCTATTTACCGAATATAATAATAATAATAATTTAATTATAAATTGCATCATTTGTACAGGGTAGGAATTCCCAAATCCAGATAAATATATTACTCTTAGAATTGAATTATGACACATGTCTATTCCACTTCCTTGACAACACGTATTAGTCTATTGATAAGTAATCAATTTATTTGTAAATACTCCAAAGCATTCTTCGTCGAATAAATAAGGTGGAAATACCAGCCCTTTCGTGTTTTCATAATTCGAGATAGTTTCTGTAAATGTAGATGGTTGAAGATGTCAGTGTGGCGATGATGAAGTGCCCCTCTGTGTTAGTTGAATATAGTGGAAGCCCAAGCGTGTGAAACGTGTTGAAAGAGCCGTTGCGGCGGCGGGTGGATGACTCAACACTTCGCCAGAGTTACCTAGATTGATCGGCTCTCGGCGACGCGGCTGCATTCTTCTGCTCACCCGACGAGAAGAAGATATCGCTAGACGCAGACAGATTCAAACTGCACCCAGGCACTTTTCTCCTGCCCATTCTTTAACTATCTTCCATAACCAGACCACTCTTTCCACTGACTATCAATTTTATTTTATAATAAATCATAATACATTTAGAATTGAATATTGTGGCAAATGGCATGGAGATTCTCTCAGCAATTTAGCCCTTCTCGTTTCTAAACATTTTGCATTATAGTATAAATTCCTAAAACAAACCACGGTTATATACTGTGGTAAATTTAAAAGTTACCAACAAGATTTCAAAACGCGGTTCTTGAAATTTGTAATACGATCTGTCAAACAAGAAAACGTGAACCACGATTGTTGAAATCAAGCTTTTTATCAACGTCCCAATCAGAATTATTACCATCGGTTTAAACAAACTCGTTAAAAGCATACCACATCTCCATTTTACAAGAAATATGTCAAATCAAATTTTGACATAACACGGATTTAGTTTCACGTTGTTTGGCTCCCGCCACATCCTGTAAGGGAGGTATAGGAACCATGCTAAAAATTCGGTAGTGAGTATTCAGTAGATGAGCACGTTTTAGGTTCCCTAGAATACGATTTTAATTGTTTCGTGATGATGACTGTGTGTCTGTCTGTCAGTCTGTGTGAACTAAAAATTTTGATATTTTGTATATATCATTTGTATCTCCTTTGGAAGACCTGATTAGTTTTTGGTGATAATCCAATTACCAGAAGAGAGGTAGTTTACTTGAAGCCCTATCATGGTTATTTTGAAATATCTCAGTACTTTATGGTTAAATGATAATTTTTGTTATTAGAATAATATTTGAAATATTATTACCTACAATTATTGTTTGAAACATTTTTCTGTCTTCATTTACAAATTACAACACGTTAAATAATAGTATATTCTACAACAAGTAATGGAAATGGCACATATTGCACACGAGCAAAAAGTTTATAGTCCAAGCCGAAAACGAGGACTATGATTTACGATGTCTATAACAAGATTTTGGATATTATAAAAAAACATTTAACAAATAACTGTTGAAAACGTCAAACGAGTCAAGTTTGTTGTGCGTGATTTGTGTAGGCTTAGGGTTTGTTTGTTGAAAGTGCAAGCGTAAAAGAGAACTATAGGAAAATGTTGTCAGTGAAAAAAGAACCAAATCCAGTAGAAAAAAGTGTCGTATAATCGAAGATTTGCTACTGTTGCAGTAGCGCTTACTCCAATGGACAAATACATGTCGGTCTGTATTCCAGGTGCGTCTGTGGCAAGCTTTACGCGACAGCAAGCAAGTGACCGTTGGTGGGCAGTGGGCAAGTCCGCGGGCCGCAGCCACCTCAAGGTTCGCGAGTCGCGTCGGTCAATCATCCCGAACTCTCAACCTCAAGCACGCAACTGAACCGACCAAGACCAACCAACAGCCACATCATCGGGCTCATCTTCATTCCATCGAACCGGCGCGCCACCCTGACAAACTCACTGCACTGACGATACACGCACATTCACGCCAATTTCATATGTGTACGACTGGGTTCAATTGTTTTATAGTCATGTATTGAGTTTAATTCCAACTGTGGTTGTTGAATTTTTTTTATTCCAATATTACTGTTGATTTGAAAAATAGTACATTGTACAACTCGCATGGAATGGTACTCATTTCCTATGAGTATGAAATGGACATTATATGCGAGTTGTACATTATACGATATTTTTTCCTAATTAACTCAACTCAACCTTGTCACCTACGGTGTCGTAATTTTATCAAAATGGTTTTCTCGTCAAATTGCGAGGTAACAAAGTTTTGTGACAAACAGAAATTTATCCGGCAAAATAAAAAGCTCTTGTGTAATTACAGTTGAAAATCGGAATTATGTGCATTTTTTAAAGTAATAATTTCGATTTTTGCAAAACATGTGGCATTAATACGTTAAATATTGATATACATATACAGATAAGTTAAATTATTGTTATTTGAAAATAACAATTTTAGCACGTTCATGTCGTGAACTAATCTACAAAATTTCTCCTAAAAACGGAATCTTGTTTTTACTGAAAATCGTGTTTATGTGCATTTTTAAAGGTAATAATTACAGTTTTTAGTATTTTTGAGCTTTGTTTGCTGTGACACACCGGCCGATCACAACGTCCACGAATAATAATTTTGACTTATAACCGTCGTGTTCTCAAACAAAACATTATTTTGGTATGTTTTATATTCTTTATATATAAAATTCCGCTGTGCGTGTGTTTCTAATTCTTCTCATCCTAAACGGCTTGATCGATTTTGATGAAATTTTTTTTTACTTATCTGGATGATTCTTAGCTACAGTTGGATCCGTTTTCTAATTTATATTTATGAGTTATGCATTTGAAAAAAAATTCATCAAAATCGGTCAAGCCGCTTAGGCGGAAGAAATAAAAAATTTTTTTTGGTCCAAAATTTCCCAAGCCTGAAATATTTGGAACATTTAAAGTGAATTAAATGCCAATTTTTACCGAAAAAATCAGCTTTTTTCATCCACAGAGAATTTTTTAATATGTAAATGCTTTTTTCTTCAGCATAACCTATTTTGGATAGTGTAGAAACCTTTCGAACGAATTATTTAAAGAAATCCTTTTATGAAATTTAAAATGAATTAAAAGGCTATTTAATTCAATCTAATTTCCTGAAAACATCTGAATTTCTCTTTTAATATTATTATTAGGATCATCAACTTTAAAACTTAAGACCCTTTCCCTTCGCATTCTACTTTGCTGTTTAACTCAAATCCTTAACAACATTATAAAGTGGTATCTTACATCAAAATTTTCTGACGTTTTGAAATATAATTATTTAAAATATGTACTAACTATTAAAAATTTTGGGCAAATCGCGTGGTAATAAATTAACAATGTCATGCAGCAGAATGTCACATCATTCAACAAATATTAATTTAGATAACACTTTATTTTACAGTATTAATAAGTTATTTCCTCTGAACGTCACTGATTAATCTACTAAATAAAATGACTATTGTTTGATCGTATCTACAATAATCCGAATTTAAATACAATTAAAGAGAACTATTATCAATTGTAAATTAGTGCAAATAGATTAGAATATGTACTATTTTAGAAACACTGAATCAAGAATTGTAATCTAAAACGATGAATGGAAAAACTAAAATTACAGAGAATCGAAATATTATTTGTTCTACTTCAATAGTTGATAATAAAAGTAACAATCAAGCCACTTCAACTTGACTTAATTGCATAGTTTTACAAAGAAATTAAATTGCAATAAAAATGGTCAACCTTGGTGTTGAAGATAATGATTTTGCAATGTGCACCTGATTTAGATCATTTCTTGGTTGTATATATTTAGAATTTTCTTAAGAATAAGTGCTACTATCTCACTAGTTCTAATTATCAAACTTGAAACACAAAATCACGTTCAATTAAACTTAACGTGTTTACGAGAGTGCATCGAAGGGTTAAGGAATGAAGAGTTATAATTTATTTTGTATTAAATGCGATTTTGCGATCTCTGCAATTTTCTAATTTATGAGATATAACATGGTTCTAGTATGAGTAATATAGAAAACATGTAAATTTAATTGAAATACTTAAAAATTCAAGTTGTAAATTAACATATATTGGGTACAAAAATTAAACGGTGATTTCATACGTTAAATTTGTTGCCTCGCATTCAGAGAAAAGTAGGTTAACCAGTCTGAATCGGAAAATAAATAATCTGTTTTGATTTCGAGAGAATTTTAATCAAAGGACATGACGAAATGTCTTAATTGTATCTAGAGTAAAAGTTCAATTATCAATTCGTCTAAACGTGATAAACATATTTAAGTTGATTTATATCTTGAAGAAACTAACATATTTACTTAAAAGGACAAAAAATCTGTTGTATTTGTATTGGAGATAACCTATTTTATACATATTTTTATTATTGTAACTACGTGCTTTGTATCACATAAAAATTGGTAATTTTTAAAACAATAAATCATTTGATGATTAAAATAAAAAAATATGAAGTATTATATTGATAAACCGATAATTAAATAATTAACCTGATAATCTAAATATTTTTATGTTCGACTGTTGTTATAATTACTTGTTTAGGATACAGTTTAACGGCCATAAAGTGGATCTTTATTAAAAACGATATCATTTTGAATTAAAACTACTTCGTCCCCAAAATAAGTCTCAGTTGAATACTGTGATATGTTCCTTCAAAACTAAATTAATTTTCATATAAGAATATTTATTAAACCTACAAAAGTTTTCAATGAAAACGAAATCGGAATCTGTTTGTTACAAGAAAACATTTTTATCAGTGTAATCAGCAATGCAGTCAAATATAAAATATTGTATGTAACACATACATAATATGCATTTTATGTGCCTTGTCCATAAAACTCTAATTATGTACTTGTTATATAAATATCTGATACTTTTTAAACATAAAATTTTAATCATTTTTTAAATAATAAATCTTTTTGGATCATTTGATGATAAAAATATTACGTATTATATTGGTAAAATGATAATTAAATAATGAACATAATAATCTAAATATTTTTATGGTCCCATACTTTAGATAAGCATACAAAATATTTTTCGATATTGTTATAATGTTTAACTAAAATGTCTAATGGGTTGACAGCTTTAACAATATTTTACTATTAAAATAAACGTAATGTTTCATTTCTCCGATACAATTCAAAGATCTAAGTATTAATATATGAGATAAGTAAATAATATATAATATTTATCTTGAAATTCTTATCTGAATTCACCTGACAGCTCTAGTGGGATCCAACGTACATACACTTATTCAGTCGCATACATTCAAGACGCTTTGTTAAGTTCAAAGTATATTTAATTGACATTATTTGGCCTCTATTGTTTTAATAGAGCACCGGCCAGTTGTATCTGAAGTCATTCGGATTCTTCTTGCACTTTGACAAGTTGTGTTTGTGTCGCGAAAAGTTAAAAAATTCGTGACTTAGAAGAAGATACTTTGCAGGTAGGTTAGCATGATGGATTTATTAATTAATACTTGCAGATATTATGTTTGTTTTCTTAAAGAATTGTGAGAAGTAAAACATGTTTTACTTTACTTTACATTAACAAGCGCATTATTGTTATTTTCATCTTATTATTTGGATAATTAAAAAGTGATTAGTGTTAAAAGAAGGGTGCTTGAATAAAGGAGAAATTTATTGTAAAAGTAATGCATTTTAAGAAAGGAAATATGTATCGTATATATAACAACCCCTAAAATGTGATGATATTGTAAACAAACTACGGAATATTTAACCCTAGCCTAAAACATTCTATTACATATTACAGAATAAAATATGTAGAAATAAGTTGTTTTTGGAATATTTCATCATACAGTTGATGTATCAGGGCTCAGAAATATCTAATACTGATTGAAAATGTATAGAAATATAATATTATATATCAAATTGATAAGGTTATAATATTTATTAATCGCATTGACAATCTAATCAACATCGATTCACGAAATATCACATAAATTTCTATTTTTTGTTTAATGCATTTCTATATAATCCAGATTCCAACGAGCTCATTGCTGGAGAGCGCATTGTCATATCTAATATTTTTTGAGATACGACGATTTTAAATGTTTTTCAAAATGTAATTTTCAGGAGTTGGAATTCAAAAATCATGCGAGATAACGAAAAATACTCTACAATTTTATGTTTTTCGTGCATTCTATGATAATTTAGCAAATTTTGTAAATTTTTGAAAATTTTGATTGGCGATAATTAGACAAATATAACAGATACATATGTGAGGTGTTCACCAATCGGTTCAGGTCGTCGAAATACATAAGTATGCAAAATTTCAAATAATTTGGTCATCGCCTTAATTAAATAAAGCAAAAAGTCTAAAAATTGCCAAAAATCGTCAAAATCTTAAGGCTATACCCTTGAGATTTTTCGTATTTTGGGTCATTTACAGACTTTTTGCTCCATTTATTTAACGTGTTGACCAAATGTGCTGAAACTTTGCATACTTATGTATTTACACGAGCTGAATTCAATGGTTTATGTTTCGATTCCGCAACTCTTATTATTTATTGAGATATTGGTATTCAATATTAAAAAAAAAAAAACTCAATATCCATTTTTTACAGTAATTTTGCTCGACTATAATAGCGCGATTACCTCGCTGCAGTACGTCTCACTATGCCTGTTTGAATAAGAATCAAATTGTTTATTTTCGTAGTTTTGTTCTTCCGTTTCGTCGCTGCTTTCAACTCTTCTTCACTTTGTGTTTAGCCTTACGCGAGTTATCCACAAAGCAATGATCGATTTGGTATAACTAAATAAAAACGAAAGTTATTAACACAAAACTTTATTTACAAAGTTACAGTATATTACTCCATATTTCAATGTAATCGCCATAGCTGTCAATTTATTGTAACGATGTATAAGTTTTATTCTTCCATTGCCAAAAATCTGAGCCAGGATGTCACTGCTTCTTCGAGGTCTTCAATGTTTGCAAACTGTTTTCCACCTAAAAATTCTTTTAGTTTGTTTCCAAAACTAAAAGAATTTGTAGATTGAAAACAGTTCACAAACGATGAAGACCTCAAAAAAGCAGCCCATCCTGGCTCAGATTTTTGGCGGTAGAAGAAAATAACATCGCCATTGAAAAACTGGTACCACGTCACCATAAATGCCTTGACTGCTATGACAATTACATTGAAAGTTAGTGTAATGTACTGTAAGTTTACAAATAAAGTTTTGTGTTGATATTTAGTTATTTTAAAAACATTATTTTTGAAGGTGTTCGTGTCACATATCCCTCAACAATGCTTTCCACGTTCGAGGCAATTAAAAAGAACTTCAAAATCCGGCCAGCAGATGTGGTGATCGACAACATCATCTTCAGACTGCACTACCGGGCCACTACGTTATTTTTGTTGATATGTACCGTTCTAGTAACTTCTAGACAGTATATTGGGGAACATATTCATTGCATCAACGATAAGGGGGTTCCTCAAAATGTCATGAACACCTTTTGCTTCTTCACCACCACCTTCACCGTGGTATGACATTTTCTTGATCACTTGGCGCAATTTTTAGTAATGAGATGTTTATTGTTTTTATCTGGTAGCCAAAACATTACAACATGACGATGATGGAGAAGGGTGCTATTCCTCATCCAGGTGTTGGCACTCACATTGAAGGTGAAGATGAAATAGTACACCATGCGTATTATCAATGGGTGCCCTTTGTACTTTTCCTCCAAGCACTATTTTTCTATGGGCCCCACTACATTTGGAAACGGCAAGAAGGTAATTATATGTTAGTTATGTAAGTTGTTTTTTACGCTAGTCATATGTTTAATATAGACGTACAGAAATTTATAACCTGTCATTATATTTTTAAACAGTAGGATTTATTATTAGCGAATAATAAATTACTGTCTTCTAACACGATGATGATTTGTAGGGGGACGGTTGAAGACTCTTGTGAATGGGTTACAGTACGCGCATTTTGCAGTCATGGAAAAATCTATAAGTGTGAAAAATATGAAGGTTCCTGCTATCAGCGAAAGGTGAGATTGAAAAGAATATTAGAGTTTGGAAGAGGCTTCACTCTTTGCCTGTAATTAGGCATTTCCACCCTCAGATAAACTAGAGAATAAATTTATCAGTGGAATAAACAAAAAATCTCGCATCAAAAGATGGCAGCTAAAATAATAATCATTTATCTACGCAACTAATATAATAAACATATTATTCCCATCATTTTAGTGGAGTAATCTGAGATATTATGCTACTCAGTGAGGTAATTAGATGCGTTTTTGTATATTACCTCATTCATTGAGGTAATTTGATGAGTTTTTGTTCATTACCTCACTCGCTTGCTCTACTTTACTCCATGGTATATTGTACAACAAGCATGGAATGGTCCTTATTTCCTAGTATGAAAGTTTGTAGCACGAGCCGAAGTACACGAGTATGAAATGTACATTCCATGCGAGTTGTACATTATACTTTTTCTACGACCACAACATTATTTCCTAATGAATTCATATTTTAATAATAATAAATTTGTCCCGCTTTTACCATTCCAATATTTGACAACTCCAAATAAGTATCCTAGCAATGGCACCTGAACTGAAATGAACTGATCTGTATTGAAATGTACCCACAAAATATTCTCTTCCGACGTCTCTGAAGGAATGGATTTGCTATTTTTAAGTCGATACAGACATGGCGATTTGGCGGCTTTCAATCGTCTTTATAAATTTAAATTTGAGCGTAAACATATATTTTTTCTTTTTTGAGAGTTAAATTCTCTATCTCCATCTAATTTTGTGTTCTTCTGCGAAGAGATAATGCCCTGGCTGAGTTGAAGAGGATCTTCATTGACCGACTTCATGTGAACAAAGCCTGGTGCTTCTGGTTCGTATTTTGTGAAGCTCTAAACGTCATCAATTTGATCATGCAAGTATACATCACAAATGAATTTCTTTCTGGAGCGTTTTACTCGCTGGGGCCTACAGTAGTACAACAGAATTTCGACGAAGTCGACATTCTGGACAAAGTATTCCCAAAGGTAAAATTGCCAACTAAAACATGCGGACATATTTCGATATATCTCAATGATTTTTAGGTGACAAAATGCACCTTCCACAAATACGGTCCATCAGGAACGATCCAAGCTCACGATGGGCTTTGCGTGATGGCCCTCAACATCATCAACGAGAAGATCTTCGTGTTCTTGTGGTTCTGGTACGTTATCCTAGGCGCTGTTACTCTTCTTGGTCTAGTATGGCGCATCATCACGATCTTCTTGCACTCGAGGAGTCAAGCGTTCAATCGAAGCGTGTTCGCGTCTAGTTGCCCCGGGAAATTAAACCCGTGGCAGGTGCTCTATGTTACCAAGGAGTGCCACTTCGCTGACTGGATGTTCTTGTACTACTTGTCGAAGAACATGGATGGGTTTGTGTTTAGGAAATTGTTTGTAGGGATGGCGGAAAGTATGGATCAGATGAAGAGGTCGCCGTCGCCGTTGTTGAGGATGGATTCGGATGAGAAATTACATGAGAAGAGTGTTTAGTTTTAATGTTAATTTTAGATATGTTTGCGCTTCAACTAATTGTGTTCATATGTATTATGGAGACTGCTTGCTAATATTTTGTATATTTGCTATTCTTGCTGTGATATTTTCTTATAGAAAACATTTATATAAAATATATAACAGGATAAACAAAACTATTAAAACACACCATAATAAAGAGATATTTTAATAACAATAAATATTTTTCTTTATAAGGAAAGCCAGGAGTAACCCTGGAACGTTACACTGGGGTCTAAGAAAGCCCACGATTTGTACCCAATTTTCCAAATGTGCAGCATTCGCATAACTTTGATGCTACCTTGTTGTACATTCATTTTATATAATCCTAAACAAATATTTAATATGTAAAATTGCTCTGTGTTTGTTCTTATAGTCCAAAATAAAAAATCTGAAGTGGCACCACACTACTTTCTTATACAAATAAATTGTTTACTAGAAAATAAATTAAATACTCCTCCAAACTTAACTTGAAATTTATTACTTATATATAATTTAAACATGAATAAACTCATTACTGTAGTACGCATCACAATATGTCTTATATTTATCGAAATATGGCGATTTGTAATATTTTTCAAAATACGGAAATTTCCCCAAATATGACTTAAAATTGTAAATTTTTTTTATTACATTTCTTTATAATGTTCGCGCCATGAAACCCATTGCAGCAGAGCGCATCGTCATATCTCTAATATTTTTCAAGATATGACGATTTTTTATATTTTCGGAAGAGCAACTTTGAAGGGCTATAACTCGAAAACTATACAAGATATCGAAAAATATCTCCAGTTTCGTGCTTTTCGTGCCATTTATAATAAATTAGTAAATTATGAAAATTTTGAAATTTTTTTGAATTTTTTTTCAAAATTTCAATTGGAGATATCTCGACAAATATGAAAGATACAGACTTGCAGTGTTCACCAATCGATTCAGCTCAACGAAATACATAAACCCTGAAAATTTCAGAAAATTTGGACAACCGGTTGAAATGTTAGAGCAAAAAGTCTGAAAATGGCCAAATTTAGGCCAAACGTCAAGGGGGTACACTTGACTTTTTGGACAAAAAACGCCATTTTCAGGATTTTTGCTCTAACTTTCCATCCCGTCAAGCGATTTTTATGAAACTTTGCATACTTATGTATTTCGACGAGCTGAATCGATTGGTGAACACTGCAAATCTGTATCTGTAATATTTGTCGAGTTATCGCCGATCGAAATTTTGAATAAAAATACAAAAAAAATTCAAAATTTTAAAAATTTGCTAATTTGTTATATAAGGCACCAGAAACGCTAAACTGAAGAGAATTTTTAGATATCTCGTGTAGTTTTTGAATTACAGGCCCTTAAAGTTGCACTTCGAAAAATACCAAAAATCGACGTATCTCGAAAAATATTAGAGATCTGACGATGCGCTCTGCTACAATGGGTTTCTTAGCGCTTATATTATAAAGAAATGTAATAAAAAAATATTACGATTTTAAGTGAAGATATTCCGTGAGTTTCAAATTTTTCTATCGGTATGTGAATCTGTATTGAATGATTAATAATTACAGTTTCCGTTATTTGTTTGTTCCCATAGCAACTAAAATTAGTTTATTAAACATATAATTCAGTTTCTTATACAAATAAAACCAACTGAACTTATATTTTGTATAAGAAAGTAAAAAAGATAAGTTTTGCTGTGCTGTGTTTTTAATAAAATATATGGTTTAGAAAGGTTATTAACTGTTTAATGTTTTTCTATAAGCATTAACAAATATTCCATAGGTAAAACTCCTCGAAAAATTACATCCGGTTATGGAAAAGTATTTTTTCTTTTCTTGGGGTTTCCCAGACCACAGTGTGACTTTTGTGTAACTGTGACTGTCCAGGGTTAATTTGTACTAATCACTGAAACAGAAAACCGAGCCCAAGGCAGAGGGCCACTAATCTTTGTCTAACACTTATTTGTAAAGCAGTTGCTACGTCAAAACACATTGTTGTCTATCTCAGTTCGCATTTTCAATATTAGTTGGCGTTCCAGTACTATTATATTTGTATTCCCATATTAATTATAGCTGACTTCAACCTGTGTATTAATAATTAATGATTTTATTACTGTCAAATAATATATTTTAACTTTGTTACTGTTACTAATTAAATAATATTGTCAGTTCTATGGAATATTATTCAATCGTTATGTCAAATTCAAATATTACCTGTCAAAAGAGTAAAAGCAAAATAACCTTTAAGTAATTTATTCCACATAAAAAGCCAGACACTAGTTTTCAAATTTTTCGTACTTTTATTTTCTTTTTAAGCTTAAACTCTAATCAGTTAAGATTTTCTACTAAATGTTAAATCCCGTTATATTACTTATAAGGAAATCTTTTTATCAGCTGAAAGAATGAAACTACGTTTTTCATGCCCACAGTCTGATAAGTTATCTTGCAACGAATAAATTTTATCGTTTTAAAACCAACAACAATTAAATGTCTTCATAAACTTTTTTTAATTGCTCAAGAATCATTTATAGAAACCGGAAACATTCATTTAAAGCGGTTAAGAGAAACGGATTTAAATTGAAAAGAAAATCGTCTGCATCGAACGCTAATCTGCATACATACATATATAACGTCACGCTATATCTCACTCAGTGGGGTAGCAAGAACCCAGAAACACAGTCAACCAACAATCAATCTCCTACAAACATTCCACCACTTTCGCCTCGTCCACATTCATACATACTCGTCTGGAATACTAGAATCATTCGTTCACGCAACAAACCATCATTCATACCCAGCCACTTATTCCTCATACGCCCTCACAATCGTGCACCCTCAATCTCACCCGCAGATTTTTCGAGATGTCCAAACCACCTCAACTGACTCACTCCCACATTCTTAACAACATTCTTCTCAATCTCACACTCACCATACACCAATGTATTTCGGATTCTATCACGCTAATCTATATGTATGTATTTGCAGTAATTAATAATTATCCGATGATAACATAATTCCATCTGGTGACATTTAAGTAAAAAGTAGATAAGTAGAATGAACTTTTTGTCGCATGAGAGAATGCTGTCAATTACTGATTCAATTATAAGTCAAGGTAAAATCAAAGAAACTGCTAAATGTACTCACACACACGGTTAGTTTGTGGTTCTGTTTAACATCATTATGTTACCGTTATGTTACGTATTACGTGATACGATTGGTACCGCGCAATATGTAGGTGACGATTTCACATCTCCGCAAACGAAGATTATTTTTCCTAACATGTACTATCGCATTTTAATACATTTTAAGTATTTTGGATGATATATAAATATACTATATTCATTTAAAAAGTAGCAGATTTTAATCATGATCTCATGGGTTTCTTTGATCTAACAGCAAGCGAGATTTCATTTACACTTTTGGGGGTTAAAATTTGACAGCACTGCACGCGTAAAAATATATCATATATCCCATAATAGAGTAGATGGCGTACTGATAACTAATAATTTTGACATGTCATATTTCTAGCAGGAATCTATTATATAGCTAACCAGCCAATTTAATTGTTAATAATTACAAATGTAATTAATGTAAGATATACAAAAGATTCTAAGAAATGTCGAGTCACTCAAGTGTGTATTTAAGTGATAGCAATGCGTATTTAATCATTTATATTCTCTTCCTGTTTATAAAAATAAATGAATCTAAATATAGATACCTAAAGTTAGTTTAATCAGAGTGGTACAATAAATAACTGAAAGACGATTGTGAATCCCACAATTCTTCAACTATTATTATTTAAATACTGGGAGTTTTTTTTTTTTATTTGTATACATAGGGATGTGTCATTTCCATAGTGATTGACAGCCATTTATCAAAGCGTTTATACCTGCCTCAACTGAAATATAATAATAATAATACTGGAATGCTTATTGACGTTGAAAATGCGAGCCGAGAAAGATAACTAGTTCAGGGCTATCTGTCTTTGTTGTACAATGTTTTTACATAGCAACCGCTCAACAAATGCATAGCAACCGTTCTACAAACAAATGTTAGACAAAGAAGAGTGACCCATAACATCTATCTCAGGCTTGATTTTCATTTTGTAAAAGGCTACAAATGCGCATTCCAGTATTACTATATTTCAGTGCCTCCCGCCCAAAAGTTTGTCTGTTTGTGTGTGTGCTCATGTGGATGGACGAATGTACTAGCCCAGAATCATATCATTTGGCCCAGTTAAAATCATACAAAGGAAAATTGTTTAATTCACCATATTCATATCTCAAATTTTATCATTTCTACACCCGCACACACATATATATGTAAGGGAAATCAAGTGTTATGTTTATGTTACGAATTGATTAGATTTTGGAAACAATTCATCAATAACAGTAAGTGGTAGATTATTTAACGGCCTATCAGAGATTTTGGGCATATCTTAGTAAATAAATGAGATAGAGTAAATTTCATTGAATTCATAAAGATGTACAATCTTTATTTGAAACGTATATCTATATTTTGTTGTCATCAGATTCAAAAACAGTGTTGGTGGTACCAGCCTATATCTTTAGGTCATATGAAATCTTTATTAATTTGTTATTATTTCAATTGTTACTTTTCCTTAGAATATTCTTCAAAACATCAGAATATAAGATACAAATAAATTGAGTACAACAATTTTCCTTTTGTAAGACCAATTTTTTTGTTTTTCTAAAAGTCTTAATTTAATTGGCTCAAATGATATGATTCTGGGCTCGTAGTATTAAAAAACCTATTAACATTTACTAAAAGGAATTTGGTGAATCCCCCATACAAGCAATCATAATTCATTTCCCGTCCGAGCAATAATCTAACACCAGCTTCGATAAGATTGGAACATATTAGAAAGGATGTAGGCGATAAATAAAACTAACAAACACAAAGGATTTCATCGAGTGTGCCATGGAGCTAGATCTCAGCGGTCTTGGTCCAGATGCACTCCCATCGCAGCATCCTTGACCACAGAACAAGAGAACGACGATGCTGAGAGGAACGGTGTAAGATGGACAAGATGCCGAAGCGTGATTGTCTGTCGATTGTTCTCGCGGACGACTACAGCGCTATCCAACCGTGTCTGAGGGAACTACGCAAGGATTGTAGGTGGCGATACCGGACAGGGCGCAAGGACCACAAGGAGGAGGCATGAGAGTATAAAAATAATTGTATTTGTAGAGAACGTTATTACAGAATAATTTCGTAAAAATGTACAACGTCAAATAGCATGACGGTATATGATAATTTTATTATCAGGAAACTCACTTATTAACAATAAAATAACTAAAACATTACAAGCCCGAATAGCTATCTTGTTATTCTCATGTACTTTATATAAATATTTAATATAATAATATTGTCGCAAGGACATGTGTAACCAGACAAAAATTCATGAGTAATTGCAATAAAAATATTTAAATTCGACCACAAAATTCTACGCAAATGAAATAACAAAACAGTTTTGCTTCATGGAATATGAAATGATGAAATTAAAAATTCCCAAACTAACTTTTTATTTTCCTCTAATCTGTAGCTTTCCCTTCGCTAACATTGTTGAAGGTACTGCCCCGAAAAAATATTGAGGAATATATTTTCAACAGTAATATATTGAGGTGACATTATTACATAAATTCACACGCTAAACTATTACTGAAAGTTGATCATTGCATATCACTAGCAATTCTGTGTGATATGAAAGCTCGTTAGCCTATCAGATGCATCCGCAACTGTGTGATATGATTTTATCACAAGCTGTTATAACCGAGGAAACTAACCTAAAAATTTGTATTTAAAAGTTTGACAGTTACAGATAATTTGCTGAATTTACACGGATTAAGAAGGTTGAACCCTGATTTATCAGATTTTAACTTAATTTTTGGGAATTCTGATAGCAATGATGTTAACCTAATCTGTTTTAATATTTTTATGTAAATTTTATAGTGCTTTTTTTTTTACTTAATTGTGGTTGACGGAAAAGTATCGTGTACAACACGTGAAAGGGTATTTCAGCACTAGTTATACAATATACTATTTCTTTTTATTAAAATTTATATCAAACATTTTTTATTAAGTTATAGGAACATATTATTTAATATTTATAGGCTGTTCTTAGCTACTACCTATATTCAACCTATAATTGAAAGCTTTCTTATTTTGATACGTAAATAACTACTACTTTATAAATCCCTTTTATGATTGATTCACTCGCTCATCTACTGAGAACTGTACAAGCAGATAGAAAAATTCGCTTCCCAAAAATAAAAATAATAATAAGATATTGTGGACACTACAAAACCTCCCGCCATTTTTTGTCAAAAAGGCCAGGAGCACGGACCATCAACATTAAGAAACGTTCATCCCTTTTTAATTATAACACATGTCTAAAAATGACATTTTTAAAAGCAAAGGTTGCAGATTTAAATATACAATTTTCCTATACCGTAATGTAATTCGTAAATGGTGACAATAAAAGAACCATATTTCAAACAATAATTGTAGGTAATAATATTTGAAACATTACAATAACAAAAATTGTCATTAAACAATAATTTACTGAGATGTTAAAATAACTTGATAGGGCTTCAAGTAAACTACCACTTCCAGTTATTGAATTATCACCAAAATCTAATCAGCTCTTCTCAAGGGGATACAATTACTGATAAATACAAAATATAAAAATTTTCAGTTTAGTAGTTTTTGAGAAACCGTAACTAAAGAGATCCACCCACACACAGACAGAAATAATGTGGCGGGAGGTAAAAACCATTGCCCTCGAGATGTTGAGTTTGGATTACTTCCTGCTGTGTATCAAATAAGTAAGCTACGATCAATTTAATTTCTTTGATTAGTGTTGTGGGCTTCGGTTTTGGATTCCATCCACATTAGGTCCTGTTGTGCACCTCGGCGGTGTGTGACAGGACAAGTGATAGTTGGTAAGCCTGGGGCCAGACGGACTCAAGTTTTGAGCGTTAGTGTCCGTGGCAGATGGGTTATCACGGTAGATGTGGAATGCTGTTTTGCAAGAGATGCTGGTGCTGGTTGTTAGCGTAGCTGATGGTATGCTGATATATACTGGGTGTTTCAAAAACGTGCTGAGTTTACCTTGAAAACGAGGATTGTAGGATGATCAGTTTGTATCGCACAGCAGACAGTTGCCATTTTAACTTTACCCCTGTGGTTTCTCCTTCACTAACATCTTAGGGGGGATGATTTGATGGCTGGTAACCTCACTGAGATTTGATAAAGCAAAGTGGCACACGCAAAATGAATAAAAGACTTAATGAAATATTTAGTTTTGAAGATTAGATGAAATTTTTTATCCAGAATAACTGAATCTCCTTCCAGGATAGTTCTTTATTTATTTTTTGTTATATGGCATACTGCCATTTAGTTATTTCTGAGTTCGGCAATCTACTTGGAGTTTGTGAAGAGTGAACTGAGGAACTTACGATGCATCACGATGGAGCGACCATCCAGTTAATCTTAGAACCATTTTTTGTTAAGTAATGTGGAAATATTTCTTGGTGTCATTATTAAATATATCGTGTCCATGAATATCAAATAACAATGTACCACGAGCTCTGTTTTTGAGTGTTTTAAGAAAAGTTTTAGCCTTACTTTTAGCGGTGTACAATGTTCTAAATTAATTTTATATAAAAAATAGTTTAAACAAAAGAAATAAATAATATATTTTTCTGTAACTTTTATTCGAAACAATCTTTTATAAAATAATTTTTGAACATTGTACAACGCTAAAATAGGTTAAAATACTTGTTTTAAAAAACACTCAAAAACAGAGCTTGTGATATCAGCCACTGTATTTAGATTTGAATTGTAAAAATAATGATGCAAATTATTGACACGTATACCCTAATGTACTCGTACTGTCAAAAATATGTGCTTTAATGAAATATAAGTATTTTTACACTTCTTTGTCGCTCTATTCATCTAAATTACTACATGAGCTATTAGTCAGAGTGTACTGAATTTAAATATATCATTTATTATAACAATATTTTATGAGCGGTTCAGAAATAATTAACCTGCTATAAATAAACAAATATATTCGGATTTACATTAAAACAGATCTAATTTATTATTCCACGTAAAAATCTTGTCACCAATTTATTAAATGTTGTTTTTGTTATCACCCATTCAATATTATAAATAATATCTTTGAAAAATATTTTCATTATGACCCATGGGCGAGCGTTAAGTGTTAGGTGCAGATTTACGAAAAAGTATTGTGATCCCATTAAGATGGTAAATCTTATAAATATCTTTTGGAGAATTCCAGTTTCCTAAGAGTACAGTGTAATACATAAATGACGTAATAATTTAGACTTGTAGAGCATCAACAGCAGCGTGAAAATAATAATAATTATATTTGAATATAGTATATTTTTCAGGTTGTTGGGCTCGTAGAATAAATAATATATAGAACTCTTCTTCAAGAAAACTGTGTTAGAATAATCTACAAAACCAATCCCTAATCGAATCTCTGTGCACCTGCCGCTGCCTATTCTTTGTCTTCCACCGATTTCCGCATTCTGCGCTCCTCAAAACTTAATTCTCTTCTTCTGCTGGCTACAATCAGGTATAGTAAACCAGGCAGGTAGAATGCACGCCGTCTCCGTGCTGTGTGAGAGACGTGATGGCTGGTGTGGGTACAACGAGGTCGTTGTTCGGTGCTGACCTGACAGTGTGCACCAGAGTGTACAGAGCCGGCCCTGCGTGCACAGGGCCGCCCCAGGGGAATTCCAACGCGGACACAAGCGCAAGGAATCAAGTATTGGTGATGGAAATGGGAACGATTCTCATGTTGCAGACATTTTCCTCGGAAATATAAATAGTTTTTACGAAAAAAATCACCGAAAATAGTATAAGAGTCTTAGTTTTTGAGAATTGTCGAATTTGTGCGACCAACGTTGAAACAAAAATTTCCAAAACGATTTATTCACCTGTAAGACAAAATCGAAACAAAATGTTTAAAACCTCATAACATATGGCGATTCGGAACACCTGGAATTAGTAATATATAAATATTTATGATGATATCACAGTAAAAATGACGGCAAGCAATAAAAAAATTTTAAAAAATAATAATTCAACACAAACTTTAATTTCTAATACTCAGATTCACAAAAGGAATTAACGCTAACTCCATTTTATCTTCGTCATCTGTAACTTCGTTTTTAAGTTAATTAAATTAACAAAATGTATCAAATTTGATGGTAACCCTCCGAGAAAACATCTATTTTCTTATCGTCCACCATTCTACATTTGTTAAATTAAAATTTTATCAATTCTGAATTTTTTACAAGAAAAATTGTTGTTTGTTTATTTGCTGGATTTATCAAATTTAATAAATAGAAATGAAATGAAATTGTTAAAGACAGTTTGTATCCTTTGTAAAAACTTAATTTGTTATAATAACTATGATTTATTGTTCTGCTTCAATATAATTACTAAAATATTTAATCAAAAGCACATAAAAATAAATGTTAAGAATTTCTATATTCACAAATATATTTAGTCACGAAATACACAAAAATAATTTGTTGGTAACAAATTTGAAACTTGTTAAATTAACAAAAATTAACGGTGGATCGTCTGGGACTAAAAATTTTGTTAATATTTTGTCAATTTTGACTATTAATTTTTTACTGTGTGGAATTATCAGAAACAAATTAAATTATTTACTTATATAGACAAATGAAGTAGTATTTGTTATACCATCTATACAATTTGTGTGTAAAACTTAATATAACAGTATTTCAATATTTACGTGAAAAGCAGATTTTCCTAGGAGTCGTATATATGTATGTACAATATCTGCATTTGCAAAAGAGACAATATTGATTTTCCAGTGGAAACTCCGTAATTATGTGATGGTATGCACGTATATCCGCTATTTATATATCCAATTTATCCGCTTTGTATTGTGGTTTAAATATTGCTTAGTAATTCTCCTGAAAAATTGGTGTAAAACGTGTGAAAATTGTGTAATGTCCATTCTTGGAATCGTACCACACGAGGTTTCCAGTTGTTGCATCAGCTCAAATCTCCAGTTCGTTGGTGTAAACCGGGCTTCGGGCTGGCGGGCAGATGCTTCCCGTTGTTATTTAGGGGATGGTCCATTTGCCCAAACAAATAATCAACGGTATTTAATTGTATTTAAGTGTGAGAATTGAGTTGGGAACTTGCTATATCGTTTTCCCTTTCCCAAAATAGACACCTTTCGAAGTTGGGGCCAGATGTTGAAGTATGAACTGTAGATTGTTGTAGTTATGATATTTTAAACTCTTCAAGGCTGCTGATTACCTACATTTTTATTTAGAATTCTACACGAGTTTGTATAATTTGCATATGATATGTCAGTTGACCGTTGGATGGTTGTAAAGATGGTAATACAACATTGTAGACCTTGGCGGGATTATTCATTCTTTTGCAAAGATTGCAGCAATGATTAGAAAACGGAGACAAATGTGAACAGCTTTGTTTGATGTGTGAAAAGGCGGATGCAGACTTAAACTAAATTGTTTATTTCTAACACATGCGCGCATGTGGTTGAAACATTTATATTTGTAATATTATAACCCGGAACCATGTAGACTCAACGAATAATACAAAATATTAAAACGGTTATATGGTTATGGTAACTGTGTGTTACTTGCAATCGCTTTTGCATTCAAATGTCGATCGTGTAATAATTATTTTAACAACAAATGTAATTATTTTCTTTTAAGTTTTATACCTCTATTTGTTATTTCTACATACAAGGACAATCTAACTATATATAAGTTTTTGTAAACATTTTAATAAATGAGGTATTAATAATCAAATGCAATATTTATTACCTATAAAGATTTAACTGTTGGTTAGTAATTACAAAAACAATTTTACAGTAAAAATGACTTCATATGCGATAACATTTCTCAGGCCTAGAAATTTGTTTGTGAGAATGTTATTTCTCAAATGCGATTATAAAGTAATAAAGATTTCAGTTCTATACTTTTTGTTGACATAAATTTGTTTTGCTTCCTATATGGATAACACCAGTTTTCCATACACTCGTAATCCGAGAATAATATCATTTTAACATTTCATTAGAGTTTCATATTCAATAATTTTAAAATACTTTTGGAATAAGTTCTGAAAAATATTTATTTAAAAGTACGTTTCGAATTATTCTACGTAATTCTTCACCATGAAACAAATGAATAACATAAACAAGTAACTATAGGTACTGTTTCTTTTGACTTATTTATGTTATTCATATTTCTACTAGAACTATTTCATCACGCCATTTACCCATTTCTGGGTGTGGCACTCTGCCTAAAGCTGTGAGGCTCGAACCGAGGATCTTATGATCTACAATCCGATGCATTATAACAGAACTATTTACATAGTAAAAATTTATAGTCAAAATCGACAAAATTTTAATAAAATTTTTTGTTATTTTTTGTTAATTTAATAAGTTTCAAATTTGTTAGCAAATAACAAATATGTATGTAGTAACTAAATATATTTGTGAATATAGTAATTATTAATATTAATTTTTATGTGCTTTTGACTAAATATTTTAGTAATTATATTGAAGCAGAACACTAAATCATAGTTATTATAACAAATTAAGTTGTTACAAAGGATACAAAGTTTCTTTAACAATTTCAAATGAATAAGTTAGCTAAATTTACTTGTTATTATTGAGAGTCTACTTTTTACATTTAAAAAATCAGGCATATAAATAAAAACAACAAATTTTCTTGTTGAAAATTCAGAATTGGCAAAATTTTAATTTAACAAATTGTCATATTTGTTCAAATATAACACAATACATTTGTCAATATTAACTGAAAATAGCACCGCAAAGTAACAAATCGCAAATCAATTTTTTTATTGTGTAACCAAGTATTTATGTAAAAAAGTTTGTTTATTACTAATATTCATCCTATTTACATATATCGGAAATCGAGTTTGGCGGCTTCAATTGATAAAGCGTACTATACCCTACCCTATAATACGTTTGATAGTTGAAAGTACGAGCAAAAGTACTTGTCAAAAGCCACATTAACAGTAACAAATTCAAAGAGATAATCTTCGATGGAGTGGTTTTCACGGTCACCAATTTGATGTTAATTTAAAATTGATTTAATTCGTTGGACGCATACACATGTTGCTGTTGAATACCACGTGTGTACTGTATGTGTGGATGATGAATATTTACTTGGACTGCTGGATACAAAATACGATAATAACATCACGTGTAGTTTAGAAACGTTTGTCACAATTGATTTAAATTGGTCCATTGACGGACGCAGCGCACTCATGAATGTTGACACGAATATTTTAAAGAACATTAATGAACAACAAATAAATAAACATTTTTAGAAGTTGTTTGTAATAAAGAGTGGAAAGAATAGAAAAGCCACTGATATATTCTTATTGTTGCAATCAAAAGGCAACTGTTCTTATTTCTCACAGCAAGAATTAAATGATTAATTCATTTAAAATCGTCTGTAAAAGTTCATGCACACTGTCATTATAGTTTGAAAGCAAAACAATTTTTATTTGATAACCAATTTCAGTTTCTATATGGACGTTGCTCCATAATTTTATTAGTGCACCATATGGTGCCGATGCACGTGAAGACTTTATATGTTGAAATTACGACATAAGGCCTTATACAGGGCCAGTTAAATGCTGGTTCGATTAATCAGTGCAATCATTAGTGACCTGCTGATAGTCATTGACATTCGTCATCCACTGACAAGATCATATAACTTACAATTCCCTTTTAATTTGAAGTGGATAGATATTTTTCAGTTTGTGGTGAATTTTTACCTCCCGCATATTTACAGAGTGGTGCCTGACATATTAAATTACCTGCTTCTCTTATCATTTTAGAGAAAAATGTTTCATATTAGTTAAAGAGGTTTAATATCTGCATCTAAATCAGTGAACATATTATATTTTACTTATTAAGAAAGGTTAAAAAGACATTCAAAAATGTTGGTATTGTGATGGCTCAAAATTTTCGATTTCAGTGGATAAGTACGTTATAGAATCCCTAAAATAGGATTTCACTATTTATACGATAACATCGTGTGCATGTGTGACGATTCTTTCGTCCACGGTAACTCAAAGTCTAACAAAGATATGTTAAACTTTCATATTAAGGCTCCTTGCTTACGTTACAGAAACGGCAGTTTATTTAATTTAAGACCTATTAGATTTATTGGGTATATCTCAGTTACATTTTCAAAAAGATGTAGAATAATATTGGCAACAATTTCTATTTGGAACTTTTTTCTATATTTTGTACCGTTTAGTAATTAAAATTTTCGGGAGATTATGAGGTGGGCATTTTCAATTATCATATTTATGTTCAAATTATGAAGTGATTAGATTTTGGTACCAATTTATCAGACGGAAGTGGTTGTTTATTTGAAGACCTATCAGGTATTTTGAGCTTAGTAAATAATCTGAATAATTGGTATAAAATATGTGGAAATATTTACATTGATAGAAAAGCAATTATAACGTTTTATAAACATCAATTCAAATGAAGATTGCATGGAATAATACAAACATGTCAATATGTTTGCAAATTTAATTTTACAATCAAATTTTTTTATTCCCAAAACTTGTTAAATTCCAGTGTGTTAAACGCCTTTTTAGGTGATTTGAGATTCCAATTTTGTATTATTGTAATCTACAGTACATTGTTGTAATCAGAACATTGTTGAAATCAATGTATTGTTGTAATCAGTACATTGTTGTAATCAAGTTTTGAACGGAAGGTTATGTACTGCTAACATCAGATAATTTTTTTTTTCGAACTACGAACTGATTAGATTTTGGAGGGTTGTCATTATCTGTAAGTGGTAGTTTACTTGAAAACCTGTCAGGCATTTTTATTTTTTAGTATATCTCTGTAAATGGTATTTTGTCATAAACAAAAAGATGTAGAATAGTACTGGGTACAATTTTTATTTGAAACTTTTTTCTAGTTTACAGTTTAAAAAGTTGTTTAGGCTCGGTTTTATGTGTCGGATTATTTGAATTCTCACGGCAATCAGAACGCTGAATCAAGTGGAGTGTTACGATTAGAAAGTAAATAAAATAATCTGTCATTCTAATTACTTCTTGATTGAAAACTGTAGTAGTCTTTTTGCAAAGTCAACGGAACTGATAAGTTGATAGCTGGTCTAAAATAGCTGCACGAAACATGAGTATGATAAAGTTTTATAAAGTGATTATTATTTCAGGACGTGTAGTATTACATCAGCTGACTTGTATCCTCTTCATCAGCAGCAGGACAGTCTGTGGCCTTCAACTTGTGTTGTAGTCAGGGCAGGAATTAGAAACAAACGAACACGCGGCAGAAATGTTAGGGATCTGAGTGTATATGTTAGAAGTTTATAGTTACTATAGAAACAGACGTGACAAATTGACATCATGACATCATTGTTCTAGATGATAAGAGGACAAAAGACTTGCTTCTTGATAAGAAGTAATACTTTCAGCTGATGTATTCATTTTAAATTTTTATCGTTAGGAAAATACCAGGTGGTCCATCGGTGAATATTTTCTATTTAATGGGATTGTTTTAAAAATTACTAAAAATTTTTTCAACACACTCACATATCTGCAGTATTAGTTTTTCTACTGAGTACTCCATTTTTGCAGAAGATCATTTGTTTCTATTGAAAACAGTTCGTATTTATTACAATCCTACAATGATTAGTACAGAAGCTATTCATATCCTTATTATTAAATAATCGCACATAAAATTTTATGTGAATATTTAAACAATTAGATTAGTTGCTGTCAATTCGTTAATAATTATTATTTACTTTTTTCATTTAGTGTGTCAACTTTGTTATATTTTATTTAGTTTGTTGAGCTGATATTGAATTCGAATATTAAAACAAAATATATTTAATGTTTTTAATTTCATACCATATTTTCTGCGTGATTCTTTATTTATAAAAACATGAATAGTTCATGTACTGATCATTTTAGAACTGTAATGAATAAGAACTATTTTAAAAAGAAACAAAAGGTCTTTAAAATTTTACAAAAATATACATTGCAGATGCGTGGGCATTTTAATATAAAATAAAATTTGTTTGAAAAAATTTTCAACTATAATTACACAAGAGCTTTTTATTTTTCCGGATAAATTTCTGTTTGTCACAGAACCTGTTACCTAGCAATTTGACAAGAAAACTGTTTTAATAAAATCACGACACCGTAAGGGGATGATTTTATTTTTTAAACAGTTAAATTGCTGTTACAAGGTTGAGTTGTCAAACTGAAATTTATCCGAAAAAAATAAAATGCTCGAGTCTAATTCGGCGAGATAATTTAACGAAATTTTATTTATGAAAAGGTTTATTTAAAAGTGCAATTAGTGGAAATACAATTATTATATATTACATTTTTGACATTTTCTTCACGAATGATATTAATGTAGTTAGTATTTTGATCTGGTTGCTAGGAGAAAGGTGAAGTTACGTTCCTATTTATCCGCTATCAAAACGATAATAATTGTTTTTTCTTTATCGCTTACCTTACATTGGAGTTAAATTATCGTAAAAAAATATAGATTGATGGACCACCTTGTATATTCTGAATAACTATACAAAAATAAAGATATATAATAAAAAAATCAATACAAAAACCTTGTTTGGTTTTTAAAACACGTTTGCTAAGTGTAACCGCACATAAATTTAATAATTAGCAAAAAAGTGATTGCATAACTTATAATATTTACACATACAGCACATGTATGTTTTCTTTACATAAGCAAAAATTTCGAGAAAGCAAGGTTTCCCAATGCGACCTTATATTAATATCAATTTTAAGCAAATTCCTCATAATTTTAATTAGGCATTCGACACATTGTCCGCTCCAATTTAAAACAATAGTTTCAGGATATGATGCAGCTAATACACCGTATAATTACCTCAATGTCAGATTGTATTTTTCGATCAATTATTTACATAATTATTAACATACGATGTTGCAATATTGCACAGACTATCAGTATTACTTTCCAATTTATTAATGAGAAGAATATGTACCCTGTTTTGAGGCTTGCCCGCTTGAAAGAGGACAAAAGATAACTGCGTTCTGTGGATGAGAAGGAGAGAGATAAACTTTGTAGGGGAACAAGCAGGGGACTAAACGTACGCACATGGACATCGTAGAAGACAATTTTGATTTTATGGGGTACTCTATTGCAACAGTGATGACAATACTTATTTCCGACGAAATCTGGGCGCATAAATGCGATTATAATACCTAAAATTTCCTCAGATAACTGTGATTTAAACTACATACTTAAATGTGAATATATTTGACTCTGATGAATTACTGTATACAATTTATATCTTCCTTTGTTTTTGTGCGAAATTTTTAATGTTTTTTTGTTTGTTTCGCAGCCGAACAAGTGTCGCTTACCAAAAGGGATATCCGTTTATGAATGTAATTTGACAAATTTACTGTTTTAGTTCTTCAGCCTTGAAGAGTATTTTTGTAAAGATGTGCGATAAAATTCAAGCATGACTAATTACCAGAATCAAGGTAAACTATTGTTTAATGTATAAATAAATAGTTTATAACGATACATTGAAATTATTGAAAGTAGATACTTTCGAATTGTCCAAAATTTACGAAGGAAATTTTTGACATTTTCTATCGCATTTTTGGTACACCGTAATTTTAAAAATAATACAGAGCAGTTGTGGTACTATGGACGCAATGCTCGGCTCGCTGAGTCAACCAACCCCTACAACATTTACACTGTTTTCTGTTTTCAACTAATGAAAAAAAAAGTCGAGGCGTATAATTTGTGACCAAGCATAACTTTTTACGGAGTAATCAGATTTTGATGATTCTTTTTTTATTGGATAGGGTATACCTCGAAGTTGGTTTCAGTTGAATTTGAAAAAATTCCACCCTTAAGGGTAGCCACAAAAAAATAAAAACTTTTTATCATTCACACAATAGCGAAACTCGCTATCGCCATTTTTATCTATATATTGCATCGACCGATGACTTTAAGCCGAGCGGTCATCTTGTCAGTAGCAGAATACGGCGGTAAATTTGAATATCTGCCAGTTGCAAATGAGAAAATCTAGAAATATTATTTCACCTATTTCCTACAATTTTTCCTGGTACAAATAAGTTTACCTCTCTGTTCGGCAATAATTTTATGAACTTAACATGACAGAAATACTGTGGCTTGATATTTGACAGATACAACTGACATTGACATACTATATTCTCTTTTCTATTATTACTAAGATATCAGCTTATCAGTGAACCCTAAGCGGCCATCTTCCCGGCTGCGCCCCACTGAAATTTTGGATCATGAAATATTTGTGTGTCGCTACTGTGTGAATTTTTATACTGTGATACGAATAGTTGAATTGCATGATTTATTTTCCATGGTATTTTGTAAATAACTAAAATTTAAAAATAACATTTAACGTTTATCTCATGACAGAAATGTATTATATCAATAAATTTAGGCTCTTTGGTGCACTTTTGGTATAGGAACATTTTTTGTATTTGCTAATTAAAATTTTAACATTGTATCCTATGTCCTATAAAAAAAAGAAGACACCTAGTAAATTTATTTATTTGGATGATAAAGCATTTGGATGTACCGATAGTTATCTCCCGCATTGAAATTCCCAATAAATTTTGCAGGCCAGGTTGCCTACCTGCGCAAACAAATGAGAATCACGTATCTTGGAAACGTTCACAAGTTAAACGGTAAATGTTTCTTGAAATACGTTTTCAAAGAATTCCTAATTGCCGTGCATAGAATATTCTTAATATATTACTGCGAAGGCATGTATCAATAAGGTATTATAATTGTGAAACAACCAGGGCCGTCTTCAGAAAACTTCTCACAAAAAAATAATCGTTTTGTTTTGAATAGTAATGTTAGAATCATTGTAAATGTACGCCGATATTCTAATTGCAGCTTGTTCGATGTGTATAAATAACGAACAAGACAATTCACTTACACAAGAAATCGAGAAAGTTTACGAAACCACAAAGATCGATACTTAAGATCTTGCCGATCGAACTGTTGCAATCTTCTAAGAAAAAATTAGAAAGTTGTTTCTTAAATTTAGGTTACTCGTTGCACTATTTCTTTTTTGATTCAACCCATTGGTTCAGACAATTTTTTGAAGAAACTGTTAATATTTTTGTGTGGTTTAAATATTTAAATATAAGGTCAATGGATTTTGAACGAATTGTAAGTAGCATTGTTTATAAGTAGCACTAATAATAATGTTGAGATTGCATGCTTGCGCAAAGTACAAATTACTCAATTAAAAAGTACTTGCTCGTTTTTATTTTCATTAGTTTTGCCTTGGGATGTGTCAACGTTTCCTTCTTACCGCAATTGTAATTTTTTAAATATATTTAGTAATATAATACCATAAATCTTTTATTTATTTCTAAGGTATCCTGCATTGCAGAATGGTAAGGGTCTAATAGCATATTTAAGGGGGATGTTATTTGACGGAAATGTACGCGAAAAAATATATCAACTGATAAAAGTGGATAAATGGTTTGATGGTATATTTATAGTAATTCAATTACTTAATACTTTTTCACTAATTGATTTTTTTAAATTCCTTCATCTATTTTTCTCTGCTTCATGATAATTCTTATGTTTTTTTTTTCATTTCTGTTCTATTTACTCTAGATATCTTTCAATTTCGTTATTCCATTTACATCTTGGTCTCTTTCTAAATTTCTATTTCATTCGTCTCATTTTCCATTATTTTTTGGTTATTCTTGTTGATGACATTCTTACTAAATGTACCCATCATCTCAAGGGGCCTCCTTTAGTTTTTCCGTCTTTTTTCTTTGTTTCTATTCTATTAGTCAATTGTAATTATAGTAATTAAGTACATGTAAGTAAAGTACTGCCAATGGACAGTTACTTTCCCATGTCATTTAATCTTCTATCACTAAAATTTACTGAATATCTTTGTACAGATAGAATGTACATGTAAATTATATAAAAAAATAATTTTTTCCACGAACGAGCGAGAAATTCGGTTTCTATGATACCAAAATCATGACAGAAGCACCCAATTTCATATATAAGGGAGATTTGTGTACTTTCCCTCCTGTCGTAAGGAAAAGTGCTCAAATAATATGAAAAATGAATAAAATTAAACAAATCGAAGGTAACTATCATAAATTATTTTACAATTCAAATACATGAAAACCATAATAAAAATTGGAGTTTTGAAAAAATAGTATACATGTTACTGTAAAAGCCCGAGTAACGGTAAATCCTAAGATTTGCAGTAAAACCTAAGATTTAACAATTCGTAATTGTAACAGTCCAACAGTTCTGTGATCATCGTTCATTTCAAATGTTTACCACCAAATCTTAGGATTTACCTCAAAGACTCGGAAAATAGCCTAACCTAACATGCCAAAGCCCATAAATTGGTTAATCTGAGGTTTTTACCAGTAAATCATAACATTATCAACCCATGTCGGTTAATTCTAAGATTTATTGGTAAAACCTAATTAACCAATATACGGGCTTTTACAAACATACACCGCAAGAAGAAGTGTATTTTTCCTTGTCGCATTGTAGCCCTTGCCTATGCCTCGTCCTTTAATGTATAATATACTATTTTTCCTTCGTCACTATATTTAGTAGACGCCTGTTAGTTTCCTTAAATTCTCGTTGTACTATTGTATACTTCTACTTTAGATTACGCAGATTTTAAACAAAAAGATATTTGGATTTAACTTTTAACATACCTATGTTGAAGAGTGCGTAGGATATTTTACCGCTTCAGTACATTTCATGTGCAGGTGCATGTGGAAAATGTTACATTGGACAGACTAGCAAAACGATATCAACAACACAAACAGGCTATTCGTTTTAACCAACCAGAGAAATTTGATGTGCCTAGTCATGTCATTGAAATAATTTAGAAGAAACTAAAATTATAGTAAGATCGAAATGTACCAATGGCAAATTCGTAAGAGAAGCTATAGAAAACTATCAGTGAATGAGTTAAACAATACATACAATTTATTTTTACTTAGATACTGTTTCTATTTTACAAAACTTAAACCCAAAAATCTTTTCATTTATTGCTATTATAAATTCTGAAAGCTGCTTCAAATTAAACCTCAAAGATATTAGCGCAAAAGGAGCCTGAAGGATAAGACGAATGAGCAATAATGTTGCGGTGTTTACAATCTGCATCCTGCAGATGTCAGATAAATTTCTAGATAAACACAAAGTCATAACAAAGATTAGGTTGATATTATGTGGTGTACGTGTTACATTTTCGTGATAAGAATAAGTAAAATGTATATAATATGCAGAAACTTTTATAAAACGTTAGTTGATTGTTATTTATTATTAAAATATATCTAGATGTTTAGTCTGGCTACTGCATTATTTATACAACAATTATCTATTACGTTGCATGCAGTTAATCGGAGACTGATAAAGACTTATCAATCCAGATGACGTGTGATTAGATAGTAGACCACAAACATATTACAAAATATAAACAAATGTCAAATGATAATGGGATTCTACACTAGATTGCAAATAAGTCATTTATATTGTAACTAGATCCAAACACATCGCACTAGATATAATAGAAATTTACAAAATATTATTAATTATTAAGATATTTGAGTTTTAGCAATTCTGGTGTCGTGGTGTCAAAGTAATGTTTCTATATGCTTCTCTCTCACACATCTATTCTACTCTAAATTCTTTGTACTTCTCTTATTATTGAGTTGTCAGATTGACGAAGTATCAAATGGTTGGCACCTAATTTGAAGATTTTTGTTTTGTTTTAAATTCATAACCAAATAATGCAAATCACAATTGTTTGAGAAATCGCGCGATAATGAAACTACATGGTTGGGTCTACACCACGAAATTAAAGACATGTTGAATGACATAGGTTAGCAATATTTATTTGACTAAAAAGTTTATTTATGTTTTTTCCTGGGATAAATGGTATTTATGTATGTTTTAATTATTTACCGCGGAAAGTTATTGTAATTCCATTTAAATAAATTTCTAAGCAATAAAATATAAGATTTATGTGACTACAATTATTTACAATCCCTACTGTTTGAGATCCACATTACAAGATAATTCAAACGTATCAACTTAAAAAAAAAAATCATTGAATATTAATGAATGACAATTAAACTTTTTAAAACAACAAGTATCCTTCAATTTAGAGTGTCAAAAAACAAATGAAAAAATAGTAAAGAACCCCATTCCAAATACCAAATTGATTTCTGGGAAGATAAAGCTAAAACTGGCGAAGCGAATTATGGTAGTAGTAAATTAGGAAAATAAATTTGATTTTGTTCGAAGTATTTGAAGTGTTAAAGGAAAGCGTGTTCTTGGAACGGATGAATTAAAGCTCTAAATTTATGAAAAATAATAGAGAAAGCGAGGAAGGAAACGTTTTATAATTTTCGACAATATTTAATAACACGGATGACATTATATTTAAATGCGATAAGGAAAAAGATTACTCTAAATAGATGATTCATTTTTGATTTGCTTTGTTTCTACAATAATCTTGGGAATACCTATTTAAAAACTTATAGGTGAACCACACGGAAGTGTTATCCTTTGACGTTGTATACAGGGTGGTGACTAACTCAGCCGATCATAGATGTTCTACATGTTAAACAAAACTTAGGAAATTTCCTGCTTCCCAAATTTTAGAGAAAAATGTTTCAAACAAGAATTGAACAGATTTAATATCAGTCATCAAAGTTTATTACAAATATTGCGCACCTCTTAATGAATAATAAAAAATAATAAACACTATCCAATGTATCCGTATACCCGAAGGAGAACTCTAATAGGTTTCTCTTATACATCTCAATAAATAATTGATTTTATGAGAATGATTACAACAAATGAACATCAGCAGTTTCTTGAAACCTTATCCAGCGCTTCCTTTTTAAAATTCCGCTTTTGCCAGGATACTCAACATGTACAATCTATTTCAACGCCCCAACTATGGAAATTACTCTGGAAATCTTATACAAACAACCCTATTTTTTCACACGTCTATAAGAATGCTTTATTTATGTCCGCGGCTATTTTACAGTAATAGAAAATATAATAACTTTTGCAAATTTACAGTTTCTTTATGATAAGTTCTGATTCAAGATGACAAATTTATGCTTACAAAGATAACCATTCCATTGCTTATGAATGGCAAAATGGTTTCAATTATAAACCTTCAATTTTTTTAAATACTTGTTAGCTTAGTTTATCTCTATTATTTATTTACAACAATTACCATTCCCAAATTAAGTTTGATTCACTGCTCAACGCTAATCCATGAATCAATCCAATCCACCGCAAAAAAATAAGTTAATCCTGAAACCAAATTCAGTGATCACTGACTTTTTTGGTTTTGGCAAGTGTATCTATCTAATGTAGATAGTAAAAGTTTTTTATGTTATAATAACGAAGAAAATAGCTCTCATTTAAAATATAAATGTAAATGTACAATTTATAAATTAGTAAATTTATTTCTTTACCTTATTTTGTAACGAATATAAGGAAGGAAGGAAAGACGTACCTGAAACAAATAGAATAGAATTAAAATCTAAATAGATGTTTAAAAAGTAACGCTAAAATGATATATTTCCAAGAAATTAAAATTTAGCTTATCTTTCAATCAAAACTTTCAAATATCCTACTCAAAAACCCGAAATTACAACAAGGTTGTAGTGAAGGATGTATATATTGTAATACCCCCTACATGATTTAAATAATTTTCCAAAGAGTTGCCATTGCAGATCTAAATTAACTAAGGTGCAGTGTGAAACATATTTCAATATACCGGGTGTAAAACTTAGAGCGAAATTAAAATATTAACATTGTATTTCCTATAGCTAAAAGAAAAAGTAGACTCTCGGTATAGAAGACCACCACCAGAATTTCAGGATCTGGAAGACTTCGGAATTAAAACAGAACTTGCTTAATAATAATAGGTTATTCCATTTGCTGGCGTTATCCTTAATTTGTATAACCTGATGATTACATTTTAGAATGCATTAAGGACGAAAGGATAACGATTTAAAATATGAGCAACTAAGTTATATTCGCTAGGTTTTCGTTTGGGTTGTCCAGAGTGGATCATTGGACCTGGGGCATCTGAAGGCCACATTAGAACATATCCACGAGCACACACAACATACAATTAACCGCGGCGATGACGGTTCCGCGGCCGCGGTCCAAGCACCCAGCTCGATGCTCCTGCTACATTCACGTCGTCCAGTGCTTCTAGTGGGCTACTTCACACTGGTGGGGAGACCACGATCAGTTGAGGGCGCTTGACTCAGTAGCACACCGACTATTGTACAGGCTGCGAACAGCTTCGTGATCATGCAGTGAACAAATAAACATTCTTCTACACAGTGAAGTGACAACAACTCCACCAAGATGTATAAGCTATTAGGAGGATTGCGCAGCTACTTGAAGTGGCAGGACATTAGCACGGATAGTGTCCTTTTCAGGCTGCACAACACCTTCACCACCGCCCTCTTGATGGGGTGCAGTCTTGTCATCACCGCCAATCAATTTGTCGGGAATCCTATTCAGTGTATTGTCTCCGGACTACCCACACATGTCATCAATACTTATTGCTGGATTTCGTCTACGTTTGCCATGCCTGACGCCTTCCAGAGACAGGTAGGTCCACCACACTACTCTTGCTATTTTCCCATTTACCTGCCCCATCCCCATTAATGCCTACAACTATTTTTGTTTAAGCATGTGCCTGAGAAAAACATAATCTTTACATTAATTAACCTATCAAAAATAATTTGACAGTTTGAAAGATCATCCCTATTTCTGGTGTCTATTTTTAGGGTTATCAGTTCACTTCCTATAGTAAACAGTCGCCGTCCCCGTGACCCCTGACCCCGTGTCACAGCGGCCATGTGCGGCGCGCACCCCTCTCCCCGCGTTGCTATAGTAACGGTTCTGTTTGTAAGGGTCGCAGTTTCGCGAACGCAGTTCGGAATCGCGAACTGGTTTTATTTTTACCTGTGACTGTGGATTGCATCATAATATCTTAATGCAATACACACCTGGCTTTTTATGCTGTGTCATCTGTTATAGTGAAGCAACTTTAATTGATGCGATTACTATCGGTGTCTTAGTAAGGCAGGATTTCCTTCCATGCACTTTCAGTTGCAGGTAAACAAAATGGAGCGGCGGATATATTTAGCGGGAAATGCGTTTAAGATCGAAAGGTTTATCAGCGATTTCGCTGTGTCCGCTGCGAGTTGATAGCGTTTTGGTTTAACGTAGATAATTACACATTGTATGTATGCAATATTTTGTACCACTATTTATCCAAATACACGAACCACATCAATTTAAATTAGATAAATGTAACAGCAGTTTTTTGCTTTGCGTTTCAAACATAACCTAAGATTTTTCAAATAAAACTAACTAGAAAATTAAGCATCCACTGAAATACTGAAAGGTTCACTAAAGTTGACAATGTGAGCCCAAAGAAACAGTTACCTGTCTTTGTTGTACAATGTTTTTACGTAGCAACCACTTAACAAACACATAGCAACCGTTCTACCTAAAAACACTGTACAACAGGAATAGATGGCCCTCAACTAGTTCTCTTTCTTGGCTCGTATTTTCAATGTCAGTGAGCGTTCCAGTATTATAATATTTCAATGAAAACGACTCAATCGGCTCAATTTTCTAACGCAGTTGTTAGCAACTTGCTAATGGTGACAAAATCGCATCAAAACTACATGTTTAGATTTTTCATTAGCTATCAAAAAACGATTAATTTTTGTCGCATTTAGAAAGTTATTGCAGTACCAACTTTTTAGAGAACAGGACCGATTGTTCTAGAATGCTTGTATTCTACAAAAAAAATCAACTACTTTTTATATAATACCATAGACCGAAATCATTATATAGTAACATAAGTCTGTGATAATACGTACATTGCATACGCTCTCTGGTGCATCAGAAAGTTTTGGGTTGTAACATATTCATAACTTTTCTTATAGACACAATATTATATTTCCTATTTCAATCTATTTTGGTGTGGGTAGCAACGTGTAACATCAAAATGAAAGAATTATTGAACACAATTATGATAATAAGATCATCAGTATTTTCTGCACCAAAATCAATGATATAAACTAAAGTCACCATTAATGCTAATTTTGCTAAACTGTCTCATTGACGTATGCATAAGCATATGCGTACGAATGTGGTGCAAGTGTTCGTACGTACATCCGGTGGCGCGGCCTGCGTTGATGACTAGTTCTTCACGTACGTTGCAACTGCAATTAATGCAAGACACTGTATTTTACATACATTCTTCGCTTTCTCGTCTATTCAATGCCAGAATAATAATAAGCATTTTTCCTTGGGAACATTTTACATAGCTGTACATTTGTAATAACCACAACTGTGTATGGGGCAAGCTTCCCGCCAAAATTTACTCATCGACAGAATAAGACACACACAAAATTTTTAATAGGCAGATTCATAAAAGGGATTAGCGTTAACTCAATTTTGTTTGTCATCTGTAACTTCGTTTCTAAATTAATTATATTATCAAAATGTGTCATATTTTATTTAATTAACCAATCTTGATTACAACCTTCTAAGAATGAAAAATGAAGTTACCAGTAATAATAAAAATGGAGTTAGCGCTAACCCCTTTTATGATTCTGCCTGTAAAGTATTTTTTGAATATTCAACAACAAATAATAAAAAAGAATATGAGCACGATTATTTACTAAACAATTAGAAGTAATTTCCAAAAAGTTTGGTAATAAATTCTACTGTACTTTTTTTTCTGCGTATTAATTTTATAAGGAATTCGGAACTCATAGTAAAGATTTTTGGCCTTTTACACAAAAAAATGGGTTGTTACAATAGCAAAAATGTATCTTACGTAAAGTGACAGCAATTTATATATTTACAATAATAATAGTTACATTAGTAATATATTATTTTTAATTGCTGCTACAACAATTTAAATAATATCATATGATATTACTAATGTAACTATAAATATTGTTATTGTACATAACCAAATTTGATATCACTATACGTAAGATACATTTTTCCTATTGCATTGCATTGCATAATCCATTTTTCCGTGTAGAATTTTCATCTCATGTGAATGTGGAAAATGCTACATTGGACTTATCAAAACGATATCAACAATAATTACAAAATACAAACGGACCATTCATCTTAACCAATCAGAGAAATTTGCAGTGGGTAGAGTTGCCATTGAATACATTTTCAAGAAACTAAAATTATAGAAATGTGCCCTTGGTAGACTTTTAACTTCAAAGAGAAGCTAAAGAAATCTATCTCTGAGTAGACAAGACAAAGTTTCCTTTGTTTTATAAATTATAATTTGTTTTGTTGCCAGGTTGCCACTTAGTCATCGTTTCTTTTTCCTTGTTTATGTAGTTTTGCAATTTAAATCGTTGGAGAACTTTAACAAAAAATCAATTTATAATACAATTAAATTATCAAATAAATAATTGTAAGTATTCTCTACAATTTCTGGTTTATATTTTATTTACCCTCAATGCTTAAGGTATCTTGAAAATATTCCCAACAGGTGCAAAGCAAAGCATTCAAAAGTATAAACTGCAAATCTGTGTCTTCCAGGCAGGTAAAGAAACAACGTACCAACTTCTAAGTATAATTGCGTGTTATTCCAAGAATCGTTCGTCGGTTGTGTCAGGGAGTGTACCAGAGTGGATCTGAAGTAAATTAGGGGCTTGTCGTAGTGAGTGCGTACGCCGTACACGTCTACACGTTCTCCGATCTCGTGCTCGTGGTCACGTAAGAAAAAGTAGTCGATCTGGATCTGGTTCTTCGTGCTTGATGTTGCTCTGTCCATCAGCACTGGATCTTGTATACAGGGTGTTACGTTTATGCGATAGAGTTTACACGGCTACTAGTAAACGACACGCACGCGATGATTTGTGATATTCATCAAATGATTAACTAATTATTATAAATGAGGCAACACAAAAATTATTGTAGTGACTCTTCCTATACAATAGCAGATTTGAGGTTGCATTTTGACGGCATGTGTTAATATATAGTTTTTTGTCAAACTAGAGAGGAAAGCGCTTATTTTTCCCACTCGAGCTCGAAGTTTGACTCATGTACACTGCGAATTCGAGAGAGAGTGGAAGAAAGGCTTTCCTCTCGTGTTAGACAACATTTTTTCACATGTTTCTAATAACCATTTGTTCGAATCTAAAATACACGTTGACAACACAACTGACACCTTAAAAGTTCGGTTATCAGACGTAAGGCAGTGTAGCAGTGTTGCCAATGAACCAATCTTAAATATAGTTGTCAAATTCTGATTTAATCTAGAAAAATAATATAAGATATAATAGTAAAAGTATCTATATAATAATTCATGTTAGTAACACTTCCTTATTTTCCTCTCTAGTGAGGAAAAACACATTTTCCTCAATATTTCGGGAGAAGAACGGTGGGGTTTCCTGGCATGTCGTAAAAAAATAATTTGACAGCTCAAAATGAACTTAATAAAAAGATTACTAAACACTCGTCAGTGAATTCTAAAGCATCATTTTGCCCTAGTGTTCAGTGCATGTTAAAGATGCACTAAGCTTTTTGAAGGAAATATTTAAATTGAGAATGGGAGAGAATAATAAATAAGTCTGTTATAGATTGCTCAGTGTCGAAAAGAATTGAATAGATAGAGATCTACCGCAAAATTACTTAAACATAAATATGTGCATCATGTTATTGACATATAGCAGTGAATTCCGGTAATACAGTACTTTATTTACCGCCCTGTCACTGCGAACTCAGTCTAACTGAATTAGTGTAGGTTCAAGTGAAGGGTGAAATAAGCGCGAAATACCACCCCTTTTAATTTGGATAATGTAATATAATATAATAACATAAATACTTAAACAGATCACTCTAAAAAATCCTATCTGCGTGTATATTACGGCCCAAAAGGGATTATTGGAACGTTTATAGCGGACTTTCTATTGTTGGAGAAGTAAGTTTCGTTCTAGGTATAAAGCGAGCGGCATTCTATGAGCATCCTAGTAAAGTTATATCTTATTTTTCTGGTGGATTTATTTGCCGCATAGCCGACAAAAATTCAATACTACTCTTACAAATTTTATTACTATTATTATTATATCTCATTTCCAAATGGAGTATATAAACAGCAGTGTAACAAAATCCATACTGATCATTATTTAAATTTGTGATGTAGTATATTTGTGCGTCACTAAATGTGCGTGTAGTCGATTATTACATCACTTCGCACAATAGTTGAAGAAAAACATATATGTTAATATTATTTCAATCTTATATCGTTTAATTTTAACCTTGAACATTTGATTAGTTTCGGCATTGTATTTATTGCACACTTAAAATAGTATAAATAGTTTTTATTTCTCGTATTTTATGTACAGCAAAAACTGGTAGACTATTATTTCTTTTCCAATTATTCCGGGGCATTGTTTTTAAATTCGACCCAATAAAAAACAGTTATTTGCGAAACACAAAATACAAAACTAAATTTAATGTCACTAATTAGGCATATCATTACAAATGTAAAAAAAACTAAAAAATATAGTACAACAAAAACCCAACTATTTTATTTGACAAAGGCTGTTGCACTTCTACCAGTTCATTCACTCCATAAATTCTGAAAATATTTACTTGAAACTATAACGCATTCCTAAATAAATACTATAAACTATAAACAGAATTTTAATCACAAAATTCAATTGTAAAGCTTCAGTGACGTACGGACAATTTGAAGTTGGGGTGTCTTTTCACATCTCGGGGAGTTGTTATTTGAAGGAATCTGCTCTGAACAGTGCCAAATCCAGCCATGGGTATACCGGGAGTAGAATTGAAATGAGGCGTATAGGGATTTCAATGCTATTTTTTATATTGCTGTATCTTTTTTCATATTTACTTAATAGCAAAAGTGTAAATACAAAAGTTGTTTGTAATTTAAAAATGAATGTAATAAGTTCCATTTGGTTACCTAAATATTTGTATTTTACTATATATCAATCAAATTAAAATTGATATTTATTAGAAAGTGGAAAATTAAACAAACAAAAAATATTTGACATATCAGATTTAGATTAATTCTTTACAGTGTTGTATTATTTTCTGTCGAAATTTCGTAGATGTAATTGTAATGGTATAATGGCGAATTTGCGAATTAATTTCTTTTCATTTATTTTTTTTTTTAATAAATACATAAATCTAAAATTGTTTTATGAAATTTTAAATAATTTTCCTTTTCGTTTAATTTTTTATATTCTTGTTAAAATTTATTAAGGATAAGGACCGGTATTTCCAACCTCAAATGAACTGGAGAATACGTTTATCAATGGAATAAACAAAAAATATCACATCAAAAGATGACAGCTTGAGTAATAATTATTATTTAAGCTATGATTTGGTGCGATATTTTGTGTTTATTCTATTGATAAATTTATTCTCTAGTTTATCTGAGGTTGGAAATGCCGGTCCTAAACAAAATAAATAAATATATTATAACGCCTTTTACCCATTATGAGCCACAAGAGTAAATTTAAAATGAAACCTGTCGACTGTGTTATTCGAATTGAGGATTTCACGATCCACAGTCCGATGCGTTACCATATGGATTTATTTACACCATCACAATTTTTCTAATAATCATTATTTTAATTCGATTGATCTAGCATAAAACACTAGGCATCTAGGTAACCAAATATTTTTGTATTTACATTTTTACTGTACAATTTAAAATAAAATAGCATTGAAATCCCTATACACATTTCGTTTTTGGGTTTCTGGGTTCTCACTGAGGGGAATAGCGTTTCATTAAGTTAATTATCTCAATTCTAACATTTTAAGGACCCGTTCAAATAAATATCTAAGGAATCCTTTTGGCCAAGTATTATGTTCCTCCTAATAAGTTTAAAATCCTTCTGTTCCAGATTGGTGCCGAGGTCCCTCACCCCGGCCTGGGTAACGACTTGGGCGACCCGAGTAACCGCAAGTACTACACGTACTACCAATGGGTGTGCTTCGCTCTCTTCTTCCAGGTATAGTACTATAGTACAACCTCATTATACGTACACGCGAGCAACAATCTCGTTACAATGTAACTATGAGTGCATCAACCATCAGCAGTTGTGATCGTGAACTTGTACATCACGAGTATTATTTAATAATCGAGATAATTTGATGAAGGTTTTGGTTTCATTTCCGTTGTAAATATTATTGTTTTTTTATTAGATCATCCGGCTGTTTTGAAATATTAAATATAAAAGGTGACTAGCTGTCATTGCACCCAAAATATTCGAGAGGAACTTGGGGATGCATCAAAAACTTTGAATATTTATATCTTTGAAACTTCATTATTTCATACCAACAGTAAGCATTTAAGCACGTAAAACTAAATCAACAAATAGTTCGAATGACTAGCTATCTGTTGGTTTATCTTATATTTCCACCGTTCAAATATTTCCAACGAAAATTATATTTAAATATATTTAAACAACATAAACTTCTGTCATGTTTATAAACTTGTCAATATTACTTTTCTGGAAATCACAGTGGTTATAGAATTATAAACAGTTGAACTAGGTGAACTTTACAAATGTTTTGTTCTAAGAGACATGACGCAATCATGAAATGGTTTATGTGGTTATACAATCATTGAAATTTCTGTGAATTTTGATTCAGTTTTCCTTCTGTATAAACGGTTTATCATAAACTAAATTAATAATAAAAAATCAGAAATGGATCAAGAAACCTATGTAAAGCCGCTTTTTATGAAGCACTCTAGATCCTTTTGTTGGAGTGGATCAATTCCTTTAAATCCTTGTAAATCCTTGTAGTTAGGTTTAATTTAATTAAATTAATAAGAAAAAGATTTAAATAGGTACATCCTTTTCTTTTGCTTTTCGTATATGTCCAAGCCTCTCTGTTGTTTGATCTTTTTCACTATATTTCTTACTATCTTTTATTCCATTTCAGAGTTCATTCTTATTCTGTATTTATTTTCTGATATCTTTATTGGTTCTAGTACTATTCTCATTAATTTTTTTTTTTTGTTCCAAAAGATAAAGAAAATTTAAGAAAAATCTTTTCTTGTTAATGTCATAGACTTAGGAGCGTATATTTAATTTTGTATTGGTCTTATAATCGTTCGGAAAGTCTCATTTTTATATTCTTGTTTAAAATCTTACTTTTTAGAATTTATTTACTTGTTGCCATTATTATTGGGATAGTAATATTATACAACGGCTGATGTTTTTTCTATAATATAGTATTAAAATAATTTATGTACGTTCTACTTGAAAGTATTATGAACTTAGGGCAATAACTTGGCGTGAATTTCTCACAAAACATCCTTATTATTATTTTCATTCCGAGTTGAATGAATGCCACTAATTCCCGTAATTTGCTGCTTCATAAACGATGAGTAGCACTTAATTAAGTTCTGAATAACAATTAATAAAAGTGAACGACACTGAAGCGCGTTTCTTTTATTTGACTTCCGGTGTCGGATGCTGTTCAGTTCCTGTTGTTCACAATAACAACACAAATACAGTTTTGGTGAACGATGAAGTCATCGGTCTCACCAGGCGTTAATTGTAAACATGATTAAAAATAACTAATTATCAAGGTGGCATGTTTGGTAGTGAATGGGATTTTGCTGATTTCAGTAGTATATAATGTTAATGAATGCAATGTAAAATAGTGTTTTTATGTGTGTAGGCGCTTCTGTGCTATACGCCCAAATTCATCTGGGATTCGTTTGAAGGCGGCTTAATGAGGACACTCGTCATGGGTCTGAACTTGGGCATCTGCAGCGAAGACGAAAAAAATAAGAAGAAAGGCGTTCTCATCGACTATCTCATGAGACACATCCGAGTAAGTATTTAATTAGTATTTGTTTGTTTGTTGCGCGTTCTTGAATAACAATAATAGTTTTATTAAGATCATTAATTCATCCAGATGGGTAGAAAGAAGAAGAAGACGACTGTCTTTATTACAAAGACTTTACAACCGACTCAAAAACTTCAGCAATTTAAATTAAATAAATGCAATAGCTGTCAACGATTCCTAAATTTTACTTTGTGCCTAAACCTAACCTAAATTATTTTAAAATAAAATGTAATAGAAAAATTTGGAAAACAAATTAACAATTGGCATAATATCAAATAATAACCGCCAAAGATGTTAGTGGGAATCGAACTAAGAATCTAATAATAAATTTTAAAACTCTGTTGGGCACTACAATACCTCCCGCTACGGATTTCTTATCAAACAATGCAGCAACACACAAAAAATACTTTTCATTAGTATACATTTTTCAAAAGTTGTTTTTTTTCCAAAAAGCACAGATTATTCGTAAATAGTAACAGTAAGATAAAAATGTTTCAAACAAAAATTGTAAATAATATTTTTTTACTCTTGAATAAATATATTCCAATTATTTAAATTTTTTCGATGAATTATAGTACCCATAATTCTCGACCAATCACAGAGCCAGAAATTCATAATTCACGGTTATTTTAAAGACGTGATCACTAAGCAATGGTCGTCTGGCAATTGATATGTAGTCAGTTGTCATTGTGTATTTTTATGTTGACGTTCTTCAGCGTGTGTTTTCATCGAATTTCGATTATTTTCAAAAGTGATTACCGAATTTCCAGGAGTAGAAAAAGTGTAATATTATATTCGGGATTATGGTCATTATTCACTCGGGTGATTTGCATCACTCGCCTAAAGTTCGTGACGCAAACTTCATCTTCGTGAATAATGACTATCATAACCCCTCATATAATAATATACTATTGCAATATTATTCTAATAAGAAAAATTGTCACTAAATCATAGTTTACAGAGATAGTTCGAAATAACTTGACAGGGCGTCAAGTAAACTACCACTTCCGGTTATTGGATTATCATAAAAAACTAATTAACTCTTCCCGCGCAATTAATATATACAAAATATCAAAATTTTCTGTTTAATAGTTCTTGCGAAACAGTAATTCCAGACATCACCGCGAAATTAATAAAATAGTATTCTAGGGATCCTAAAACGTACTCATCCACTAAAAACTCACTACCGAATTTTTAGCATGATACCTATACCTGCCTTACAGTTACCTCAAAGATGATGTTAGTTAAAGACTAAAAGCAAGGATTATTTTTAAAATAATAACTTCCTTAACAGCTTCTGCAAATATAACCATTTCAAGTAGCGCCAATATATCTCCAATATATCAAGTAAATCACAGCTGTCAGACACATATTTAAGATTCTTCACAGGACATCTGACACTACTGCAGGATTCAAGTGGCTCAATTGCGTCAATTGGTAAAATAATCTTATTGAGAGACAAAGCCACAAGTGAGGGCAACCGGCATTGAGTAGATTCGTTGACCCATATAAAGATACATGAAGCATGCACACTAACTTACATTGCACATGCATGCGTAGCGCGTGCACTGCATGCAACAAACATTCAACTGTCGTCTGCGCATCATACATAAACACCCGCCGACATAATCAAACTAACTGGCAAGATGGAAATAAAACGGGCGATAAGGAGATGGAAGATAGTGACAAGCGGATAAAAACTATTAAAATATTTTACACTTGCGAGACTACTTATATTAAAAATTGTATCATGACGCCATTTATTCATTTCTAAGTATGGCACTATATTTAAAGAAGAGCCGTCAAATATCAACACCCAAACATGCTAGTACACTGGCTCAACGGTCCTAAATTATTTTTACCTCCCGCACATATGTACATTTACAATATTTATTTCACTTAATATTACCTCCCGCTACATACCCGTAAAGAAGAAATTCGGTAGTGAGTTTCCAGTGGATGACCACGTTTTAGGGTCTCTACAATACGATTGTAATAGTTTCGCAATTATGTCTTTGCGCATGCCTGTCTGTTCGTCTGTCGGTCTATATGGATCACTGGAGTTATGGTTTCTCAAAAACTGTTATACTGATTATTTTTTGACGTTTCTTTAAACCAATGAAATGCTTTATTGTATGTCACGTGTCTGCGTTTTAATCAATCCTGTCATTATTATACTGAGGATAATGCTCTTGTGGTTATTCCCGGCCATATTCTCTGTAGCTTTTTGTTTTTGTTGACAGGTGTCAGATGTCAAATAGTTATCAACACAAGTAAAAAATGAGCAAAAAAAAAATAGATTTAGTGAGGTTCCTGATGATGAAATCAAAAATAATCTAATTAAATATAACTCGAGAGTTCGATAAATTAGAAAATAATTCTCCAGTATCTTTCTCAAACTTGTCGCCATTTGGCAATAGCCACTCAAGCCCTACGGGCTTTCGTGTCTATTGCCTGGCAACAAGTTTTCGAAAGATCTGTCAAATTATTTTCAATTTATTCTCACTCTCTTGTTATATTATTACTGAAAATTTTTATAATTTGTATATAATAATTGCATCCTCTTGAAAAATAGCTGATTAGTTTTTGATGATAATCCAATAACCGAAAGTGCTAGTTTACTAAATGAGCTTAAGACGTGGGTTACCCCGTATTCGCCTAACACTTGTTTCTAGAGCGGTTGCTATGCGTTTGTTGATCGGTTACTATACGTTTGTTGAGCGGTTGCTATGTAAAAATATATTGCATAGTCTTGTACAACAGTGATAAATAATATGTAACAGTGTATTGTTGAATTATTTGAAAATTCCTTTAAATTCACATACATAATAGTATATTGAACTCATTTTTGTTAATGTATTATTGAATGTTTATATTAATTTTATTTAAAATTATTGAAAGGAAATTTCTTTATATTTTCTTATCAACAAAGATATGTTCACCACATATTTCCTGTATCTCTCGGCTCGCATTTTACTTGTTAGTGAGCGTTTCAGAATTACTATATTTCAGTGCTTGGAGTCCTATCAATTTAAATAAAATTCGAATTCTTTAATGAAATTATCTGATGCTAATCGAACTGTGATTGTGGATCGGTTTAAGATAGTTGTGGATGCAATAAAGTGATTACAATTAGGATGCGAATATAAATTTCGTAGTTTATATGTTTATATAAAGAAATGCATCCGTACAGAGCTTATTTTAAAAATTCGCAAAACAGAGTAATTTTTCTCTAAAAAGCATGACATGATTCCATCCTCGATCCGACAACAGCACAGCAAAGAATCAGAGTTTCAGGAATTAGAAATACGATGACATCCACGTGTAAGCGATGTCGGTCAAAACCTTTAACACCATCGCGTCACCATGTCAGCAATATCTCACGTTACATCATTTGTCACAGTACGAGTTTTGTTCGTTTGCATCTTTTGTTTTACACATCTTGACAGGCATTTGGCGGTGATCCAGCGCAAGCAAAACAAATGATATTTGCGCGTTAACAAATCATAACTTTGCGAGAGATTTTGTAAATATTAAAGGCATCACACGGCTGGTGGTGGCAGTTGAATGGATAACGATATGTTTAACACTGCTGTTTGGACATGGGATGTTAGTTATGAGAGAATGCATGCCAAGACTGCAAGAAGAATGCAATTGTGGTCACATGAGAATGTTCGATGTAATAGTGTACGTTCCAGATGGCCTAGACCGGAATGGTTCCTCACTTGGAAAATTTATTCTGAGGAAATAACACAAAGCATCACTACTATCTTTCACAAATATTTTGTGCGTAGAATTATTGAAATATTTCTTAGCGCGCGGTATTTCAACCTCAGATAATCTAGACTAGAGTCTAGAGAATAAATTTATCAGGGGAATAAACAAAAATGATCGCATCAAAATCATAGCGTATATTATACATTAAGGGAGAGAAGTGTGTGATTTTTCTCGCGGAACAAATTGAAGTACGAACTATTGTTATGTATTTCAAAATTATTTGAATTGTAATATAATTTATAATAGTTACATTTGATATGTTTAATTTTGTTCATTTTTCACATTTTCACGACAGGAGATAATGTGCACAAATCTCCCGTAGATATGAAATTGGCTGTTTCTATAATGGTTTTGGTATCATAGAAACCGAGTAATGTTTATTATTCTGTCATTTTTTAATGCGAAATCTTTTGTTTATTCCACTGATAAATTTATTCTCTAGTTTATCTGAGGTTGGAAATACCGGCCCTTACATAAATAAATTATTCACGGATTAGCGGCAGATCACAAAACCCATATTCTAGTTTTATTTTATTTAAATTCAATATTTTGCAACAATTTTGTTGCTTTATCAGGGAAACTAAAAACGTACAAACAATGTTTAGGTTACAATCATTACTAAATTTTGTATACAATACTTACTTAATAGTTTAAGTAAAATAAATTATTTAACTTGTTAGATGTAAAATAATTAGGGAAACCAATAATGGAACATTTAAAAAATAACAGAAAATGTTATGCTGTGTCCTTCGATTCTCCACCCTGTATAATCCCACCTACAGTTCGAATTTATTTACCAGTAACAATATAATTGCACTTGCATAAATGTTTGTAAAATTATCCAAAAATATCAGCGGTTATGCGGAGTTCCAGTTATTTATAATAACTAATAAGGATGGGGTACTATCTACTCTCAAAGATATTCCTTTAAGATAGTTAAACAGTTTTATCTGTGATATAATTTCAAATGACTTAATTAATTTGTTGTTATCTCATTATTCAATAATATGTAGCAATCATTCGTTGATAAAGAAAATTAATCACCCTGTTATTGAAGTTTATAATTGATGTCATCTACTCGTAATACCATCTGTGATACTTTTTCTAAGAATCATAACATTTGAAGAGCAAACAAACCTCAGCCTCTACGATTCTGAAAACAAGTTGCTGTAGTTCTTCGACTATTTAAACTGATTGGAAATACCGCAACGTAAATAGTAAATGTTATCTGAACATGCTCTATTTTGGTTCTGGAATTTAGTTATCTGGAAACATACAACTTCCGACAGATTATAGTATTAGTTACGTATGTAGTACGTATTAAACACATTTCCGATCTGTTGCTGTTATCGAATTTTTTATCGGATGGATGTCTACCAGACGGCAGAAGCTAAATTTAAATGACGTTTAAAATACAATGACGTCAGTATATATGAAAGACATGTGGTGTTTCAAAAAGAAAAATACGAACGGGAAAATTCACTTCGTTTTTTCGTAGACTTGTACGCATAAAAACAAATTCGTTGAACTTGAAAAAAAAATTAATCTAAATAAAAATAACTGTATTGAATAATGTTACTATAACTCGTATGCAAACTAACTATTCATTAATTAAAAAAGCGGCCCAGATTAATGACTCATAGACTACATTAAATTTTGTGTTCAACTCAGGATATGACCACGGTTCCCAGAATACAAGTAATATGCATCTCGTTGGATATGATAGTTCATTCATAGTCTATGATTCATTCTTTTGTGGCAAATATTATTTATTCGTTTTAATCTGTAACATTGCGTAATAAATTTATCTTAATTGTTTACCGGAAATTGGGACAAATCTGTACCGGATGCGGAAAAACAATATAATTAAATATAAGACTATGTTTAAAAAAAAATAAATATTCCAATGAAAATTGAAGCTATTAAAATTTTACAGAATAAAATTTACTGAATTATTTGTAGAGACATGATGTATTGCTACCAAAACTAATCAGTTCGCAATTGGAACGTTCAAGTTTTAAATATGAAATCTGAAAATGAAATTGAAATTACGATTCAAATTATTACCTCCCGTCAAACCTGTAAGGGAGGTATAGTAGGAATCATGCTAAAAATTCAGTTATGTTTTCAGTGGATGAGCACGTTTTAGGGTTCTTAAAATACGATTTCGATGATGTCTATGTGTGTTTCTTATTGCTTTGTGTGCGCATATTTGGATTTATGGTTTCTAAAAAAAATGCAGAACTGAAAATATTTTGTATATATCAATTTTTTTGGGGAAGAGCTGATTAGTTTTTGGTGATAATCCAATAACCGAAAGTGGTAGTTTACTTGAAGCCCTATCAATTTTTTTTGAAATTTGAAATTACGGTTTAATGACAATTTTTTTTTAATAGAATGTTTCAAATATTATTTACTACAATTGTTTGAAACATTGTACTCATTCTGTCAGTACAACACTTGAAATAAAAATATATTTTGATATTTCCGTTTAAATCTGTTAACAGTGCTTTTTGAAAGAGACAAAACAACGGTTGAAAAATGACATTTATGTGTCATAACTGAAATTTAATTATAGAAGATTTCTTGATAGTGATAGTCCGTGTTCATACATTGTTAGAAAGAAATCTATTGCGGGATATTGTAATGCCCACAACAGTTTATTTTAGTGTAATTGTTATCTTTATATTATCTTTTGTTTTTGAGTTATTGCTACATGATTTTGATTATGAAAACTTGAACTATTGGTTGTTATTAGATTTTTGTTTTAAAACTTTAAAAGCAATTATCTAGGTAATTTTAAAATGCAGTATTATTTTTTTAACATTATTTGGTATTCATGTTCAAATTTATCATAAATAATTACCAAAAATACATAAACAAGGGATCAACAAAGCCAAATCCGGATACATAAACATGTCAATATAGATGATGCCTAAAGAAAACGAAATTTCAGAATATTTGTGGCGTTAAAAAATTAACAGAAACATGTGTAATAATAAATGAATCCTAAGAAATGCTAACACATATGTGACTAATCACCTTAAATGTTAATATTCAGTTTTGAAATATATTTTGTCAAATAGTAATAATGTGTGTTTTTTGCAGAGGCATAACATGTACGCCATCCGTTACTGGATCTGCGAATGTCTTTGCCTGGTAAACATCATCCTCCAGCTATACTTCATGAACGTCTTCTTCAACGGAGAGTTCCTCCGGTATGGCTTCCGGGTGATGAACTACTCCGAACAGTCTCAAGAAGACCGAGTGGACCCCATGATCTACGTCTTCCCGCGAGTAACCAAATGCACCTTCCACAAATACGGTCAATCGGGAACGATACAAACACACGACAGCTTGTGTATTCTCCCACTTAACATCGTCAACGAGAAGACGTACATCTTCATCTGGTTCTGGTTTATGATTCTGGCGCAACTGTTAGGTCTGATGATTATATACAGAGCGTTGATCATCACAATGCCTAAACTTAGGCCGAAGTTGCTTCATGCGAGACATAGGTCGATTCCGAAGGAGATTTGCGAAGCGGTCTCGAGGAAAGTTGATATTGGGGATTGGTGGATATTGTATCAACTGGGAAACAATATGGACCCGCTAATTTACAGGGAGGTTTTAGCCGAGCTGGCTAAGAAAATAGAGACAAATGCTAGCAATCAGCAATAAGGTTATTTTAAGGATTAGATATTTTAATTTATCCTAGTAGTGATTCTTTTTCTGAAAGTTTTCGGAGTGGTTGGTGCTCTGTTGAGCAGAATTTTATCATAAACGAAAAATATGTGGGTATATCCCACGCAAAAAAATGTTGAACTGATTGAGTAGATCGTTTTGAATGTTTTGCTAATTGTAAGATTTTCAGTATACTACCGTTTCTGTGATGTCGAGGTGAAATATTAATTAATAAACATAATTATTTTACTAATAACGGTTGCCTTAACAAAGACTGCCAATTGTATTAACTCAACGCGAAAAACAAACTGCACATTCCGTTTTCGGAACTCGATTTGTACAGAGACAATTTTATAAGCGCGTTTTTTGATAAAATTTTTACAAATTTTGCATTTTTATTGCAGTCATTCGCTGTTTAGAATGGCAAGTTTGATACAATTCCAAATTTAGCGTAGGATCGATTTTAAATTATGCTTAAGATAAGATATTATAAGGAGACTTTTATTATTATATGTATAATAAATATTATTGATATTAATTTGCAGTTTTATTTCATATACTCTTGGGCCACAGTATAAGAATTCACACAGTAACGATACTCGCTGTCCGCACTTTTCATCTTATGTCGCATCGACCAATTTTACTTTGAGACGTGCGGCCATATTGGCAGTAGCTATGTATAGTGGTAAATTTGAATAGCTGTCAGTTACAAATGAGATAAAATCTACAAATTTTATTTCTCCTGCACCATAAAAGTTCCTACAATTTTTATGGTACAAATAAGTTTTTTTTGATCGGACGAGAACTAACTCCATTCCGTTGTTTTCGAACCGCAAAGTGCATTATTCAGGTATTTTATTCTCATTGCTAGGTTACGATAAATAACAAAACGCGAATATTTTTTCTGCGTTTGGAATAAATTCGACAAATCAGAGCCGCATATTAGCGCGATATGTGAAATATTTCGGTTGCTATGATTACGTCTCTTTGTTTTAATTTTATTTATTTGAATTTGACGTTAAAGAAGCAACTTTTTTGTATAATTTCTAAAATCTTGTTATAGAACGTATAGTCTACAATAGGTAACGGAATGACATCCTATACTAGCAAACAAACATTTTGCTCGTGTGGAATATGTGCCATTTCATTACTTGTAGAATATACTATTTCGGACACTGGCAATGTATTCCCGTAAGATTTAGTTTTTCAAATAAATTTGACGCTTGTAAAAATATATAAACAACGTAATATTTTTATGTCTTGTTCTCTTCTTGTTTGTCTGACGTTTATAAATGAAATATAAAATAACTAATTATTGATATAAATAGTATGTGTACCACGTAGGAAAAGTAAACTTCCCAGACTTCTGGTGTTGCAATTTCCACCATCGTTCGGGAATATATCACTTTTCCTACTAGATACACAATATATTATTACCTCTTTGATTTGCACTCATTTTATGAACTTAACATGAAAGAAATACCTACTGTGGCTTGATATAACTGACATTGACATACTATACTCTCTTTTCTATGGTTATTAAGATATCAGCTTATCAGCGGACACTGAGCAACCATCTTTTCGGTAGCGCACCACTGAAATATTATGATCATGTAATATTTGAAGTGTCGTTTTACTGTGTGAATTCTTATACTGTGCTAGGCCGAAGTCGAAAGGAGACGCACCTTTGTCTGGGCCAGGTTGTACTTTGCTTGCAAGTCATTAATCTTATTGACGTATGCTCTTTGCTTACGGCACACAGAACAATTTGCAAGGGTGTAATTAAAAAAGCATTAGTTAACTGATTTTTAACTTTTTATATTGCCGCAGGGAGACGAACGATATTTCCATAGCATCTTTAAGGGAGGACAAGAAACTAGACTGTAAGGATGAAAGAAGATTTCATGCACCTCTTTGCTATAATTGTAAATAATTATTTGCCATGGCGTAATTAAGTTTACTTTTTACTATAATTAATTTCATTAACACATCGTTTATGATAATTATCACTTTGTCACGTTCCTCTACATGTTGTGTAATAGTTACTTATGTTACAAATTGTACAATAGAAGTAATTTTTCATGAATCGCAAAAATTATACGATGTGTAATGCAATGAGTAATTATAGAGTAAATTTTCAAATAATTATTTCTCTTTTCACGACTGTTTTTGTGATTGTTTCATCAAGTATTTTGTTTCGCGTTGCTAGAGACACATACACAAACCATTAGAGGTTGATTTCATGGTTTCTTTATTAAGTGAATGCTGAGAAAGAACAAATTGTTAAATATTTATAACAATATAATTATTTATCTTTTATATTTCTTGTTGACTCTTTCCAGCATATAAAATAAACCATTCCAATATTTGACAATTCTAAATAAGTATCCTGGCAATAGCACAGTGGTATATATTCCCGCTAAAGTTAGATTTGCTCGCATTTCTTCCAAAGCTAAACTTTGCCATTGAGAAATAAAAAGAGCTTTATTATTATTATTACTAAATAAACTTTCAGTCCGTAAATCATTTTCAATATGCCTAAGTTGTTTTGAAAAAAAAAAAACCAGATCTTATACGTTTATATTTTCCCGTACGTGTTTGCCCTAATATTTGTAGCAGCGAGTAGCATTTCTTGGTGAACAAAGGGTTGTTGAGTGGTATGTGAACCCAGCATCGTGGTGTAATGGGATCCCAAAAGCAATTTCATTCCGAAATAATTCGTTAATGGTTAGGTAGCGTATCTGGTACCGGTTTCAAATTCAACTTGATCATTTTATGGCATTTTAATTGCAGCCCCTCTGACTTGATGTCAAAATATGAATTACTGTGGGGCCGCGGGTCACTACTACCCCATGCAGGCACGGACTCAGTTATTCTTAAAAAAAAAAAAATCGTGATTAGAAATGGACCAGTTAAACAATTGATTATGGTTTGAATTCAATCTATGCAAAAATTCTCCATTATGATCTAGCAGAGCAGTCATGAATTTACAGTTGGTATAAAAACAATTAGGAAAAAAATAGCCGCAGCAGTAATTCTGTTTTGTTAATAATAGATATTTATGTAATAAGTACATAATTTAGGGTTTTTGTACGGGACAGTTTAGGGGGCGAATGGGCGCAGTATAGTGAGACACATAAAAGGGTAAGTCAATAACTCACTATTATGTAGGTGTTACATTAAATATTTTATGCTCGACTGCATTGCAGATTCTATTTCATTGGCTTAGAATGACATTTATATTTTATAATTATATATAATATTTAATAGAATAGTTATTTACTTTACAAGTGGGCAAAGTAAGAAATTATCCACGAGAGAAATTTTAGCTGAGAGTGATAGTTTTATCAAATGGGTAATTCCAATTTGCCCACGTGTCAAATATAACGTTTTATTCAACACCTTTTAATAAATGTAAAATTAATTATAGAAATATTATTTGACAGCGACACATGCTTTAAATTTTCTAAATTAAAATGCCAATCGAAGTAGTTACCATGGTGTTGTTAGTTATGATTACTGTTATAAATAGAAAATTACTCACTAGTGACTTTTCTGAAAATTATACTCACTAGTCACTAGTGGGTAATCTGTTACTTTCCTTGTTTAAAATCGCTATAGGTATAGAGCATTTATTGAGAGGTGTTAAATAATAGTATATTCTACAACAAGTAATAGAATGGCCAAAGGCGAGGGCGGTTTGCGAGTGTGGGATATGCCATTCTGTTACATGTTGTAGACTATACTTTCTACAACAAGATTTTGGAAATATAAAAAAATACGAATATAAAACTGTTAAGAACGTCAAACTCAAATAAATCAAATGAAAACAAACAAATGTAACCATAGTAACTGAATCAAGATATATCGCGATAATATGCGGCTCTGATTCGTCGAATTTATTCCATACACGACGTATGCAATGATAGTTATTCCAATACAATTTTTAGTAGTGGAATGCGTAGTTTCCAAAACAGTGTTATAGAAAATATTTTATGGTCATTTGCCGAGCTGGTGGCAAGTTTTGTGCTAAGTTAGTATTGTGTGTGCTAAATGCATTTAATTGCAGTTGACATAATAAGAGGAGCATTGCATTTATTTATAAGTAATGACACAGCTCGCTAATGTAATGGTCTTTGTTGACACAATGTTGGCAAGAATTTATTTCTATTTTCCTTTGTTTCAACAATAGACCAGAAAAACAAAACTGAGTCAAGGAAACAATAGACAAGTCTAAAATAAACCATAGCAACAAATCTTCACAGCAGCCGATAATTTATGGTAATTTTCGTGGCGTAAGAAGCATATGTGCGTTTACACAATTATTCATATCGCTTTGTGCGCATATGAAAGACCGCCAAAAATAAACAGAAACTTTCTTTCGGGCCTGTCTTTTATGAGGTAAAAATAAAAATACGCGTGGCATTTGCACAGTTTGCGACTGGGCCTGAGGTGGCCGTGCTGGCAGCGTCGCGATGTTCAGTTGTCACCGCGGCGCGTCTCCTGAGCGATGTGCGAATGTTACGCCGGGGGCTGGCTAGTGAGTGACTAGTGCAGTGTTTATACCATGTGCATGGTGTGTTTATGGCGTGGACACCACCAGGTAGGCCACCAGGTCCACGACCAAGTGCATTGGTTGCATACATACCTGCGGAACCATTGACAGTTTTGATTTAAATCATTTTTATGCTCGACTATATTATAATAATTTGTTTTTTATATTGTTTAAATGGCTCTTTTAATAAATTATTAACCAGCCCGGTAAAGTAAAATAAGCGACAAAATAAGTGTCATTTATTTATTAGGTATGTACGATGCTATTTAATGATTTCTTTAATAAAAACAAATAAAACAATAAACAACTTGGTAACTAAACCACAAAAAAAAAGCACACTTCGAAATTATTAATTTTTTTTCATTTCATTCCCATGTGTCAAATATAATTGTCATTCTAAGCTAAATGAAAAATAATTTGCAATGCAGTCGAACATAAAATATTGTATATAACACGTACATAATAGGATATTATTGACTCGTCCTTTTATGTGCCTCGCCATGTACTTGCTACATAAATATTTGTTATGTTCGACTGTATTATAATCACTTGTTTATGATATTGTTGAGCATCCAAAAAGTGGCCCTTTCAATAAAATAAAAACAATAAGGAATAAATAAATTGATAACCAAACAACCGAAAATAAAAACACATCGAAATAATTATAAAATTTGTTCATGTCAACGTCATGTTTCAAAATTAAATGTCATTGTAAGCTAAGAAAAATAATCTGCAATGCAATCGAACATAAAATATTGTATATAACACGTACATAATAGGATTTTATTGGTTGGTCCATAAAACTCTAAATTATATACTTGTTACATAAATATTTATTATATGACTGCTTTATTAAGTACATAATTATAATTAATGATTATATATCAGGAGTAATATCCTTAATCAATGTCACTTTAACTAAAGATGATAAAACTTAACTCTTAAAATTCAAGAGCGACAAGAAAATATGTTAACTAAATTATAATTACAATAAATATCTAAGCAACATAATTGTAAAATTTTCACTGATATATTTTTTTAAACTGTCATTCAAATTATTAATTAGAAAAATAGTTATCAATATTTTAAACCTCCAAATTTCAAAAGTCAAATTTGAAATTATATTGCCATTATATATTGAGTTATCGTGGATTCCAAAACGTGATATTCTTAATAGAAATCAATACCTGTTTAAATGATTAACAATAAAACATTATGGCGCTGTCAAACTGTCGATTATTATTTTAGAAAAAAAAAAATAAAATTAGTAAAAAAATAATTAGCTACCCTAAATCGGCGGTGACGCTAGCTTCAATTTGATGATATAAATAAAAATTCTGGATGTTTAAATTACAGTGGATATTGTGTTGTTTCCCGAGAGTGAGTAATAAAAAGAGTCATAAATGCAAACTCGTAGTTAATACGTAAACAAATCAGTTGGAAACAGTTATATTCCGAGCGAGTCCTAATTATATTCTGTCATAAAACCCAATATTCAAAACGTCAAATCGTTATTTACACATGAATCAATTTCATATACAACATTAAAGTTATGAAGAAAGAGCTAGCCAGAACTGCCACTCGAGGTAACACTAACTTTGTTTCTGTTTCGTGTTTGATTAGTGCGGTGGTCGCTGCAGCATACAATGAAGCTGTTTTTAACACGAAGACCTGCTGCTGAAGATTGAAGAGTTAAACATGATGGACATTTTACAAGGGGTCTATTCCCTCGCCCAGGTAACTACAATAACATACACTAGCCGAATTCACCAATATACCCTTAATCAGTGAATAACTAACATAAGTTGTTTCAAATAAATATACTCTTAATCAGTGAATTAGTCGGAGAAGCCAACATAAATGAATTATTCAAAGTAGTCAGTTTTTACATAATTCATGTCATAATATAGTAAACATTCCCAATAACAAATTTTCAATCATAATTTTATGTTAGAAAATTGCAATTTTTACGTGTTCGCGAACGTCCTTGAAAATTATGACGTCACAACGCCTACTACTCACTTCATGCTACAAAAGAACGAATAGTTTTTTTGCGCTAACTTTAATTAATATTTAATTTATAGTATATTGTGTATCTAGTAGGAAACACCAGGAGTCCGGGAAGTTTACTTTTGCTACGTGGTACACATACTATTTATATCGGTTTATATTCAATAATTAGTTATATTATATTTCATTTATAAAAGTCAGACAACCAACATGACATACAAATATTGCGTTGTTTTGATAAAAATATCTGAGCATAGCGTATCCATGGTTTGTTTATTTATTTTCACAAACGTCAAATTTAATTGAAAAGCTAAATCGTACGGGAATACTTTGCCAGTATCCGGAAAAGATATTCCCGTACTGTTATTTATTGTAACACAGCAACGATACTAAAATACCGGATTTTGGTTCGAAAACATACCGAAAAAGACTCAGTTTTCCTCCGATCAAAAAAAAGTTATTTTTAAACATTTTGATATGGTGAATACAGATATGTGTTATTAAATACAATAGATTATTAAAAGCATGTAAATCTAGCAAGAATGATAGGTCTTTCATTTTTAATATTTAATGTACATCAATGACAGTATTGTAGGTTATTAATAATTAGAAATGCTAAGAAAATAAAATTCTTTCTAGGTGGCACTGTCAATGGACTTCAATCACTTTATTTCCTTACCACTTGGGAGGGAAAATATTTAATATTAATTTGAGAAGTATATTTAAAATAAGTTGAATTATTTCCTTCATTAATATTATTATTATATCACCTCGAATATATTCGGATATTTACAAATATTCACGATTACTTTTATCTAAATTAAATACATGTTTCAAAATAACGAATGTCAAAACAATGATGAGCGTTGATCAGTGCATCAAACCTTGGTTGGGGAATGGTGAATTCGGTTGTTATTGCATGATTCCTTTCAATAATGAAAAATACATAAGTTGTAAAACGATTGGTGGAGGAGCCACAATAGCTATTTATGTAACCAGTTAGGAAATGCATCATTTTGTGTAACGAGTGGGATGTTTGCGGGACGAGCGAAGCGAGTTCCCGCAAAATCACACGAATTACACAAAATCGCATTTCCTATCGTGTTTCATACAAGATTTTTTCTATTTTTGATTATAACAGTTTTTTTTAATTATTAAATTATTAATTTCATAACATCAAGTAGCTACGCATATTTTGCTTGTTTGTTTGAAATTTTGTTTATGCTTCATTCATTTCATCACCAGTTGTGAAATATTTTTCTTTTCATCACTAGTTACGAAAAATATGACGTTTCGTAACGTCAATCAATTTTGAAAAGTGACACTTTATATGTCAAAATTAGAAAAAATAGATTTATACACTTAACAAAGTTTATAACAATATTGTTATATAAATTTTGTTGAGTAAACTTGTGTTATTATACTGTGATACGTGTGTTATATTTTGTTAAATATTACTAACGAAACTAACAATTAATGTTATGTAGATTTATTTTTATTTTGTCAAAATATGTTACTATTTAATTTAGTCATTTGTCCTGATCCTGAATAAACCAAAAGTGTTAGCGAAACGGCGACTATTTGATTAATAAATGCATCTTGACTGTCTATCCAAGTCAGTTGATAAAAACTTAATTTTTATTATTATTTACTAATAGTTGAATAATTTAAAAATAGCTCCTAATGATGTGTTGTAAAATTTGGCAGACAATAAGCTATATCTGCCAATTTGACGACGGCTGAGCTAGTCACACTGCTAACCTAATTCTTGGAGGCAATTTGGGCGCGAGAACGACCTGAATATTTTCGGGTTCAAGGTGACGGCGCTGGACATCTTGTAAATGAGTCCACTAGATGCAAAAGTGTGTTTATGCCAAATATTCAAAAACTGAGATCAGCACAGCATTTTAAAAGTATATGTATCCTCGTAATATTAGCTTTACCTGGTTGTACAAAATTTCGATGCAAAAGTTCGTATTACGTTGTCATATGATTGAACTATTTGTATATTTTAATTCCTTTGTTACAAGAAATACACCAAAATATTACGTCGGCTGCAAAAAATGTGTACCTATATGTTTCTAATTACAATATTTCTGTTAATCTCAATGTTATTGTAATAAATTGTTAAGGAACTGAATTCCATATATACACTTCGGTGGAGTCAAATAAAACGAAAATCTTATTTACTTAACAAAATAAATATTTAACTATTAATTTGGATATAACAGCTCTAATTTTAATATTAAATAAATATTATGCACGAATAATACGTCCAATTTCAACGCACAAGTTAAAATACTTGTTAGGTTATCTATAGTATCTTTCAAAACCATTGTTTAATTAATAAAATGTAATAAAATAAATTACCTATTCAAATAGACACGCTGTTTATTTCTACAGATCTAAAAATTTAAATATTGTTTTATTTTAAACAGCAGTTGAAAACTGTATTTACTTTAAAGCTACATACAATTTTTCAAATAAAATTTGTAACTATTTTTGCCTTCACACGATGATAAGACATTCAGATAAAAAAAAAAACTAAATATACAATATCATTGATAGCTGTATTTAGATAATACTTCCTATCTATAAATAGGTTAAGAATTAGATTATTGACGCAAAAATTCCAAGTTCGAATCTAGCTCAGCGCTTGTTACAAAATAATTTAGTTACTAGTATTTTACTACCTTTGGTGAGCTCTACGTTTTGACAGCTGAAGAGGAAAATCAACTGTTTAAATAGAAGAAGTCAACTGAGATAAATAATCTGATGTTTCCGCTTAAGCCACTTTAAAACAGTACAAAATAAAAAAAAAATGTAAAAAAAATATTTTATATATTTTAAATATAACAAAATAACTCAAGTATTTACTGAGATATGACCAAAAATCCTGATAGATTTTCAATTACCTCTTCTTAAGCTTAAACATTTAATTTAATAAATTCATTAAACTGTGAATTACTTTCAACCAAAAATAATTAATAACTATTTTTTGTTTTTTTTTTACTTAGTTCATTAACTTTTCGTTGCTATATTTGCTTTAATTTATTGTATTAATGTTGCATGTTTTTACCAAATTTATTTATAGTTTATATTGTATACTTCATGAAATTCTTTCAAAGAGTGCTAACTTTTTCACAAATTAATATTTGATGAATTTATCACATTAATTAATTTATTTTTTAACTGTTGACGCCCAGATGTGTGTTGTTCCTGTTAACGAGTAATATTAGAATATACACGGGAACAAAGTTTGTTAAACAGGAACAGGAACAGGAAGGTAAATGTGTTGCCGAAACCGGTATAAATTTTGATTGACTGCTATCCAGTACTTTATTTTCCCAAACATCCATCCAGTCAACAAGCTTCAAATTCAAAATAGCATTGAAACCTCTGTGCGCTATATTGTAATTCTAATAATCGATTCTATCAGATCAGTCACGTGACGATCGACTCGCTGATCTTCCGCCTGCACTGCAACGCAACAGTAATCCTGCTAATCTCCTTCAGCATCTTCGTGAGCTCCCGCGAGTACGTGGGCAATCCGATCGACTGCGCCAACAACAAGTACGTAGCATATGCTGCGCTGTGTCCAGCACGATGGCTGATGTACGTGTAGTCGTGTTTCCAGAGACATCCCCGAGGAGACGCTCAACATGTACTGCTGGATCCACTCCACGTACACGGTGCCCAAGGCTCTGAGAATGGTGCCCGGGCGGCAGGTGCCGCATCCCGGGATGGCCAACTCGGATTTAGGGCAGACGAAGCATATGAAGTATTATCAGTGGGTCGCATTCATGCTCTTCTTCCAGGTAGGCGAATTTATTTATTTAACAGAAATGGTGGACCAGAAAATTGTATGAACGGAGATTTGAATCCTACCGACTTAATTAAAATATAAAAAAAATATTTTTAAAGATCGTCTATTGTATTTTACAATAGCAAAGGAATATTTTTGAGTTTGGTGTCAAACTTAAGGAGATCTGCATTAAAAAATACTCGCCTCGACTACTCAGCCAATACACGTCATTATATTTACTAGAAAAACTTTGTAATAATAAAGTCACAAGAACAGGAAAATTAGTGTTTATATTTATCAGTTATCAAATAATAAATAAAAGTGGTAAGTTTTCGTAGTACTAATATCCTATATAAAAGGTGTTTCCTGAATTCTTTTCACTCGATTAGCTTCTTTATTTAAATTTGGAATGATGAGCAGGCTGATTATAAATAAATTACTAATTTTATTGGCTTTCGATTTCGACTTATATATTTGATCATCATCAGGTCAATAGCTGATGATGACCAAATATATAAGTCGAAATCGATAGTCAATAAGATTAGTAATTTATTTACTATCAGCCTGCTCATCATTCCCAAATGTAGCAGCTGAAAAGTTCTTCAAAACAGGTTAAAAAGTTTTAAGCTTCTTTTGTTTTAAAAAGGCGAAAAAGCAATTTCAAAATTTTTTGAATAGGGGATATATATGAATATAATATTTTTTTTTTTGATAGTCCACATTATTATAATTTATTACAATTAATTTCAAATAATGTTTAGCAATATTATTTAAAATGACGAAGCTATGATTTTTTTCGAAAATTAATGTTATATTATTTTAATGTCAGAAACACAATAATTTCAGTAAGCTATGATAACAACTGAAAAGTACCTGAAAAGGTAAAAGTAAAAACACAAATTTTAGTATATTTAAAATTTCGTACTTTCTAAACCGGTCAGTTTTCATAGAAATAAGGAACATTCTAAATATATAAACAAATTGAGAAAACCCCAATATTCTTAGTACTAAACATGATGTGTACGTGAATTGTAAAATACATCTGGTCTTCAGAATTGTACCATTATCAAAATAAATTCTTTAAAAGAATATACAGATATATAATGCGAATCCGATCGACATAGTTCTGCAACGTTCCACCTAAACATGCAAAAAATGGTGGAGGCGCAGTCGATTGGTAGGAAATATCTACCTGGCCTGGCGATGAGTTAATGAAATCATGATTCCTGGCAATAAGGATGATTCACTTAGCAGTTTGTTATTATTAACCACATAAAACAAAAATAAAAAGTATGGAGCGCGGCGGCCGTATATGAACTACTCGTCCTGCAGTACACGGAATCTCACACTAAAAATACCGCCGCATAAACTTTCTTGCATTGTAATAAACCGTACGTCTTAGTTGGAACCTCCGCCGTGGAGAGAGGAGTTTGTCGACGCTTATTTATAGCACGGGCGAGTCACGGTTTCGGCAGGCGTCGGACATATGCCGCTGGTCTGTAGTTAGTGTTAAATCCAGCGTCGGATCACGCGGGTCGACATGATGTTGAACCCTTCGAACATAAACAGTGCACACGGGTGAAGTGAACAGTGCGGGAAAATGACGGCACTCCACATACTTTCCACTTGTACCTCAGGACTGTACCCGCCGGCACTGCTGCTGTAACCGGTCGCCAACATGCTGGACATATTCAGAGGGCTGAAGAACCTCATTAAGATCAGCCACATCCACATCGACTCGCCGGTGTTTCGGCTACACTATTCCATCACTGTCATGATACTCATTTCCTTTAGTTTGATTGTCACTACGCGCCAGTATGTAGGGAATCCGATCGACTGCATTCACACCAAAGATATACCTGAAGATGTGCTCAACACGTACTGTTGGATACATTCCACTTACGTGGTGCCCAGGGCGTTCATGAAGAAGCAGAACATCCCCGGAGTAGACACGGTTAAGGATGAGAAGGACAAGAAGTTGATACGATATTACCAGTGGGTGTGCTTTTGCCTTTTCTTTCAGGTAACGAACTTTTACTTAACTTTTGCACGGCGCGAAAGCCAATACGAATTTTATACACTTTATACAATTATGCACTTGATTTTGCGATGTGGAATTGCGCATTGTATAGTTTTAACAGATTTTCTACTGAGCTCTTTCCTATGAAGGGAGTAAAGTTCGTCATTATTTGTCGAGAGCGTAGACCAAATCCGAAGGACGAAACTCAAAGATGTAATCGCTTGAGTCATTTTTATTCCCTCGGTTAATAATGAAGCATAATCGGGATATTCTCTAAAAAGTTGCTATTGTGACAAAAATGAATCGTTTTTTGACAGCTAATGAAATATTATCCATTAAATACTTTGATGCGATTTTGTCACCATTAATAAGTTGCTACGTAACAACTTTGTTAGAGAATTGGGTTGATTAAGTTACAATTTTGATAAGAATCAAGTTGTATATAAAATATTTCAAATGATCTGAACACCAAACAATTAAAGTGAAATATTAAAAATCTGATGACAAATAACTTTTAACTTTTAAAATATTAGTCTATTGAAATATTCCTGAACGTGCACTTGTAGTTTTTTACGAAAGAGAAAAACGAGCTTGAGACAGATAGATGTCATGGGTCACTCTTCTTTGTTTAACACTTGTTTTTAGTACAGTTACTATGCGGTTATTGAGCAGTTGCTATGTAAAAGCCTTGTACAACAAAGACAGATAGCTGATTTTCTGGGCTTGTATTTTCAACGTTAGTGAGCGTTCTAGTATTATTATATTTCAGTGGATTAGACATTTATTGCTTTGTTCTTGGAGTTCATACTTTATGTACAACCAAGGTGTTCCTAATGTACAGCCAACAGGAATAAGTAGCAGTTGTGACGTCACACAATTTTCAACTCCTTTATCTCTAGATTGGAATATTATATTATACATTGAGGGAGGGAAGTGTATATTTTTTTACCGCGGAGTAAATTTAAGCACGAGCTGTAGGCGAGGGCTACAATACGACAAGAGAAAAATATACTTCTCTCCTGCGGTGTATATACTATTTTATTTACGATCCCAATATTTATGATGGTTTTTATTTAAAAATTATTTTAATTGTGATATAATTTATCATAGTTACCGTTCATTTGATTAATTTTGTTCATTTTTCACATTATTTGAGCACTTTCCCTCACGACGGGACAGAAAGCGTACAAGTCTCCCGTAAATATGAAATTGACTGTTTCTGTCGTGATTTTGCTATCAAAGAAACCGAGTTTCTCTCTTGGTCGTGAAAAAATTTTTTTTATTCTTTGTTTGGAAGTTACGAATATAGCAGAGTGTCACACTCATAGCGGGTAAAAAGCGTGGCGATATTTATTTATTTTTATAATGTTTATAGGTTTTAATTAGTTAATTAAACAAATGAAGAGCATTTGATAACACTGGTAAATAAGGAAATAAAATCTTACTTATAAAAACATTAGATAAAATGTTTGGAATTCTTGATAAAAAAAATTCCAAATATGCTGTCTCTGTAATTTAAAGAAAAATTCCAATTACCGATGATAGTAATGCACTTATGCAAGTTATGCAATGCATTTCACATTTGCTTTGTGTTGCTCTATAAACTTAAAAATAAATATTTGTATTTTGCATATTAAAATCATGTCATACCGACAAATATTTATGAGTTCTGTACGTTCATGCAGTTCATTAATTTGTTTGAATTTCAACATCGAGTTTTTAATTTGCTGGCTGAAGCCAAGTGACATGTTGGTTTAAAATAATCGCGAAATTTCAACAGCTCGCGAATGACGGTCCGCGTGCCCTCAAAACACACATATTATTTATTAGATAACTCATTTCACCGGTGTCTTCTCAGAACACACATCACATTTCGACTATTTATCTATTCTGATAAGAAATGTCCTTAATGTAACTGGATCTAATTTCTGGAAGATGTTCATAAAACAAATTTCGTTGACATTACATCAAAATATTTCTTTTGCACGATTGTTTTTTTATCACGTTACCTGCCTGTTTCCAAGGCGGTATGTTATTTTTACCGGTTACTAGGTTTAACAAAATGGTAAGTAAATTGTCTTAAAATTTTGTTAGTATTTTCATATCGAAATTTGGATTTTTCAGGTATTGTTGTCAAACATCCAATACTCTAATTTTGCACTATCGGATTCGATTATTGCAATTATTTTTCTTGTTTTTTTTTTTAAAGAATAGCTACTACTTGTTGTCATTTAAATGCATAAGCAAATTTTTAACTTGTGTCAAACAATAGCAACTAGAGAAAAGCCACCTAATAGCATTACTAATAATACGCATTTTCAAATAAATATTCCAATCGTGCAAAAAGAAAAATTATATAAGTATCACGCAGGTACGTTAAGGAATTACCGATGTCAGGCAAAATTGAGGGAAGCTTACGTTCTTGATAGTTAATATACTATATAATTCAAATATTATTCAAGTTGGTGAATCGAAGAAAAGCACCATAGCGTTTTCAATATTATTTTTAAAATGTTTAATTATTAGCTTCCCTAATTAGTTTATATAAAAAAAGTTACTTAGTTTATTGTAGAGGAAGAATTTCTGCATTTTTTGATACCAATGTTTATAATTTTACTCTATCTGGAACCGGAAAACGGTGGAAATGTTTAATGTTAATTTTCATATAAACATCAGTGCCATAAAATAACAAAATAAATATACCAATTGAAAGTTATTGGTTTTGTTTGTCATCTGCTGTCATCAGTGCTCGATTTCAAGTGTCTTGATTAAAAAGTTATAATTTGGAAGCAAAATTAGGTATAGCGAAATGGTTTCATGGTCAAAATAGTGCTCGACAAAAATGTATTAAATAAAATAAAATTAATATCACATGTATTTTATTATTTCATGGCATTGATGATTTAAAAAAAATACCAATAACAATTTCCGTCATTTTTCCGGTTCCAGAAAGAGCAAAATTATAAATATTAGCTTCAATAGACTATTTAACTTTTTTGATGTTTAATAATTAGGGAAGCCAATAATTAAACATTTCTAAGATAACATAACACCAACCTGTATATGTAAAAAAGTTAGTAAAACTCAAACTCAAGAAGTTTTGTAATTTTTTATGATAGAAATACATCTTTTTGAATTACTAGACGTAGTTCTTCGTCAGGAAAACAAGTAACTCAATTTTCGTGAGAGTGATTCAGTGCTTTTCTTATGAGGACCTGAACAGTTCGGAGTTTACGTTAACTCCACAGTGAATGTTGAAATATAAACACGAGCCTCACCTTGGTGTTCTATAATAAACTACACAGCACACAGATCACGCTAAACGTTTCTGAATCTGTATCCCGGTGAAGATGTGAACGACAAGTCTCGTGACTCGAGAGAAACAAGAAGAATACTCAAATACTTGCGTATATGAAATTTAAGACTGTTGAAGGATTTTTATGTTCATAGTTGACTTTATTGCTCGTTAGATCTTCAACAGTTTCATAAAAATATTATTACGCTTTTCATATAGGTAAGTAATTCATAAATGACCCTAGTGCAAGTTAATGTTTATTTTGCTGTTAATAGATAAATTTATCATAATTTAAACATATATTCTATGCATGTCTATGTACTGTAGGTACAGATTTACTTAATGCAAAAAATATGTTTCCGCTGATTACGGATTAAACATTTTCGTCGCATAATAGAACTGATGATATTTGAAAAGAAAGCTTCTACATTAAGAATGAAATAAAACTAATTTTATATACAACCAATAAATAAAAATTTATTTTTATTAAAATCAATACATAATGCGCTTCTATATTTACAGAGGGAAGTGAAGTGATTCAAGGCCATTGGTAGTGCCAACTAGAAATAATCTTTTTTGCTTTATATTCTTTATTAATTAGTATTAATTAATAGATATGTCGAATATTATGAATTATATTTATTTTGGAAGAAAATTTAATAATTTTTTTCTACTCCTGTATAAATATATCCCCATTATTTAATTTTTTTTCGATGAATTATAGTATACGAAAAAAAAATTGGATTTTTACAATAGCAATATTTATCTTACGTATAGGTGTCAGCAATTTATATATTCTTACTGTAACAATACGTATATATTTATTTCTCAGTAATAATATATATTTATCATAATTATATATCTTGCTTGAAATGCAATATTAGTTGTTTGTTGATTTGAATATATTTTATATTCTTAACAATATAGCATATTTAAAACAACAAGATCTAGATATTGCAACAATATTATATTATTAAACAAACATAAATATTTGGATTGTTTTTCCGTGTGTATATACCATGTGAGTAAAGTGTCATTATTGACCTCCCTTTGACTACGCCCTCTGTATTCAATATATAAACTATTAAAACAAATATACTCATTTTACTCCGTAATAAAATAAAAGAAATAAATCATTTAATAATTTTAAAAAAATGTTGGTTTTCTCTGACGGGCTATGAACCCACAACAGGGTGACAAACCCAGAGAATATTAGGAAATAAATGGATCGGCTTGATTATTTTTTTAAGTGCTGATATTGTTTTAAGTGTTACAAATCGTTTTTTATCAACGAAGTATATCTTCAAACACTCCCAAAAAATAAAGTAGGCGTGTCAAAATATTGTTATGTTTATTTTAATTTTTTTTAACGGAAAAGTATACATACTTTTGAAATATTTTCCGTCAATAACGAAGTGACATTGTATACAGGAGGTATTTATAACTTTTCATGTCACTTTAGATAGTAACCATTCACTTGAGCTATTTTTAGTCGTATGCAAAAATATTCGCAGGCCCTTATGTGCTTATGTAAGATATTTTGCAATATGTAACACATATGCCTGGTTCAATAAAACTAATTACAGAAATAATCTGATGTGTTTAACACATAACCCTCCGCATAAATAACTTTTATTTAAACGGTACAAAACGGAAAAATACAAATTGTTACAATAAAAATTAAAGATAAATTAAAGATAAATACTAAATAGCTTCGTGATAACGCATCGGACTGTGGATCGTGAGATCCTCAGTTCGAGTCCCAAACTTGAGAATTGCCAGTTTAAATTTACATCTGTGTTTCATTTCTAATTGCATTTTTGGGGGCCATAACTTGACGGCTGGTAACCGCACTTCATGCGCAAAATATATCATTTACCGACATCTGCATTAGCAGAGTGCCTCACCCATAATGGGTAAAAGGCGTGATCATATATTTATTTTTTGTTAAACCGGATGTAAATAAGCATTTCGCAGCTGCTATACATGCTGTGAAATTGAATTGTGAATTGTGAATGTCGATCCCATGGCCACCTTGAAAGTCTATTTACAATAAAACTGTTTAAAATTAATAAAATTTGTAATTAAATATATTTTACGGTTGCACAAAAAATAGTGTGTACACCTTGTCTGCTAAATCCTTCGGCGGCCTCGGCGACAATTTTTCTCTCGGTACACTAAATATCGATTTCGGTGCCTTGGTATATAAATATAACTATAATATATGTACTCAAGAACCTTGATGGCCCAAAAATATGAGTCTTGACAAAATGAAATAATTGAGGTATGCGAATTGACAGGTTTGTTTCCAAAAATATGTCACTGCTACAAGCAAAACACAACAACGGATATATTTCCTTTACTTGAAAAAATAAGGAACTTATATAATTATAGTTCTTAAGTATTTTGTTTATCAGCAGAAATATTTTAAAGCGATATTCCAATTACTACCATTTCCTTTTTAAGGAAGTAATTTTCGTTGCGTCAAATATAACAGGAATTTACATAATACAATCATAAAGTATTGTTTAAATTATCTTTACATGCAACTGCAAAATACAGTGGCGGAGTTATCGGGTGTTCGCCAACTACAAAAATTCTTACAATCACTGCATTGTACAGAATTAATCTTCCCGCTCAAACATCAAACACAATCTGTATTTGTATTAAATCCACTGACAACCAGCAAAAAAATTATCTTCTTCTTCCGATTCCATAGGGTAGATACCGACTATTCTACGCTTCGCTTTTCCGTAACGTGCATTTATCAACAGCCGGTAATATAAACTCACATGCCTCTGCTATCCTTAAGTAGTATAGTAAACTTTGTCGCCGCAAAATGATTGGGCTCTTTAAAGATATTAAGAAATTGTTCCATATCAAAAGACAGACTATAGACTCTTCGGTGTTCAGGTTAAATGTGCAGTTTACATGCGGGGTTATTTGCGTTTTTGCTATTATTTTAGCAACCGCGCAGTTTTGTGGAACCAATATACATTGTGAAAATGGAAATATTAACCAAAATGTTCTAGGTAAGACCTTAATCTATCTTTCGTAAATCCATGCTTATTTGAATATGTTTGTATTTTAGAAACTAAAAGTTATTCAGAAGAATATTGTGATAAAAAATTCCAAATTTATTCAGACATACCTTAGCTCTATTGGTCCATCAATATAAAATATCTGATGTCGCCAACACATAACCTCTCGCTTAAACAACTTTTAAACGGTACAAAATTGTAGCTAGTAATATTACAATTTTTTTTTATTATAACATGCTCAAAATATTTTATAGGCCTTCAAATAAACTACCACTTCCGGTTGATGGCTTGTTACCAAAATCAAAACAGATCATAATTTGAACATACAAGTTCTAAAAAAGAAATTCAAATGGTATTTTTATTAGAATCTGATGTGGTTAACACACATAAACTCTCGAAAATTTGTATTTCTAAACAGTACGAAATATAGAAAAAAATTCAAATAAAAATTGTAGCCACTGCCACTATTATTTTGTATCTGTTTTATTATAACTCAATAATTATTTACTGAAATATTTTCAAAATACTTTATAGGCCTTCAAGTAAACTACCACTTCCGGGTACATGAATTGCACCTAACATGCAATCAGCTCGTAATATGAACATATAAAATTTTTAATTTGATATTAATAGCTTCATTTAATTTTGAGTTATTGTTGAAAACTCATTACCGAAAATTTTGGCCAGTTCGAATATCTCTGTTACATATACAGGCTGTAGAATTGAAATGTGACCTATAGAGGTGTCAATGCTATGTTTTTTTTTAAATATTGCTGTATCTTTACAAAAAAAGTGTAAGCATAAAAATTGTTCAGAATATATAAATGTATGCAATAGGGTTGTCCAAAATCCGGGTGTTTTCGAGATATGCCCTTCCCTGGATCAAAAAAATAATCATTACATGTTAAAAATAATTACAAGATGAAGATAATATTTTTTTTATTTGTGTGTAATAATTAAAATCCTTACAATCTAAGAAAAGAAAAATAAATACGTCTTTATGAACTTAAACAATTTTTTAACATGCCTAAATTTTTATAGTGAGTTAGTTTTTGCTTAAAACACTCATTGGGATTTTTTTATGAAAACCCTGGTATCCAATAAAGGCCATTCGGTTACTGAAATATTAATATTTCCCGATGTATCAATTAATTCAAATTAAACACTGCCATTAAACAAAAACGAAAAATATTTGTAATTTCTTAATTTGATACTCTTTTAGTATGTTGAACAGGAAAGTGTACGTGATTTATTATTACAACAATTAATGAAATGGCACATATCCCACGCGAGAAAAAAGTTTGGACTACGGTTTGCGTGTGTTTGCGATAGTTATTTCAATACAATTTTTAGTTGTGGAAACTAGGCATTCCACAACTAAAAATTGTTATGGAATCACTAACATTCCATATGCGAATTGTAGAATATACCATTACATGTACGACTTATATGTTATTAATTTTAATCCTGAAGAAGACTGATTACCAGTCGAAGTGTCGGTGTGTAATTAATTTTAATTATATTGACTGCATTTTCAACCAGGTTTTTCTTTATTTTAATTTAATTAATTAACCGTGAAATATTAATATTTTTTGTACCTAAACTTTTGTTGTAAAGTGAATAGATAAAAAGATATAATAATACACCACATGTCAATTCTACACCCAGTATCTGCAGGCGATAATATCACGAAAACGTTCTAGAAATATTAGTTATACAATGTAAATATTTTTGCGTAAAGTACAACTTATCTACTGTGTAGCACACCTCGGGATGTACACCGCAGGTATATGGTTTCAAGGTGACTATTGCTAACTGATGGTTATAGATTCATTTTGTTGGATACACAGCACCCATAGCGTGGTGGCGGGGTTCAACATGACTGTAGGGGTAGACGTCCCCTACCCGGGGGTGCTAAACGGACGAGGGATCCCCAAAGAGGTCAAACAGCACAAGTACTATCAGTGGACCATAGTTTTTCTTATTAGTCAGGTACTAACATCACTTTTTTAGTCACCATAGATACCTAACGAGTTTACAGAATTTCTATTCCCATAAATTGACTAGGTACGTTCAGACTATAGTATATTATGTTACATACATTTAGGGCAAAAACTTACTTTGACTTGACTTTGAAAAGGCGACTTTTACCACTGTGTATTAGGGTGGCCCTTATTTTGGGTAAATTCGAATTTTGTCAGTCTTCGCCCGAAATCTGGTTTAAATTATTTTTTTGAGATTTTTAAAATAAGTTTAACCCGTGCCTCTAGGCCACTTTCATTTTGCCTTCAGCTCCCAAATCACTGCTCAGCAGTGACTTTATTCAAAATGCAATAACTTTTTTGTTTTTCAATATTTTGACAAAATTCCAAGCGGGCATATTAAACTAGATGAGACAACGGATTGATCGATTATAATAAACAATAATTTTATATAATTGTTTATTGCTAAACGGATTGGTAAAAACAAACGAAAATAGAGTTTTTTTTTTAAATACGCAAAAAGTGATTCACAGTTCTGATTCTTTTTCAACAATTTTGTTTTATAAACTATTTTTGATTATTTTAGACTGTTTTTGAATAATATTTATATTGATTATAACATTTTTATCATATTTTTATTTTTCACATACATTTTATCATTTGTAGAGTTTATTTGTAAACGTGAATAACTTATTTGTATTAAAAACGATTTGTACGTGTTTAACTAGTCGTTTTTATTCATGTCTTGTATAAAAATTTCAACATAAGTGGAGAAAAACAAAATTGTAGGAAATGAATCACTACTGTGAATCACTTTGTGCATATTTAAAAAAACTCAATTTTCGTTTGTTTTTAGCAATCCGTTTAGCAATAAACAATCATATAAAATTATTGTTTATTGTAATCGATTAATCCGTTATCTCATCTAGTTTAATGCCCGCATAGAATTGTGTCAAAATATTGAAAAACAAAAAAGGTATTGCATTTTGAATAAAATCACTGCTCAGCAGTGATTTGGGAACTGAAGGCAAAATGAAAGTGGCCTAGAGGCCTAGTAATTTTACTTGTAAAAGTTGCCTTTTCAAAGTCAAGTCACAGTAAATTTTTGTCCTAAATGTAAACGTACTCAATATTAAAAAAAGCTTGAAGAAAAAATAAATTATTAAGACATATTTGCTAAAACTAGGTTGTAGGAACGTCGCGTATTTTACAAGTTAGATAAAAAACAATGTACGAAGTAATAAATTAAAATAAAATAATTGATAGAAAACCAGTTCTGTCCTAGTGGTCCTGATATGTTTTATCGCAAGAATAATATTTCATATTTGAATCCAAATGTTTAGAAATAGACCATAATCCATAATAACTCACTTTCCACGACTGCGAACATATTAAATCAATATTTATTTTGCTCTCACAGCATCTTATCTCATCTCGCCCGCTTAAAATATTATTTAGTTAAAGATGTATTTAAAACAACATTAGTCATCCACCGAACATATTTTAAAAATACTGTTTTCATTTTTTCAAGATGTGTTGTGGGCTGTTTGTTGATTCAATCGCTTACAGGATTTCAGATTTAGAATGTTGTAGTTTTAAATGGAGTGCGCGCCACAATATTACTCGTTGAATTTTATTTGTGTTTATAAATAATTTGTTGGTGTTTAGTTCTTAAATCACTCTACAGAAATTGCTACAACTATAACTACTGAATTTTGAATTTATTTCTTTACTGTAGTACAGTTACTGAGAGAAAACGAATCAGTTAAAATGACTGGAAAAATTCAGTTAAAAAACTTTTAAACAGAAAATAGTTGCAAATAAAAATTGCAGCTAATATTACGTAACATTACCACATTACCACATCCGGTTGATGGCCAGCCACTAAAATCTAATCAGTTCGAACTTAAACATTCTATTGTTTTGTAGGAAATTTAAAGATAATGGTTGCTATTCACAGATCTATACTAAGTTCTACTAACTTGGACATTTTAAAATTTGGTACTATTGCTGTGTAAAAGTTGTTGATCACCTTGGAGATCAACAATTTTTTCATAGCAACAGTGTAAAATCTTAAAATGCCCTAGTTAGTAGCCCTTAGTACAGAACTGTGAATAGCAGGCAATATATTTATTAAATTTTGTGTTATCGTGGACGTAAAAAACCATCAAACATTACACACAGACATCATCGTGAAAATAGAGAAATTGTATTCTAGGGACTCCAAGACGTGATTATCCTTTGAAAACTCACTATTAAAAATTTGACTTTTCACATAGGACGTATGTATTTGAGGCAGAGATGGACAAATTACTAAAAAAAGAATTGGGAGATATATTTGTATAGTTTGAAAATACTTTGACGTTTAAATCGTATTCGTAAATGTATTTTTATATGAGCTGTCCATATTTCAAGTTAAATAGACAACATAATCCGAAATAAATTTAATTAGCAATGACTGGAGAAGAATTTCTGTGAAACAGAAACATAAAAATCAACTTAATAGACTCATGTAGTCATTTCCGGAAATTCATAAATTCTCCTCCAACAAAAATAGAATCCTGCGTGTAACAAATGTTATTTTCTGTATCGCAGTTGTTCAGTGAATTAATCACAGACCCGTGTCTAATTTTGATGGAGACTGTACAGGTGAGCGAATGTAATCTTTGGAGTAGTTTCCGCGTTGTTCATCAATCACAATGGGGTGCTTCACTATTTTTTATTAATTTTTTTTAGGTAATCTTGTCAAAATTGTAAAGTATCTGCACTTTTAAAAATTCATTGTTATTCATTACACCGTAATGATTTTTTGTTGTCACATATATGTTCTATTTTTTTGTTAAGAAAATCATTTAAATCAAATTCAAATTATTTTTCGTGGTAGATAATATGAATATCATTTATTCCAGGAAGATTATTTTAGTCAAAAATTTGATTACCACAGGTAAATTTTGCTAACCTATGTCATTCAATATATCTTTAATTTCTTTGAGTGGGACCTAACCATGTAGTTTCATTATCGCGCGAATTCTCAAACAAGTGTGATTTGTGTTGTTCAAAACAAAATAAAAATTTTCAAATTAGGTGCCAACACTTTGACAATCTGACAGGTCAATAATAAGAGAAGTACAAAGAATTTACAATAGAATAGAGTTGTGTTAAAGAAGCTTAAAGAGAGGAATATAATACTTTGACGCCACACTTATAAAAATAACTTCTTGTTTCATGAAAATTTTCAGTTTTCCTTTTGTATGCATTCGTTACAAAGAAAATTATTTCTTACAAAATGATTAGGTTCAATTCAAAAAAATATTAATTTTGAATATATATTTTATTTATCTTCTTTTTTCTGCTTTGAAAGAAAATGAATATATTTTAAATCTTGTTTTTAGAAATAATGATAAAGAAGTCGTTTTTATTTAAAACGATATCAATTTGAATTAAAACTACTATCTATTATTGAAACTACTTCGTTCCCATAATGAGTCTCAGTTGAATACTTTGATATGTTCCTTCAAAACTAAATTAATTTTCATACAAGGATATTTATTAAACCTACAAAAGTTTTCAATGGAAACGAAATCGGATTAGCACTATTCAAATCAATTTTTCTCTTCATTTAAGAGGAATCTGTATATTCTAAACAACAGAAATGCTTTTTTTAAACCTCAAATATCTTAATAATTAATAATATTTCTTAAACTTCTATTATATCTAGTATGATGTTTTTTAGGTCTAGTTATAATATGACTTATTTGCCATTTTGTGAGTCTAGTGAAGGACCCCATTCAACACTGATGATAATGTGAGTTAGTGGATTTTCTTTGCAGATCGTAAACTTAGTTTGCTTTCAGGCGATGGTGCAGCGAATGTTGAAATGTGGGTAAAGGCCGCTTTCATTTGCGGGAGTAAATAAACAAAGTGATTTGTAGGTAGTAGATGTTTTTAATAAGGTTTTGGCAGCGTTCACGTAACTTCGTAATTAGTGCACTGATTAGTTTGTAATTGAAGAACAGTAGAACTAATACAAGGTTTCTAGGTGGTTGCAACATTTACTAAATATTTAGAATTTCAAAAACAGACTCATTTAAAATTAGAACAAATTACTACATTTCTTGAAATGTGTATTCACCTCTGAAATATTATAATATTGGAACGCTTACTGATGTAGAAAATGCGAGCCGAGAGAGACAGCTAGTTGAGGGCTATCTGTTTTTGTTGTACGCAATGTTTTAACAAGTATTAGACAAAGAAGAGTGGCCCACGACAGGGGTATTCACTCTGTACTATTAAAATTTTCGAAAATCAGTTTAATACATTTCTTTATCAATTAAGTAGCGTAGAATACAACGCTTCAGTCCGCATCTTCATATCTATTTTAATTCTTGAGTTAGAGCGATTTTTATGGTTTTACAAAAGTCAACTTTGAGGGTCTGTAACTTAAAAACTAAGCGAGATATCGAAATTCTGACTTCAGTTCTGTGCTTTTCGCACATAATACAACAAATAAGCAAATTTTGAAAATTATAAATTTTTTTCTAAATTTTCAAAAATATCAAAATTTCGAAAAATATCAGAGATACGGACCTGGGATCATCACCATTCGATTCAGCTCGTCGAAATACATAAGTATACCAATTTTCAGATTATTCGAACAACGGGTTGAAAAGTTAGAGCAAAAAGTCTGAAAATGGCAAAAATCGGGGCAAACGTCAATAGGTACCCCTTGACGTTTGGGCCAAAAATTGGCGTTTTTAGACTTTTTGCTGTAACAATTCTTTCTGTAGACCGATTTTAATGAAACTCACAATACTTATGTACTTCGATGAGCTGAATCGAATGGTTCAATCGGAGGTGTCGTATCTTTCATATTTTTCGAGTTATTGCCTATCGAAAATTTCGAAAAAAAACCAAAAATTTTCGAAATTTTCAAAATTTGCTTGTTGGTTATAGAATGCACGAAAAATACAAAACTGAAGTCAGAATTTCGATATCTCACTTAATTTTTCAGTTTCAGCACTCCAAAGTTAACTATTGAAAAATCGGAAAAATCGCTGTAACTCGAAAATAAAAAGAGATATGAAGATGCGGTTTAAGCATTGTGTTCTACGTACTTCATTTTATAAAGAAATATAATAAAAAGAGTTTCGAAAAATTGAACATTCATTCCGTAAAAAATATGATTTGCTATGCTATTACATTTTGTTTTTACAAACCAGAGCGAACAGTTGTTTAGTAGTTTTAATTAGGGAAAGGCAAGCTTTGATGTAGAAAAAAACGACTAACAAAACCCCGAGTGCGAATAAAAAGAACATAAATATTTTTATTTCTCTGTTTTGAAAGCTAAAAACGTACAATTTTTTCGTTGGAAATGCATTAATGAACTTCACACTTCAAACAGACATATCTGGTTACATGTATAAATAACAGCGAAACTAGTGACAAAAACAAATGTACACATGTAATAAAAGAAACATTTTTGTTTGAGCTATTTTAAACTCCGGCTTAAAAATATCCTGAACGAGTCGTGTAGTCCGTCAATCTTAAATTCACTTTCAATATTTCGTGGTTAATATGAGTTCCAACGGTCACTAGATTGACAGCACCTTCACTTATCACAAAAATAGCGTCTGGTAAACAGGGAGAGGGAAATGACATACGTACATACACACAGGAGCACGTGGGGGCGGTCAATGATCTACTGGATATTTATACCTTATTCGACGACTGTATTCCGACCATTTATAGGCTCCTCCACCGATTTTCTCTTTTAAACTGAATTATAAATTGTTAGCGATCTATAAAAATACAGTTTAGAATTTTTCAAATTGTCACTACTATAAAAAACTTAATATAAAAAACTTAAATTTATCCCCTAAGCCTTAAAGTTATAAGAAATCTAATAAAGAAATCTAGATACGTATTTCGACAACTAAGTTGTCATCATTAGTAGAAAAAATAGGGATACAACCAAGATTACACAACTTGTAATCAATAATTTTTCATAATTTATTTTTGTCACTATTATTTTATTAATAAGAATGGATTAATTGACCATAGACGTATTGACAGGGAAATTGAAAGGCGGGTGTCTGCAGGGTGCAAGGTATTGGGTGCTCTGGGTACATTTGCTCGAAACGTAAATATATCTAGAGATGCTCTACTGAGTGTTTATAATGGTGTGTTAGTACCTATATTGATGTATGGTTTTGAATGTTGGGTGTGGATGAAGAAGTACGAACGATGTATAACTGCTGTAAAAATGAGGTATTTGAGAGGAAAGTGATCGTCTTCGTATGGTGATTGTGAGATTCAGACGAATGTTGTTAAGAAAGTAAGTCAGTTAAGGTTGTTTTAACATTTCGAAAGGTTGGTGAAACTAATGTATGCGGGTGAGATTGAGGGTGAACGGTTGCGTGGGTGTCCGAGGAATTAGTGGTTGGGTATGATTGATGTTTTGTTGCGTAAACGAATGATTCCGAGTGTGAAAAATAGACGAGCATGTATGAATGTGGACGAGGCGAAAGTGGTAGAAGTTGCGGAAATGAGATATTTGAGAAGAGAGTGATTGTGTCCGGAATACATTGTGCATGGTGAGTGTGGGATTGAGAAGAATGTTGTTAAGAAAGCGGGAGTGAGTCAGTTGAGGTGGTTTGAACATCTCGAAAGGTTGGTGAAACTAATGTATGCAGGTGAGATTAAAGGTAAATGATTGCGTGGACGTCCGAGGAATAAGTGGTTGGATAGGAGTGATTGTTCATTGATTGTGTTTCTGGGTTTGTGCTACCCAACTGAGTGGGATATAAGGTGACGTTATGTATGTATGTATTTTATTACGCGACAGGACTTAGAGCAATGGGCGTAGACTTTACATTAACGTAAAATTAAAACAGATCTTATTTATAGTCCACGAAAAAATCTAGTCAATAATTAATTGAATATTGTTTTTAATCATTACACGTTCAATATTATATATATGGTTAAAAAATATTATCATTTTGATCCATATAAATGCGCTAGGCCCTTAGATGCGGATTTACGAAAAAATATTGTGATCCCATTAAGACAGTAAATCGTATAAATATCTATAAAAAAATTATCATTTACCTAAGGGTACAGAAGAAGTAATAATTTAGAATTTTACAGACTAAAGCAGCGTGAAAAAAAAACTTATATTGCAATTTTGTTTGCCCCCTATTGAATGATTTCCCTCGAACCCTACGCCTATGCTCACAGCAAAGTTAACGCACTGTACATGAAAAATGATGCAGAGCGAAAATAGTTTTGAGTTTCGAGTTCGTTAGTCTGGAATCGGATTACGATCTAGTGGAGAGCTGACTTTGGCCACTTCGTTTTATGTTGTTTCTGTTTCCAGAAAATTAAATGTCAACAGCTATAAATGTAATTGCAATTAAGATGCACATGCTATTTATACGAATGCACCGGGCACACTTCATTTCACTTCAAAGTTCGAAGAGATATGTCGAGTTGCACATGGGAAATAGAAATAGGTAACTTCAAAAGAATCCTTGTTTTGATTCAACATATTCCCTAATTAAAGAGCTGTCTTCACGCTTCTCAATGCCTTTTGTCAATGCATTGTCACTAGTTATAGTGATAGTGGGGGTCTTTCACTAGTTGACTATAAGTTATTTATTTTACAAGTGGGCAAAGCATGAAAATACCCACGAGAGAAATTTTAGCACACGAAGCCGAAGGCTGAGGGTGATAATTTTATCGAGTGGGTAATTCCACTTTGCCCACGTATGAAGTATAACGCTTTATCCAACATCTCTTAATAAATGCAAAATTTACTAAAGAAATATTATTTGACAGTGACATATGCTTTAATTTTTTTAAAATTTAAATGTCAATCGAAGTAGTTACCAAGGTGTGTGTTAATTACTGTTATAAATATAAAATTACTCACTAGTGGCTTTTCTCAAAATTATACCCACTAGTGGGTAATCTGTTACTTTTCTTGTTAAAAATCGCCATAGTTATAGAGCATTTATTGAGAGGTGTTGGATGAAATAATCTTACAATTTATTTGTTTTTTCCTGGAATAAATGGTATTCATATTTTAATTATTTAGCACAAAAAATTATAAATTATTTATAATACCCTTTGTTTCACAACACAGAACAACTCCGACGTTACAAAATTTTTCAAAGATCATTGTGGTTTATTGAAAAACAATTAAGACTTTTTGAAATTGCAGGTAGGGTTCAATATAAAATTTCATTAAAAACTAATTAAAAAATAGAAAAAGACCTATTGAATAATGTTGAAGTTCGCAGAACAAATCGCAACAGTAACTATAAATATTTTTTGTTTCTCGCGTGGATTGATTTATAGGCGGCCGTGGTGAGATCCAGACCAGCCACTTTGATCCGTTCGATCGCTGAATTACTTCCTTATGATAGCTGATCGTTTACTGACTACTGTTACGCACTTCAAGTACTCTATAAGCTGTCAATCAACTTGATTGACATATCAGTATTTGTGCGGCAGGTTTTACTACTGAAATTTAATAATATTGCTATTAAACGTCGCAGAATTTGTAAACTGACCAGAATTATTGAAACTTAACGTTAGAAACGCGCACTCTTATATAAAGCCACTATAATATTTTCATAGTAAAATGAAATTTATTAGCGACGTTAAATTCTATTTCTAGGTTTATGACAACTTACTTCATTCGTGTTGTTAATTTTGTTTGTGTTATAGGCAATATTGTTCTACACCCCGCGGTGGTTATGGAAGAGCTGGGAGGGAGGGAAGATCCATGCGTTGATGATGGACCTCGACATTGGGATTTGCTCCGAGGTGGAGAAGAAACAGAAAAAGAAGTTGATGATTGATTATCTTTGGGAGAATCTGCGATTCCACAACTGGTGGGCCTACAAGTACTACTTCTGCGAGATGCTCGCCCTTGTCAACGTCATAGGTAAACTGCAATACTATACTAAGGGCTGATCTATCAATATACGAATAAACTTCCAGATAAGCTAATCGTCGAATAAATACAAATTTACACATAAAAAAATGACAGCTAAAACAATTACTACTCGTAGGTATCATTTGAGCCAAGATTTCGATGAGACATTTTTCATCTATTTGGTCAATAATTATTTAGTATTTTATTCGTAGATGGAAAGATCGATCCTCAATTTTGACTGACATCGGTAATTCCTTAATGTTCGTGATGCTTACATATTTTATTTGCACGATTGGAGCAAGCAAAATTTATTTGAAAATACGTAGATGCATTTAAATGACTATCATTTTGAAAAACAAGAAAAATAATTGCAATGAGCGTTTTTGATAGCGAGAAATTAAACAAAGAATCATGGAGTATTAGATGTGTGGCAATAGTATCCTAAAAATCCAAATTTCGATATGAAAATAAAAACAAAAGTTTTATGACAATTTATTTACCGTTCTGCGAACAGTAATTAAATTACTTTTCGATCTGTTTAACGTAGTAACCAGTAAAAGCAACATGCTGCCTTGGAAACGACATGGTAAGTTGATAAAAAAGGCAATCGTGCAAAAGATATAACAGCTACAGTCCATTTGAAAATATAATGACTTAACACCTCTATGGGATAACGCCACTTTGTATGAAGTTCTTTAGATCCTTTTGTTGGAACAGATCAATCTCTATTTTCTTTCCTTTAAATCCTTGTAGTTGGATTTCCCCACATTTTCCTATCTTCTATTTCCTTTAGCTGTGTCCATCTGGACCTGCCTCTTCTTCTTCCTAGTTTACATTCTACTACGCGGTAAATTCTCATTTTTGTCTTTTTAGTTAGTATTTGATACCAATATTTTTATATGTTTTTCTTTTTGCCTTGTTTGTTAAAATAATACCTAAATAATTAAATTATTCAAATCAAATGTTGATTGCAGTATTTCTATTATTAGAGAAGTATTGTTTCAGGTATTCTATGAGTACCATTGTAGAGATATATTCCAATTTTCTTTTATTATTCCAGTTTATTTCCGAATGTATTACAACAAAACATTAGACCATATTGGTAATACAAGCTGATAATTCCCAGTCCGATGTATTATGAAAATTAATTAATTCTTCAACTAATTGTTTGTTGTATTTTATGGTTTCTTTAGGGCAAATGTTCCTGATGGACCGCTTCTTCGACGGGGAGTTCCTCACGTTCGGCATCGAAGTCATCAAGTTCCTGGACAACGACGAAGAAGACCGCATCGATCCAATGATCAAAATCTTCCCTCGGATGACCAAATGTACGTTCCACAAATACGGTGTATCAGGCGAGGTGGAGAAGCACGATGCAATATGCATTCTCCCGCTCAACGTGGTCAACGAGAAGATCTATGTGTTCTTGTGGTTTTGGTTCATAATTCTGTCTTGCTTGACTCTCGTGACTGTGGTGTATAGGGTCATCATTATATTCTCGCCGCGAATGAGGGTGTATTTGTTGAGAATGCGCTACAGGTTGATCCGGAGGGAAGCCATCGATTTGATTGTGCGACGAAGCAAGATGGGAGATTGGTTTTTGTTTTACATGTTGGGGGAGAATGTGGACTCGGTGATTTTTAGGGATGTGATGCAGGAACTTGCGTATAAACTCGGGAGCAATCCGGGTCATCACATGCCTGGACCTAAGGGCGAGATTCTGGAAGCGTAGGGGTAGGACACTCTAGTGCCTTGTTGGTATTTATTTGTAGATAATTCCTTTTGCATTTTTGTATTTTAATCCGTGTCTGCTGGACCATATACATGCCAGACCATTTTCATACTTTCTAATTTGTAAAACTAAATAAATATATCATCAACTTCAAATTTGGGGGTTATTATTGGACGCGCAAAAATATCACATCCAAATCAGATATATTTATTAACTTTAAGACGAAATTGTAGCTTTATTCTACTTTCATATCGCAAATCAAATATTTATTGAAATAAGTAGATAAACTTGATAGGGCTTAAAGTAAAGTACCACTTCCGGTTGTAGATTACTTGCAAAATCTAATCAGCTCATAAGTTAAATAACCAAATTCTGAGACGAAATTTAAAATTTAGAACACCGTATAAATAGTGTAACCGTATACTATGGACCCTAAAAATGTCTATCTTATCTAAATTTTTGAACCGTACAATGCCGGCCTTATACATGGTATTCAAAGAATAGAGGTCACGGATTTAATAAACACTATGATTTTATTGTAATCTTAAAAGTATGAGTTGTATAGGACGGAAATATTAAAATCGCTATAGCTCTGAAACTAGGCATTTGCTATGTTTATATAAACTTATTTTATTGTTTTGAGAAGTATTATCCACCCTTAAATTCGTGACCTCTATTTTTTGAACAACCTGTATACTTAATATGCAAAATATACAGGGTGTTAATATTAAGTTGTAACAAAGATAATTTGAAAACCGCTCGATCAATTTTTGAAAATAAACATTTATAAAATCCTTAACATTTGTCTGAAATTTTTTTTTGCGATCTATGCAAAAATGTTTTTATTCAAATTGAATTACAAGATAAATTTTAACAAACTGCATTAATCTTTTTAAACAAAGTAGGCTTGCTGCCATAAAACAATGAAACAAAAGCCAAATAATAAACGCGTATATCAAACTTGAAGCTCTTATGATTATGAAGTAATAGCATAGATTTCAAAATATTATTGAAGAAATATTTTTCCTTGCGGAATCTGTTTGTTGAAAACAATTTAACTGGATCTTTTTCATTTTTAAATAATAAAATGATATGATAATAAACATAATCACTTGTATATGATCAGACTATTTAAAAAACGTCAAAAATAGTGAAGCGTATTCTAGCGACCCTAAAAGGTGGTTATTTATTGAAAACTTGCTACCGCAAATTTTGAATCATCACCATACCTGCCTTATATATTCTGTGAAGAGAAATAATAAATAATATTGAAGATATACCATGGTTTTAGTATGAAAAGGTCTGACATGTATATATTACTTTAATGTGATTCAAATAAAACATATTAATGTGTAACAATATTATTAAATATAAGTCGAACGATGCCACGAAGGAACACCAAAGAATTTGTAATAAAACTTTTGTATTTATAAAAAAAAATAAAATAAAATTTCGAACGTAACTCCAAGTTCTTCTTCAAGACGCTGAGAGAAAGATGCTTTAGTGTAATGGTGTGTTAATGTATTAATAGGTCGTTATTAATTGATAGATGACGTCAGTGTTAATTAAATTTAGCAGCCTCATAATCAGGTCAGTGTTCAACTGTTTTATTTACCTACAAACCACAGCCGCCTGCGTCGTGTGTGGCGGCCTGCCAACACCTACTAGATTGCGAATTTTTTATTATTTTTATTTGCATCATTCACATTCTACTTTTAAAAGTTGCAGATTATTTTTAGCTCCTACAACAGGGACGTTTGAAATTACAATAGTTTTTTTCAAATTAAACTATAGGTACTCTTTGAGAATGACAGAGCAATAAATCAAAATTTGCAAGAGTACTATCTAAATAAGTCTTTCCGACTATCCCTTAATAAGCAATAATTATTGGCGGGTCACTGGAAAGTCTCTGACAGATTTATGTATTACTCTCTCCTATTTTCAAATAGAATATAAATATGGCAGCTTTCGAACAGCAAATCTCGGTAAGTAATATTTTATTACACATCGAAATATGCCTGTTTTACATTATACTTTATTTGATTGAAAACTTGAACTAGATTTTAGAAATTATTTTTGTCTAGAAACACTACATTTTCTAGTAGTTACAAGGTAAATGGTCAAGTAATATTGCCAATCCAACAACAAAAAATCTGTTGTGGGCAACACAATACCTCTCGCCATAGATTTTTTATCAAACAATACAGGAACACGGACCACCACGATCAAGAAACGCTCATCCCTTCAAATAATTTACTTTTTAATTATGACACATCTCAAAAAAATGACTTTTTTCAACCACTGTTTTGTTTTCTTCAAAAAAACAGATTAGCAGATTAAACGAAAATGTCGAAATATCATTTTTCTTTAACATATTGCAATTCGTAAATGGTGCCAGTAAGAGAAAAATGTTTTAAACAACAATTGTAGACAATATATTTGAAGCATTACTCTACTTCACTTATATATTATTCTGTAATTGGGCTTGTCCTGTCGAATAATAAAGCATTATTATTATTGTCATTAAACCATAATTAACTAAGATATTTTAAAATAACTTGATAGGGCTTCAAGTAAACTACCTATTCCGGTTATTGGATTATCAAAAACTAATCAGCTATTCCCAAATCGTTACAATTGATATATACAAAATATCAAAATTATCAATTTAGTAGTTAAATCCTCAAAATCTATTGGATCATTTTTGTATAGAATTGTCAGTGAAGTAGTTTTTTAGAAACCGTAACTCCAGAGATCAACATCCACAGATAAACAGTCATCATCGCGAAACTATTAAAATCGTATTCTAGAGACCCTAAAACGTGCTCATTCACTGAAAACTCACTAACGAATTTTTAGCACGAGTCCTATACCTACCTACAGGTATGTGGAGGGAGGTAAAAATCGTTTTAACCGAGATTGCGACGTTTTGAGTGTTGTGTTTTTAAAATGTATACAACAAAACGTAAATTGAAAATAAATTTAAATAACAGATAAGATTGTGGTTAGGTTGGTAAACACGGAATATGCATTTAGTGCGCAGGTCGTGCATGAAACTTGAATGAAAATTGGATCCGAATCTTGTTTTTAAAAACCTTTTTAGTATGCTTGGATTGACTTTCTTTTGAAATTACATTATACAAGTAAACCTAGTATGAAATTTGTCAAAGTTTCTAGCCAAAAAAAGTACAAAGTAAAACAGGATTTAGTAAAAATCCGCAATAGAAATAGTTACAAAAACTACGAGACGGCTATGCTTTTAAGTGATTTCGAAAGCTCAAGAAGTGTCCCCAGTACAATACATCATCCACTAACGCGCCATCATTAATTTCCCGAGACGTTTATTTGTTTTGATAATTTAATGCGGTCGTCTATTTTCCACGGCCGTCACCAAAGCACTCTAGATCGCTTTCAACCATTTTTTATTTATTTTACATCAGAAAACAGATGTATCCCTCTAAAGCTAATGCAACATCATCACTATAACTATATTAAATACGTTTTCGTTTCATCTTTTTGATAGGAAAGCTGTAAATATTTTATTTGCTACACTCGATGTTATCCTTGTGAATTTTATTGGTTTATAAGGACTTACTAAAACGAAACTTAAAATACGAGCTAAAGATTGACGCACAGCAAACGAATACTTTTTCAATTACATAAATTGTGTTAGTGCTTACTTTGATGTATGGTTCTGAATGTTGGCTGTGGATGAAGAAGCATGAACGATGTATAACTGCTGTGGAAATGAGGTATTTTAGAGGAGTGTGTGGGTTAGTGTCCGGAATACATTGGTGTATGGTGAGTGTGAGATTGAGAAGAATGTTGTTAAGAAAGTGGGAGTGAATGTCGAATGAAAGGTTGGTGAAACTAATGTATGTGGGTAAGATTGAGGGTGGACGATTGCGTGGACGTACGAGGAATAAGTGGTTAGGTATGATTGATGGTTTGTTGCGTGAACTAATAATTGCACTATGAATGTTAACGAGACGAAAGTGATGTGTCAGGATAGGAATGTTTTAAAAAGTACGGCGCTAAAACTGGACTGTCCCCTAAAAAGGTTCCAAATAAATTTAAAAAGTTGTGCTGGCTTTTATAGAGCTGTGACACATTTTGGAACATAATTTTTTTCGGAACCAGTACGAGGTTCGAAAAATCTATTTAATAGTGGAATATATTATACAATGATCCTAGAATACTTGTTAAAAGTTAGAAGTCCCAATCATTATTCTTAAGATATTTGAAGATAAACAAACTATTGCTCAAAAAGACCGAAAATCTATATCTTCAAATGCCTTAAGAATAATAATTGGGATTTCTAATTTTCCCCAAATATTCTTGCATCTTTATGTTATATATTCCACTACTGAATAGATTTTTTGAAGCTTTTATTGCCTCGGAAAAAATTGAGTTCCAAATGTGTCACAGCTCTATATTATTTAAATGGGAAAAATCTAATATATTTAGGTACGGTCAAATATTAATATTGAACGGAATAAAGGCTAAAATAATTTTTTAATTATTTATTTAGAACCATTTTAGGGGGGGTGTCGGATTAAAATTCGATTTAACCCCTTTTAAGGTCCACCCTACAGAATAATCTAAGAAAATATACAATTTCAATTGCACAGGGGTCGCTGAAATGTCGAAAATTCATGGAGGGGTTAACGGTAAAAATGTTTGAGGGTCGCTGTAATAGACTACATAGTTATATTTGAAACATTTACGAACTAATGCCCGTGTACGTTGTCAGAAACATCAAAACAACAACCGATTTTGTAAAAATGTACAAAAATAATTTTTGTAGTGTTATTCCATAACATCGTCGACCACCGCTGTTGAGTATTTAACCAATTTCAAAACAATAAATAAAAAACTCTACCTAAATTTATCCTACAACTCCTATAACTTCGTCAACACCAATTAGTTCGACTGTCTTGTAAATCGCATTCACAGAACAGTTTTCTTAACCACAGGGTTAAATTTAGCCGCTAGCATCAAGAATATGGGATACACTCTCAAAGGGAAAGAGGGTGAGTAAGTCAAATAGATAAATGTGCAGAAAATTGTTACAGAACTTCCTACGGTTATTATATTAATAGTTTTTTTGTCGTTCCCGATCTATTTTTAGGGAAGAGTGTGACAGGATGTGTGGATGTATGTGAAGAATTTCCGGTTTTATATTTTGTTTATAGTTAAAGAGACATTAATATTTTTGGCACTGGACACAAAGTTAATTCTGTTTCTTTCATGTACTGATTACACTTTTGTTTTGATGTTTATTTGATAATAACTTTAAATATAAATTATTATTACGATTGTATAAATTATGTAATACAGATTGAAGTTGAGAAACTTAAGAACTTAAAGTTTATATTTAGATAAACAAATTTAAATGAAAGTGCATCGTGTTTTTGTAACCCGCAGATCTTTCGTGTACTGTTGGTTAACAGTTAACTAGTCAGTTACCGGGTATCTACTTTATAGAAGATACAATTTAACATTTTCATTAGACGATAGTTTGTTCCGTATGAATTGGGATTTGATCCAAAGATTTTTAGAATAACTTGTTTGTTTGTCCATATCTTACAAAGGAAAAATTATTGTACTCAATTTATTTGTATCTTAACTCTGTAATTTTTAAGAATATTTTCAGGAAAAATAATAACTGAAATAATAACAAATTAACAAAAACCACTAACATAAAGATTTCATTTGGCCCAAAGGTATTAGCTAATACCATTAACACTGTTTTTGAATCTGATGACAACAAAATATAGAAAAACGTTTCAAATAAAGATTGTACGTCTTTTTGAATTCAATGAAATTTACTCTATTTGTCTCTTTCATTTATTTACTAAGATAGGCCCAAAAACCCTGATATTCCTTCAAATAATCTACCACTTACTGTTAGTAAATTGTTGCCAAAATGTAATCAATTCGTATCATTAACATAATATCTTCCTTACATATATGTATGTGCGGGAAGTAAACATGATTTAGCTATAAATATGGTGAATTAAAAACATTCATTTGTGTGATTTTAACTGGGCCAAATTATTCCGAGTTCGTAGTATAATAAGACGTCATGTGATTGTATGCTCATCAAATTTTTTCAATGAATACTTTTATAAAATTAGATGTCAATTGTTGTAATGTAAATATAATAATAGCAAATTTACTTAACAAATTATACAGTTGCAGGTTTCGCAAGTCACATTTTTAGTAATTTCTAAATCTTGCGCTCGCTCAACTAACTTGGTTCTCATATCATCGCTAACTTTCATTTTTTGTTAAGACACAAAGACTGACATTATGTTTGAACGATACATGTTTTCAGAAGTAATTAACAACGCGAGATTAGCATTTCTGGATTTGCTTTCCAAATACGAAATATGTTTCACATTCTCATGTAGTTAATATTACATTGTGGCCGAGGGGAATTGCCAGTCAAGGTAGACTACATTTTTAATTTGAATTAGTGTGTCGTTTATATTTTAATAGTTGTATTTATTACTAAATACTTAAACACCTGATAATAAATTTAACCTAACTAACCTTTTGTAGACCACACATCTGTTCTGATCGATCCCTGAAAATAGAAAGAAAATTTAATAAAAAACTTATTTCTAACTTTTACGCAAATAAATATCGGGTAATCCATCAGACTGTATTTTTATTTTATGCGATTATTTTAAATATTCCTTCAATCAAAGTTTATTTCAAATCAAAAAGACCATATACTGGGTGTTCAAAAAGTTTCAGGACGGTGAAATATCTCAAGAAAAATACATTGAATCAAACAAAAAAATACGTGTTTAATATTTTTCAAAATCCTATCTTATGTCACCAAGCACGAGCTCCTCACAAAATAAAATGACAATTATGAAACTGGTTCTTTAATACTATTATTTCCTGTTTTTACTTTCTTACATAAAGTGAAGTATTGGAATAAAAAAAAAATCGTTGACGAGATTTTTGCGGAAATACATATTTTGACGTCCACTGAATCCGTTAAGACCAATTTCACAATGATGTCTGTGTGTGAGGATGGATGGATGGATGGATGGATGGATGTCCGTGTGCGCAATATCTCATGAACGAGACAAGATATGTAAACGACACTTGAACTTTATAAGTTTCATAAAAAAATGAAGAGCTGAGTTGATTTTGAATAAAATTGAAAACCGGAAGAGGAAGTTTACTGGACACACAAAACAATAAATTCCATTTTTTTTTTAAATAGAATCAGCTGTGAGAAAAAGTTTCAAATGAAAGATGTTAGCAAAAACATTTGGAATATAAAATGTTATTTGCACTTTTTTGTACATGCTTCTAGTTTTGAGAAAAACTAAATTATTTATTTAAGAATATATTTCAATAATTTTAGTTACTGTGGGAACAAAAACTAAAACATTTTTAATATCTATGTGTCAAACGTGTCAAATAGTTGTGAAGTGTCAAAAATATGTGTCATGTGAAATAAAAATAATATTTGTATTTCTAGTTAGTAAGTTTTGAAGATTAGATATTAATTAATTTCTATGTTACAACGAGAACAAAAAATTAAGCAGGTTTAATATCTATATATCAAGTAATTGTCAAAATAAAGTCATACGTGTTCAGTTGGATTTATTTGTATAAGAAAGTAGTGTGGTGCCCACATCAGATTTTTTTTTGTTATAGCACTGTGCTAAACTTGTGAAACCAGCGACAGTATTCACATAACAAATAACAACCCCCATAGGTGATAGATAACACAATACATTCACCTCATTACTATAATTAATCTCTAAGTGACTGAATCCATCCCATCATTAAAATATAAATAACAATGATTCCGATTGCATTTGGATGTAGCGAAACATAGCTGGGTAGATAAATGATCCATAGAAAATAATAACAGTATATTTCAACGTCTGCTAGCAATTTACTCCAGCATTGAACGCGTACGTACCCAATTGTTCACAATGCGTTAACAATTTATTCACTTTCCAGAGTTCAAACCCGGGAAGAAAGTCTTTGCACCAGTGCGTTACACTCACTCATATCAACCAGCAACATCAAAATCATTTTATTAGATTTAAACATAAAAAATACTTTCTTATTCACAAGGAATTGCTCGGATTAGGCATTACATATCGCAATAAACTATTTAGTTAATTGTTATGTTATATTCTCATATGCATAATGGGTAATTAGCTGTAACTAAATGTGAGAAAAAACATTTATTGTTAACATTTTTGCATATAGATTAAATATTTAGCAATAGAAAGTTCATAAATTATTAGATATTTCATAGATGAGTTGATCTAAATTACTTGCGGGAATGTGAAACGTATTATTAACTATTTATTGTTACTTTTGTTTACTTTCAACTTTTTATTACTCAATGTTTATTTTGGTATTTCTATCATTAATATCAATTTACTCAAAACATTCCAACACCTAATGAAAACAATTAAATTTCCATTTAAGTTGTTATATGAGGTTTATTCAGTAAAACTACCGAACTTTATTTTGAATTTTACAGATTTATTGGTCCTTTATTGTTTCTAAAAACGATTTGCTCGGACCTGAAATACGCTTTGAGAACACAACTGACAGACACGTAAAAATTAGGTTATCAGACACAAGGCGGTGTAGCAGTGTTGCCAATGAACCAATCTTAAATATCTTTAATAAGTTGTCAAATTGTGATTTAATAAGAAAAAGAAAAATATAAGACATAATTGTAAGATAATTTAAAGTATGTATGTCACTAATGTAAGGATTTTCAATAAAATTAGGAATTTGTTTATAGTTTTTATAATATATTTTTTGTAAATAACATTCATATTGGTAACACTTCTATATTTTCCTCTCTAGAGAGGAACAACACATTTTTTCACTATTTCGGGAGAAGAACGGTGGGGTTTCCTACTATGTCGTGAAAAAATAACTATTTCACGACATGCCATGAAACTGCACCGTTCTTCTCCCGAAATAGTGAGGAAAATATAGAAGTGTTACCAATATGAATGTTATTTATATAAGAATATATTGTAAAAATTATAAATATATTCCTAACTTTATTGAAAATCATTATTTTAGTGATGTACATACTTTAAATTATCATACAATTATGTCTTATATTTTTCTTTTTCTAGATTAAATCACAATTTGATAACTTTAATTTAGGTATATTTAAGATTGGTTCATTGGCACCACTGTTACACTGCCTTGTTTGTGATAACCTAACTTTTAACGTGTCAGTTGTGTTGTCAAAGTGTATTTTAGGTCCAAGCAAATCATTTTTAGAAACATGTCGTTAAGAAAATGTCTAACTTCTAGCTCGAGTGCGAAAAAGCAGTTTTTCCTGTCTAGTTTGACAAATAACTCTTATCTGAGGCTGTTTCTTATGAAACAGTTGACAATTTTTATTGTCTTTATATTTTTTAACTCTTATCTGGGCCAAATGATGTGATTCTGGATTCATGTGTCGCACTTGATATGATGCCATCAATAGTCTGACAAATAGTCAGAGGCATTTCTGCTTCGAGCAGTTCTCTAACAAGCTCCAGAGATCAAGAACTGAAGATCATGATCCACCAGTAATAATAAAAATTCTTTCGCGTTATGGATTGAAAAGTTTAACAGTTTCAAAAGCAAGAAAAAATTCTCGATGATGTCATGGAGTTAAATGAGTATATACCAGTTTGAAAATAACTATATTTCCTTCAGATTAAAATCGAACCTATAATCTTGAGTGGGTATCAAATGATTTCCTTTTTAAGCGTACCGTTATATTTTTTCCTGCGTCTAATTTATTGGCTTAATTAAATCACGGGAGTTTTTATGATTTCTCACGGCTAATATAATCACATCTTTATATAATTTGATTGAGTGCTCTTTAAATCACATCGAACGAGATGAAAGAGAAACTTTGACAGGTTAACGGTGCACTAGAAAAAATATTTTTGCTTTGGATGATGATCAAGAACAATGGCGCACTTTCGCTTAAATAAGACCGGCTTAAATGCATCATTATTATATAGTGTCGGACGTTTCACTATACTCAAAATCACCAGATTTGGCACAGTGGACAAACATAGGCAATTTATTTTTTATCATACTTTCCTGATGGTATTTTAACCTCTAATATCTCAAATACTATGCATTTTTAACATCGGTGCCTATGAGAACTTTTGATCCAGAGGTCGAGGGGAACAACATACATCAATTCCAGCCAATTTTACCGTGGGAGACTATCCATAAAAAATGTGCGCTGTCCTTAACTTGTATAATTTAATATATTCTGCATTACTGATCATTTACATTAAAGTTTGTTAGTTAAATATTAAAATAGTATATTCTACAACAATAAATGGAATGGCACATATTCCATACGAGCAAAAAGTTTGTAGTCCAAACCAAAGGCGAGGGCGGTTTGCGAGTGTGGGATATGCCATTCCGTTACATGTTGTAGACTATACTTTCTATAGCAAGATTTTGGAAATTATACAAAAAAATACAAATATATAACTGTTGAAAACATGAAACTCAAATAAATAAAATTAAAACAAACAGACGTAACTATAGTAAGTGAATCAAGATACTTCATATATCGCGCTAATATGCGGCTCTGATTCGTCGAATTTGTTACAAACGCGGCGTATGGAATGATAGTTATTCCAATACAATTTTTAGTTGTGGAATGCGTAGTTTCCAAAACATATATACTGCCGAACAAAAAAAATATATTATGAAGCAAGTTACTATTATCTAGTCTACTGAAAATACAGCACAATGTTATTTATAGGTCTAATTATTTAATTTAGTTAAATACTAGATGAAATAAGAACATAAATTTTTCTCAAATAAACTTAACAAAGATTAAAAAGAAATAAAATTGGATTCAATAAGTTTCAATACTTCTTGTTGCCTCCTCAAGTTCTAACTATTGCAAATCTTTAAATATAATTTCCACTTATTATTATAGCAATATAGCAAGCAATTTTTTTCTACATCTTAATAGTCTACTGAATCATAATACACCAAAAGAGTTTCATTGAAACTACAACAAAAATAATGTTATTAACAAAAATTTAAAATAAAAGTAGTAGTGTCCCCGACTTTGTATTTTCTTTTCCTATGTTGCAATCTTTGGCCATCTGCATAATCAAATCGGCAATTTCAATAATAACCAAGTCGAGAATTCAGGTTAATAACAGGGTTGGTGTTTGAAGGTGTCTTAAGTCTAGACGAACGAATTGGTTCGGGAGAGAAGATGCGGCATGTGGCAAACACCCACAGAGATTTGAACCCGGACTGGGGTCAAGTGATCCGGTTAGTGGCTAGTTTCGTGGACCGTCGCGGTTCACTAGCCGAACAACCAACCGATCGCTGACCACCAATACTTGCTAATTTATTTCAAATTAAACTTGACTTCGAATGCGGAATTTTGTAAATGTATAATAAACGACATTTGAGTTTGTTATGATTAAAGATTGCAAACTATATTAAAAGAAGTCAGACAAATGATTCGTTGGTTGTTGTTGGTGGAAAAAACTTTTTAACAAAAAATTAGATCGATGAAACAAAAACTGGAAAGTGAGAATTAAAATAAACCTTTTTAGTCTTAATAACTATGCTCCTAAGCTAATGTAACTAATTTTAAGTCGGCGCCAAACAAACAAATAACGAACATCGACTAAAAAGTTTTATTTTATTTTTCGCTTTTCAGTTTCTTTTTACCTCCCGCCTACCTCAAGGTAAGGGAGGTATTGTTTTAGTAAAAAAATTTAAATGAAGAGCTGATTACATTTTGGATAAAATTGGTCAACCGGAAGTAGCAGTTTACTTGAAGTCCTTAACAGCTTTTCGTGAAAAATACGGTTAAAATTCCTTTTTCAACAATTTATGTTATTTTGAAAGTTGTAGAATATTAAATTTTACATGTGTTTTGATTACACTAATTTTATTAATTTTCATTAGATTTAGAGATAATTAAATATAAAGAAATTAGGTTTCATAAATCTTGCATTCCTTATACACCATGGAAACACTTATAAATTTTCATTTTTGTACGAAATGTGACACATGTCATTTTGATTGCGAAGCTGTTTTCTTAGTGAAATATATGTCAAAAAATTATATAAATATACGAAAGAAAATTAAAATTCTCAAATATAAATAAAAAATAAACAAATAAGAAGGTATGTTTCTGTATCATAAAATACTATTTTATATCGTTTAAGAGTAGTATTGGGCGCGAGGTTATGTGCTGGCCACATCAGATTTTTTCGTTAGTTTTCTTAATTTTTTGTAGCTACCTATTTTGCTACCCTTAGGAGTGGACTTTGTTCTTCAAATTCAAATGGAATCAACTTCGACGTATACCCTATCCAATAAAAAAAGGATCATCAAAATCGTACTATTCTGTAAAAAGTTATGAGTGGTCGTACATTAAAAAAAAATCACGTGACTTGAGAACCTCCGCCTTTTTTTCGTCGGTTATAAATAAAGCTCTTGGTATCTGCTATTGTGTTTAAATATTTACAGAACTATTATCCAAAAGTCTTTATATTTATCAAACATATTCTCATTCCAACAATGACACATTTAATTCGAGTGAACAGTTTCATCCGCGATTCCCATCACCGTCTTTGACTTTCTTTTCCACAAATATTAATTACAATCTAACAATAATAATAAACAAAATAACAATCTGACAGCCGTGTATTTAATTACGTTCCTATGCAGATTGCTCGTAGCTCGATTACGAAACAACTGCACGTTGCACGCAATGCACTATGGGTATGATTACGAGGGCGTGTCCGTCGCCTTCTAGACTGCAAATCGAAAAATATTCGCGAGTGCGCTAGCTGCAAGCCGCTGGAGTAATGCCACGTAATCGGCGGAGTTAATATCTTATAATTTACAACAATGAGATATTCTATCGCAGGCAGGGTAAATATAAGTAAGTACACTTCCTGCCTGTAACGCATAGATCTTGAATATCGCTTCTAATGGAAAAGTTACTAAGGGACTAGTAGAAGTGATGAGATATGAAATACACATGGACTGCTGTTGTATAAAAGGTATTTTATTTGATAAAGATCGATGTTTCGTAGCTTATTGGGCTTGGTGATTATTGGCTCCTCGACATTTGGTCCACATCATTTGATACCCAGTAAACCCCTTACTCATTGATACCCTAAAAAATTGATCCCCCGGACAATTAATACCCGACAATATTAAAAAGTATTTATCGTGAAGATGAAATTATTATTTGAGAGAATATTCATGTTTAAAAGAAAATTCATTTACTCATTACTCATAAAAATAACTTCTTGTTTCAAGAAAATTTTCAGTTTTTTTTTTGTATGTATTCGTTGAAGAAAATTTTATATTTTACAAAATGATTAAATAATACATAGTTATTTACTTTACAAGTGGGCAAAGTAAGGAATTACTCACGAGAGAAATTTTAGCACACGAAGCCGAAGGCTGAGTGTGATAATTTTATTGAGTGGGTAATTCCACTTTGCCCACGTGTGAAGTATAACGTTTTATCCAACACCTCTCAATAAATGAAAAATTTATTAAAGAAATATTATTTGGCAGTAACATATGCTTTAAATTTTTAAATTAAATGTCAATCGAAGTAGTTACCAAGGTGTTGTGTGTTATTATTTTGTTTGAGAATAAATAAAAAATACCCACTAGTGGCTTTTCTCAAAATTATACCCACTAGTGTGTAATCTGTTACTTTGCTTGTTTAAAATCGCCATAGTTATAGAGCATTTATTGAGAGGCGTTGGATAAAATATTAATTTTGAATATAAATTTTATTTGTCTTCTTTTTCTGCATTGCAAGAAAATGAATGTATTTCAAATTTTATTTTATCACACGCTGCGATAACTGAGTGAACTAACCTAAAAATTTGTATTTAGAAGTTTGACAGTTACTGATAATTTGCTGAATTTAAACGGATTAAAGGTTGGACGCTGATTTATCAGATTTTAACATAATTTTTGATGAATTCTGATAGAAATGATGTTAACATAATTTGTTTTAATATGTTCATGTAAATTTAGCATTTTTTTACTTAGTTGTGGTCGTCGGAAAAGTATTGTGTACAACACGTGCTGAAAGGGTGTGAAATATCCAACTACCACTGTAACATTTTCTCGTAGTCATCCTGAGGAAGTAGCAACGAAACGTCGCTGCTTGTCAAATAAAATACCATCTAAATTGTGTGCAATCCTGTGTATTTCATTTCTCATCCCTTCTAACAACCCTAATATAAAATAACTTATTTTGGCAAATCTTCTACTTAAGGATTAATCGAGCCTGGTTTCCGGGAAGTAAAGGCACGAAAAATATTTGTCCGGGAGTAATTCTGGTCACGTTTGGCCAACAAGACAACAGAGATGGGAATCTCGTGGCTGTTTTGGAAGAAAGAGTTTGCTGAAGAGATTCGTGATTCGATTGAGTGGCACTGCTGTGTGTGTGTGTTCGCGACGTAAACCGGGCGACCTCAGAGCCTACACGCCGCAGACCCACTCGCACTCGCATTCCGAAACAAGCGCCCACTCTGCCTTCATTTGCATATGACAATCCTGACACGTTAGCGCATTCGCTACTTCCACCCTCTTACAGATACAACAATGAGAAGTTTAAGTCAATCGTTCCACACCCGTAGCTTACTATAACCTAAACCGCATTCGCATTCGTAAGTTTTATAAACGAATCTTTTATAATTTGGTTGCTTCATCAGGGAAACTAAAAACTAATTGTTGCGAAATATTGGAAAAAATAAAAAACGAATACGAGTATTTTGATTTTTCAAATCACTCCTTAATGGAGTCCTTTAGTAGAGTTACAAAATGGCAAATAAGTCATTTATTTTAAAACTAGATCCAAAAACAGCGTACTAGATACAATAAAAGTTTAATAAATATTATTAATTTAAATAGAATTTGTTTCTCGACTGGATGTTAAATAAAACGCAAATTTTTGGAGAAGCAGTCAATTTAATAAAATCCAATAAAATATCAATGTTTCGACTTTAATTCAGTCTTCATCATCAATTATCACACTGAATAAGACTGAATTGCAGTATAACGTTGGTGTTTTATTGGATTTTATTAAACTTCACCAAAATTTGCTTTTTATTATTAATTTAATTATTAAGATATTTGGCATTTAAAGATAGCAATTCTGGCGTTAGAGTATTATGTTTTTCTGTTTAAGCTTCTCTTTCACACATATCTATTCTTTTCTAAATTTTTTGTACTTCTCTTATTATTGAGCTGTCACATTGTCGAAGTGTCAAATGATTGGCACCTAATTTGATGATTTTGTTTTGAATTCGTAACTAAGTGGCGTGCCAGATTATAAAATAAAAAAAAAATAATCTAATTAAATATAACTCGAGAACTCGATAAATTAGAAAATAATTTTCCAGTATCTTTCTTAAACTTGTTGCCATTTTTGAAGATCTGTCAAATTATTTAATACTTTTCTAAACAATATAATAGAACATATATGTGACTACAATTATTTAAAATCCCTACTGTTTGAGATCCACAACACACAACAACACTGACGTGACATCATTTTTAAAAACCACTGCAACTTAACGAATAAAAATTAATACTTTTTAAAACTGCAGATAGTCTTCAATTTTGAAAAAGTTTCATAAAATTTATTTAAAAAAAAATAAAGGATCCTATTACGAATATGTGCTTTTCTGCAGAAGTCTGGTCGTGTTGTGAGTACGCGTTCTGGTTTCGTTGCTGTTTGTGATTTCATTACCGCAGTGACCACAGTAACAGGTAAACGTATTTGTGTGTGTGTAAATGCCAGAGGCATCGCCTATACGATAATTACATTTCATTTTTTTTACGAGAAACGAGAACTTACATTACAGATTTATTGTTATTTACTCTACATATTAGAGCCACTCAATTTATATCTCCAAGCGTTAAAAAACATTAAAAGTCCTCCCGAAATTAATGTTGCCCAGTTTAAAAATAGCCGTAATAATAATAAATATCTCGCAAAAAATCGCACGTTTACAACGATTAATTACTTGGATTTTTTGTTAGAGTAAAAGAAACTAAAAGTGCATAACAGTAAAGAGAGTGAAGTAACATCGCGTCGTTCGTTTCGTTCGGTGATCAAGTCATTTATATTCAAAGGCAGTGAACAGAAACGCGCGAGGAATCCACAACGCGACACTCGATCCTCTCAATGTGATCAAACTCACTACCGAAGTGTTTACTCGTTCGAACACTAACTTTGAACAACGTTTACGTATTACGAAGGAGAATATATTTGATTGTAACATTGTACACTAAATTTATGTAGGGAATATTTTTAAACTTGTAACACTTTTTAAGGGTGGAAATAGTATTGGTTGTTGCTGTTGCTTTCTTAGATACCCATATACAAATACTGGAGTTTACAAACCAAAACAATATTAAAGTTTTTTTTAATTGACAGTAGGTAGTTACTTCTCCATGTCATCGAATCTTCTCTTAAAATTTATTTATTATCTTTGTTGCAAATATGAGTGGATTACAAAAAAATAATGTTTTTTCATGACATGGTAGGAAACCTCACCATTCTTCTCCCGAAATAGTGAGGAAAATGTGTTGTTCCTCTCTAGAGAGGAAAATATAGAAGTGTTACCAATATAAATGTTATTTACAAAAAATATATTATAAAAATTATATAAATTCCTGATTTTGTTGAAAATCCTTATTTTAGTGATATACATACTTAAAATTGTCTTACAATTATGTTTTATATTTTTCTTTTTCTTATTTAATTACAAATTTGACAACTTATTAAAGATATTTAAGATTGGTTCATTGGCAACATTGCTGCACCGCATTGTGTCTGATACTCTGATAACCTAACTTTTAACGTGTCAGTCTGTCAGTTGTGTTCTCAAAATGTATTTTAGATCCGAGCAAATCGTTTTTAGAAATGTCGTGAAAAAAATGTTGTTTCTAACACGAGAGGAAAGCTCTTCTTCCACTATCGTTCGAAATGCCTCATGAGCGCAGCGAACTTGAGGGGGAAAAAGAAGCGCTTTCCTCTCTAGTTTGACAAATAACTATTCCATTGCCCTATAGGTTGTTTGATAATATTTATCTAATGATTCTTGATGAACACACATAATAAAAATACGCACAGTTTGACAAAAGTATAAAAGTAAACGCTTAATTTATTTTATAGTTGAGGATTCATTTTGTGATGAGGTAACCACCAAAAATACAGGGTAATGAAATAAAATGAAAAAAAAAAAAAAGTTTTTTAATTACAGTGAAAACAAATAATAGTATTAATTATATGAGGGCTTATGATAGTCATTAATTATTAACGAAGATGAAGTTTGATGCAAATTAACAATTTAATTCAGCACATTTTTATTGCAACATTTTTCTCTTATTTCTAAAGTCAAGGTGTTGGAGATTAAAAGATATTTCTATATTCAAATATGTATCTGTCATCTGTCCTTAGAATCCCCTAAACGTGCTTAGCCGTTGAAAACTTACTATCGAAAATTTTGACCAGTCAAGCACCTGTGTTTTTTCAATATATTAACTGTACACAAAATATATTTAACAAGAGAGTCCATCGACTTTCAGAATAAAATTTTGGTTCCAAAACAGCGTGGGCACCTATGACGTAGACGACCACTACCGTATTTGGTTCTGCAAGGACTTGGCCCGAGCCAGTATAGCCACTACACCAACACAAAACTACCTGCGACAGCCGCGGAGAGATCGACAGATCGAACATTTGAGACATTATTCGCAGAGCCAGTGAGGCGTGGGTATTGTCAATGTGACAGGGTGTCAGCCTCTCTCATGTCAGAAGATGCCTAATGAGACACTTCCAAGAACACTATTTTCATATTTAAATCGAATAATCATAAAGAGATAGAGGCGTTAAGATTATGCCAAGGTATAGAGAGGCGTTCGTGCAATGTTCAAACAATATGTATTTGATAAAAACTTTTTAACAAAAAAATTAAACCGGTGAGAAAAGAAACTGAAAGCGAAAAATAAAATAAACGTTTTTAATCTTAATAACTAAGCTTCTAAACTAATGTAAGTAACTAATTTAGGAGCTAGTTATTAAGACTACAAAATTATTGCAGACATCACAATATCTCCCGCCATAAATTTCTTATCAAATGATGCAAGAACACGGACCACCACTATCAAAAAACGCTCATCCCAACATTTTTCTAGCGTTGTTTTGATATTTCAAAAAGCACAGATTAATAGATTTAAACGAAAATGTCAATATATAATTTTCTTTAACGTGTTTTAATTCGTAAATGGAGACATTAAGAGAAAAATGTTTCAAATAATAATTGTAGATAATATTATGTGAAATATTATTTTAATAACAAAAATTGTAATTTAACCATAAGTTACAAAATAACTTGATAGAGCTTCAAGTAAACTACCACTTCAGGATATTGGATTATCACCAAAAACTAATCAGCTCTTCCAAAGGGGATACAATTGATATAAACAAAATATAAAAATCTTAACTTTAGTAGTTTTTAAGAAACCGTAACTCCAGAGATCCACACAGACTGACAGAAAAACACAGATATCTTCGCGAAAATATTAAAATCGTATTTTAGGGACCCTTAAACGTGCTCATCTACTGAAAACTCACTACCGAATTTTTAGCGTGATTCCTAAATCTCTCTTACAAGATGTGACGGGAGGTAACAATATTTAATTAATATTTTTGCCTTTCAGTTACTTCTTTCGTCGGTTTAATTTTTTGTAGCTATTTTTCTAACCTTCGAGGTAGATTTTTTTTTCAAATTCAAATGAAACCAACGTCAATAAAAAAGAATCATCGAAATCGTGTGTCCCAGCACAAAGCTATGCATGTAAAAATGCGTGGGTGAACAATCAATCATCCTCTATTTTACTACCGTTAGCAATAGAATTTTTGTTTAAAATTTAAATGGGACAAACTTCGAGGTATACCCTATCCAATAAAACAAGAATCATCCAAATCGGACTACTCTGTAAAAAGTTATGCGTGGTCAAAATATATACGCATTGACTTGAGAATCTCATCCTTTTTTCGTATATTAAAAATATAAAACTACGAGATTTAATTTCTAACTCTCTAAGCATTTTGCGTGATCCAACCTTATTCCATTGGATATGAGTCAGATTTCTTTAGGTGAGAAAGTAATTAGATATTTCTCGGTATGTCTAGCGTTCTTCAAATAAGTCATCATTTCATCACTTTTTTCAACGCAAATTACAAGAAGCGCCGTTTCTATAATTTAATTATATATAATGCTGAGGACAATTAATGTCATTGGAGAGAACAAACGCTATTATTAACCAAATAAATTTGAGCGAAAGAACATAATGATCTTTTTATATTATTACCTACTTATATGTTTTACATAGATAAAAGGATTCATAATACCAGCACAATTTATGCGAATAATTAACGGGACCCTGCATCGGTATTTCCAGTTTTATTCATATTTTGTTTACCTCGTATCAAAAATTATATATTCTAAATTGTAATGTGTAGGTGTATACCGCAACTGAGCACAGTAAGATCTAAAAATATACTAGAGACGAGATCATCAACTCATAAATAAACATTAAATCAAGTCGGAAACCGGAAATTGAAATAAATCATTTCTCAACCGAGCACCAGTAATCAATCTTATAGCATAAACACGCTCACATAAATATCTACTTAAACTTTCTATTTATTAAAGGAAAAGACTTACTTTCCTCCAAATTTTCTAAGTACTTAAAAAATACTTGGACTTAATAACCATAATCTTGAACGCTTAAGTTTGCAATTTTTGTTGCTTAACTACCTATTGAACGCCACATAAACGATATATATGTTTTTCGGGGAAATTTTTGTGGTTCTATGAAGAGAATTTAGTTATTTTTTTTTGTGCCTCCGTCCAAAAACACTAGTTTTACATATCTCAAAAATAGCTTGGTTTTAGGCCTAGGCCGGCAAAAACTAGGGACTTTTGTTTAGAATTAGCATCAACTGGTTCTCAAATTTGTGCGTTGGTTGTTTTCAGTGTTTACCAGTACGTTCGAGATTTCCAATTGTAAGCTCAAATGATAGTAATTATAATTAAATTTTCAGTTACAGTACACAACCAAATATAATAATTGACACGGATGTTTTCAAAGAAAAGAAATGAATTGTTTATATTTATAAACCCTTGCATCCTTGTTTACGAATAATCTGATATTGTCATCATAAAAAATTCCTAGTATTTCAAATTTGAAAAATAAATCAGTAATTTTATTAAATAATTTTTTTGCGACTGCTCGTAAAAGGACAGTTTCTGGCCTAATGATATAATAGTTTATTATTATATGAGGGATTATGATAGTCATTATTCACGAAGATGAAGTTTGCAAATCAAGTCTTTAAAATAACCGTGAATTATGGATTTCTGGCTCTGTGATTGGTCGAGAAGAGTGAATTATGAATCATAATTCACTATTGTGGATTATGGGTACTATAATTCATCGAAACATTTAAATAATGGGGCTATATTTATATAAAAATAACTATTTCCGACGAATGCTATAGAAAGTAGATTTTTGCACTTGCATTTCTCAACGTAAAGTTAATGTTTCCTGAGGAATTTTACTTTATCGTTCGTCTGCAATTACAACGAGCGGTAAAAGTTTGGTTTAGTTTTTCATTTTTTACTAATTCATTACCATGGATACGAAGTAAAAGAATAGCTACAACAATCTATGACACAAATGTTACTCATGCGTGTATTTTCATGAAGTTAGATGAATGATTTTTATTTTAAAATCATTCGTCGGAAAAATATTGTGTATAATTTATATCGCTTTAAATATTCAAATATCTATTGTCATTTATTGCGATAGTAAGCCTTTTTCCTTTATCAGACTAGTCCATAATGACCTACTTTACGCCCGCTAAACAATATCAAGTGATTATAATACAGTCGAACATAAAAATTATTATTAACTACAGCCAACTTATCAACAGTTTTAATAGATCTAATTAGTAATTATCTCCTCCCACCTAATCCGCGTACGCCACTGCACGATGACGTCATGCCGCAGGCTCAGCCGCGACGGACCGCGAGTCCGCGGTCGCAGTGCTTGAGAAGAGTCGCGGCTGCTAGCACCGCCGTACCACGTTCCGGGTTCGAACCCAATAGCTTCTGGTGGAACGAACTGTACGTTTTGTTTGTGAAGTGTGTGACAGTGTGCTGTGATTTGGATACGATATTCTCTAGGTAAGAGACTTCAACGATACGTTACGAGAGAACACTATTTCACTAACTTTGTAATATCTAAGTTGTGTATATTTTTTCCCTAATTAGAAATGGTGATAATTTGGAATTTAAATAGTAGCGTCCATATAATATTTATCCTTCAGAAGTAAACTAAATTTACTACAAAATTAATTAGTTAATATTTTCTCCGTATGTCAATTACCCCTGTGGTTCAAAGTTTTTTCATATTTTAGGGGGTTTTTATTTAACAGCGCAGTTTTTTCTCTTTGTTTTTTAATAAAAACTTTTTAACAAAAAATTAAACCGACAAAAAAAAACTGAAAAGCAAAAAATAAAATAAACCTATTTAGTCTTAATAACTAAGCTCCTAAACTAATATACGTAATTAATTTTGAGCCGGCTTCATTTGTTAGGCGCCTATTTATCTACCCTTAGGGGTGGAATTGTTTTTCAAATTCAAATGGAACCAACTTCGAGGTAAACCCAACTCTTTTGATAAATTTAAGCGCATTTTGTTACAATAAATTAATTAATTAATATTATCATTTTAAGTACATTTGTTTACTCTTAGTTATTTTTTCTTAATTTTTATGTCTGAAATATTTTTTTTATCTTGTTTTTATAATTCTTAGTTTTTTGCAACCATTTAATTTTTGTAAATTTTCTTTATATAATCGTCCTATAATTGGGATCTTATATCTTGTTGGATTGATTAATAAATACCCTGTTCAATAAAAAAAAAATCGAAATCTTATAATCCAGTACAAAGTTATGCGTGGCGGGTGAACAATAAATCATCCCCTATTTTCCTGTCCTTATCCTTAGGATAGTAGGTGGAATTTTTTTTTTCAAAATTAATTGGGACCAACTTCCAAGTCTACCCTATCTAATAAAAAAAAAGTATCATATATAATACCATTAGTGTTACAAGTTATGTCGACAATTTTTGTTGCTGTATTATGAATGGGTGTTACCCCTGATTTTAAATAACACGAGTGGGCAGCACGAATGATATTTTCAAGCGTAATAACCATGAGTGATGCAGCCCCAAAAAATTATCTACATAACTTGTAACACGAATGGTATTCTGAGGATAACTCTACGAGCAAAAATGTATTCTTTATTTAAACTGAGTTGCAAATAGATTCACTTCCACAGCATTAGAGTAACAAATTCAATTGTTTTAATTTGTCGACTGAATCACTAGTGAAAATTGTCGAATAAATGAGATCACTAGTGTAAAATGTCAGTATAACTTTTTTCCATTGGTGGAAAATTTTAAATCTTCAAAATCTATTGGAGCATTTATGACAGATCATAAAAAAAGTTATGCGTGGTCATACATAAAGAAACATGCGCGTCGACTGGAGAACCGCCTCCTTTTCTTCGTCGGTTAAAAATATAAATTTCTATGAAAATATGTGAAATAGGAAACGGAATTTCAGATTGTTTATTGTTAAGCAAGCTGAGTATTGTTATATAAATAAATATGCAAACATTAATAAATTCCTGAATAATCGTACAAACAGTTGCTGCAAAATAATTGCATAGATAGCGTGGAGATTTCAATGGTGGGTCAAAACACAATACCGGTAGATGTTGTTTGTAGTTTTTGTTAAACTATTAAATATAATAATACATTGAGGATTTTAAAATGTAAGATATAATTAAATGGTATTTAAAGTTCAGTTTTTGTTGATATTTAGCCATGTGTTAAGCAGTTAAGTGGTTGTGTAATATATGCTGATTTGAAGGTTTGTTACTGAGATGAATCTTTGCTATTTGCATAAACTTAACTATATTTTTGTAAATCTCTTTTTCTTTCCAATAGGAATTAGTTTAATTTAATAATTGCAGCATTACCTCTAAACAATAATTTTCACATGAGTAATAACCTATTTTAAAATTAAGCATACTTATATTTGCATACCATTAAAATGGCTGTTTACTTCAAAAGAAAAATATAATACTGGTTTTACTTGGGAGTTCGATAAATTCAAGTTTGGTTTATCAGAATTAAAACAGGATTCCTTGTCGTTCAAACCACTCTCGTTATCTGCGATTATGTCGTGATGATATGCATGTATTCATGAATAAATTTGGCGTCAAGAAAAGCCGCAGTTTTTTGCGCGAGAATTATATACTTGGTATTCCAGGAAACCTCAATAATAAGTATTATTACGAGCCCAACCCCAAATATTTCGTACCACTTGAAAAATATGCTATAATTAAATATAATTGTATTTTAACGCTGTAATTCTAGTCTAAATTATTACGTCATCTTTGTATTACAGTGTACGTTTAGGTAAATGCTAATTGTTCAATAGATATTTATAATATTTACTGTCTTAATGGGATCAGGAATTACAATTTTTTTTGTAAATTCGCACCTAACGCACTTCGACGGACCATAATGAAAATATTTTTCAACGATATTATTTATAATATTGAATATTTAATAATTAAAAACAAAATGAAAATAATTAGTGACTAGATATTTTCATGGGCTAACAAATTAGATCTATTTTAATTTTTAATGTAAATACGAATATATTTGTTTATTTGAACCAAGTTAATTATTTCTGAATCGCGCATAAAAATAGATATATCATCATGCTATTTAACCATTTCTGGGTGTGGCACCCTGCTCAAAGCAGATGATACATTTTCGCACGTGAAATGCGGTTACCAGCCGTCAAATCACAGCCACCAAGTCTGGTAGTGGTGGAGGAGCCACAGGGGTAATTTTCTATGGTGAATTAAATTTTGAAAATTTGTTGGCTTGAGACTCGAACTAAGGGTCTTATGATCCACAATCCGATGCGTTACCACGGAGCTATTTATTCTATATCGCGCATGAAATATTGTTCTTAATATTATATATTTAGATCTTTTTGTAAAAAAATATTCAGATTCACCACACTTTGTTTATTGTTTTTACTTTATCAGACTAGTCCATAAAGAGTCATATTATGGACGCTAAACTGTATTATAAAAATGTCAAATATAATACAGTCGAACATAAAAAATATTATTTTACATAAAAAGTGTAGTTTTTCAATTAAATAATAAATGTATTATTATCTACATGTCTTGTAAAATATTTATTATAAAAATCACAAAACTGTACCGATTATTTTTTGACGTATTTTAGAACCAATGAAATGCTACATTGTTTGTCACGTGTCTGCGTATTAACCAATCCTGTCATTATTATACTGAGAATAAAGCTCTTGTGATTATTTGCGAATAATCTCTGTAGCTTTTTTATTTTTGTTGACAGATGTCAGATAGTTATCATCAACACAAGTAACAAATGACCAAATAAAATAGATTTAGTGGGGTGCCTGATGATGAAATAAAATAATAATCTAATTAAATATAACTTGAGAGTTCGATAAATTAGAAAATAATTCTCTAGTATCTTTCTCAAACTTGTTGCCATTTGGTAATAGCCACTCAAGCCCTACGGGCTTTCGTGTCTATTGCCTGACAAGTTTTCGAAAGATCTGTCAAATTATTTTCAATTAATTTTCACTCTCTTGTTATACATATTATTACTAAAAATATGCCTACTTTGTAAAACAATCACAAAATTTGAAGTGGTGCAATAATTTTGTCCAGCAGTGTATAGGTATGCAAGAAATAAAAATGATTAGAAATACGATCAAAATATGAAGCAATTTCACTAAAAATCAAGTACGTCCGAGAGATCTAATTTCGATTTTAAAGATCTGTATATTTTTCTATGTTTACACTATAATAAATAATAATAGCGCATTTATTTGGAATGGCATTTAAAGATGCACCGTAATTATCAATTAATGCTAACATTTGCACGTCACCTCGACTCTCAGGTTTCTCTGAAGATGTAACACAACACAGCACACTTTCTCTTTACGTTTACGTAACCGCAAGTCTCAGCGTTGGAGATATCAACCTCTCGCTATCCTTTACTCTTTGATAGCAATGCGGAAACATGTGCATCGCCAGGCTGCGTTGTGAAGCCCGAGGTACATCTCAGTGTGAAATATGAGCGGCGATATGATTGGCAATGGAGAGTAACTGGAGATTTGCATGGCGGATCAAGCGCAAAACCCACAGAACTGTACCCGGACGGCCAATGCTTGACGCCTGATGCTTGATTGATACAATAAAACAAGGAACAAGAACCTGTTTCTAATATGCAGATTATGTAAAGTGCTACAGTAGAATTTCTTCATTTGCACAGGCACAAGGAAATTGCTACAGCCATATATTCTCCATTTTATTTTGACATCACTAACATGCAATTAATTATTCCGAGTGTGAAGAATAGACGAGTATGAGAATTATTTACATATCCAATACAACACTTTTTGTAATGAGGAAAATACTAGTTTACGCGTCCCAAAATCGTCCACAAACTACTTGTTTTCCAAAAAACTTGGGATTTTTATAAAGTTAGGGTTGTATCAATTGGTTGTTAATTATGTCAATTTATAAATAGTTCATATTATTTCCAATACCGAATCGAAGATTTTTCTGGCAATAAATTATTTATAACATTCTCGGACATTTCTTTAAATATGATCGAGTATCTATTATACGATTAAATATCAACAAAATAAATGTTACCGAATTTATTAAAGAAAACAAATGAACTGTTTATATTTATAAATCCCTGGTATCCCATAAGTTGCAACATAAAAAATCCCAAATAATTAATATTTGAAAAACAAAAATTCTTTTCAAATTTATGACAATATCGCCACAAAATAGTATAATACTAGCGTCGACCCCGCCTACGGCTGGGGTCTCAGCTAGGGCTCCGCCATCTCAAAAAATCTCACAAAACTTATGTAGTTATAAAAATATAATAGGAGAAAGGTGATTAGTACTGTATAGCGGTTCGACCTACTTCGCAAATCTAATCCCTTTGCTCCTCGACTCTGGAGAAGATTTCAACTTAATTTAGGGTCCAACTAAAAGTATGGGATAATGAATCATAGTGCTTTGTTAATAATATCTCATATGATACCATGCAATTGATGAAGAAAGGTCATTCCTCTCTTTCATCTAACTAAATTGGTGAATATCATCACTTTGTTCTTCGCTTCCATGTCACTATGGGAATTTTCGTGTCTCTCATAGAGAAGTTGTGTGTCTTCCAGGTTTTTCATTGAGGGAAGAGTGTGTTATACATTGAGGGAAGTTGTGTGTTTACCACTGAAGAAAATTGCGTATTTTCCATAGAGGGAAGTTGTGTGTTTTCCATTGAAGGAATTTGTGTATATTCCATTGCGGGTAGTTATGTGTTTACCATTGTAAAAAGTTATATGTTTTCCATTGAGTAAGTTGGCCGCTTCCCATTGATGGAAGTTATGTGTTTTCCATTGAGGAAAGTTGTGCTATTAGCACTGAAGAAAATTGCAAATTTTCCATTAACGGAAGTTAGATGTCTACCATTGTGGAAATTTGAGAGGTTTGCATAAGGGAATGTTGCATGTTTCTTATTGAATAACCTATAAGTTAGCTTTCTAGTAATTTCTACAAAAACAATTGCCGATCGTAATGATTTGTGATCATGAATGTTCCTCACTAACGTTCCTCAACTTACTGCTCCTAAAACATTTCATTTAATACCCGACAAGTCAGGTTTCTATGAAACAAAACAAAAAAACAAGTGCTGGTTGTAACGATTTGGAATAAAAAAATTTCGTCACTGCTGTCCTTCATTTCCTGTCATCAAAAAATTTCATTTAATACTTCATAAGTTAGCGTTCTAAGAATTTCCATAAAAAAATAATTTCCCACTTTTATAAAATTTCACTTGATACCCCATGAATTTTTAGCAAAAAACAATTGCCCATCGTATTTCATTTCATTTCACTTAAAAAAAAAATCAACTTCCATTTTTTTATATAATCATATATCTCGTCTTTTCGAGACATTTCTTTTGATACCCAATAAGTGATTTAAAATAGTTATTTGTGTATCAAGGTTGTAAAAGTGATCTTTTTTGGCCGAATCTGTAGATTGCAGCCGCGGCGAATGCCGAGGCCAGCAAATCAGATGAGGCTAAAAAAGAACTTTTAACCGAGGTGCACACAACATTTTTTAGGCGACTATCACAAAAAGATATAAACTTTATTTTAAAAATCAATTTGACAATTTTGACAGTGACAGTTATCTGACAATTACATATATTTGGTTATTCATGTCACTTGCAGAGTGCTTTGCTCTATCACCTGGACAACTCACAAAACAATCTGTTTTGTACTGTTGTGTTGTTTACTGTCAAAATATTTTAAATCGTGGTGAAAACGTGTGTATCTCGTGATAAAATATCTACAGTTATTAACTGAGAAGCAAGAAAATGAGCAGTTCAGATAGCGAAGATATCTCTAATACTCCGCCAGAAATACATGAATGAATTTCAAGTTTAATATCTTGTCTATATTTTAAGTTAGTTTTGTGTTTTTGTTCATTTAAATTCGTTGTAATTGTAAGTTAAATTGTAATTATTTCTAAATATATGTATTTGTCTATTAGGGAGTATTGAATTTACTATTTAAACAAACGAGTGATTGTAGCGGCCGTAAAGTAAATGCGGCCGTAAAGTAAAAGCGGCCGTAAAGTAAATGCGGCCGTAAAGTTGTTTTTGACAGATGTCAAAAAAAAAGTGACACTTTACGGTTGTCAAACGATACGTAAAACAACTATTTATGTAATAGCCGCCTAAAAAAATAATTAAATCAAACACAATTTACATTAATATTTGATCATGTAATAAAGACTTCGGACACTTTTATTGTCATCTTATCATTTTAAAAGTATCTACAGTCAATAATAATTTGTATCCTACATTAGCTTCAAATTCCGCGGTTTTACTTTTTTTTTACTAAATTTGATCGTGTAACACCCACTTTTCTAAGGACGTCAATATACAATCAAAGCAAAAAGTTTTATTCGACATTTCTAAAATAGTTATTTGTGTATCAAGTGCGGATAGAGCATTGTTTGTTGCACGCGGCGAGAAATTGTTGATCGAGGCGAAGCCGAGATCAACAACTCGACAAGTGCACCGAACAAGCTCTATCCGACGAGATATACACAATATTTTTTCTACAATCGTTGAACAATGTCAAACTGTAGAAAAAAATTAATTTTCTAAATTATCTTTGGTCCCGCCTATAACAATTCAGTAAAATTGTAGTTACCCATGTCACCGTAATCATGACAACGTTTATGAATAAAATAAACATTTTCAAAGAAATCATAATTTGACACATGGAGTACATTTGACATAAAGTCTACAGAGTGAATACCTGTCTCTGGTGAATACGTTTATGGTGATTAAGTTGAAGTATATGTACGTATATGCCAACTGTAGTTGCAATAGCAAGGTTATTACCAGAAAAATCCAATGCATCATTTACTTTTATACCTAATTTATTTGTTTGTTTTTGTCGCGCTAGTGCGACAATATGTCACTTTGTCGCCCTAGAGCGACAATTTTGAACATTTCCTAACTAAAAATGGAATAACAATGTCTATATTGTGCAACGATTGTAGAAAAAAATTTAAATTAACGTTTAAAAAATTTGCATAATATCAAACACGTTTATTCATTTATTCTAAACACAGATAAATTTACAAAACTTCTCCAACTTGTCTACAATTAATGTAATTTATATTTAAAATGTTAAACTGTACTGTCAAAAATGACAAACTGTCATAGATGTTCATCTTAAAAATTCCACGGCCGCCACACTCTTAGTTGATTTTGGCCCAAAAATGTAGGTTTTTTCAACTTTTCTCACACATCGTGTGTAGGAAAAATTTGAAACCACGAAAAGGCCCTAATCCTAAACAAACTCTAAATATCTATGAAGGTTTCACCCAAATCCATCAAGCCGTCTAAGCTCTAGAAATTGGCAAAGTTGCGTGATGAATCTATAGATATATCTATATATAGGCCCCGATTAACCAAAATAGTATATGGATAATACAAGTGTATAAGTAAGCTTTTAAAGCACGTACGATGAGTTTAAGAGCACGACGCGAAGCGGAGTGCATTTAACGTTGCTAGTGCTTTAAAAGCACTTATACACGTGTGTCATACGCTATTTTTTTATTATACTTGCGTCATACTCTGGAAAAAACTGGAAAGCAACATTATGATTTTGATTCAATTCATAATTTTGCGCGTGTGAAATTTGACGTATGTCGTTTACATGGAGATTGTAGCATTTGTTGTTTACGTTTACAGTTTTGACAGATATTAATAGTAATTATTTTTGTTGTTGCTTAGCAACCTTTAAAGCACTGCGTGTTTTAACCTTGCGTTGGCGAACGCTGTAGCGTGTTTTAAACACCGATTATGATGCAGGTGTAATAAAAAATAATGTGTATCATACGTCCAGAAATTATTTTTCGAGTGCTTGTAATTTGTAAATATAACAAAATTGCAGCTTCTGAACTTGTGATATAAATAATTATTAACGGAATTACAATTTAATTAAAGTAGCGGTTGTTAAGAAATTTAATATACCCGTTGAAAAAACAACTTGTACACATATTTTTCCTAAAATTAAATAGCTCCGCATGGAGCTATGGATCATAAGATCCTCAGTTCGTACTTCACAGCCAACAAACTTTCGGAAATAAATTCAGAAAATTTTCATGACATAGGGCAGGTTGTGATCTTATGGTTCTCGAGATTCCAATAGTGAGCCTCGAAATTAAAAAACACTGTATTTTTGTTAAGTGCAGTGCCGTCGAATTAAACCCCCCAAAGACGAATTGAAGCAAGGAGAGTCAATTTAAAACCAAAAATATAATATAGTATATAGTAATTGGTAATTGGGTGGTTGTAGTTGTGCAGAAAACAATAAATAAATAAATGATTTTCGTATGACAAACGTGCAAGAAATTTCCTTCAATATGCATGGCAATGCAGTTTTCTAAGAACGTCTTACTAACATATTTCCTTTTCACATATATTTATTATAATGAATCATGTGTCGCTGGTTTTCAATGACGCGTTTCTATAAAAATTCGCGTCACACCATGAAGGCCGCATTTCAGCATTCAACATTGTCTTTCTACTTCTTTACTCACATAAAAACCTCAATCCAACCAACTCATTGCAAAAGAAATTTATTTCTTGGACATTGCCACTCCTTCAAGGAGTACTGCCGGTATTAGTTAAACAAAATTGTTATATTTTGTATATAGCAATTAGTTGATAGCTGATTAGTTTTTGGTGATAATCCAATAACCAGAAATGGTAGTTTACTTGAAGCCATATCAAGTTATTTTGAAATGTCTATGTAAATTATGGTTTAATGACAATTTTGTTATTTGAATAATGTTTCACATATTATTATCTACAATTGTTGTTTGAAATATTTTTCTCTTTCCGTCACCATTTTCGAATTACAATATGTTAAAGAACATAGTTATTTACATACCAAATGCGGGAACCGAGTTCACGCAAGAGGTTTGTACAATATTTTTTGTACGAAAAGTATAAAACTAATAACAGTCCATACAAAGAAATGAAGTTCTTCAAGGAGTTCTTTTGATATTTGTCAAAGTTGCATTATAAATATAAACACAAAATAATTTGTCTAATATATTAGAAAACAATTAAAATATTTATAATATTTACCGTCTTCACTTGTAAAATTATTATATTTTTTATTTACATTGAGATCACTAATATTACATTTGTAGGTTATGTATTTTACAGCTGTCATATCGGGTAGATATTATTGCCAACATTGGTAAGCAAATACAATAAATTTGTTATTTTAAAATTCAATTTCATTCGTATTCCATCATTGTTTATATTATTCTTATCTAAAGGAATGTTTGAAGTACTATATTTTTTTATTATAAATATAATTTATTAATAAACGCTTTAGAAATAGGAATGTTGTCGTCGAAATTTCCCGGTTGTCTATCTGGTGGAGACCTGGGAAATGAAAATTTCGGACGTTGCTTAGGCAATGCTAAACAATACATTTCAATGCATGAGACCAAAAAATATATTTTGTACTCATACATTGAAATGTGTTGTTTAGCGTTGCCTAAGCAACGTCCGAAATGTCCATTTCCCAGGTCTCCACCAGATAGACAACCGGGAAATTTCGACAAAAGCATTTCTATTTCTAAAGCGTTTATTAATAAATTATATTTATAATAAAATAATATAGTATTTCAAACATTCCTTTACCTAATATTAATATAAACAATGATGGAATAAGAATGAAATTGAATTTTAAAATAACAAATTTAGTGCATTTGGTTACCAATGTTGGCAATAAAATCAACCCGATATGACAGCTGTAAAATACATAACCTACAAGTGTAATGTTAGTTATCTCAATATAAATTAGAAATATAATAAATTTACAAGTGAATAAGGTAAATATTATAAATATTTTAATTGTTTTCTAATATATTAGACAAATTAATTTCTGTGCTTAAATTTATAGTGCAACTTTGACAAATATCAAAATAACTCCTTGAAGAACTTCATTTCTTTGTATGGCCTGTTATTAGTTTTATACTTTTCGTACAAAAAATATTGTACAAACCTCTTGCGTGAACTCGGTTCCCGGATTCGTTCTATGGCGGCGCTCGCAAGCTCGCGCCGCCAAACACTCATCCGGGAACCAAACGTTCCCGCATTTGGTATGTAAATAACTATTTTGACATTTTCGTTTAAATCTGCTAATTTGTGCTTTTAAAAACAAAACAACGCTTAAAAATATCAATTTAGACATGTGCCATAATTGAAAATTAATTTGTATGAGGGGATGATGTGTGTTTCGTGTTCCCGCATTATTTGATAAGAAATCTGTGGCAGGAGGTATGGTGGAACCCACAACAGATTTTTTTTTATTGTTTTAATTCTTGTCGCTTTCCGGGTGGAGTTTCGTTGCAAATGATTGTCTGATAATTAGTCCAGACTTTTAAAAGTATTAAGTAATAAATACATGAAAGTTAATTAACTCGTAATATTTATGGTTTCAAAAAGTAAACGTAATAGGTTTCCCAGTAGTACACGAGTAAATTACTTTGCGCATTTCATTTTTCTCCAACGTACCATAAAACTTGAAACAAAGCAACAAAAAGAGGAACAACAACAGAGCTGAAACAAAACAGTGAGGTCGGCCAATGCGCTAAACATTTGAAGTGCAAGCGGCAAACATTAACACACACACACAGAGTACATGGCTGCGAAGTGAGCGAGATCATTAAAACCAGCACGGTGCAGTGGCGGCGGACGTCGCGGGGCGGAGGGGCACCGCGGAAGTCGCGACGCGGACTGCAGAAAAACTGCGACTGCTGCACGCGGACAAAGACACTGCAGATCTTGAGAAGTTACACCAACAACTCAAAACAAATTCGTTTGAGATTGAGGACTTGTGAATTGTTGAAAGATTGGGAAGGATATAAAATTTGTGGTTTTTCAGTTCTTGGTTTTATCACAGTATAAGAATTCATATAGTAGCGACCCTCGCTGTGGGAACTTTTGATTTTTATGTTACAGCAGTCATTGTCCTTGAGTCGAACGACCATATTCGCAGTAGCAGTATACGGCAGAAAATTTGAATGGCTGTCAGTTGCAAATGAGATACAATCTAAAAATATTATGTCACCTGTACTATAAGAGTTCCTACAATTTTTTATGGTACAAATAAGTTTACCTCTCTGTTTTGCACTCATTTTATGCACTTATCATAAAAGAAATATTGTGGCTTCATATTTGACATATACGAGCCCTGAATCATATCATTTGACCAGCACATAACCTCCCGCCTAATACTACTCTTAAACGATACAAAATAGTACTTGATGATACAGAAACATACCTTCTTATTTATTTATTTTCTATTTATATTTCAGAAATTTAATTTTATTTCGTATTTATATATATTTTTTTGACGTATATTTCAATAAGAAAACAGCTTCACAATCAAAATGACATGTGTCATATTTCGTAAAAAATTTAAAATTTTTAAGTGTTTCCATAGTGTACAAGGAATGCAAGACTTATGAAATCTAATTTCTTTATATTTTATTATATCTAAATCCAATGAAAATTAATAAAATTAATGTAATAAAAATAGAAGTAAAATTAAATATTCCACAACTTTCAAAATAACATAAATTGTTGAAAAAGGAAATTTAATCGTGTTTTTCACGAAAAACTGTTAAGAGCTTCAAGTAAACTGCTACTTCCGGTTGACCAAGTTTATCCAAAATCTAATCTGCTCTTTATTTAAATATAAGAAGCAAAAATTCACAAAATTGTATTTTTTGGTATTATAATATTTGATTTATGCGAGACGAAAAAATTACATACATACAGACATCATGGCGAAAATAGTAAATCGTATTGTAGGGATCATAAAACGTCCTTATTCATTAGAAAACTCACTACCCAATTTTTTGACCAACAACAATACCTCCCTTACCTAGAGGTAGGCGGGAGGTAAAAACAATATTAATTGTAAAAAGTCAATTATCAAAAATTTACAATATATGTATCTTGTCAAAATTGCAGAAAGGCGGTGGCACATGTGAACAGTGACTAGGATGGCAATGAATGCATAATTAAAATAGTTTGAACAATATAATATTTTGTAAGTAGAGCAAAAAGATTCGCGGGAAAGCAGCGTGAAAATGCTAGATTTATGTCTCATTGTTCGCCGCCGCCTCTGCCCGTGTTCACTTCACGGAAACTTCAACAGAATATGTGAACCACTGACCGTCTTTCGACATAACCCGTATTGTTCTGAATTTGTTTCTGATAATAATTGGCTGAGATCGCTTTAACCAATTAATTATTAAATATGTGAAAGTAACGACTGGGAACATTCCTTACTATTTCGCTATTAATATTTTATAATAAATATAACCTGAAAACCAACATGAGAGACTGACACAATTTTTCTCAAATTCGGTAAAGAAAAGACAAGACAAATTCTTACAAACGTTGATGAAGAAGGCAAAAGAGAGAATGGATAGACCATATAAAAATAAAAATTTGCATGCGCTTATTTTATAATATAAATACATATTAATTTGGACTTTTTTGTTTACCTATAATTGCTACCCTAACTTAGAATCCTGAAAATTTTGGATTTGGTTTATCACGTGCTGAGAGAAACAACTAGTTGTTGGGTAATTTGTCTTTGTTGTAGAAGATCAACCGATTTATAAATATGTGTTAGACAAGGAAGGGTGGCCTTACAATAATTATTTGTCTTACGCTCGTATTTCGCTAAAAGCCTACAAGTTAGCGCACTAGAATTATTTAAACATTTTTTTAATCCATTATATTTTTGGGTTTTTGTCTGGTTTAATTTTTATACAGGGTGGTGAATTAAAGGACGCATCATAGTGTTTTCAATGTTCTATTATTGGTTTCCCCAATTTTTTTTTATCAAAAAATTCTAAAATTCATTATAGAGAAAGATCTGCATTTTTTAACACTTATATTTCCAATTTTACTCTACTTGGAACCAGAAAAATGGGGGAAATGTTTATTAGTATTTTCATAAAAATGTACCAATTGAAAGTTATGGGTTTTATCTATCATCAGCTATCATCAGTGTATGATTTCAAATGTTTTCATTAAAAATGTATACCATGGAAGAAAGATTAGATATAGTGAAACGATTTTATGGTGTTCACAAAAATGTATTAAATAAAATAAATCACATTTACTTTGTTTTTCATGGCACTAATGATTTTAAGGAAATAACCAATAAATATTTCCGCTATTCTTCCGGTTTCACGTAGAATAAAATTATAAATATTAGTGTACAAAAATGCATAAACATTTCCTCTTTAATAAACTATTTAACTTATTTGATGTAATATAATTAGGGATGTCAATAATTGAACATTTAAAAAATAGCATTGAAAATGCATTGGTGCGACCTACGATTCACCATCCTGTACAAAAATTTAAATTAAATTATAAATATTAGCGTAAAAATAAATGCCTATACTTTTCCAGTACAATAAACTATTTAACTTTTTTGATGTTAAATAATTAGGGAAGTCAATAATTGAACGTTTCAAAAATAGCATTGAAAACGCGATAATACGCCCTTCGATTTGCCACTCTGTATACATTTTTGTATTTTTTAGAATTCATACTACACTATCATTTTTGTTTTGATTGTGTTTTTGTTGTTGTTTCTAATTGGGTTTCTTGATTTGTTGACCACTTATTTTAAATAACTAAGGAAGCTTTTGTCACCGAGATATAATAATAATAATAATAATCACGTTTATTTCTAGAGACATTGAGAACAATGTGTGAGAACAAATCAAAAAAATATAGAAAATTATTTACAATATGCATAATATTCGTTTAAATTATAAAAACAATTTAGAAACGGAAACGTTTTAAGTTATTTTTAAAGCAATTGAAAGAGTTTACAGATTTAATTTCTTGTGGTAATAAATTATAAATGTGCAACCCAAGAAAATGAGGGGACATTTGCCCTATTTTAGTTTTACTAAATGGTACTCGAAAGTTGTCTCGAATATACGAGTGTTATTTGTTATATTAAGTAAATAAATAAATGAATCCGTATTGCGAGTGTGGTAGTCGTGAGCCCACTCGAAGATAATGCCGTGGCAAACGGGTTCTCCTCCTGCAGTAACCACGTGTCGCATGTATGTGTGACCTCCAGCGTGCAGTGTGCGGTGTGTGGAGATTTCAATGATCCGTGCGGCGCGCAGCATCACATACGTGACCATGGCAACGGCTGCAGAGCTTTTGTTCGGCTGCGAGCTAATCATTGTGCATTATAGACACTATCACGCTGCGTTGTGGTGGACGTGGAATGCAACGCAACATACAACGAGTTTAGAAACTGCATGTGGTACAAATGTACAATCATCTTAGACTAGCTGTTATTGTTAAGTGTGTTACTAACAAAGAGAAATTATCAAATCGACGACGATTTTACTGGAATTGTTACAGCCATTGGCGCTCGTCAGAAAATGCACACATTAACTTTATTCGCTGGTACCACGAGCTCTGTTTTTGGGTGTTTTAAGAGAAGTGTTTTAGCCTCGGTTTTAGCGCTGTACAATGTTCTAAAATTAGAAGATACAGAGAAATATATTATCTATTACTTTTATTTGAAGTATTTGTTTATAAAATAATTTTTTCTTCAAACGTCATAAAAGTACGTTGTTATGTATTTGTATTCAACAAGCAGAAGTTCATTATTGTCGCCGCCGGCGTAAAAGTGTTTCCTTGGCAACACATTTACTCCGGCGGCGGACAAAGTAAAATATCATGCAAAAAAGTAAGGTTGTAATACAATAATTTGACAGTTAAGAATAAAACAAATAAACAAAAATAACAAAATAACATATTCTGTGGCAACTAGAAATACTGAAAACGATAGAATATTTGTTGAAGTTTGGAGTTTGCAAACTTCTCAATCAGTAGGTACTTACAGTGGAGTCTTTCACCATTTTTTTTTATGAAACTTTATCTAAATTGAAGACTATCTACAGTTTTAAAAAGTCTTAATTGTTATTCATTAAGCCCCAATGATTTTTTTAAAATGTTGTGACGTCATTGTAGAGATGTTGGTGGATCTCACTCAAACAGTAGAGATTTAAATAATTTTTGTCACATAAATGTTCTATTTTATTGTAATAATAATATAAGTAAAAAAATGTATGACTACAATTATTTACAATCTGTACTGTTTTAGATTCAGCAACATCACTACAATGACGTCACAACATTTTTAAAAAATCATTGTGGCTTAATGAATAACAATTAAGAATTTTTAAAAGTGTAGATAGTCTTCAATTTAAATAAAGTTCCATAAAAAAAATTTAAAAAAAATGGTGAAAGACCCCATTACCCCCCAAATTTTATTATAGTCAAATTCTAATTGTTAATCGTAATTGATAATTAGGTAGCTTTTAACGCAGCTTAAATTAATCTAAAACAACTAAAACAGCTTGAGTTCAATTTGGGGTTGAAACGATATATAAAGACCGCAAAAAATATCTGCAATTATTTATTAAAAACAGTAAACTATTTGCAAAATTTCGCAAATCAAGCAGGCGTCCCCAAATGAGTTGTCACAACCGTAAACTAACTCTAGTAGCAACACTAACTTACAGTTAAATCCCACACACCATCAACACTTGTTGGGGCAATTAAGACTTGTACTACAATACTACAGTCAGTAATGATTACACCATTACACATATAAAATCAGTGTTGTCTGATAGGGCGTAGTTTGGTGGATAGAGACATGTGTTCGAACATTTCCAGCTGATTTCATCTGAATACAGAATGCTGTGGAGGTAGATGGTCGAGTGTTTGTACACTGGCGTTGTTTGTTGTGTTGGAATAAGTGCAACTAACGGAACCCGTGCGCGCAGATCTAGAATTACGAGAATATTCTCCAACTATTTCTTCTCTTTGAGATGCTGATGTGTACGCGTTGTTTTGCCTTTCTAACGAAGAATTGTGACACTCAACATGCGAGAAGATTTTGTTTGTGCAATTATTGTCTTTCAAATGCAGCAAGACTAAAATTGAAACATGATATTTTGCATTACCACACTCAGTTTTCTTGTATTTATTTCTTACAAAATGATTAGGGTCAATTAAAAAAAGTATTAATTTTGAATATAAATTTTATTTATCTCCTTTTTTCTGCATTGTAAGAAGATGAATATATTTTAAATTTTGTTTTTAAAAATAATGAAGTCGTTTTAATTAAAAAAAAAGAAACAGTTTTTATTTAAAATGATATCATTTTGAATTAAAACTATTCCTATTCAAACTACTTCCTTCCCATAATGACAATGACTAATGAGTCTCATTCGAATACTTTGATACGTTCTTTCAAAACTAAATTAATTTTCATACAAGAATATTTATGAAACCTACAAAAGTTTTCAATGGAAACGAAATCAGATTGACACTATTCAAATCAATTTTTCTCTTCTTTTAAAATAAATCTTTTTGTTAATAGGAAACGTATTTACACTTTTGCTGTAAAGGGAGTAGGTACAAATTTACAGCAATATCAAATAATAGCTCCGAGGTAACGTGTCGGACTGTAGATCGTGAGATCCTCAGTTCGAATCCCACTGCCGACAGTTACAAATTTAAATTTACCCCTGTGGTTCCTCCTCCACTAACATCCTTGGGGGCTATGATTTGACGGCTGGTAACCGCACTTCATACGAAAAAATATATCACTTACCGAGATCTGCGTAAGCAGAGTGCCACACCCGTAATGGGAAAAGGCGTGATGATATATTATATATATTTTTTCAAATAATAGTTATTTACTTAACAAGTGGGCAAAGTAAGAAATTTTAGTACACGAAGCCGAAGGGTAATTCCAATTTGCCCACGTCTGAAATATAACATTTTATCCAACACCTCTTATTAAATTAAAAATTTATTAAAGAAATATTATTTGACAGTGACATATACTTGAAATATTTAAGTTAAAATGGCAATCGAAGTAGTTACCAAGGTGTTGTGTGTTATTATTATTGTTATAAATAAATAAATACTCAATAGTGACTTTCCTCAAAATTATACCCACTAGTAGGTAATCTGTTACTTTGCTTGTTTAAAATCGCCATAGTTATAGAGCATTTATTGAGAGGTGTTGGATAAAATATATTCCACATTTAAGTTCTACACCTAGTACATAAATTCTAGCCAATTTCATCAGGGGCCATTACAAAAATATCCACTTTCAATCTGAATTTATTTTTCATGTAATCAGCATCCGCAAGAATATAATCTACAAGAATATCCGCGATTTTGCATAAGTTAAAAGTAACTGAAGGATCCTCAGGATCTAATCTTGAGTAATGAATGTGGGATTACTTATAAATTGTCAGGAAATTTAGCGTAGATTTACCGTAGCTGTAGGGACATTTCAAATACATAAGCTTTAATTGTTCCATTTGTGTCCTTGCCTCACTGTGCAACTGCTGTTAGATGTATAAGCATTTGAGCAAGTCATAGTTAAAATAGTTCTCACAACATTTTCGTACAGCCAGACACCGTTACTCGTTATGAAAACGGTAAAAAACTCGGTTTCCACTATTGTCATCGCAATGTTCGTCGTTACGGTATTTCGGCGACAACATCATAGACGCGGAGCGCCGAGGCAATTGGAACAAATCACGGAAGAAATCTGTCGCTTTTTGTTTGGCGTGATTATGTGCACGGCTGTCTGCAGTCCGCGGCAGTTTTTCTGCGAGCCGAAGAATTTTAACAAGCCCTGCTGCGAGCTGCGTCACATGAGACCAAAATAGACGTGACTGATAATTTCGCGGAGACATGGTCGCGGTATATGCTTAGCAGGAATACGTGGTCTTTATTTTTTAAACTTTATTATTAATTTTACATCTTGCCGTGTTTTCATTTGGAGCAATCCTAGATAATGTTATTTAAAATGGACATTTGCTTTGATATCATCAATAGACTGAAAACAGCGCCCTTTCCGCACTGATTTTATTTTCGGAAATTAGAATAATATATTGCAGGAACACTACTACTATTAAGAGACGCCCATCTTACACAAAAATTTGTTTTCAATTATGATACATTTCAAAAATAGTTATGTGTACATCAAGGCATCAAAATACTTTATTGCCGATGTATATAACATATTTTTTTCTAAAATTGTTAAATTATTAATTGAAAACATAAATAAATATCATTATGTATTTGTAAAACGTCAGCTAGCTGTTGCGCCGGGGATGGCTGTGATAACAAAAATACTGTGTCAAATTTGATTATAATTTTCATTATTTTTTATTTTTATATATTCTTAGATGTGGTAAAAAAATAATGATAATTTAGGCATCGCACGGAAAGGTAATGCTTATTATCACCAATCAAAATTAGGTTAATAGTTCTGGCGATAATTTCGTCGAGACCGAAAGTCAAATAAAACAAAACAACAAACTCTAGTGTTAATGAGTTAATTGTAATTACAGAGCGCGGTGGACGGCGTGTGTGTGTTCACGAAAATGATATATTACATATTTGTTGTTAATATTTACACCCGGAGGTGCGTCGTGAACAAGTTTTAAGAGAGAAACAAAAACTGCGTTATGTAACAACGGGTACGGTCACCGGAAATGCGACAAGTCATTTGTTTATGTAACTGCTCTACATAGGATATACATAGGCAGCGACTGACAGCGGCACAACAGCTGTTACTGTTTATAACTAGTTATAGGTAATTTATTTATTAATTATGTATGTTTGAAAGTTGGTCACAGTTATATGAATAATTACCACTAACGACACAGATTAAAATATTCAGTTTATAAGCTGACGAATAGGCCAATGCTAAGCAGGAATTAAGCGCCAAGCTTTCCTAGGTGAAAATCTAAAGTAGTTGAGTCGTTTTGCGCTGTATTTTCTGCTTTTAACCAGGGGGGAGGGGTCTACTGTTAAAATCCCTTCAATTTTTCGAAATTCTTTTTATTACATTTCTTTATAGATTAAGGTGCGTAGAATACAACGCTGTAGAGCGCAGCTTCATATCTATTATATTTGTCGAGTTAGAGCGATTTTTCAGATTTTTCAATGGGCAACTTTGGAAAGCTGTAACTCAAAAACTAATTGAGATATCGAAATTTCCGTGCCAGTTTTATGCTTATAGAGCTTTTTACAATAAATTTGGGAATTTTGAAAATTTTGGAAATTTTTACAAAAATTTCTAAGGGGTGCATCTCGAAAAATACACAAGATACGAAGTTGCGGATTGAACCATTGGATTCAGCGCGTCGAAATACGTATGTATGCAAAATTTCAGAATTTTCGGACAACGGGTTGAAGATTTAAGGCAAAAAGTCTGAAAATGGCCAAATTTCTGGCAAACCTCAAGGGGTACCCCTTGACGATTTGGACGCAATCGGCTGTTTTTCGAAAAAGTGCCGTAAAATGATTATCCGTCGGAATTTTGAGCTGAAAATTTGTATACTTATGTATTTTCACACGAGGAATTCACTGGTAACCACAGATTTTTATTATCTTTTCAAAATTTTGAGTTATTATTAAAAGAAAAATTTGAAAAAAATTTGAAAAATTTCAAAATTTGCAATTTTGTTAATTAGTGTACGAGAAATACTCTCGTCTAAACAGAACCTCCATATCTCGCTTAATTTTTGAGTTACAACCCTCCAAAGTTGACCTTCAAAAAATCTCAAAAATCGCTGTAACTCGACAAATAAAATAGATATAAAACTGCAGACCTCAACGTTATATTCTATGCATTCTAATTTATAAAGAAATGTAATAAAAAGAATTTCGAAAAATTGAAGGGATTTCAACAGTAGACCCCCCCCCCCTGGTTTAAAACAGAAAATACAGCGCAAAACGACTCAACTACTTTAGATTTTCACCTAGAAAAGCTTGGCACTTAATTCCTGCCATAGATTTTCGAAAACTTAAGGTTTTAGTGAACCCCTACGGTTAAGTATACAGCTTGGCTATTAAATAAATCACAAGTAAGATAAACGTAATACTTTTTCTTTCACTCCATATTTGTAGGACGCGATCTTAAAACCCGGTCTCGCTCGTAAATTGAGGACTAATCTTACAGGTAACCTCTCTCGTAACAAGATGCATACACACAATACAAACTCGTGAAACAAACTCGTTTCACATTCTTATGAAACTTGTCCTTCACACAGCAGACATTTCGAAATCTTTACGATTTTACGCCTGTCAGTCTCGCTGTCCAAACGGAGAATATTTTTTTCTTAATCGCACTTTTTACATTTTTAATGGGATATAGGTACATTATTCGCAGTGTTTTAATTCTTTTTCGATACAGTGAGTCTGCGTTTGACATGTAACCTTTGAAGAGATTTTTTGCGCTAAATTGGTAAAGTAATCAACTCTCTGAAACTAGTTTGTCGCGCGCGATAAAAAATAATTGGCATTGGACGTGTTAGCTACGAATATTGCTTTACAGTTTATGATTGGAAATCTATCATTTTAGAGGGCATTTAGCTATAGCTAGCGACAAAAAAACAACAATATACGGAGTGGCATTCATTATTGTAAATGAACTAAAACAAAAGATATTAGATTTTAAACCAACAAGTGAGTGATTGTCCTATTGCACAATAAATATAACACCATTTATTTATTAATTTGGAATGTAAAAGGCAGAGGATAAAGAGAAATTTTATGAAATGTTGGAAGAGGAAATAGAGAGACTACCAAAATAGGACTAGGAGATTTTAATGCTCCAAAAGGAAAAGAGATTACATACAAGTATCAGAAAATTAATATAGAATTAGAATAAACTATGAAATAATACAAGAGTTCGAAGGGGAAGATATAGTAAAAAGATCAAGCAAAAGAGAGTCAAATAACTTGGACATATATAGAGACTAGAAGAAAAGGATGAAATTAAATCAAGTAAATCAGAATGAAACCAGGAGGAAAAAGAAGATGAGGCAAACTCAGATCAACATAGCTTAAGGAAGTAAGCTTTCAGTGGATGAGCAAGTTTTAGGGTCCCTAGAATACGATTTTAATAATTTCGCGATGTAGTCTGTGTGTATAGATTTCTAAAAAAAAAAAAACTACTAAACTGAAAATTTTGATATTTTGTATATATCACTTGTATACCCTTGGGAAGAGCTGATTAGTTTTTGGTGATAATTTAACTTCAATATAAAGTAAGTCATAAAGAAAAAACAATTTTATCGTTTTGCCAGCGGATAAATAGGAAGTTAACTTTTTGCAAGTGATAAAACGTTATTTACCTTTCTCCTAGCAACCAGATACTAATTAAATTAATGTTATTCGTGAAGAAAATATGTCAAAAAATATGGTATATAATAATTTTCATCAATTGAAAACTTTTTCATAAATAAAATGTTAAATTATCTCGTCGAATTACACTCGAGCATTTTATTTTCTTCGTATAAATTTCAGTTTGACAACTCAACCTTGTAACCTGACAGCAATTTGACTAGGAAACTGTTTAAAAAATAAAATCGCTCCACCTACGGTGTCGTGATTTTATTAAAACAGTTTTCTTGTCAAATTGCTAGGTAACAAGGTTTCGTAACAAACAGAAATTTATCCGGCAAAATAAAAAGCTCTTGTCTAATTATAATTGATAATGGTAGTTTACTTAAACCCCTATCAAATTAAACTATAATTTTTGAAGAATCATTTTTCTAGATATTGTAGGTTCGTGGTTAGAAATTTATGGAGGGAGGTATTGTGGTGTCTCCAACTACCGTCGAGTAACAACTCCAAAGATGTTAGAAATTAAAACAAAGTAAAAATTTTCTGATGGATAGTCCAATGCGTTAACAACAGAGCTTTGCAATAGAATAAAAGCAACTGAGTAGAAATGTAATTTCCACATTTTTTCTATCAAACTACAGTGATTATTAAAATAAAACCTAATATCTATTTTTAAAGTTTCCGTTATTTTGCGCAACAATGGTTTACCAATAAACAGGTTCTACAAGTTAAAATATGACAATTTCAACATTGGTGGCACTTCTTGAAACTGGTGGCCTGTGAATTCTCAGGTTGCAGTGATCAAACAACGTGTAAAAGGTGTTTCACAACAAGAACAAGTTTCCAAGAACTGTTGATCAAACAGTACCACATTCTTTATTGATTCTTAAAATTAATATTCAAGGAGTGTAGCAAAAAATATAATGTGAATGACAAACAATTACTTCGGTTTTACCGTGAATCATCCGCGACATGGATTCCGCAAGGATCAAGAATAGTGTAATACATTAAGGGAGAGAAGTGTATGATTTTTTTCCAGCGGAGTAAATTGAAGCACGAGCCGTAGACGAGGGAAAAATACACTTTTCTCCTACGGTGTATATTCTATTTTTTTCATGATCCCATATTTATGATGGCTTTTATGTATTTGAAAATTATTTGAATTGTAATATAATTTATGATAGTTAACTTTAATTTGTTTAATTTTGTTCATTTTTCACATTATTTGAGCACTTTCCGTCAAGACGGGAGAGAAAGTGCATAAATCTCCCGTAGATAAGAAATTGGTTGTTTCTGTCATGATTTTGGTATCATAGAAATCGAGTTTCTCTGTCGGTCATGAAAAATAGTTATTTGTATCACTAGTCCAGAAACTGCATTGTCAAAATATTTTCTAGACCTGTGATACACATTATTTTTCGTGTGGTTTTATTAAATGAAATTACTGATACATTTGTAAAATATGAAATCTTAGGAATATTTTTACATTGGTAACAATCAGATCATTCGTGAACTAGGATAAGAGAGATTTATTTAAACAATTCATTTGTTTTCTTTGACAAAATCGGTGGCACTTATATAGTAGATATTTATTTATTGCTTGTGTATTGCAACTAAAAATTTTGTTATAATTCCTTACATTTGAGCTTACAAATAACAATTGATAGAAATCTCTAACCTCCATGTACGCTCAAACACTGAACACAATCAACGTATAAAATTCACAGACAGTTAATGCCAACCCTAATCTTACTGAATCCCAAGTATTTGACGGACTAGATCGGAAAACAAGCAGTTTCTGGATTTCGAGATATATAAAACTATTAGTATGAAAAGAAATGTTTTTTATCCTTTACAGTCCTTCCAGTAAAATAAATTAATTATTATTTTGTACTATATTTAGGCAAAGGTTAAGTATTAGAACAGCTTTAAGCCTAACTTTACCAATGAACAAATTTATTATTATTATTAATAAATTAGGGAATGAGAAGCTAAGCAGGAAAAGAAAAATAAATGAAGATTCCGATTCGTATTTTGATAAATTTGGGAAAGTGAGTCTCTTACGAAATCTTGTCTAAATGGTTTGTGGTATCAACTGAAAATGATTAGCATGCACGTCAGCGAGACGCACACTAGAGAATGATTGCTCATTGGTCATAGCCGCACCCGCACCAAGGTGTAGCACGTGACCATGTTAACAAGTGTTGTGTTTTCGTGTACGCACTATCACTACGCACTATCGAGAATATTAATTAGATTATGTTCAGCCCCTAAACTATAAATACAGAATACTTGCTTATTATTTATATTTATTTTTCCTCAAACGTTATAAACGTACGTAACTATGTATTTGTATTCAACAAGCAGAAGATCAATTTTTCCAAGAAGACACTTTTACGCCGGCGGCAGACAATTGTTATTTGTTTAACTAGGCACTAAAATACCAGATTTACAGCAAAAGCTGTCGAAGCTGTAATCTCTGTTTAGTGCATAGTTGACCACAATATTTTTTTGTCGATTTTGAATTAATAGATATTAATTTACTGATTATTTTTAATACGTATTTTGAAGGTTATCGCCATTCAATTACGTTGCCATGCGTTTGTTGAACAGTTGCTATGGTAGTAAAAGTGACCTTTTACAAACTGTTAGATACCTTACAATCATTTACGAGCTAGGATTTCAAACTTACATCTGCGGCTGCTATGATACTCATAACATCGCTAGGTATGTTAATAGCTATTACAACCCTGGCAGTAAAAGTGACACTTTACAGACTGTTAGATGTATTAAAATCCTCTACTTTACATACTGTTAGCAATCTGTAAACTGGCACCTTTAATGACAAACGATAAAAAAGAAAAAGAAAAATTTAGTAAGGTTGTAATACAATAATTTGACAGTTACGAATAAAACAAATAAACAAAAAAAAACAAAACAACTAGAAATGCTGGATTTTGTTGAAGTTTCAAGCATTTTTTAATGATTTACAATTCCATTTTATATGTTTGACGATAAAAATTATTAGGAGTACATGCTCAGTATTGAAAGTATTACTTTTACTCCTAATAACATAATACACTATTATTTCGTTTTATTGACCCCCTTCCTTCATCGGTGTTTCAATATGTTTCTCGATATAATCCGAGATAATTGCAATTATAAAATAATGTCTCATTAATCAAATCTGCTAATGTAATATATCCATAAGTTGAAAAACTCTGGTAATTATTATTTATGTGCTGTGGTAGTAGCGAAAATAAAAACATAATGAAATAATTAAGTTGATTAGCAACAGCGCACGAAGACAAGGCTAACGCGACCAAATCAGTGATTAGTTACAAATCGTACGGGAAGTGACGTCACGCCAGCACGCCAGCAGGAAATACGTCGGATTCACTCGCTCTGCGATGGTTTCGCTAAATTTACTTAGAGGCGGAATGTGTTTGCCGGGGAAAAACACCAGCGGGATCGGAGTGTGCGCTGGAATATATCTCACTACCGCCCGTCGCCCGCACACCCCCTCACCCTTATTTGATTGTTAATTAATGCAGGACTAACGCAAAGATATGTTTGTGTTATTTATTATCTCGGGCCCAGCGAAAATTAAACGTATTTCCCAAAATTGTACTGTATACTAATTTCAGACAAACGCGGCAGTTGTAGTACAACTAAAATAAGTAGGTACCTAATAATAAATATTACAGATAATACTGCACTTAAATTATTGTGAACGTATGAGTCATACTGCAGGAAAGATAACGGATAAAAAGAGAACTGGAAAACCTTGCCCGCTTTAAAATGAAATACCAAAAGAGCGAAAGTACAAACACAAACATAAAAAATAATTAATTTGGAAGCATACAACCGAGGCCACGAACTTTTTACTCAACCAACTCACCGAAAAGTTAAAAGTGATATTGAAATAATTTACCGTTAAATACTCACACGTCGAGAGAATGATAATGTGATAACATGGAAATACTTTTGGCCTTGTACTTTATAGCAAACACACGCTCAACATATACGAGCTGTGTGAGGAAACACAAATATGTATTTATTTGCAAATATATCACCGCGCCATTTTCCAATATCTGTGTGTGACATTCTGCTCAGAGCACAACACGGTTTGATATTTTTTTAAGCGTATAGTTCTGTCAAATATCAACCCCCAAAGATATTACCGGAATCAATATTTATTACGAAATTCTAACACAAAAACGAAAAATGTTGTACATTTCATGAAACGGTTTTAGATTTATTTTTTATTTAACAGAAAGAAAAGAATTCTCAAATTCGCCATTATTAGGGTATTTTATGAAATTTCTACAGAAAATATTACAACAGTAATAAATAAATCTAAACCTGTTTTTGGAAATATCCAATATTTTTCGTTTTTATAATTGATGTTGTTGTCCAAGTGTAAAATAGTTAAAATGGAAGACAAAAGTTTTTGGAGTTTTATTTTACAAATTCCTTATTCCATTTTTTGTTTTTGTATTGAGCTCTATAAAAATGTTCCCAGCAGTAATATAATATAATTTATTTTTATTATTTATACAGGGTGGTGAATTAAAGGACACACCATAGCGTTTTTTATTTACTATTTTAGAAATGTTCAGTTATTGAATTCCCTAATTATATTACATAAAAAATTTAAATAGTTTATCGCAGTGGAAAATTTTTGCATTTTTTTGTAATAATATTTATAATTTTAGTCTACCTGGAACAGGAAAAAATACCAATAAACATTTCCGTCATTTTTTCGGTGTAAAACATTGGGACGTGCTTGAAACCCTCGCGTGCTGTTGTTTATATTACGTAACATAATTGTCCATTACAATAATATGTTTTAACAGTATTCTGTTACGGCTTTCTAGGTTAAACATTTAATAACTGTGAAGTCTTCCTATAAATATTTCGCAGTAATTACTCAAGTATTTTGTTAAAATAAGTAAAGATGTTAATAGCAGAATAATGACAGTAATAATTGGTATTTAATAAATACTTGCGGTTTTACGCTGATTGTGAAAAGTGGAGTTACACAGACCTACATCCAAGATGCAAAACGAATCGACAAATCAAATAAATAAAATGCACATCCTTTAATTATATTCAATCATAAAATAGTTATATTTTTTAAAAGAGTAGGCTTGGCAGTACTTCATACATTTAAATTTATGGAGAAATAAATAATGGAAAACTACGTAATTAGTGAGAGGTACAATATACTCGGCACTGCATTTAAGAAGAATTTATTTAGTTTGGCTTCTACAGGGTTGAAAATTTAGTAATGAACTAAAACAATATTTACAATAAAACAAGTTATTGTTTTAATGCGTTACTAATTTTTTAGTCATTGACCCGAAGAAGCCAAATGTGTTGGCGAAACGTCAGTTTTTGACTAAATAAATTCTTTTTGACTGCAGTTCCGAGTATTTTGAACCTCTCACTTATCCAAGTCAGTCGAAAAATTCTTCAATTAATTTCGCGTAGAAAACATCCCCAAATTTTATTGTTGTAACAGAAAATTAAATTTACTATATAATTTTTATATATTCGCATAACTTAAAACTAACTTGTATACGGTACGGTTTGGGGTTAACTAAATAAAATACAATCCAGCGAACATATAAAAATAAATAGGAGTATTTTTTAATCTATATAGATACATTATTATCGATTTATAAGCTTCCTGTAAAAAATTCAGAATACATTTTTGTTTGACGAATTTGTCTCGAAAATTTTAAGGAATGCTTCATACGCAATAAGTAAAAAAATTAATTGAAGTGTAATAGCCCGGGTTTAATTTTTATTTTTATGGCTGCATGGGGTCTCACCATTTTTTTTTATGAAACTTTATCTAAATTGAAGACTATCTACACTTTTAAAAAGTCTTAATTGTTATTCATTAAGCCACAATGATTTTTTTTAAATGTTGTGACGTCATTGTAGAGGTGTTGCTGGATCTTAAACAGTACAGATTGTAAATAATTGTAGTCATATATTTTTGTACTTATTTTATTATTATTACAATAATATAGAACATTTATGTGACAAAAATTATTTTAATCTGTACTGTTTTAGATCCAGCAACACCTCTACTATGACGTCACAACATTTAAAAAAATTATTGTGGCTAATGCCCGGTTGCACCAACGTTACTTAAATTTTAAACTTGGTTTAAATAAATAAAAGCAAATCGAAGTTATATGTCATATGGAGTAATTGACATTGATGTCAAAAATTAGATACGCTTTTATTTATTTAAACCAAGTTTAAAATTTAATTAACGTTGGTGCAACCGGGCATTAATGAATAGCAATTAAGACTTTTTAAAAGTGTAGATTGTCTTCAATTTAGATAAAGTTTCATAAAAAAAAAAAAATAAGAAAAAAATGGTGAGCCGAGCAATCCCTGCTATTTATAGTTTAACAAACTGAAATGCATCCTCGACAAAAATACGTGTGAACTCCACCAATCGAACTATTCGTAAATAGTGGAGTGGAACTTAAAAGGGGTTAAATCGAATTTTACACCTAAATAGTTCCAAATAAATAAAAAAAATTGTTCTGGTCTTTATTCCGTTTAATATTAATATTTGAGCATACCTAAATGCATCTAATTAATTTAGAAACCAAAATACAGATGAAAAAAAATGGAGTTAGCGTTAATTCCTTTTGTGAATCTGCCTGTTAATGTTTAAATTCAACAAATGTAACTTCTGTTGATAGCGTTACACTAACTTAGCTCCTACTAATATTTACGTTGTTTTAGGATTGTGTTCCGGCCGAGGAACATGTCGAGAATGTCGAAATAGATCTCAAGAAGAAGAAGAAGCATCGAGATCAACACCGCACCAGAAGCGCAGCCACTCAGAAACAGGCAACGACCGAAGGTATCGTACAGCTTATCACCTTTAGCTTTTCTAGAATTCCGAGCGTTTTAAATAATCGATGAGTTGATTCGTTGATTGGATTGCCTGATGTACAATTTAGAAGGTGATAAAATGGATTGGATGTAATTTCGATTTTTAATTTGGGTGCTAAGCGTAAATTTCCCCGGAAGGGTTGGCTAATGAGATTACGGATTACCTTTTTAGATTAGGGCTCATCTAAATTTTAAATACGATTTCTTTCGTTCCTTTTTACCCCATGGAACCTTCAAATAAATATAAATATGTACCCGATTCTGATACCGAATTTCATTTAATTTTAAACTTTAATTTAGCTTTTTACCTCCCGCCACATTCCTGTAAGGGAGGTATAGCAATCATGCTAAAAATTCGGTAGTGAGTTTTCACTGGATGAGCACGTTATAGGGTTCCTAGAACACGACTTTAATAGTTTCGCCATGATGTCTGTGTGTGGATCTCTGGAGTTATGATTTCTAAATAACTACCGCAATTACAATTCAGCGCATATGTCATCTATCAAAAATGGTCCAATAGATTTTGAGGATTTATAATTTTTTACCAATTGAAAAGAATTTTACTTATACTTTTCACTAGTGATCTCATATCTCATCGACATTTTTTTCGTCAATTTCAAACAATTGAATTATTACACTGTTGCTGTAGAAGTGAAATAGTAAGTCAGTTTAAAGAAAGAATACATTTTCATGGTTATTACGCTTGAAAATATCACTCGTTCTGCGCACTCGTGTTATTTCAAATCAAGTGTAATATCTATTCGTGATACAGCAACAAAAATTGTCGACATAACTTGTAATATAATATATTGTACAACGAGCATGGAATGGTACTCATTTCCTACGAGTATGAAGCTGCTAATCCATTCCATGCGAGTTGTACACTATACTTTTTCTACGCCCACGATATTATTTCAACATTAATTTATTTTTAATAATAAATTTGTCCCGCTTTCACCATTCCAATATTGGACACTTCTAAATAAGTACCCTAGCAACGGCACCTGTACTTAAATGAACTGATCTGTATTGAAATACTCACAAAACAAATTCATTTTGCACGACGCTTGCAATGTACCTCATATCCCTAGCAACAACAAACATACAAAGAGCAGATTTCTCAGTGGTCGTAGAAAAATGGTATTATATATGACAATTCTGATATTTAATATATTATATTTGTATACTTTTGGGAAAAGCTGATAATCCAATATCCGAAAGTGGTAGTTTACTTGAAGCCTTATCAAGTTTTTTAAAAATATCTCAGTAAATTATGTTTTAATGACTATTTTTATTATTAGAATAATGTTTCAAATATTATTTTCTATAATTGTAATAGATGCTTCAATCACAGACGTCAAAATTTATCTATTTCAATTAAAAGATAAAAGTTGGTTATCTTAAAAATTAAATTAAATGAACATAAAAATGAGAATTAGAATATAAAGCAAATGATTGTTTTCCAATTAAAATAAATGTAAAAATAAAATGGCTACATGAATTCAACTGTAGTGTAAGAACCTACCCAGAGAAGATATCGACATATTTTATTTTTATTTAAGATTCTACACTGGCATTTGTAAATGCTGTAGAAAAACTGGATATTTATAAATGGAAGATTACCAGCACAAGGGTAATTAATAGCGACAAAATGTCGCATATCGACTTTCAAATAAGTGGTTGAATCAAAGACATCCTTGACATTTTGTTATAAATAAAACAACGTTCATATTCACCTCTCAAATCAATTGTGAGTGTCATATAACCTCAAGGATATGCAAAACCTACGTTTCAATGCAGTAGTGGTAATACGGGTAGGACGCTCGCCTCAAAAGAAAGTTACTGTATTTTTTTTCCTATTCACTTTACAGCAAAATTGGAAACACAAAAGTTGTTCAGAATTTAAAAATACATGTAATGGGGCCTATTTGGTTACTTACATATTAGTATTTCATGATATATCAAACAAATATAAATTAATATTATTAGGAAAATTGTAACACGTCCATGGAAAATAAAACAGATTAAGATTTATTTAATAGTGTTGTATTATTTTTTGTAGAATATTGTATTATGTAATGTTAAATTTCTTTCTGGTAAATTAAAAAGTAAATCTAGGACTGTAATAAATTTAATTTGATTTGATAACAAAATAATGAAAATTATGTAATTAATTTCGAGCAGAAAACATCCTCAAATTTTATTGGTTTTTCCGAAAATGTAAGTAGCTATAAAATTTTTATATATTCGCATAACTTAAAACTAACGTGTATACGGTACGGTTTGGGGGTAACTAAATATAATACAATCCAGCGAACATATAAAAATAAATAGAACATATGGTACGGTTTGGGTGGTTGTTAAATATAATACAATTAATCGAACATATAAAAATAACTATTTATAATTATACATAAATAAATGATTATCGATTTATAGGCTATTTGTAAAAAATACAGAATTACAGTACCATATCAGTTTTATTTTGTCTCGTAAAATTAAGGAATGCTTTATACACAAAAAAAGTTATAAAATATAGTCAATCATATTAGATTAACATGTTTTCGTTTTTACTCAATAAATATTGATTTTTATTGGTATATCATGAAATACTAATACAGGGTGTTTCATAACTTCAGGTATATACGTTAATGGTATATGTTATATGATATTCTTATTACGAATCAAAAAGAATTTTTTTTAAATCGCAAAATTATTTTCCATGTTTCCCAGTCCAAAATTTTTCGTTGCCACTGCCACTGGGTGGATGATTATGTTAATAATTATCGTTTCATTAAAAATAATGAAATTTTGTTTCTTTATTTTACTAGTATTATGTGATTTAAATTGTTGATTACCTATTTCATTGTTTGTGTTTAATAGGAAAGCGAATCCAGTGCAAAACTACAAAAAATGTTTTAAGTAAATAAATAAAAAAATATGAAACACCCTGTATTTAAGTAACCAAATGGGTCTTATTATATTTTTAAATTCTGATAAACTTTTGTATTTACACTTTTGCTGTAAAACAAATTGGTAAAATTACCAGTAATATAAAAGGAGCATTGAAATCCATATATGTACACCACATTTCACCCGGTATGCTGATCTATACCATACGATCGCTCTATATTTTAAATTTTGAGGAAAAATGGTTACAAATTAAAAGTGAGAAGCACTTTTGACGCCTGTGAGAATCGAACTGAGGGTTCCACAGTCCGATGCGTTATCACAAAGCCATTGCATTTTAGTTTTGCACATATTAAAATAAATATAACATATGTTAGCTATTTCGCAAATCTCGGTAAGAAGTATTTTAATTTTATCGGCTAAATAATTCGATCTGCACAAATAAATAAATAAAATGAAATGCAAGCTGAGTTAAACATTAAAAATTCCATACATAATTCCTCATGAAGTCCATTTGATGTGCGTGTGCGTGTGTATCGATCGTGTGGAGAGGTTGAAGCTTTGAGCTTTCAGGGCCTGCTGAGATTTATCGCAAGAATCTGCATTGTGATAAAGGCGCGTTCACACTATATCATCTGTCGGGGTTGGCGGCGCAGAGCGCTGCCGTCAGCAGGGTCTGGGATGGCTGTTATTAATACGACGGAACGCAAAAATATTACACGTACCTCTGAGGAATTTTATATATTTTATAATCTGGAAAACAACGCTCGCAGCCAGTCGCGCGAGGTATGCAGTTTTTCTTTGAAGCTTATCCTGAATCTTTGTTAATATTAATACCGTGCAAAGTAAGGAAAAAATTACACCATGTGCAGATAAAATTATCGGAAAAAATTGTTAATTACACATGCTATTTTAATCAGTGATGTTGGTAAGGGAGATATTTTTGTACTGGCCGTCAATTTATGGTTCTCTGCAACTGCAATTTTATACGTTTATTTTTATATTATTTTTTAAATCGAGTAAAATCGGAATATTTCGCTTGTACTATGATTTTGAGTAACGCAGTATTGACAACCGTACGATAATTATTGTATAAGTAGGATAATTTCGGTTGTTGTACAATGTACGATAGTGATACATAAATAATTATTATTTAGGTAATGCGCGGTATTATAAAAAAATTTCCAGTTAAATTTACATCCATACTAAATTTATATCAAGTTATCCAAATGACAATAAAATTTTTGACAAGAATGTTAAGTAAGTCATAATAGTATATTATGATACAAGTGAATACGTAAGCTTTTAAAGCACGTGCGACGAGTTTAAGAGCATGACACGTCACTAGTGCTTTAAAAGCACTTATACACGTGTATCATAGGCTATTTTTTATTATACCTGCATCATACTCTAAAAAAACTGAAAAGCAACATTTTGATTTTGATAATTTTACGCGTGTGACGTTTGACGTATATCGTTTACATGGAGTTTGGTTAGTATTTATTGTTTACGTTTACAGTTTTGACAGATATTAACAGTAATTATTTGTGTTGTTTCTTAGCAACCTTTAAAGCACAGCGTGTTTTAATCTTGCGTTTGTGAACGCTGTAGCGTGTTTTAAACACGGATTATGATGCAGGTATAATAAAAAATAATTAGAAATGATGTGCACTTATTAGAAATAAGTATATTTATTTTAAAAGTAAATTTAAGTGACAGTTAAATTTCTTTATAATACCGGGCATAAATGTTCTAGTATGAATACTGATTAAGAGTGGTTCATTAATTTGAAAACTAACTTTAACTGTAGCTGTTAAATTATCTCAGAGGAAATACTTCAAGTAAAAAAGAAACTAAATCTATTATAATATGCCTATGTATATTTTTTTGCAATTAAGATTTTTATATATTCGCCAAACTTAAAATTAATGTGTATACGGTATACGGTACAGTACGAAGGGGTAGCTAAATAAATGAACATACAATATAGCGAACATATAAAAATAAATATGTACAACAATGTAAATTAATTTTCTCTAAATTTTCAAAGATATATAATTTTTATTGTAAAGCATTTTCTCGAAAATAATTAAAAGCAATCTACGCTCAGTAATTTTAATTTTTTTTTGACTTACGAACTGTGTTCCGAAATTTCAGAGATTCTAAAATAAGTTAGCAAGACAAGCGATTATGTTATTTTAATACAGTATTTTGTACATCCAATCTGTTGTCCAAATTATCAACTGCGTTAATATATTAGTTTTTGGGTCCCGATTTGACGGCTCGCAGTACAAAATATTTCAAACATAAACATCTGTGCAATCTGTATCATAGTGATACTTTTATTTAATAGAACAACTCGATAAATTTATAAACATAGTGTACAATTTTCCTTTTGTTCTCGTAAAATTAATAATAAATATAATTTTGTTTGCATAGAACAGTGATTAATCCCAGAGATGTAAACTCTGTGGACAGGTAAATAAGGGGGTTCGGGTCCCACCCGATGCACGCCTATGCTTTACGATCGCTATCTGTTTCAGTACGGCCGCGTCGCGGGTCGCGCTAAGCCAGATTCACCGTCGTTTATTACAGCCGCTGACCTTCGCTGACCTCGGCCATCCGATACCGAGATGATGATGATGCGATAGGAGGATGGAAATTATTATAGGGAACGCGTTCCATATTATATTACAAAGACTATGCAGCTATGATATGAACAATACGTGAAATTGAAAATATTGACTTTTAATCATTTTCAACAATAAATTTATCGGGGATGTTACTATATAGCAAGAGTGGGACCTGCGGCAGCTCTCATTATATACAATAGGTTCTATCAGCATTGCTAGTGTATCAAGAATGGGCAGAAATGGAGAGATATATACAATGTGTTCAAAAAGTTCCGGGACGGTGAAATAGGTCGAGAATTACACATTGAATGAAAAAAAAAACACGTGTTTAATATTTTTCAAAAACCTATCCCCCACCGATACCCCTGAGGGACCACTTTGAAATTTTAAATGGGAAATAAAAAGTACCGTAGCAATACACAGTAAAAAATTTGATTTGCAATTTGTTGATTTTGGGGTTGTTAAGTATTTTTAGTTAACATTGATAAATATAGGGGGCCTATTCTGTAACTTACCTGTTAATTTTTAACTGTCAGTTGAAAATTTAAACCAATAAAAATATATGTGTAGAACAAAATTTTCAATATTTTTTCAGTGACGTCTGTTATCATTAGTTAAAATTTTTAACCGGCCGTTAAAAATTAACATGAAAGTTAAGGAATAGGACCCGTATTGTGTTGAATTAACAATTTGAAGAAATATGAGAACTTGTAAAATAAAAAATTTGCAAATTAAATTTAATAAGAAAAATTGTTTTTATTTATTTGCTGCATTTATAAAAATTAACAAATAGAATCGTCAATAATAGCAATTAAATTTAGCTAATTTATCAATTTGAAATTGTTAAAGAAAGTTTGCATCCTTTGTAACAACTTAATTTGCTATAATAACTATGATTTATTGTTCTGCTTCAATATAATATAATAAATATTTAGTCAAAAGCACATTAAAAAATGTTAATAATTACTATATTCACAACTATACAATTTAGTTACGAAAAACACAAAAATAATTTGTTACTTCCTAACAAATTTGAAACTTAAATTAACAAAAATTAACGGTGGATCGTCTGAGATTAAAAATTTTGTTAAAATTTTGTTAATTTTTTACTGTATAGTGCTTACTTCTTTATAAATTGTCCGTGGGTTCAACCTTTACCACTTTCAACTTATAACCGAAAAAGCGACTGCTATAATAACAGGAATTATTTTCTGCTGTGCATTTTGTTACTAATTAAAAACGTATAGGATATTTATATAATTGAGTGACTTATCGGGTTAAAGGTCAACGATAAGCTAATAAAAATAAACACAGGTTTTCCCATTTGATAATTCAACCGCAATTATTCAATTTAAACTGCTACACTTGCAGGATCGTCAGTAGTGTATAACATCTCAAATAAATCATGTCTTTTTGCAAGATTATTTTAACAATATTACTAGTTGTTCTAAGTGTAAAATGTTGTATTATATACCAAGAAAACATAGCGTCTTGTGCATCATTACGCGACATGAACACAGAAGATACTTCGCAGTGGAAAGAATTCAATGCCGAAAACTATAAAAACGAAACTTTGACGGTGTTGGAAACGAACAGTTTTATTAATATTCCGCAGTTAGACAGCATTAATATACGAGGATTGATAAACGATATTGAACCAGGCGCATTTAATAATTTACAACAATTAACGATTATTTCGTTGTACAACAATGACATCAGAGTTATACCAAAACACGTCTTTGAAAACTTGACAATAAAATATTTGGTGCTAAGCAACAGTGGCATAACTACTTTAACTAAAGGATGTTTTAACAACAATCCTAGATTATTTCAAATATTACTTTCAAATAATTTCATACCTAAAATAACTAACGGAGTATTTCAAAACTTAAACATAGAAAAATTATTATTAAACTCGAACGATATAAGAATAATCGAAGATGATGCTTTTGAAAACATGCCAAATTTACGACTCTTGGATCTTCACGCCAATAAATTAACTACATTTGAACCGCGGTTTGTAATCGGAAAGAACCTGGCTTTAAAAAAACTGTGGTTATATGATAACCACCTCACAAGTATCTCTAGGAATTTCTTTGAGGGCTTACCAAAATTAGAGGTTATCAACTTGAGCCAAAACCAAATATCTACCATAGAAACCAACGCATTTCAAGATTTAAAAAACGTCTTTCTACTGGAAATATCCAACAACCGTTTGGAAAGCATCTCTTCCCAAGCGTTCCCACTTCGTGGTCTATGGAACATAACCAAGTTATACATCCACAATAACCAACTGACCTATCTATCAACAGGAATGCTAGTTCGCTTACCGAATTTGAAATATATTAGGTTTGGTGGAAACCCTTGGCAGTGCCCGTGTTTGTATCAATTGTTATCTTGGATCACTAATAATGAGATTTTGTATCCATGTGATCGAGAATATTTTTCGGGATTGAGGCCAGTTTGTTTTGTGCCTATTACTAACTCGAAGGACTGTATTCACGAAGATAATGTACATCGAGGAAGTGTTAGGACGTATTTGAAGGAACTGAAGGAATACCCCGCTACGAAATTGTGTGGAATTTGAATAGCAACATATTTTGTAAATTTTAAACGATTATTAATTAGTTATAATGTAATTACTGCTCTCGTTTTTCAATAAATATTTGAGATTCTCAAAATATTTACTTCTATTTACATTATTCCGGGCATGTAGGATTGAAATGTGGAATATAGGGATTTCAATGCTATTTTTTTGAGAGTGTTGTAAATTTTTACCTATTCACTTCACAAAGGTGTAAAAACAAAAGTTGTTAAGAATTTAAAAATGCATGCAATATGCATTTGGTTATCTAATTGTTTCTATTTCACGATATATCAATCAAATTGAAATTAATATTGATTAAAAATTATATACGGCCATGGAAAATTAAACAAAAGCGAAAAAATCTGACATTTCATAAAACTGATTCAGATTTATTTATTATAGTGTTATATTATTTTCTGTATAAAATGATTTATAGGCGAATTTCAATTTTTTCTGTTAAATTATAGATATTTACGATATAAGTAGGATAAGATCATTATTAAGATACGCATGTGAAATTTGCACGAGGCGACAGCCGAGTTATGTAATCACATAAGTATATTAATAATGCATAATCACAATATTTAATCTACGCCCTCCTAAGTTAAAAACTTAAATAATTTGACTTTATTGTTTTGACAAGTAGAAAATTAATCCAGCAAGTAGTTGCTGTAGAAATGTTTTTAATCCATTTCGATCACAATTTGACATTAGTTGTTTTTTGAATTTTTTTGAAGCATTTCGTAAAAATGAATAATTTAGAAAGAGTATTGTCGGATATAGAAGAACAAGATTAAAAAATTGTTAATTAAATAAATATTAAATAATTGTGAAGATTGTATTATTAACATTTATAATAAATAGTACATTAATGAAAACGAGTGCGGTAATGAAGCTATTACACACGCAAAATGAGTTGAATAAGTGACATTTAACTCACGGGCGTAGATAAATAAATAAAACTTGACCTGTTTTTAAAGTATCAAATATTTTTCGATTTTATCTAATTTTTCATGACTGTATTATAATTTTTCTAATAAATATAAATTTAATTTGATCGATATATAGTGAAATATTAACATTTAGGTAACTAAATGGGCATTATTGCATGCATGCAATTGTGAACAACTTTTGCATTTATACTTTTACTGCAACACAAAAAAAATATATATTCTAAATTTCAAATCTACATCTAGTATATCATCGTACTGTTAAAAATAAAATACAACATAGGTTGTTCATATATTTTCCACACTTTCGAGTATATATAAAGAATTTAAAAGTGATGGATAATAATAATACAACACTGTAATAAATAAATCTGTCTGTGTTTTAAAATGTGAAATATTTTTGTTTTAGTTTAAATTTCCATGGCCGTGTAATATTAATATATAATTATGAGCTATTATTTACACCTAACATTTCAAGATTATTCTTAAATTAAATTAGAATGAATGCAATAAATAGTTGGCGGTGTGAAATAATTAATTTCTTTCCTTACAAAACCAAAGTGATCTAATTACGAACATTCTACGGTTGAAATCCTTTCAGCAGCGCATTGAACAGCACGTTCCGATATTATTTAACTCTTACACATAAATGCTTGTTCTTATTTTAATATGTCTTGCTGTCGTGACTGCTCTGCGTGCCGTGTTATTAAAATATAGATTAATAACACATATACACGTGCGTGCATAATGCTGACACGCTGCACTGGTCCTCAAAATGTTATTCAACCCAAACACAAAGAATACAACTGTTAGCGAGATTTCCTCTAAATATGGGACAATGAAACTTAACCGCTAACTGCCCAAACTACATTATTTTTACATTAAATACTAAATAATTAACCACTATTATTCATTACCTTGTTATAATGATATTACCATTGTTTAACTCATGATTCTACAAAATTGTTGATATTATTTATACTTTATATATTTATTTGAGAATCAGAGAGAAAAATAAATAAAAATTTGCAAGAGTAGTATTGGATTTTTGTCAACTATGTGGCAAATAAATCCACTAGAAAAATAAGAAATAACTTTACTAGGATGCTCATAGAATGCCGCTTGCTTTATACTTAGAACGAATCTTACTTCTTGAACAATAGAAACACCGCTATAAACGTTTCGACAATTTCTTTTGGACCGTAACATACACGTAGATAGGATTTTTCAAAGTGTAAATTATTACATTATCTATGTACTGCACTGTATTCTTAGGTAAATGATAATTTTTCGATAGAAAATTATAAGATTTACTGGCTTAATGGGATCATCATATTCGTTTGTAAATCCGCTCCTAACGCACTTTCATGGACCAAAATATACATATTTTTCAACCATATTTATAATATTGAATGTGTAATAATTAAAAACAATATTCAATTACTTGTTGACTAGATTTTTTGTGGGCTAATAAATTAGATCTGTTTTAATGTAAATACAAATGCAGGTTAATTATTGTTATAATTAGAAATTTTTTAATAAATAATATATTCAGATTCAGTACAGTCTGAAATAGTTATTTGTATATCAAGGCACTAAAGTATAATTTTTTATTACGAATAATCCTTGTGAGTAATAAAAAATACTTTAGTGTCGAGGTATACAACATTATATTTTTTCCGAAGTCGTTAAATTATTAATTTAAAACAAATAAATAGCATTATGTATTTGTAAAACATTAAGCCAGCTGTTGAGACGGGGATGGCTGTGATAACAAAAGTACTGCCAAAGTGTCAAATTTGCTTATAATTTCATTTTTTTAATATGTGTTTAGACATAGTCTGCATGTGATCTGCATGAAATCTGATAAATTATTGTCAAAGGTAAATAAAAAATAAATTCAACAATAATATTATGGAATAATTTGTTTGTAATTCAAGTTTGTAATTCATGTTTGATATAAGAGTGTGTGAAGTAAAATTTTGACATAAGAGTCATTAAAGTTAAACTTTATCTACTATTTTGGTTAACGTCGCGTAGCAATATCGTACTTTTTTTTATTTTATTTTATGCGCGGTTCAGAAATCATTAACCTGCGTCCAATATTCGTATTTATATTAAAACAGATTTAATTTATTAGCCTACGAAAAATCAATCAAATATCTATCACCGCGATTCAGTGCCATATCGTTAATTACATAATGGTAATATAGCAGAAGATCGTAGTAGATCAGTGTAACAGTTTGAGGGCCTCTGTTTTGGTACAGGATTTGAAAGTTAAAGCGGTTATCCTTGGTACGAACATATGTGCTGTATTTTACCTATGGCTGCTATCATTTATAGTTAATCTGGTTTTTATTTGTGTTCACAGAATTATAAAGTTTCATGAATTATGTTTATAATAAAAGTTGAAAGTTATATTACGTAATAAATTATCTGTCTATATCTATTCTGAATTTAATTATTTACACTAGGTGTCCACGAAACAGACACGCTACATTGGAAACCTTACAGCGAATCAGTAAAAAAATAAATGTTTATCTGTTTAGGTTTGGTCAGTAATTTTCTACCCCTACACTCAAAAAATAATTTCATGTTTCAAGAAAATTTTCAGTTTTCCTTTTGTATGCATTCGTTGAAAATAGTTATTTACTTTACAAGTGGGCAAAGTAAGGAATTACCCACGAGTTAAATTTTAGCTCACGAAGCCGAAGGCTGAGTGAGATTATTTTATCGAGTGGGTAATTCCACTTTGCCCACGTGTGAAGTATAACGTTTTATCCAACACTTCTTAATAAATGAAAAATTTATTAAAGAAATATTATTTGACAGTGACATATGGTTTAAATTTTTGAAATTAAAATGTCAATCGAAGTGGTTACCAAGGTGTTGTGTGTTATTATTATTGTTATAAATAAAAAAATACTCACTAGTGGCTTTCCTCAAAATTATAACCACTAGTGGATAATCTTTTACTTTGCTTGTTTAAAATCCCATAGTTATAGAGCATTTATTGAGAGGTGTTGGATAAAAATTTTATTTCCTACAAAATGATTAGATTCAATTAAAAAAAAAAATAATTTTAAATATAAATTTTATTTATCTTCTTTTTTCTGCATTGAAAGAAAATGAATATATTTTAAATTTTGTTTTTAATAATAATGAAAAAAAAAAGTCATTTTACTTTTATTAAACAAAACGTTTTAATTTAAAGTTAATCATTTTGAATTAAAACTACTCCTATTCAAACTACTTCGTCTCCATAATGAGTCTCTGTTGAATACTATGATATGTTCCTTCAAAACTAAATTAATTTGTATACAAGAATATTTATTAAACCTAAAGAAATTTTCAATGAAAATGAAATCGGATTGGCACTATTTAAATAAATTTTTCTCTTCATTTAACAGGAATCTGTTTGTTTCAAGAAAACATTTTTATCAACATAACACCAATGTTAGTTCCCAATATAGCAACGACATTTTTGATACATTGTCTTTGTCTACAATACGGAAATACCTATAGTGCTGTCTCACTTGTTATGACCTTTTAAAATAGCCAATGACAGCCTAGAAAAAGTGCGCTGAATTTCAAATATTATGCTGTGAAATTTAGCTAAACTTAATATTATTTAATGTAAGAAATTATAAAATCAAGGACCAATGAGTCTGATATATTTTTATATATCGTAAATATGTTACAGAGGGTAGTTTTTTCTGTGTATCACAATTAAATTTGTTTTTAAGTCAGATACAAACAATTTTATCTGCCAATCAAAGTTACCGCATGTAACAACCAGCATTGTTGCTTGTTTCGGTTGTCTTGTGTTACCAACAACAATGAAAGTGAAAACAAAGCATTGATCTCTGGTTACCAACAGTGACCGCTGTATAGTGTTGACTGGATTGAGGTCGAGAACACTTTCAGTTTCACTTGGAGCACTCCGAATTTGCGCCAAGTATCCACGGGTATTAAGAGCGATATTAATACAGATCAATACGCAGAATAAAAGACTGAATATGTAATGTACTTTCAATTTGAGTGATGTAATAAGTGATCTAGTTAAATGGTATTTGTAAAAATATGTAAATACTTTTTTATAATCGTAATGAATGCAGAGCTACTACTGGGTCAACCTTACGATGTACTACTTCACCTTCAAAATTGATGATTCCTTTTGATTTGTATTCTATTTTTTTCTTCCAGTTAATGGGACATATAGTACACATAGATGACCCTGAACACACAGTTTAATGGGTCACTTTATTAGTTCAACGTGGAACGTGGAAGAGAGACTGGTTGATCGTCTACTGTATCCTATAAGAGGAAGGTCGTCCTTTCAGCCAACACTAACCACGTAGCAGGAAAGTGTGAACCCACACATGAACCTGCGAACTTTCCAACACGGGCAGATGGCCATTGTGCACGACCCACACTTTAGTACAGTTACAGAAACTTGCGATATTATAAACGAGAAACGATATTGAATTGGATCGCGGAGTTTTGCAACATTAACGACTTTCGCAGTTTCATATTTATCACATTGAAAAGATAATAGGTGTGCAAGTCCTACAGTCATAAATGCCAGGCTTGTGGGATCAAATCCCGCCAGAGAAAACCAAAATGTTATTATTTCTAAGTGTTGCATTTATAGCTTAAGTTTGGCGGAGTAAACTGAATACATTTATAAATAATTAAAGTAATCAATTTATATTTTTGCCGATTGACATTAAAGACGGACTGCTAACAGTCTGTAAAATGTCACTTTGACTGCCTAGGTTGAAAAAGCATTTTATCTACGATAGTGTGTAAAAGTGATGTTTAGTTGTTTGTTTTGAGTTTGTAAAACGGTTGTTTAGTAACACGATCTCATTAGTCACGGGTTGCCGAGCAACGAGTGATTAAAATTTATAAACACGCCAAATTTGCAAAAATTTTATTGTCATGGCAAACTTATATTTATTGGGTTTTTTCATTATATCGTAGATAAAATATTGTATGATACACATACGTAAAGCGTCTTTAGTCAGTCACCCATTCGTGACTAAAGACTAGCTTTACGTACTTGTATCGTAAATAACTATTATAAAGCAATTGCATAACAAACGCATAGTAACCGTTAACAAATGAATAACAACTGATCAATAACCAAATGGCAACATGATTGGATGGCGATAACCTTAAAAAAAATATCATCACGCTTTTTACCCATTATGGGTGCCACCGTCTCCAAAAACACAAGTTTTACACATCTCAAAATCGTCCAGAAACTGCTTGTTTTCAGGCCTAGGTCGGCAAGAACTAGGGACTTTTGTAACCATCAACTGGCTATCAATTGTATGCGTCCGTTTTGTTAAGTATTTGAATGTTTTAAACTTTAGAGTTTAGAAGTTAGAGAGTTCCATCAATTTTAGAGCTAAATTGCTAATTGTAAGCTCAAATGTAAGTTATGTTTTCAGTTGCAGTGCAGAACTAACAAATAATTATAAGTTAAATAGATGTTATATAATTTTTGAAAGAAAACAAATGAATTGTTTATATGTATACATCCCTAGTACATCAGTAATTTCTTTTAATATATTTATCACAGAAACTATTTTGTGATTGCAGTTTCTGGAATAGTGATACAAATAACAATTGGTTAAGGTAGCTCGCTTAAAGGTCACGACGGGGTCATCTCCACCATAATTTAAAGGTACCACACGGAAATATCTCACACAAAGACAGTTTATCTAAATACGGTACATGTAAATTTTTCTCAACAACTTTTTATATTTTACAGATAAATAAATAAGTCCAATGACTCAGGTACAGGTTTAGCACCCACTTGCGTTTTCGATTCGTGGGTAGAGCTCGCCCACTGTGCAAAAATCACAAATAGGCTCGGTTGGTATTTAGTATTCCACATTCTACAATCCAATATGCAATGGTGTCGCAATTGTACCATTGGATTAATTCGTATTTAAATTAATGTAACAGATACACCACGAGAAAACCAAAGACTCTTTGTTTGTCCACTTCCTAAGATGGATATGTATAAATTAAGTTGGTAATAGAATAAAGAAATTAATCAATTTACATTTTATCTTTCCTGCTGGCATTCAGTTACTAAATAAATAATAACAGAATATTTTTAATTTTAATTGATTTAAAAATTATTATTTTTACATCCCTCTAAATTTAAGCCTTTAGAACCACTGAACTATAGTAATTCTGGAACCCGCTTTTGTAGTATTATGAAAGCGAAAAACGAGCCCAAAACAGATAGATGTTGTGAGCTACTATTGTTTGTAGAATGGTTACTATGCGTTTGTTGAGCGGTTGCTGTGTAAAAACAACAGTTACTATGCATATGTTGAGTGGTTGCTATGTAAAAAAATAGTGCAACAAAGACATATAGCCCTCAACTAGTTAACTCTCTCGGCTCGCATTTTCAACGTCAGTCAGCGTTCCCATATTATTATATTTCAGTGGTCGAGAGGTGTTAAATAAAAAAAGATACAATGGAATCCCTTTATTGTGGTGTGGATTTCAAACAGTAGCAATTGTAAATAATTGTAGTCACATAAATGTTCTAATTTATTGTTTAGAAAATTATTTAAATGGAATTAAAACAACTTTTCGTGGTAAATAATTAAAATATACCATTTATTTCAGGTGAAAATATAAATAAACTGTAAGATTATTTTAGTCAACTGATAAATTTTGTTAACCTATGATTAGAATAAATGTCTGAGACAGAAGCTTGAACAGAGAAACCTAATGCTTCGACGCCAGAATTGCTATCTTTTAAACCCAAATATCTTAATAATTAATAACATTTTTTAACTTCTATCATATCTAGTACGATTTTTTTGGGTCTATTTATGATATAAATGACTTATTTGCCATTTTGTAACTTTAGAGAATGACCCTATTGGTGAAATATGTATTCATTTCTGGTTTGGAATTTTTTTACATAAACTAAACTTTTAATGTGACCCCAAAGATAATAATCGAGAGGCGTTAATTCAAAGAAGAAACAGTTGCTACAATTAATCAACAAAAAAATATTGTAATCATGGCTTTTAGACATGAGTTCATAAGGTATTGTCGACTTAAAATTGTTTAATAATTATATCGTAAGCTAGCTATGGCAATTGAATCGCGGGACACCCTGTATATGTAAATACATTTTAAATAATTTTTGTGATGAATGTTATTTTCTATGAGTTAATAAATATAAAATCAATAGTATAGAGAACCAAGTCTACGCTTACTTGAACTTGTTCCCAATGTCGACAAGCTTAAACCAAGTTTCGAATCAGCAGATAAACATAGACAAAATTATTAAAATGGTAATAAATATGTATGTTTCAAATGCTATTCCAGAACACGAGATCTACATAAATATATCTCTCAGTCATAATTACACATTCTACACCGTATAAATTATAATATAATATAGTATTCTAGTAAGTAGGTAATGCAACTCACAGCTGATTGCATTCCTGAAAGCTCGGCACCTGCGTCGTCCTCAAATATCCAATTATTTTACACGAAATGTTCGAAATATGAAAGTTTGTATTGTAGAGCACACACTAGTATCTTAGCAACGTTATACTAATTCGATTATTATTAAAAATCACAATAAATCGATTAATAATCGATGTTTGATAAGAGCCCGCACAAACACTGCACCACTGATAAACATAGCTAACTCTAGTGACATCTAGTGGCGCTTGCTTAAACTATTTTTGCGGCAAAAACTTAAACTATTTAAATCTTACCGAATTATTACATATCACTGCGTATTATATTTAAAATATTGTAAATTAAATGAGTTCAAAGATAAAATTAAAGTGAGAGAGAAGAGGTTGAATATTCATATTATCGTGTACGAGTTAGAGAAGTTTTCAGGTCAGCAGGTCTCTTTGTACACAAAACACTGGTGCGAAATTAGTTAATTGTGCTAATTAGAAGCAAGATGCCCCGAATCAAAGAGCGGAATGAATTGTTTTAAATATTCAGAAGCTGTTTTGTCTTATCTGCGATGTGCAGCTCACTTAATATAAGTAACTGGAGCACTACTGGTTTCATTTATAACTTTTTTGCTTAATAACGGCAAATGGGAATGTTAATATGTTATGCGAAAGATGAAGACATTATCATTATGAGTTGAGTCGTTTGGCGATGTATTTTCTGTACTTGAAATAGGGGGGGGGGGGGTCTACCGCTGAAATCCCTTCAATTTTTCGTAATTATTTTTATTGCAGTTCTTTATAGATTAAAGTGCATAGAATACAACGCTGTAGAGCGCACTTTCATATCTATTATAGTTGTCGAGTTACAGCGATTTTTGTGATTTTTCAAAGAGCAACTTTGAAAAGCTGTAACTCAAAAACTAATCGAGATATTGTAATTTTCTCACCAGTTTTATGCTTCTGGCGCTTTCTACAATAAATTGGGGAATTTTGAAAATTTTGGAAAATTTTACAAAAATTTCTAAGGGGGACATCTCGAAAAATAGACAAGATACAAAGTTGCGGATTGAAGCATTGGATTCAGCGCGTCGAAATACATAAGTATGCAAAATTTCAGAATATTCGGACAACGGGTTGGAGATTTAGAGCAAAAAGTCTGAAAATAGCCAAATTCGGGGCAAACCTCAAGGGGTACCCCTTGGCGTTCAGGACGAAATCAGCTGTTTTTCGAAAAAGTGCCGTAAAATAATTATCCGTCAGAATTTTGAGCTGAAAATTTGTATACTTATGTATTTTCATACGAGGAATTCACTGGTGGCCACAGATTTTTATTTTTGTTTCAAATTTTTGAGTTATCAATGACAGAAAATTTTCAAAAAATTTTGAAAAATTTCAAAATTTACTAAATGGTTAATTAGTGTACGAAAAATAGTATCGTGTGAACAGAACTTCAATATCTCGCTTAATTTTTGAGTTACTGCCCTCCAAAGTTGACCTTCAAAAAATCACAAAAGTCGTTATAACTCGACAACTAAAACAGATATGAAACTGCGGATCTCATCTATGTATTCTACGCACTCTAATTTATAAAGAAATGTAATAAACAAAATTTAGAAAATTTTAAAGATTTTAAGACAAAACTACTTTTTTGACTTTTGACGCTGAATAAACAATGAACGAACGCCGACTCAAAATTCGTTACTTACATTAGTTTTTGAGTTTAGTTATTAAGACTAAAAAGGTTTATTTTATTTTGCTTTTCAGTTTTTATTTTTTGTTGAAGTTTTAATTTTTTGTGGATACCTATTTTTCTACCCTTAGCGGTGTAATTTTTATCAAATTTATATGATACCAACTTCAAGGTATACTCTCTTCAATAAACAAAGAAACATCAAAATCGGATAACCCAGTAAAAAGTTATGCGTGGTAGAATCGGTTAACAGGTAAAAATTCAGTGGGTGAACAATAAATGTTTCTGTATTTTCCTACCCTTACAGCAGGAATATTTTTTCAAATTTAAATGATACCAACTACGAGGTATACTCTATCCAATAAAAACAATCATTAAAATCAGACTACTCTGTAAAAAGTTATGCGTGGTCATACAAAAAAAAAATTTCGACTATTATTTTTCATCGATTAAAAACTGCTATAACTCGAAAACTACAAAAGATATTCAGATACGTTGGGTTTCTCGTCGTTGAAATCTTAGATCTCGTCGGTCTAGTCAGTCGGTGCTACTGCCTCACAGTAATAGGCGGGTTACACTACGCTGATGAGTTCCAATAAGAACGAAACGCGTCCGTAGTTACCGATTGATTGTATTAGTCGATGTCTGTGACTAAGTACCTTAGTTATTATTCAGAGACCGATTTTTATGAAATAAAGACAAATTTATTGTTTTATTTTTTTTTATATAGAACCGGATATTAGAGTTTCTACCAGTATTCAGATTTCATGCCGCAAAAAAATGATTCGCCAATCAAATTAACAAAAATTATTTGCCTTACACAAAAAAGAATACTGAATTCGATATTAGATTTTTAGTTACAAGCATATTTCAAAGGGGTAATTTTTATTAACAATATCTTTTTTTTGCAGATGAATCGTTGGTCAGCAATCATCACCATGGCCCTGGCCTTCGGCCTGGTGTCCAGCCAATCAAACTACGCCTCACAGGCAGACAGCGTCAACTACGTAGGCGAGGGCCTCCCGGAGCAAGCCACCCTGGACGGAAAAGTCACAAAGCTAGATGATCTAAGTCCCGTCATTTTTCTCAACCGCACCAAAGCTGCGCTTAACTGCGCTGCAGGATCGATGCAGGTGGAACTTAAGTTCAACGATAAGTTCTATGGAATTGCGTACGCGGATTTCGATAGGAACTCGGCGTGCCAAGTCGCTGGCAAAGGAGATTTGAGCTACAAGTTGGAGTTGCCACTCAAGGGATGTGGCACTAAGCAGGTTAGTGGGAAATCGTCGCCATTATTTATTTAGTAAAGATTGAAGGCGAGAGTTAATAATACCCGAAATTCCGAGATGAAACATAATCTGATATATCCAACAAATAATCTCCCCCTCGACAACTTTTAAAAGGTTAAAATGAAAATAAAATTGTATTACTGAAATGGGGTACACAGCTCCGTGGTAACGACTGTGTACGAACAAAAAAAATGGATTGTTACAATAGCAAAAATTGATCTTATGTATAGTGTCAGCAATTTAGATATTTACAATAATAATATTACTAATATAAATAAAAATATTGTTATTGTAATTATCTAAATTACTGTCACTGTACTTAAAATATATATTTTTGCTTTTGTAACAATCTTATTTTTTCTATGTGGATCATAAGATCCTCGGTTCGAGGCCGACAAATTTTCGGCGTAAAAATATATATTGTATATTTTTATATGTGTTATTATGAGTGATGCAAATCATCCGAGTGAATAATGACCATAATCCCGAATATAATACTATACTTTTTCTACTACTGTAAATTCAGAAATCACTTTTGAAAATGATCGAAATTCGTTGAAAAACATCGACATAAAAATACACAATGCCATCTGACTAAATTGAAATAATGGGAATATATTTATACAGGAGTAGAAAAAATAATTTATCCAACAGCTCTCAATAAATGCTCTATATCTATGGCGATTTTGACAAGGAATGTAATATATTACTCACTAGGGGGTATAATTTCGGAAAAAATCACTAGTGATTTTTTATTTATAACAATAATAATAAACACAACACCTTGGTACCTACTTCAATTGACATTTTAATTTAGATAATTTAAAGCATCTGTCACTGTCAGATAATATTTCTTTAATAAATTTTGCATTTATTAAGAGATGTTGGATAAAACGTTATACTTCACACGTGGGCAAACTTAAAGTTATCACACTAAGCCTTCGGCTTCGTGTGTTAAAATTTCTCTCGTGAGTAATTCCTTACTTTGCCCACTTGTAAAGTAAATAACTATTTTCTATCCTGATGAAGACAGATATAACTATCGTAACGTCTTCATTTTTATAATTAAATAATGGACTGCAAGTCTGTTTTTTTTTAAAATAATATTAGTCACAATTTTTAATTGAAATTTTTTTCTATTTTGTACTGTTTAGACGTTGTTTAGGCGGGAGGTAATATATTGGACATATGAGATAATGAAATAAAAATATATTTGCAGGACCCTCAACGCGTCTTCACCAACAACATCGTGGTGCGTTTCCACCCTGGCCTGGAAATGGACGGTGATGAAGTCATCACCATCGTATGCCGATACCCACCACCTCTAGCACCCCTTCCGCCTGTTCCTGCACCCATGTACGTATTAACAACCCTTATTTTATCACCCTATTCTTAAAAATCTGTTTGTTGCAGCGTTGATAAACCAATCCCCTCGATAGTGGAGCCACCACTAAAAGGCTTCCAGATTTTGTTAATCATCTGCGGCATTTTGTTCTTGTCTTTGTTGCTGTTGGGTCTTGGATGTTCGTATTATTGTCTGAGGAAGAGGAACTTGACTGTTATTAGGAAACAGCCGTTCTCGTCGATTGGGGAAGGATCGGAGATTACTAAGCTATCTGGAAGCTCCCTCGGTAAGAATCTACCACGTTTGACTTAAAAAATCACGACCTTTTACCTATATTTGGTTGTGGTAGCACTGCTGTTGCAGATTTTAAAATATGATGTATTTTAAGTACGAGTAATGTACTTGAAGACAAAATGGCGATGTTGGTCGGATTCTGAAGTTTTTAAACAAATTAATTAAAACAATTTTGAAATGTGACATTGATTGTCTGCATTTTATCCAATTCTGATTTTATTATAGTGAGAACAAAGCTAAAGATTATTTTTTAATGTTTTAAGAGAAGTGTTTCAGCCTCTATTTTAGCGCCGTAAAATATTCTAAAATTATTTTATAAAAAAATACTTCAAAATGAAAGTAGTAGATAATATATTCTTTGTTTCTCTGTAATTTCTATTCGAACCGTTTTATTAAAATAAAATAATTCGAGAACATTGTATAGCGCTAAAACCTAGACTAAAATACTTCTCTTAAAACACCTAAAAATATAGATCGTGAAGCAGCTATTGTTTTTCTTTTTATGGAGCAAAAAATTATCTAATTAAATATAATTTCGAGATTTCGATTACTTAGAAAATAATTTCCCGGTTTCTTTCTCTTTGTTGTCAATTGGCAATAGCCACCCTGTGGGCTTTTGTAATTAATGAAAAATCTGTGAAATTATTTTCAATTTATTCTCACTTTCTTGTTTTATTTTTGTTGACAATTTTTTGAATGTGGGTACCTGTCACTCCACGGAGCTTTTTTTATTTATTTTTAAAAATAATTACTAATATGAATACTCAATTAAGGATAATCAATGTTTTTAACTTGGTTTGCGCTGTTTTAATACTATTAAAAATTATATATATTTTTACCATTTCGATTAATTTTTATATATTCGCATGACTTAAAACTAACATGTTTAATATACGGTACGAGGAGGGGGTACTAAAATAATATAATTAATTGCGAATATATAAAAATAAATTGCTACATTACTAAATAAACAACATCATCACGCCAGTTTGCCCATTTCGGGTATTATATAAAGTAAAATACTTTTACTAATAAATAACAATAACATTTACAGAATGTACAAGGTAAAAATATATGCTGTATATGAACATAATTATTCTAATAAGTTTAAAAGTTAAAAAATAGATCACCCACAATTGACGTAAATTATTATTTTTTAAGGAAATCTATCGATGTTCGAGGGCTTGAAGATCCCTCGCGCCCACGCTCCGGTCACCGCAACCGGAAGCAGCTCCGGAAGCGAAGGTCCCCTCATCAGCGATACCCTCCCCTCAGACTACCCCTCAGAATCCCACTCAGAAATCGAAGATGTAGACACACGTTCCCTGCCAGTGTCTTCAGCTGGTAGCTTCGAGAACAAAGCATTCGTTCAAGACAACAGTAGCTTCTACAGTGAAGGCTACGGTCACACCCAGGAGGTACAAACAGCTGTAGCAACCGCTGCAATGGTTCCGAGACTTCCTCTAGCTGTTAAGGAACAACCGAAGTTTGATGTTCAAGTTAGGGTGAAGAGGGCACCGCCTGCTCCACCAAGTCCTACGATTTCGGACACTGAGAGTTCTATTGCCAGGACAGAAAGAAATTTGTCCACGATTTTGGAACAAAGGGAGGATAGTGTACGAACCATGGATTCTCCACCTCCCAACCACAAAACCCAATTCAGTTATGTCCCTGAATTACATCCCCCTCCTAAATATATTCAGCCCGCTCCTGTTTACAACAGAATTTTGCGACGTCAACAAGAACTGCAAGAATCTTCTCACTGGGATGAATTGGACACTACTAGATCTTTGGCTTCTTTGAATACCGAAATGACGGATACCCATTCCATGACCGAAATGGTAGATGACTCCCACAACAAATTCGTAGCCCCTGCTCCTCCACCACCACCCCCTATCATCCCTACGCAAAGTTACGTTGCATCCCATACTGTTGAAATTGCTGAAACACTTCCTGAAGCTCCTATTGCTCCTTATAGAAAACCAGAAATTACTTCACATGTTGTTGATGATGTCTTCTTGAGGACCATTACCGAAAAACGTACTATTGAAGATATTGAGCGTCATAAACGGTTGATTACTGAATATCACACTAGGCCTAAACCAATTGAAGATCAAAAATGGGATGTTACTATTCGGAATTATCCTGCGGAAATGCCTGAACCTCCAGAGTGGGAGAACTTCTCGGATATTTCTTCAGCTTCTGGTTTAACTTTAACTCCAAAACCTGAGCGCGCTACAATGAGCATTCGTCCTATTGGACATGTCGATGATAATAAAACACCTTTGTTCTCTCCAGAGTTGGTAGGAAGTATTGGATCTCCTCCTAAACCTTCTTATATTTCTTCAAGAGATATTCAAACTCGTGAGACATATCTGTCTGAATTTAAAATACCTCTGGAAAACCCTGAAGTACCAAATTGGGATGTTTTGATCCGCGTGTTGAAACCGATTGAAGAAGAAGGTCCTATGTATGAAACAAGCGAAGTACTAACGATGACTGACAAGATAAAATGGCGACAAATCATTACGACCGAATCGACTTTGCGAACTATGCTTACGGAAGCAGTCGTTCGCGAAGATTACGAAAGAATCCGTCATGACCAACGGTACGAACAAATCTTCGAACCTCCTAAATGGGATATAATCATTCGTATCCTTGCGCCGATGGATAAACCCAAGACTTCTAGTCGTTTTAAGAAGAAGTCTGATTGGGACACGCGCAGTAGACGAAGCAGCTTGCCAACTTTATACGAATACGATTCCGATGGGGGAAGTTCTGTTAGAACTCTCACAAACGACCCGATAGTTCTTTCCCATGTTCCTCAACGATCTCGCAAGACCTCCAGGTCTAGTTACCGCAGCGACGCTGACTTCAGGTCAATGTCCGAAATGACAGTTGACTTTGCACGTCCAGACAACCTCGACAGCCAATCAGAAGCGTCAAGCTACTACCCAGGGGTGGGTCGATATTACGATGAACCCGATCATGAGGAATATAAATTCGGGCGTACTCCAAGTCAGAGGTCATTGACTCGTTCGTTGAGTCAACCCAGCTTGGCGAGGTCTGCAAGCGAGTTTACTGAACGATGGGTGGCTCCTTCGAGGTATGACACAGCTAGTGAGTTCACCTCGCCGGAGACGACCCCCAAGTCACAAAGAAGTAGCAGGATTCAACCTCTGCGTCAAGATAGGAGTGCTGTGTGGCAGGCTTCCGCTAGTAGAGTGCAGCAGCATCCGGGGATGACGTCGCAGGTTATGACGTCACAGTATGTCAGTGAGACTAGCACTAGCTTCCGCTCGAAGGACTGGTTTGCTGATAACGACAGCGAAGCCAGCTACAAGTAAAGTTGTAAATACTACTGGTATTAAATTAACACTGCCTAGGGATATACAGCAATACATTTCGTGATTGAAAGAATTGAAAGGTTAATACACGGTGTTTCATAACGTACGGAACAAATTTAAAATACAGCTAGTAGTCCACACTCAGAAATAAAAAAGTTATAGCAAGTTAAACTTGAGTCGTTACAAACTACAGCGGTTAATTATATTTTAAATAGAAATTGGGAATATTTTAAAAATAGTTGAATAATGTTTAATTTAAAAAATAATAGTAATGTATTATCATAATAAAAGTTACGGCTATTTATTGGTCAAAAATTGCTGTCCACAGGTTGAGAGCCACTTAAAAACAAAACTAGGAAACAAGTTGCTGTTGAAATTCATTTAAATGTCAATTCATTAAACGTCAAAGTATGTTAAATGCCAAATGATTAATAATAATGGAATAAGTTTAATTAATTAAGAAAAAATTCCACAATTCACCGCTTTTGTCATTATTTTCTTTTTGTTTATATAATTTAAGCTTAAAATAACAGCATATTGTTAGATTTGAAAGAAATATATTTCTACGAACACGAAATAGTTTATTGAACAACTAGTGTTACAATGATCTTTTATGTAATACGAGTATTACAATTACACATTTTAACTCGTGTTTTTCATACTATTTTTCTTTTTTCATGTTCACAAAGTCAATAAAAATAAAAATAAATAACTAGCGTTTCCTGTAAGTTTGACTATTTGCGTTATTACTTCAATAAAAAACTAATTTCTATAATTTTACTTGAGTAGCTCCAAGTTGACAGACTGACAATTTTACAAATAATAAATTCCCCAAAATAGTTGTACAAAATTCAATTTCGTAGCATAGTTTTTAAGAAAAACAGTGTCACAAAATTAACTTTGTGTACGTAAAATAGTTAAATTCCCAATTATGTTAGCAGTATTCAATAGGAGAGAACTTTAATTTACTGCAATATTGTGGTTAATAAGTTTATGTTTAAGGATTATTTTGGGCCCCAGCTACATTTTCAATCTGTTTCGTATGTTATGAATCCCCCCTGTATAGATCGCCCAGTAATATTATTTTTATATTGTCACCCTATATTGTGTAAGCAGATAATAATTTGATTTTAATTTTGTGCCAAAATTATTCACTGTTCACCGATTCTTTTGATCACGGATATTTGTAATCAATAGTACTTTATTGGATAAATAATTAATAAAGTTTAAAACGCTTCCACATCCCTCGATTTGGATTTAAATTAAAAGGAACAGTTTTCAAATTCCAATTACATTTGAGCTGGTAATTCCGGAAATATACAAAATTGTGAACGGGTCGTGGAAGAGGTCGAAAGGTCACTGAGTAACTAATAGCTGTGATAACATATGGCACTAATAGAGAATCTCAAGCAATAATATTAATAATAATGTAACGTATTGTAAGTGTTTAACTAGGAAGCTGATCTTCTTGGTTAAACTTCTAGAACCCGCGTTTTCACTTAACCACCCTCCTAACCACTCGGTGGCTGACTGCAAACCGGGTTTAATGTAACCGTTTTACTACTTAACCGGCGAATTTTATATTACCAGATTGGTGGCGGGATGCTTCAATTACAATAGAAAAATACGAACAATTCGGGAACATTTTGTATCTTTTTTATAGTTAATGTAATACTGTCTTTTATCCTAAGTTTAGGTGCTATAAAATATATTTTGTATTTTGTGTAAGATTATGTATTTAACTAAATATTAATGATAATAATAAAGAGCTTATCTTACTATGTAAGATTTAAAATTATTTCGTTCATTTTTCATGGATTTGTATTCAACACACCCAGGTGGCCGAGAAAACGATATTACTATTGTTAACCATAAAATGTGCATTTTATTCTGCTGCACTATCTTTTATTGGTTTCATGGCTCTCTGCGGACCAAGAAAAGTTCAACAAATTTCAAACGTAATGAAAACAATTTAAAATTAAAGCATATATGACTTTTTAACCCAATACGTTTGCGAGCAAAACGAACTATGGTGAATAAAAAGACGCACCATAGAGTTATCAATACTATTTTTGAATTGTACAATTATTGGCTTCCCTAATTATTTTACATCAAAAAAATTATAGTTATTTACTTTACAAGTGGACAAAGTAAGGAATTACCCACGAGATAAATTGGGATATGCCATTTCGTTACCTGTTGTAGACTATACTTTCTATAACAAGATTTTGGAAATTATACAAAAAAATACAAATACAAAATTGTTCAAAACTCAAATAAATAAAAATAAAACAAAGAGACCGAACCAAGATACTTCATATATTGATTCGTCGAATTTATTCCATACGTATGGAATGATAGTTGTTCTAATACAATTTTTAGTTGTGGAATGCGTAGTTTTCAAAACAATGTTGTAGAAAATTAATTATCGAACTCTCGAGTTATATTTAATTAGATTATTTTTTTATTTCATCTTCACCCACGATAAATATCTTTTTTCTACGACCACTGAGAAATCTGCTGATTGTATGTTTGTTGTTAGGGATATGAGGTACATTGCAAGCATCGTGCGAAATGAATTTGTTTTGTGAGTATTTCAATACAGATCATTTAAGTACAGGTGCCATTGCTAGGATACTTATTGTAATGGTGAAAGCGGGACAAATTTATTATTAAAATTAATTTTGAAATAATATCCTGGTTGTAGAAAAAGTGTAGTGTACAACTCGCATGAAATGTTCATTTCATACTCATATGATTTTCATGCTCGTAGGAAATGAGTACCATTCCATGCTTGTTGTACAATACACTATTTTGCTCATTTTTTACGTGTGTTGATATAACTATTTAACAACTGATATTTGTCAAAAAAAGCTACAGAGATTCTACTTATTTGTAGAATATACTATTCCAGTATCTTTCTCAGTTTTCGAAAGATCTGTCAAATTATTTTCAATTTATTCTCACTTTCTTGCTTATATTATTACTGATTGTATGTAGAAATACTTCCGCTATAATAAACTATTTAAGATTTTTGATATAAAATAATCAGGCAAGCCAATAATACATTTCAAAAACAGAATTGAAAACACTGATGCGTCCTTCGATTGACCACCTGTATACAATGTTTAATACACTAGTTTTTAAGCGTTTCTAACTTATAAACAAGTCTAAGTAAGATCAATTAGCCATTGGCGAAACAGACCAGTGAATATTGTATTCTCTTTAGTATGAAATCGACCTTCGTCGTTATTGTGTGTAAGTATCACGCGTGCCAATGTCTCGCTGTGTGCATGTGTAGTGACGTGTGTAATGATCCCCAGCCCTTGTAGGGGGTGTCAGGGGTGCCAGCCTGTCGTACGTCACACTAGAACAATGCGAAACAAGTGAATGTGCCGTGAAAATCGATGCCGGGACAATACATTGCTGTACAGAGTTACCAACCTCCACCGACTCGCTCTCAAGCGATACTGCTTCTGGAGATGATGATTCTTAGGGAGGATGCAAGGTAGGGTATTTTTGGAATTGTATATTTATTGATTTTGGGGCAGTACATGAACGTAGTACTACTTTATTTTATTAAGTATGTTGTTAACACTTTGTTAGTGTGGTGGAAAATAGTCACACGGTTAGTGTTGTCTAAATTATTACATAAGCTAAGTCAGAGTATACCGGATGTAGAATTGAAATGTGGGATATAGGATTTTAATGCAAATTTTTTGATATTTCTGTAAATTTTTCCTATTCACTTTACAGCAAAAGTGGATATACAAAAGTTGTTCAGAATTTAAAAATGCATACAATAAGGCCTATTTGGTTACCTAATTATTAGTATTTCACGATATACCAATTACATTAAAATCAATATCTATTAGATACATTGTAATACGCCAATAAAGAAAAGAATATTATTTTATGTGCGGTTTAGAAATAATTGACTTGCATCAAATAAATATATACATTACAGATCTAATTTATTATCCCCCGTACAAATCTAATTACCAATTAATTCAATATGGTTTTTAAATATTACACTTTCAATATTATAAATAATATCGTAGAAGAATATTTTCATTACGGTCTGTTGAAGAGTGTTAGGTGCAGATTTACAAAAAAGTATTGTGGTACCATTATGGCGGTATTTTTCAAATTATCATTTACCTACTGGAAAAGTGCAATACATAGATGACGTAATAATTTATACTTGTATAGCGGCAATAACAGCGTGAAAAAATAAATAGTTATATTTAGGAACGAATATTATTTTATATGCAAGTTTAAAATTCTAAATTTAATGTGTTGTTACCAATTTAATTTCTTTACTTTTGTGTTAACGTCGTTCAATTTATACTTGTACTTAGGGAGAAGGGGGTTACAAACTTTTTCTTTAACAATTAAATTATAAGAATCAGTCAAGGAGACATTTGATTCCGGCTGAAAGATGTAATAAAATGTTAATTCGAAATAGCGTTAGAAAATATGAAAAATTATACAATTATATACTGAGCAAATTGTTAATTAATTACTTTAAAATTCTGACAATTTATTATCATAAAATGTAGGTATTAAATATCTTTGGTAATTACTCAAATATACAGGTTGTTTTTGAATTTTTTATGAAATATCATTGCAGTTTACTTTCAAGAAGGATAGTGTAAAATTGCGTTGATGTAATTAATCGTTTAATATCAATACTTTAGCTTTAACTTCTGTTCAGCTGTACTTTTTTAATTAAATTATTTATATAACCTAGCTTATCACAAAAAAATTTAGTTTCGAAAATACATGAAAAATAATTTGTTAAATTTTGTTATATTTAATATTTGACATTTTAACATTCATACTGATTTGCCTAGTTAGCTGATGACTGCTCTAACAATTGCTTTATTCGGTGTACATTTCTTTTAAGTAGCTGGTGTGGCTTTACTAAGTACCGTACATTTTTTTTTTGCATTAGGATTATTAACTCAGAATAAATCAAAGAATCGTTATACCCGAAACATTTCACCAGTTTTCAGACCAGCCTGTTTTATACCTACAACCAATTTAATTTCTTACAAATGGATGACGTATTATTGGAAATACCTGTGACATAAAAATGATTTATTTATTAATACAAAAATACACATTTATTAAAGCGATACATTAAGATCACAGAACCACTATAAAACAAATTAATAATCATATAGTTATGAATAAAATACTACGAACTATTAAACAATATTTTAGAGAACCTTAATCATATTCTCCTAAACATCCCTTAATCTTCTCATACCCTTGAGTCTCACTCAAAAAAATATTCGGAACTTCATTCAATCTCTCTTTGTCATAAACACACTCCGTGGGCGCAAAGTCAGTGACAATACACTCGGGTCGTTGACCTGCAGCATGTTCCTCATGGCAAACTTTAGAAACATTCTTCTCAGTGATCCACTTATCTAGAAGTTCCCAACAGGGACACTGCCACGGGTTGCCCCCATAGGAGATCCTGCGAATGTTTGACAACCTCTGGAGTACCTCTGGATGCAAGAAACAGAGCTGGTTGTTGTGGATGAAGAAATCTATCAATGTTTTTATGCCTTCTTCAGGGAATAATTCTGGGGAGATTTCTTTGATGTTGTTGGTAGAAATGTCTAGGGTTTCTATGGACTTGAAACTCTTGAAACAACTGCTGTCGAGGAAGTCTAGTTGGTTGTTGTTTAAGTATAGGGATTTTAAGTTTGTTAGGCCTTCAAAAATATCTTTGGACAAACTTCTTAAATTATTCTTGCTTAAAACTAACAATTCTAAAGATGGAGCTTGTCCCAGTAATGATGTAGTATCAAATGTTGTTAATTCATTTTTGTTGAGTATCAATTTCTTCAGATTAACCATTTCAGCAAACGCGCCATTTTCAATAAACTGAATCTTGTTGTCAGTCAAGGTTAATTCCACAACAGGTAATTTGCTAAACACATTTGATCGTAAAGTAGAAATATGATTTCCAGTAATTGAAATAGTTTCAATTTTAGGTAGATTACTAAACGTTTCCGGTTGTATATCTTCTATATGGTTAGTTAAAATCTTGATTTCCTTTACGTTGTTGACATTTTGAAACGCACTTGCAGTTAGAATAACAAACTTTCCTGTTTCGATTTCTTTGACCAAGAGCTTGTCAACATTTTTCGGCGATTCGATTGCTTGTAGGTCAGCTAACGTTGCACAGATTAACGAATTATTTTTCGGCAGAATTTCACAACAGAAACTGACATTTAACAGCACGAAGAGAACACACAATGTATTCGGATTCATTTTGTTGCAGAACTGATGATAGCGGGATTCCCAACTCGTAATAATTTTTCCCTTTCTCTTCTGTACGCAGTTGAGAAACAAGTTTCTTGATATTTATTCTTTTATGAGTGACTTGCCTTGAAATGAGGAAAATTAGCCAGATAGACTACGCGAGTTCCAGGAAGTTAATGATTAATTTTGTTCATAAAAAATATTTGGGAAAAAACTGCAATCACTATCTTACATTAGCGGAAAAACATAGGAATTTGAATAAATCTCTGAAATTAATTTACTCATTAAACACTGGCTACGTTTACACGTTTGGCAAAAATTTACTTTGACTCGACTTTTGAAAAGTAAAATTACTAGTACGTCTATACATTAAAAACAAATCTACTTTATTTTAGATTATTGACTTATCCATCACTTATCCGCTTGTTAACAGCCAGTAATTTGTATGGTTATGTTAAAATTTGTAAACAAGTAATTTGGTAAATAATTTATTTAACTGTGTAAAAAATTACAATTCAAAGTATTTATAGAAAACTATGGACAGTAATTTAAAATTAAACTAATGTTTTAATATTACTATCGTGATTTTTTTATTATGATGCAATCACAGTTTTTGATGCAATATAATTTGAGGAAACAATGGCTGACTTATTTCAAATTCCGAGGACATTTCATGTTACTGATGACAAAGTCAAGTCAATATGCGTTTACAGGAATCTTTCAAAGTCACTTGCATGGGTCAAGTCTGCTTTATCTTAAACTTGATTTTAGGAATAAAAATATTTAGTCGATAATGCTTACACAGTGGCAAAAGTCGCTTTTTCAAAATCAAAGTCAAGTAATAGTATATTCTACAACAAGTAATGGAATGGCACATATTCCACGCGAGCAAAAAGTTTGTAGCCCGAGCCAAAGGCGAGGGCTACGGTTTGCGAGCGTGGGATATACCATTCCGTTACATGTTGTAGACTATACTTTCTATAAAAAGGTTTTGGAAATTATACAAAAAATACAAATATAAAACTGTTGAAAACGTCAAACTCAAATAAATCAAATTAAAACAAGCAGACGTAACCATAGTAACTGAATCAAGATACTTCATATGTCGCGCTAATAAGCGGTTCTGATTCGTCGAAAATATTCCATACGCCGCGTATGGAATGTTAGTGATTCCATAACAGTTTATAGTAGTGGAATGTCCAGTTTCCAAAACAGTGTTATAGAAAAATACATTTTGCTCTACGTGTAAAAGTAATCGTGTTAAAGAACAAACATACCATGGAAAATAATCTAATACTTCTTTAATGACTAAAATAATAATTTTACTATATTATTTTGGAGATAAAAATATAGAATTATAAAAACATAGTTACTGACAGTACGAGCGAACACTGATAACTGATTAATTAGGTTATTGTAAGTGTACTTTTAAATAATGAGGGCTATACTTGTATAATTTGAATGCTAATTATTAATTAATATCCTTCCACCTTTCGTCACATTTTTATATATTCGCGTAATTAAAACTAAGGTACGGTACGAGGGGAAGCTAAATAAATATATAGCGAATATATAAAAATTATTTACTATATTCAATAAATTTAATTCAACGACCAGTTAAAATAATTTTTACTTTAAGAACAATATATTCATTATAAAAAAAATTGAATTTGCATATTTCAATAATCAATAAAAATGTCGCAAAAATTCTACACACAATGACTGCTGATAAAACACTGATTAAAAATGACTAACTACATTTAACAGTTGACAAAAGTACTCCAATTGTTCAAAAGACAAATGCATTTAATTAACAAAGCAAAAAATTTATTGTACTATTACTTTTAGATATTTGTAGATATAAATATCCTTAGAAAAAAAAATTGCAAATATTCAGGGCAATATTTATATAATTGTGTTAATAAAATTAATTTTATATATTCGCATAACTTAAAACTAAGTGTACGGTACGGAGGGGGGATAAATTGCGAACATATAAAATTAAATAGTTAATTACTGATTTGAATTTAATTAATTATCACCTACAAAAGATGATAGATAAAATAATGAAAATACAGCCCAGAATTATGTCATGAATAATTGAATTTAATAATTTTGTGAATTGTTTGTCTCAAAAACAAATGAAGAACATTTGACAACAGAGAAATGAAGCCAGTCACCCTGAATCAGTGTCTGTACTAACCGCCAATATGCATGATAAAATATCAAGGCAAAAATGCAAACAGCAACTAATTAAATTTTCTATTTTAAATAACGTCGATTTAATCGCTATAATTTAATTAATAAATTACGGATAAATTGCGATTTTAATTAGCTATCTCAATGAGATGAAGTGTAAAAAAATAAAAATATAGTCCAGAATGGCATGATTAATTAAATTAAATTTAATTTGAAACATTTTTGTAATACACTTACAAATTAAGTTACCTTTAACCAGCGTTCGTACTCAGATTTTCAAAATGTCGCAAAATATAAATAGACTATTAAATAAAAATTTAATATTAGTTATAATTTGATTGAAATTGATAATTTTATGACCCAGGTTTTTCTCCAAATTATGTAGAAAAGTTTATGGAACACTAATCACAAATTATAAAGGATGAGTTTATGTCTTTGTAAATTACTTATATTATTTCTGTAACAACTTTTATATTTTTGTTTTTGTAACATACATTGTTATATTTTCTATGCATGTATTGTGTCTACAGAAAAAAAAATTATTATTATTATTAGGATTGGGAATCGTATGACGCACCATAACGTTTTCAATGCTATTTTATAAATGTGTAATTATTGGTTTCCCTAATTATTTTAAATGAAAAAATTTAGAACAGTTTCTTGTAGAGAAAGAATTTCTGCATTAATATTTATAATTTTACTTTACCTGGAACCGGAAAAATGACCAAAATGTTTATTGGTAATTTTCTTAAAACCGTCAGATTCTAAGTAGAGGAAAACAGGAAAAATTGCAGAAATTTTTATAAACTATTTGACTTTTTTGGTGTAAAACAATTAGATAAGTCTATAATTGAACATATAAAAATTAGCATTGAAAACACTGGTACGTCCTTCGATTCATCAACCTTTATATAGATTAGAAGAACAAAGTGATTAAAAACTAATTAAAATAAATTATTTTCCATGTTAATTGTTTGTTTTAATTTTTCGCAGCCTGTATAATTTAATTATTTATTTATTTTTATTATTATTTTCAAATCAATGGATACAACTAATAAATGATAGGTCTTATCTGTTCGCTAATGTAGATTATTAAACTATTATATATTTATAAACAATAATAAACAGTCTTTTCTATAAGTATATGGAAATTCCAGTAGGAGTTAATTTTGATAGCAGCAATAAATAAAACAATTTCAGTATCATTTTTATTACAAATACATGTCAAAGTAAAAAAAGCAAGCCAATATAAAAAGTAAAGTCTATCTGGCCTCTAAAGATGGTTTTTCACTCCACACATTACAAACAGGCGGCAATTTCGTATACTCTTTCAACACATCTTCAAACAATTTTGGTAGATCCCTCACTCTTTCCAAATCATAAATACAATCATGCCTCGAAAATTCAGTGAACAAACACGACGGTCTCATCCCTAATTTATAGGCATCATCGCAAAGTTTAGTAATGTTATGATGCCTAAAATAATTGTCCAGAGCGTCCCAGCATGGACACTGCCACGGGTTTTCGTAAACAGTTATTTTTTCCAAATTCGGGAGTCGATTCAAAGTGTCGGCTGAGAGAAAGGTGAGCCTGTTGCCGTGTAAGAATAAATGCTGAAGACTTTGCATGCCTCGTGAGTTGAAAACATTAGGTTGCAGTTCCTCTAACAGGTTATTCGAAATATCCAACTGGTATAATTTGCGGAGATCAGTAAAGGTATTGTCTCCGAAACGCTCAATCCTATTGATGTTCAAAAGGAGGCCTTCTAGATTTGGCATCACAGTAAACATGTCCCGAGATACTTGTGTTATTTTGTTGCGATTAATGTACAGATCAAGCAACGTAGGACTAAACCCTATAGTTAGTTGAGGGGCAAAATTAGTCAATTCGTTTTCTTCTAAACTTAGATGCACCAAATTGTCCATGTTTCCGAAAGCGTTTGGCTGGACGTGTCTGATGCGATTCTTCCTCATGTATAAATATGAGATGGGTGTATCGGTGAATGTGCCTTCTTCGATTGTTGATATATTGTTGCCGTATATATTCACCCACCGCAGCTCTGGCGTAACGTTAAAAGACTTCGGCATTAACCTTTGAACTTCACAATTATGAATATACATCAGTTCACAATGCAAATTAGTAAAGGCATCACTAAGTATCACGTTGAACTTATTGTCGTCCAAATGTAATTCAAATAAATTGTCCAAACCGTCCCAAGCGCCAGGTTGGATCTCATTGGCGATTCCTCTAACTTGTAAGTTCCTCACATTGGGACAGCCTACGAATGTGTTTCTCTTGATAGGTGAAAATGATTCACTTCCTGTGTTGACTAGGTTCAATCTCCTCCACTCCGGGTGATTGCCTTGCTGTGTAAGGGAGTCGTAGGAATTGCAGTGTGCACGTTCGGTGAGTACATCGAAGGTACAACTCGATGTAGAATGAAGAAAAGTGAAGATTGCAGCGAGCAGAAGTGCGTGTTTAACCGAACACATTTTATTAAGGTCTGAGATGTTTCAGCAAAATAAGTATCTTTATCCTCTCTTTCTCTTATCTGATAAGGTTTTTTTGTACATTCTACAAAACAAGTTTGTATTTTCCCTCTCTTACTTTTATCTGAAAATGTTTACTTATACATACTACGTTTACATAAAGACAGTTGTGGATTTAAAGACAAATGCTTGCTTCACAAGCGGGAGTCCCGAGTCAAATTTCACCTATTACAACTGATATTTAAAAAAAAATATTTAGCACCCTTGTACTGTAAATGAAAGTTACGTATTTTACGGGAATGACGAAAATAATTAAATATTTTAGCATCCAAAACAAGAAAGAAATTTTACAGGATGGAAGAATTTCTGCATTTTTTTACATTAATACTTATAAATTTACTCTAACTGGAACGGGAAAAATTGACGGAAATGTTTATTGAAAATTTTCTTAAAATTATCATTGCCGTGAAATAACAAAATAAATGTGATATTAAGTTTATTTTATTTAATTCATTTCTGTCGAGCACTATTTTGGTCACAAAACCGTTTCACTATATCTAACTTTTCTTCCAAATAATACATTTTTATTCAAGACATTGAAATCAAACAATGACAGCAGATGACAGATAAAACCAATAACTTGGTATATTTGTTTTATTATTTAATGACATAAATGATTTGTAGAATATTACCAATAAACATTTTCGTCATTTTTTCGGTTCCAGGTAAAGTAAAATTATAAATATTAGTTTCAATAAATACAATGTACAATAAACTATTTAAATTTTTTATGTATAATAATTAGGGAAGCAAATAATTAATTATTTCAAGCATTGAAAACGCTTAGATTCTCCACCCTGTATATTTTAAAAGAGCTGCAATTGCACTATTAAACAAAAATATGTAGTGTTATTGATAGTTACTTTTTTAGTTGGTTCATCAAGTATACATTTAAATATATGTGTACGAAAGGAATTTGATTTGGAAACTATAATTTAAAAAATTAATAATTGACACAATTTTAGCTTTAAATAAAATAAAATGTAGCTTCCTGTTACTTGTTTTTAATATAATTAAAAAATAACTATGATATTATTAGCAATATTGCATTTAACGACTGGCAAAAGTCCCCCATTTATTTAAGAGATAAATTTGTTTCATTAAAAATGCAAGGTAAATTGTTACTATCTAATGTAGATTGTAAAACTATTTTATATTCAGTTGGCATTCATAATTGAAATACCAATTAACAGTCTTTTCTAAAAATACATGGAATTTCCAGTAGGAGTTAATTTTGATAGCAGCAAAAAATAAAACGATTACAATATCATTTTTATTACAAATGCATGGCAAAGTACAAAAATACAAGCAAATATAAAAAATAAAGTATGGCAATTAATAGCAGCATGAAAAATAAATAAACTGCGAGTCTATCTGGCTCCCAAAACTGGTTTCTCCACTCCGTCAACATTACAAACAGGCGGCAATTTCGTATACTCTTTCACCAGATCCTCAAACAATTTTGGAAGGTCCCTCACATTTTCCACATCATAAATACAATCATGCTTCGATATTTCAGTGAACAAACACGACGGCCTCATTCCAAATTTATAAACATCATCACCAAGTTTAGTAATGTTATGATGCACTAAATAATAGTCCAGAGCGTCCCAGCAAGGACACTGCCACGGGTTTCCTCCAACAGTGATTTTCTTCAAATTATATTTTTGTTTTTGTAACATACATTGTTACGTTTTCTATACATGTATTGTGTCTACAGAAAATAAATTATTATTATTATAATTAGGATTGGGAATCGAATGACGCATCATAGCGTTTTCAATGCTATTTTTTAAATGTGTAATTATTGGTTTACCTAATTATTTTACATCAAAAAAGTTCAAACAGTTTCTTGTAGAGGAAGAATTTCTGCATTAAAATTTATAATTTTACTTTACCTGGAACCGGCAAAATGACTAAAATGTTTATTGGTAATTTTCTTAAAACCGTCCGATTCTAGGTAGAGGAAAACAGGCAAAAATGCAGAAATTTTTATAAACTATTTGACTTTTTTGGTGTAAAACAATTAGGTAAGTCTATAATTGAACATATCAGAATTAGCATTGAAAACACTGGTGCGTCCTTCGATGCATCAACCTTTATATAGATTAGAAGGACAAAGTGATTAAAAACTAATTAAAATAAATTATTTTCCATGTTAATTGTTTGTTTTAAATTTTCGCAGCCTGTATAATTTAATAATTTATTTATTTTTATTATTACTTTAAAATCAATGGATACAACTAATAAATGATAGGTCATGTCTGTTCTCTATGTAAAGTAAATTGTTAACTATTTTATATTATTTATAAACAATAAAACAGTCTTTTCTATGAGTAGCAGCAATAAATAAAACAATTTCAGTATAATTTTTATTACAAATACATGGCAAAGTAAAAAATACAAGCAAATATAAAAAGTAAAGTTCAGCAAACAGCAGCATGAAAAATAAATAAACTGCGAGTCTATCTGGCCCCCAAAGATGGTTTCTCACTCCACACATTACAAACAGGCGGCAATTTCGTATACTCTTTCAACTCATCTTCAAACAATTTTGGTAGATCCCTCACACTTTCCAAATCATAAATACAATCATGCCTCGAAAATTCCGTGAACAAACACGACGGTCTCATCCCTAATTTATAGGCATCATCGCAAAGTCTTGTAATGTTATGATGCCCAAAATAATTGTCCATAGCGTCCCAGCATGGACACTGCCACGGGTTTCCGAAAACAGTAATTTTCAACAACTTCGGGAGGCGATTCAGAGTGCCGGCTGAGAGAAAGGTGAGCCTGTTGTCGTGTAAGAATAAATATTGAAGATTTTCCATGCCTCGTGCGTTAAAAACATTAGGTTGAAGTTCCTCTAGCAGGTTATTCGAAATATCCAACAGGCCCAATTTGCGGAGATCTGTAAAGGTATTGTCTCCGATTCGCTCAATTTTATTGATGTTCAAAAGGAGGCCTTGTAGATTTGGCATCACAGTAAACATATCTCGAGAAACATGTGTTATTTTGTTGCGGTTAATGTACAGATCAAGCAACTTCGGACTAAACCCTATAGTTAGTTGAGGAGCAAAACTGGTCAATTCGTTTTCTTCTAAACTTAGATGCACCAAATTGTCCATGTTTCCGAAAGCGTTTGGCTGGACGTGTCTGATGCGATTCTTCCTCATGAATAAATGTGAGATGGGTGTATCGGTGAATGTGCCTTCTTCGATTGTTGATATATTGTTGCCGTATATATCCACCCGCCGCAACTTTGGCGTATCGTTAAAAGACTTCGGCATTAACCTTTGAACTTCACAATTATGAATATATATCACTTCACATGGCAAATTAGCAAAGGCTTCACTAAATATCACGTTGAACTTATTGTCGTCCAAATGTAATTCAAATAAATTGTCCAAACCGTCCCAGGCGCCAGGCTGGATCTCATTGGCGATTCCTCTAACTTGCAAGTCCTTCACATTGGGACATCCTACGAATGTGTTTCTCTTGATAGGCGAAAATGATTCACTTCCTGTGTTGACTAGGTTCAATCTCTTCCATTCTGGGTGATTGCCCTGCTGTGTAAGGGAGTCGTAGGAATTGCAGTGTGCACGTTCGTCGGGTACATCGAAGGTACAACACGATGTAGAATGAAGAAAAGTGAAGATTGCAGCGAGCAGAAGTGCGTGTTTAACCGAACACATTTTAGCAAGGACTGAGATGTTTTCAGCAAAACAAGTTTGTATTTTCCCTCTCTTACTTTTATCTCAGAATGTTTACTTGTATATACTACGTTTACATAAAGACAGTTGTGGATTTAAAAACAAATGCTTGCTTCACAAGCGGGAGTCCCGAGTTCAAATCACACCCATTACAACTTAGAACTGATATTTAAAACAATATTTAGCACCCTTGTACTGGAAATGAAAGTTACGTATTTTACGGGAAAGACAAAAATAATTAAATATTTTAGCATCCAAAACAAGGTGGTGAATCAAAGGACTAGGCATTTTCAATGCAATTTTTTAAATGTTCAATTATTGGCTTCTCGAAATATTTTAATTAAAAAACTTAATAGTTTATTATGAGAGGAAGACTTTCTGCATTTTTTGACACTAATACTTATAAATTTATTCTACCTTGAACAGGAAAAATTTACGGAAATGTTTATTGGTAATTTATTTAAAATTATCATTGCCGTGAAATAACAAAATAAATGTGATATTAAGTTTATTTTATTTAATACATTTTTGTCGAGCACTATTTTGGCCACAAAACCGTTTCACTATATCTAATTTTTCTTCCAAATTATCCATTTTTAATCAAGACATTGAAATCAAACAGCAGATGACAGATAAAACCAATAACTTTCAATTGTTATATTTGTTTTATTATTTAATGACATTAATGATTTTAAGAAAATTGCCAATAAACATTTTCGTCATTTTTCAGGTTCCAGATAAAGTAAAATTATAAATATTAGTTTCAATAAATGCAGAAATTCTTCCTGTACAATAAACTATTTAACTTTTTTATGTATATATTAGGGAAGCCAATAATTTAATATTTCAAGCATTGAAAACACTTAGATTCTCCACCCTGTATATTTTAAAAGAGCTGCAATTGCACTATTAAACAAAAATATGTGTTATTGATAGTTACTTTTTTAGTTGGTTCATCAAGTATACAATTAAATATACATGTAAGAAAAGAATTTGATTTGGAAACTGCAATTTAAAAAATTTATAATTGACACAAGTTTAGTTTTAAATAAAATAAAATGTAGTTTCCTGTTACTTTTTTTAATATAATTAAAAAATAATTATGATATTATTAGCAATATTGCATTTAACGACTGGCAAAATTTCCCTATTTATTTAAGAGATAAATTTGTTTAATTAAAAATACAAGGTAAATTGTAAATATTCAGACCAATATTTATTGAATTTTTTAATTAATTATTTTTGTCTACAATAGTGAGTAAAATAGATGTCTAGTTGTTAGTTTTAAGGATGTAAAACGGTTGTTTAGTAATACGATTTTATGAGTCACGGGTCGCCGAGCAATGAGTGATTAAAATTTTTAAATACGACAAATTTGCAAAAATGTGTTATCATAGCAAACTTCTCAGTAAATATTGTGATCCTAATTCATAAATAAAAGTTTTTTTTTATATACATTTATTGGGTTTTTTCATTATAACGTAGAGCATCATAAGTTACTCAGAGGTCTTAAAACAAGAGCGTATTCGTGATTAAAGACTAGCTTTAGGTACTTGTATCGTAAATAACTATTTAGTAATTACTTTAAAATCCATGTACACTACGAAAAAATGATAGGTCTTATTTTTTTACTATCTAATGTAGATTGTAAAACTATTTTATATTCAGTTGGCATTCATAATTGAAATACCAATTAACAGTCTTTTCTAAAAATACATGGAATTTCCAGTAGGAGTTAATTTTGATAGCAGCAAAAAATAAAACGATTACAATATCATTTTTATTACAAATGCATGGCAAAGTACAAAAATACAAGCAAATATAAAAAATAAAGTATGGCAATTAATAGCAGCATGAAAAATAAATAAACTGCGAGTCTATCTGGCCCCCAAAACTGGTTTCTCCACTCCGTCAACATTACAAACAGGCGGCAATTTCGTATACTCCTTCACCAGATCCTCAAACAATTTTGGAAGGTCCCTCACATTTTCCACATCATAAATACAATCATGCTTCGATATTTCAGTGAACAAACACGACGGCCTCATCCCAAATTTATAAACATCATCGCAAAGTTTAGTAATGTTATGATGCACTAAATAATTGTCCAGAGCGTCCCAGCAAGGACACTGCCACGGGTTTCCTCCAACAGTGATTTTCTTCAAATTCGGGAGGCGAATCAAAGTGCCGGAGGATAGAAAGGTGAGCCTGTTGTCGTGCAAGAATAACAGTTGAAGGTTTTGCATGCCTCGTGCGTTGAAAACATTAGTTTGCAGTTCCTCTAACAGGTTATTCGAAATATCCATCAGGGACAATTTGCGAAGATCTGTAAAGGTATTGTCTCCGAATCGCTCAATTTTATTGATGTTCAAAAGTAGGATTTGTAGATTTGGCATCACAGTAAACATCTCTCGAGATATTTTTGTTAATTTGTTGCGATTAATGTATAAATGAGTTAGGGTAGAGCTAAACCCTATAGTTAGTTGAGGAGCAAAACTGGTCAATTCGTTTTCTTCTAAACTTAGATGCACCAAATTGTCCATGTTTCCGAAAGCGTTTGGCTGGACATGTCTGATGCGATTCTTCCGCATGATTAAGTGTGAAATGGATGTATCGGTGAATACGCCTTCTTCTATTGTTGATATATTGTTGCCGTAGAAAAATACCCAACGCAACTTTGGCACATTGTTGAAAGACTTCGGCATTAACTCTCGAACTTCACAAAAATAAATATACATCACTTCACATGGCAAATTAGCAAATGCTTCACTGGGTATCACGTTGAACTTATTGTCGTCCAAATGTAATTCATACAAATTGTCCAAACCGTCCCAAGCGCCAGGTTGGATTTCATTGGCGATTCCTTTAACTTGTAAGTCCTTCACGTTGGGACATCCTTTGAAGGTGTCCTTCTTGATAGGCGAAAATGATTCACTTCCCGAGTTGACTAGGTTTAGTTTCTTCCACTCCGTGTGAGTGCCCTGCTGTGTAAGGGAGTCATAGGAAGGGCAGTGTGCACGTTCGTCGGGTATATCGAAGGTACATTGCGATGCAGAGTAGACAATAGTTAAGATTGATGCGAGCACAAGTGCGTGCGTAAACGAACGCATTTTGACAACGACTGAACTGAGATGTTTTCCTGCTAGCCAGCAAAACAAGTTTGTGTTTTCCCTCTCTTTTTGTTTTCTGAGATTGTTTTGTTTATCACATATTTATAGATTTTTTTTTATTTGAAATTCCAAATTTAATACATAGTACGTTTACATAAGGACGGTTGTGAATTTATAATAAAAGCTCGCTTCACTAGCGGGAGTCCCGCGTTCAAATCTCACCCACTACTAATATTTAAATAATATATTAAACACCCTTGTGCTGTAAATGAATGTTACGTATTTTAAGGGTAATTATTTGTATTGCAAAAATAGCATCTAAAGCAAGAAAAAATGTATACAGGATTGTGAATCATAGACGCACCATAGCGTTTTCAATGTCATTTTTGAAATGTTCAATTATTGGCTTCTCTAATTATTTTAAATCAAAGTTAAACAGTTTACTGTAGAGGAAGATTTTCTGCATTTTTGACACTAATATTTATAATTTTATTCACCCGGAAAAATGACGTAAATGTTTATTAGTAATTTTGTTATATAATTTTGTTTTGAATTTGTGGATCAAAAAATTTAATCCAATTAAATATAATCTCAAAGTTCAATAAATAAACTTGTTGTCATTTGGCAATAGTCACGAAAGCCCGTAGGTAACAAGCTTTCGAAAAACCTGTTAAATTATTTTTAATTTATTCTCACTCTCTTGTTATATTATTACAGAATATTTCAACAATCTACAATTTAAAATTTCAAATAACAGGATTTTTTTTATTGAATTGAGAAAATTCTAAGGGATCTGCAATTGCAATATTAAACAAAAATATGTACTGTTATTGGTAGTTACTTTTTTTAAGTGTCTTATCAAGTATAAAATTAAATATATACGTATACGAGAGGAATTTGACTTGGAAACCACAATTTTTAGAAAGAAAATTGAGACAATTTAGCTTTAAATAAATAATGATAAATGTTGTTTTCTTTTATGAATATAATAAAAAAAAAATATTTTAGATTAAAAAGTCCAGTACATTAACCGTTGTCAATTAATTATGACTATAATTTCATCAGCAATACTGCATTTAACTACTGGCAAAAGTTCTTATCTATTTAAGAGTAAATAAAAGATAAACTTGTTTAATTAAAAATACAAAGTATTAACGTATACATATCTGTGGATACAGATATGAATAAAAAATTAAATTGCACATATTCAGGGCAATATAATTGTGTTAATAAAATTAATTTTATATATTCGCATAACTTAAAACTAAGTTTACGATACGAACGGGGGGAACTAAATACATATATACAACAAATTTCGAACATATAAAATTATATAATTCATTAAATTATTTTTATTTTAATTCAATATCTACAGAAAAAATTTAGCCCAGAATATGTAATTATTAATTGAATTATTTACCTCAAAAATTAATTAGAAGAACGTTTGACAACAGAGAAATGAATAATTTTTTTAAAACATAATTAGAGTTGCGAATTATATAATTAATTTATAACACCCATTACTATTTGCACAGTAAATAATAGAAATTAATGCATTAAAAACAACAACCCTTGTTAAAATTTAACATGTAGTTATACAGTTAACAACACTTTATGCACATGGACTCCTGTTCTGCGAAAGTTAAACTTAATAAGTGCAACGCAACAATTAAAGTTGGTTTTTGAAGTCGATTTAAAGTACCACATATTATGTAGACAAACATATTTAAATTAGAATACTTTATAACTTTACAGTTATATTTTTTTATGATGTATATAAATGTTATCAGTGAAGAATATCCGAAGATTACAAGAGTTGTGTATACAATTTTTTTTGTAGCGGAATTTCCAAGTTCAAATCCCAAATTGATTTGACTTTAAATATATTCAAATTAATTTCCTGGAGTCCGAGAAACAAGCAAATCCCATACGCATCCGTAAACAAAACACAAACACTCCCGAATGAATCGAAAAGTGGGACGGAGAGCACATAAAATCGCGAAATTACAAAATCACGGTGGAATATTTCCCTCGTGGTTTCATTACTGGGTTCTACTCCCGATCGTGGCCGAAATCAGTGGAATCTCGCAAACAAATGACGACTGATGTTTCGTTGTTTCTTTGTCGTGATGGCCACGGCCGTGAAACACACAATAACAGCAGTGAATCGATGTTGATGGCGAGAGGGAGGGTTGGTGTTTTGCATATTCGTGGTTGCTGTTGTTTTGATTGTTGATTCCAGGGGCGTACATATTTCTGTTTGACTGCTGTTGCAATTGCAAACACAGCTCATTTTGTGGGGGTGAATTTTTTGAATTTATACAGCGCAAAAATTGATTAGGGTGCGACAACAAATTTAACTAAATTGTTTATCGAGGGCAGAAAATACTGCAATTATACAATTAAATTACTTGATTATGGAGATAATAACAGTTATTTGTATATCAAAGCAGTAAAGTATAATTCCATATTTGTAATAAAGCCGAGGTATACATAATATTTTTTCTGAAATCGTTAAATTATTAATTAAAAACATAAATAAATAGCATTATGCATTTGTAAAACGTCAGCTAGCTGTTGCGATGGGGATGGTTGTAATAACAAAAGTACTGTGAAAGTGTCAAATATTTGTGTATAATTTTCATTATTATTTACATGTTCTTAGACGTGGTCTGCATGTGATCTGCATTAAATCCGATAAATTATTATCTAAGGTAAATAAGAAATAAATTCAACAATTGCATTTATTACACACTAATAAAAATGTTTTTTTTTGGACAAACAGATTCCTCTGAAATGAAGAATAAATTAATTTGAATAGTGCCAATTCGAATTTATTTTCATTGAAAACTTTTGTCGGTTTAATTCTTGTATGAATATTAATTTAGTTTTGAAGGAATATATCAAAGTATTCAACTGAGACTCATTATGAGGACGAAGTAGTTTGAATAGGAGTAGTTTTAATTCAAAATGATATCGTTTTAAATGAAAACGTTTTGTTTAAAATTAAAACAACTTCTTTTTCATTGTTTTTAAAAACCAAATTTAAAATAATTTGCTTTTCTTTCAATGCAGAAAAAAAAATGTATATTCTAAATGAATATATATATTTTTAATTGAATCTACTCATTTCTATTCATTATGTAAGATATAAAATTTCCTTCAACGAATGCAAACAAAAAGAAAACTGAAATTTTTTTGAAACGAGGATCGCAGAATAATATTTGTTATTTTAGGTAGTGCTAAAAGTTTGACAGATGAGTCTGCAAAGTTAAATTTTGAGTCTGTAAAGTTTTACTTTAGCTACTATTTTGGCTAACTTCGCGGAGTGATATCGTGTACAGTATCGATTTCGGAAAAAGTATTAAATTGATTGAATTGTAAATCTTCCTCCCGGAATTATTTTTGAGAGCGGTAAAATAGATATGCGATTGCAGAGCCCTACGAATATTTTTCGACAATATAATATTGTTTATTAAATTTAATTTAATAAGTGAAGCAAGCTTTTTATCTAGACTACCACAACCAATCTATCTTACAGTTAATAATTATTTAATTAATAATAACAATTTACGTCTCTTTTTGTCCCCCTTCTCCCAATACCACTCAGTGCGCTATTGTTTATTTCCAACGTAGATTAACGGTGAAAATGCAGCAAGCAGTGAATGGAAACCCGCGCAATCATTTTGTGGATAACAGTTTATTGTAGGTAAATATGAATAGTGGATATACAATATGCCATGTGAGATGCGGTGACAACACAATTTTCACACCTACCGCTAATAGGCAACGCGTAGAATTTAAATTTAGTTTAATAATGATCACGGACGCTAGAATTGTACACAGTTGCGGATTTTCGAATTAAATATTTATTTATAGTTAGTGTAAATTATTAAACTCTGTATGTAATGTAACAATAATAATATTTATAAAACAGAATTATTTTGTCATGTGCAGTCGATATTATTAATTAAAAAATAAATTAAAACAAATAAAATACAGCGCCAGACGAATATTTAAAATGACTAAATCTCAAAAATTAAAAATTATATATTTAAATTTGGACACACCTATCGCAAAAATAGAAAAAAAAAATATTTCAAATCTTTTAACCATTTGACCATGACATGACAATCATATTTAGATATAGGAAAATAAATAAAATTAATAACACGTTTGATTCTTTGCGAGCAAAAATTATATAGTAACTGTTCATCATTTAAACTACCTAAACACAATCATCAACAAAATTTCATATATTTAAAACCCTAAAAAGTTGATGAATTATTTTACTTCAATTCGAATTACCCTTAAACACACTCACCCTTAATGTGTAACACTTCACCGCCAACAATCACACTAAGCAGAAGATTTTAATTAACAATATTTACCCTCTATAAATCAACGAAATTATAGTGCTCAAATAATTACAATCGGTGTCAAATAAAATATAAAATTCAGATTATGTCTGAGCTTCAAACATTTTAATTTACCTGTTTTCTGCATCAATAAATATGTCGCAAAAATTCTACACACAATGACTGCTAGTATGAACGCTGGTTAAGGGTGACCAGCCGCATTTAACGGCTGGCAAAAGTTCCACCAATTATTTAAGAGATAAATGCAAATAATTAATTGTACTACTAGTTTAAAATATCTGTAGGTAATTGCAAATATTCAGGGTGTTAATAAATAAATTAATTTTATATATTCGCATAACTTAAAACTAAGTGTACGATACGATCGGGGGGAGCTAAATACATATATACAAAAAATTGCGAACATATAAAATTATATAATTAATTAATGAATTGCATTTAATTAAATATCATTCTCAGAAGATGTCGTACAAAATAGTGAAAATAAAACCCAGAATATATTTCATAATTATTTGAATTTAATATTATTTTGACGCATTTGTCATAAAAACAATTAACGAACGTTTGACAACAGAAAAATGCAGCCAATCACCTTTAAGCAGCGTCCATACTAACCGCCACTATGCATAAAATATCACGGCATTTTTACCAAATACAGAAAATAATTAATTTAAATTATTCAAAGTTAAAACACAAACTAAACTTTCTATTTTATATAGCACCCATTCTAAAGATTCGATCACTATAATTTAATTTATTTATTCAGGGTAATGATTGATAAATGAAACCGACCACCGAGTGGTGAATGCTACCGCCAAAGTGGTACACGTTAAGGGTTGGTGTGATTTAAGACAACTAAAAGCAAATAAAAATAATTCATCAATGTAGAACCATGTGTAATGACGTATTTATGTAGTGCAAATTATGAACAGTTATTATAAACAACGATTAATAATGGGATCCTTCGCTAAATTGAAGACTATCTGCAGTTCTAAAAAGTCTTAATTGTTATTCATTAAGCTGGAATGATTTTTTGTAAATGTTGTGACGTTAAAATTGTCGTATGTTGTGGATCTCAAATAGTATGGATTGTAATTAGTTGAAGTAATATTTAAATGTTCTATTTTAATATTTAGAAAATTATTTAAATCGAATTATAATAACCTAGATGGGCTTCAAATAATCTACCACTTACTGTTGATGAATTGTTCCCAAAATCTAATCAATTCGTAACATAAACATAATACCTCTCTTACATATATGTATGTGCGGAAGGTAAAAATGATAGAACTTAAAATATAAATATGGTGAATAAATCAATTTTCCTTTGTATGATTTGAACTGTGCCAAATGATATGAATCTAGGCTCTTTCTATTCAAGTTAGTAATTTGCCCCAAATTCTTGAGCTCGCCTATCTCAAAAATAAAACGAGATATTTTAAATCTTGCAATCATTCTTTATATTCAGTCTTCTACATTTGGTATATTCCGCAACGCGTTGTAAATTAATGAACGTTTTAAATTTTTAAAGCTTAAAACTTGAATAATGGAAAACATAAACATAATGACTAGCGTTCGTAAGTTTCTTTATACTTTGGAAATTTTATTAAGTTAATTTATTCTCATTAATCGCATTTCTTAACTAATGAAGCAAACAGCATTGATTAGGCGCCCAAGACGCGAGTCGAGAACTTCAATATTTACTTTCTCAGTCGCACACTCGCTAAGCACACTTTGATACTTTTAAAAGCACCAAGTTCGTATTATGCGGACAGCAAACTCACTCGAATTTACATAAATATTATACTTAAACATAATACCCTTAAAGTTTTGCAATTTGTATTCGATTATATTTTCCTTTTAATATTACTCATCGTTTAAAATATGCTTTTGTTGAATTTTATCTTAGGAATATGTAAATGTCAGCGCAATCATTCAGATAGTACCACAAATTGAGGAAAAAGCATAATGATATATTTACTATTTATAGAACAAATTGATTTTTAAATTAAATGTGGCCGATCTCGCTGGTATGTCACCAGAGGTCGTGGGTTCGAATCCCAATGAACAGCATGGTCGTTTGTGTTGTTCTCATAAATTCACAATCATCCAATCATTAAGCGACATATGACCAGCAATAGTTAGTTCATTTACCATCTTCATTAAAATAAAATAAATAAATATGAAAAAATCAGGAGAATTGTAATAATTTTTTAACGGGATTAATTAATGTTAAGGGTTATAGCTCCAAAGAATAAGAGGAAAATTAACCCTGTGATTCTCAAACTAGCATCTTGGGGGTTGTTATTTGATTCACTCAAAACTATTCAAAAGTTTGAAGACCACTGTTGTAATTTATAGCAATTATTTCTGTACTTATTATTAATTAATGATGAACAACAAATTTAACTTTGAAAAAATTAAAAAAGGATCAACTATTTATTATATCAATACTGAACGATTGTTGCTAAAAATAAAACTCAATAACAAAATAATTAAATGCTAATAACAAATTTGAATTTCCTACAACACGTTTCTTTGTATATAATTTTAAAGTAAATTAATTGTAGAGTACTGTTTTTATATCTGAAAAAATTCTAGCTCATTCGGCTGCAATTAAAATAAAATGACAAATCAAAATATTTGAAAATGAATACAATAAAATTGTGGCATACTTATTTAATTTATTATTTTTTATTTTAAATATCAAAGAGTTTGTCGCATTTATTTTTCTCTGCTTTTAATTTGTTTTGGATTGTTGTTAAGTTCCTTGGTGATGTTATTTTATTGACAATTATATTTTCCTGCCTTGAAATAAAAACATTTATATTTTCGTTCTGCAAGTCATTTTTAATTATTGTTTATAATTTTATCTTACCATCAATTATATTGATCTGGTGGTTATAAAATAATAAAAGAATTAAAATTAATGACCCCTAATTGACGATGAAATTAACTATTCATTATTTAAACTACTTAAACACAATCATCAACAAAGTTTCACATATTTAAAGCCCTAAAAAGTTGATGAATTATTTTAATTCACTTCGATTTACCCTTAAACACACTCACCCTTAATGTGTAACACTTCACCGACAACAATCACACTAAGCAGAAGGTATTAATTAACAATTTTTACCCTGTATAAATCAACGAAGTTATAGTGTTCAAATAATTACAATCGGTGTCAAATAAAATATAAAATTCAGATTATGCTTGAGCTTCAAACATTTTAATTTATCTGTTTTCTGCATCAACAAATATGTCGCTTAAATTCTACACACAATGACTGCAAGTATGAACGCTGGTTAAGGGTGACCACCCGCATTTAACGGCTGGCAAAAGTTGCACCAATTATTTAAGAGATAAATGTAAATAATTAATTGTACTAGTAGTTTAAAATATCTGTAGGTAATTGCAAATATTCAGGGCAATATAATTGTGCAAATAATATAATTTTATATATTCGCATAACTTAAAACTAAGTGTAGGTACGGTACGAACGGGGGAAGCTAAATACATATATACAACAAATTGCGAACATATAAAATTATATAATTAATTAATGAATTGTATTTATTAGTAATCATCCACAGAAGATGACGTGAAAAATAGTGAAAATCAAGCCCAGAATATCTATCGTAATTAATTGAATTTAATATAATTTTGTGGCATTTATCTCAAAAACAATTAACGAACGTTTGACAACAGAAAAATGCAGCCAATCACCTTTAACCAGCGTCCATACTAACCGCCACTATGCATAAAATATCGCGGCATCTTTACCGAAAACAGAAAACAATTAAATTAAATTATTCAAAGTTAAAACATGAACTAAACTTCCTATTTTATATGACACCCATTCTAAAGATTCGATCACTATAATTTAATGAATTTATCCAGGATAATGATTGATAATTGAAACGTTCCACCGAGTGGTGAATGCTACCGCCAAAGTGGTACACGTTAAAGGTTGGTGTGATTTAAGATAAATAAAAGCAAAAAAAAATATAATTCATCAACTTCTTCGGGATTAAATACGAGATACCATGTATAATGTCGAATTTAAGTAGTGCAAATCATGAACAAGTAGTATAAACGCCAATTAAGAATGGGATCTTTCGCCATTTTTTTTTTACGAAATTTTGTCTAAATTGAAGACTATCAGCATTTCTAAAATTGTTTATTGTTTGTCATTAAGCCGCAATGATTTTTTTTTAAATGTGACGTTGAACTTGTCGTGTGTTGTGGATCTCAAACAGTATGGATTGTAAATAATTGAAGTAACATTTAAATGTTCAATTTATTGTTTGGAAAATTATTTAAATGGAATTATAATAATCGACGTTTATGCTAACTATTCATCATTTAAACTACCTAAACACAATCATCAACAAAGTTTAAGATATTTAAATTCCTAAAAAGTTGATGAATTATTTTAATTCACTTCGAATTACCCTTAAACACACTCACCCTTAATGTGTAGCACTTCACCGCCAACAATCACACTAAGCAGAATGTTTTAATTAACAATTTTTACCCTCCATAAATCAACAAAATTATAGTGTGCAAATAATTAAAATCGGTGTCAAATAAAATATAAAATTCAGATTATGCCTGAGCTTCAAACATTTTAATTTAACTGTTTTCTGCATCAATAAATATGTCGCAAAAATTCTACACACAATGACTGCTAGTATGAACGCTGGTTTAGGGTGACTACCCGTATTTAACGGCTGGCAAAAGTTGCCCTAATTATTTAAGAGATAAATGCAAAGAATTAATTGTACTACTAGTTTAATATATCTGTAGGTAATTGCAAATATTCAGGGCATCATAATTGTGCAAATAATATAATTTTATATATTCGCATAACTTAAAACTAAGTGTATGGTACGAACGGGGAGAGCTAAATACATTTATACAACAAATTGCGAACATATACAATTATATATATAATTTAATTAATGAATTGTATTTATTAGTAATCATCCACAGAAGATGACGTGAAAAATAGTGAAAATCAAGCCCAGAATATCTATCGTAATTAATTGAATTTAATATAATTTTGTGGCATTTATCTCAAAAACAATTAACGAACGTTTGACAACAGAAAAATGAAGCCAGACACCTTTAACCAGCGTCCATACTAACCGCCACTATGTGTAAAATATCGCGGCATTTTTACCAAATACAGAAAATAATTAATTTAAATTATTCAAAGTTAAAACATAAACTAAATTTCCTATTTTATATGACACCCATTCTAAAGATTCGATCACTATAATTTAATGAATTTATCCAGGATAATGATTGATAAATGAAACGTTCTGCCGAGTGGTGAATGCTACCGCCAAAGTGGTACACGTTAAAGGTTGGTGTGATTTAAGATAACTAAAAGCAAATAAAAATTATTCATCAACTTCTTTGGGATTAAATACGAGATACCATGTATAACGTCGTATTTAAGTAGCGTAAATCATGAAGAGCTAGTACAAACGTTAATTTAGAATTAAATAAATTTTTAATTTGAAAAAAAATCTTATTATAAAATATGTTTCAATAAATAAATATCAAACAAAGCAGGAAAATATTTCGCACGAAATTCAAATTGTGTCATGCGCAGTCGATATTATTAATTAGCAAGCAAATTCAAATAAATAAAATACAGCGCTAGACGAACTTTTAAAACGACTGTAAGTTATGCTAAACCTGAAAAATCCGGACAAGTTCATTTCTATTTTTAGATTTTGGTTTTGGACATTTAGTTTCGCGGATTTTACTTGTATTAAAATGAAAATATATTAACTGGTATTGTACTGCTCGTTCAAACAAATTCGTTCTACATTTTTTCGTGTCCCAAATTACTATCTATCTCAAAAATGTAAACTATAATATAATAAATGCATACTGTGCATTATAATTTTCTAAATTAAATAATTCAGAAACGTTTAACGGTAGAAAAAAGTTGGAACACTTATTTATAATTTATACCAGCAATCTTTCTGTCTAAAATTGAAGTGTCATTATTAATAAAGAAAGAAGATAATTAAATATTTTAAAAATTTAAAATACTCTAAACTTTGAACATAATTATTGTTTCACAGTCGTGTTAAATATTTAAACTGTCATTACAGTGACTTTCAGTTAAATTGTAAAAAAATAGTTGATCATTTGATTTGTAGATTTATACTACTTTGTGTGTTATTTCTTAGTTACTTTATAATAATTAATCTTCTATATGTTTTAAATTAATAGTCTAAATTTGTCACTCTACAAATCTCGAGTACAGTGCCGTCATATAACAACCCCCAAAAGATGTTAGGGGTGGTGGTGTATTATATGGTAAAAAATTATCCGAAAATTTGCCGGCCGAATGAATCTTAACTATTTATCTCACTGATCTAAGTTAAGTTAAATTAAAATAAAATAAATATATCAACACGCCGTTACCATATGGCATTTTGTTTATAAAATATGTGTAAGTAAAGTAACCAACTGTCAAAGCACAACTCCCTATGGCATTAATGGAGGGGTGCATCTTATGATGAAAAAAAAATCAACTACGGGAACAAATCGAGGATCTCGTAATCCAGGCGTTACTATTTATTTTTATTGAAAGTAATTTCTAAAAAAATCGCAATTCTAAATTAGAACTTTTCGTGGACCATTAAATTTTTTAGAGATTGTATTGACTTACATTTTTATCATTTACGTATTTTGTTCAATGTATAATAATAATATTATAATTATTTATTTTCATATGGAATTATATCTATGTAAGATTTTGTCTATTACTATATAATAATAATAGGAGTAAATATGACACATGCTACTTTTTCTTTAAACATAGCATATAGAATTATAAATAATTAAAAAATTCCCAAAACTTCAAAAAATATTCTGTCTTATCCAGTATTTCTATTTGCAATAGAATATGCTGTTTTGTTTAATTATTTCATTTTTAACTGTCAAATTATTGAATTACCACCTAACTATCTTTCATATTTTACTTAGTCCGCCGCCGGAGTAGAAATGTTGCCAAGAAGACACTTTTACACCGGCGGCGACAACATTGAACTTCTCCTTGTTAAATACAAATACATAACAACGTATTTTTATGACGTTAGGAGATAAAAAATATTTGTAACTGTTACTTGCGCAAAAATATTGCAGTATTATTTTATTTATCATTTATGTCGTTTACTATTTATATCTGTTTATTTTTATAGATCCTGAGATCTTCTATCCAAACTTCCATTAATGATTCAAAAGGATCAAAAATTTTTTTTCAATTATATTTATATATTTTCTTAATGCTCATTAAAAATTGATTTTATGGTGACAAAAATAGCCACGAAAAACTTTCATTTCCCTTCTAGTACTATAAAGTAAATCAATTAAAATCTTCCGCGATTTCGGAAGCAACAAATTTAGGGGTTACTTGCAAAAACGGCCCTAAAATAAGACGTTGAGTGTTTCAATACAATATATTTTCGCTTATCAATAGCTGGTAACTAAGTAAAATTCTCAAATGCCATTGACTGAATTAATTAAGAATTATATAATCAACCTCATGAATGATTACCATTAAAAAATAGATAATATGTCTCGGAGATCAATATTCTTATTCCTGCAAATTGTATGTCATTTACATACATTGCCTTCTAGTTCAAATTTAATAATGCGATACATTCTTGCATCATTTAAAAAAAAATGTTTATATTTGGCATGGTTGAAGACCACTGCTTTCTTGCATATACTTTTGTATACTTATTAATTAGACAACCGGCGCGAAATATTGGCGAATTCGCCTTGCGCAATGTGTGACCTACACAACCTATCTAAAATACTATTTAATTCGAGTGTACTTCGCGATTTTAAACCCAACTAATCCCATATGCAAAGACCCGAATCATTCGATACTACCATTCCTCTACACTCCTATAACGAACTCGTTATAAAAGTGTAGCAGTAGTAGAAGAGACCGCACGGCCACCGGAGCCAACGTCCTGAACGGCGAGTGAAGTTAATACTAATCATTTAATAAAAGCAGGACTTCTAGCTAAATGTGTGTGCAAGACGGACGAACGGAAAATGAAATATACATGGTGCCTTCCTCGTAACTTCTGAATTATTATTTATTAGTAAATAATATTCAATGTTACATGTTTTTGTGTTCCCAGCTTTGTGATATTATGTCTCGAATTATTTTTACAGTTCACTAAAAATTATCACACTGTAATTATTGGATTTAATACAATGAACTATTTACTGAACTTTAATTAATCAAATTTGAACTTCCACTGTGTGAGTACAATTTGTAATTGTATATTAACGAAACAAGTAGAGCAAAAGAGACATAATGATCACACATATTTATCAGAATTAAAGCTAAATATTTGGGTGCTACTGGAACCCACCAATGGAACTGGAACTGGACTGGAACTGGAAGGTACCTAACCTAGACTTAAAATCTATAAATTTTGACAACAGTTGCTATTACATAATTATCAAACTATATCTAGCTGAAAGAGAAACACAAAAGAGAGCTGTAAAAAAAATATGTAACTGAAAGAAAAGCAGTTTATATTAGTACTAAAACTAACGATAAAAATATAATAGCAACTTTATACAAATTAATTCCAAAATTGGGAAAATACTGAGCTCAAAAGTGAGCTAAAATACATATTAGTACATGGCTGGGAACAACAAAACGGCTAATGAAAATATGTCCTACCTTTGACCTCTGCTCGCGTCCTTAGAGGCCGGCTTCAACCCTGGTCTGACACCCCTTGGAACACCACAGGGTCCTGCAAAGAAAAACCACATTGTAAATATTAGAAAATAAATATTAGAAAAAAATTATGCCACTCTCAGAAACTGGTACATGGCATGAGCTGCTACTTCCAGAATAAGGTACAAGCGAACTATAGTTTATAAATAAATGACTACCAACCTGTCTGCTAGGCTGTAGAAGCCACACCGGATGCCGGAACAGGAACCACTCAATGTTCATAAATAAAGTTTTTTTTTACTATACACTCAACATTACGCGCGAATTTTAGTTTAAAGTTAATTTAAAAACGACACTCCCGCACTAAAATACTATCTTGATCTTGCCTCCTCCATGGAACCCTGCAAATAAAAACAATATTGTACAGACAATCCCAAAAAAAAAACTCTGATTTAAGTTTCTAAAGTGCTTACAAATGCACACAATTAATTATTATTATTAATTAGAAAAATAATTAATAACTAACCGGTAGAACATCCTGGGGCTGCCTCCCACTCCAGTGGTACCTGCTGGGCTGGATGACTTCTTGTTTCATTCTAAACAGAAAAAAAATGTTTAAATTATTTAGAAACATAACCATAAAATACACCAAAATAATTAATTTTTAATTCTTTACTCAAAAATAAGCCGCATTGTATGTAAAAGAAATATAATTTTGTATTTTCATCCACAAAAATATTAAATTTCACTATTTCTTTCATTAAGTTGCACGAAACTAATAATTATTGCCCTCAAAAATAATTTTTAAACGAATAAATTCTCTCATTACAAGTTACGCGAATTTGACCCTTACGCGCATCGAATCTTTTTTACACAAATCAAAACTAATTTTTTTCGAAACCGCCACAAATTATATATCAAAATGATCGTGAAGTGATAAAGAATCGATTTTTATACATATTGATAATGAGATCAAAAATTTTTTGGGTCAAAACTCAAAATTTCTACGCGTAAAACACACTTCTAGCAAAGTTGTTGACAGAAAACAAGTGAACAACTCAGCATCGCTGCGCGCAGAGTTGCGGCCAAAGCAAGGCTAACTGAGATTCCAATTACTCTTTTAATTCTATTATTTTATTGATTTTTCGCGTTTTTATTATTTATAAATAATAAAAACCCAATAATAATTATTTTTCGGTTAAATAATAATTAAATATACAATATTTATTGCATATTTAATTATTATAATTAATTATTTTACAAGAGAAATTAAATATTATGTGAACTATTACCTAATATAATTTTGTCTACTATATTATTTTTAATTTGTGATTATTTTTGTTAAATAATATTTTAAGGGAGCAAAATAATTAAATATACAATATTTATTGCATATTTAGTCATTTTAATAAGTTATTTCATCAACTATAATTTAATTTGTATATAAAATAAGCTTGTTAAGATAATAATTGTTTTTTCTGTATTTTTTAAAATTTCAATTAAAAAAAAATTACGCCTCCATAATAATAGAAATATAGTATTTTTAAAATATGTAGCAAAATTTTGAAGACAAACGAAAATGTTTTAATACATTACGGCTGGTACCACAATATTTGTATTTAGGTGTTTAAAGAGAAGTGTTTTAAGCCTCGGTTTCAGCGCTGTACAACGTTCTAAAATTATTTTATTAAAAAAAATACTTCATATTAAAGTGACAGATAATATATTTCTGTATAATTTCTATTCGAAATATTTTTTTATCAAATAATTTTAGAACATGGCACATTGCTAAAACGGATTCTAAAACACTTCTCTTAAAACAACCAAAAACAGAGCTCGTGGTACTAGTTTATGTTTTCATATAATTTACACAAATACTCACTGAAATGTAATAATGCTGGAATGCATCCTGACGTTGAAAATGCAAGTTGAGAGAGAGAGCTAGTTGAGGGCTATCTGTCTTTGTTGTACAATGTGTTTACAAAGCAATCGTTCTACGAACAAGTGTTAGATAAAAAAGAGTAACCGACATCTATCTGTCTCAGGCTCGTTTTTTCACTTTCGTAAAAGAATACAAGTGCGCGTTCCAGTATTACTATATCTCAGTGCAAATAATAATTTAGCAAGGCTCACCCTCTGCTAACATTAGCATTGTACAAGTTCTATTAAAATGTACAAGGCACAGATCACTGTTAAGTAAATCAAACATATTATCACACCTTTTACAAATTTCTGAGTGTAGTTTAAAATAAAATTCGGTACAGTGCCGTCAAATAACAACACCACAAATTTTAGTAGAGGGAAAGCCACACTATTTACTTGTAATACCTAAATAAAACAGACTTACTTGCTCGTTATTTTTACATGATCCTGAGCTGACGACCTGGTACAAACCACCTGGTGCCTTGGTTCTGCTCTTGAAATAGACCAGTCCATCTTGATCTATTTACAAAATTGTACAAAACAGCGAAACAAAAATATTTATTTTATTTAAATTTTCAAGTAACAACAGATTTATATCGTAGCAAAGCGATTGGAGTCCAGGAGGTGATCTTCAGAGGACCCCAGCATCTCTTGTACAATCGCGATTCAAAATGTTTACAAATATTTTATTTGATTCATGTTTGAATTAAACACAAATACATATCCAAAATAAAAACGCTATTACTCGCCATTGTTGGGAATTTCATCAGGAGAAAGTTTCAGGGAGTCAATTAATATTAAAAAATAAAAAATTATGGAACTTTATCTAAATTGAAAACTATCTGCAGTTTTAGAAAGTCTTAATTGTTGTCCATAAAGCCGCAGTGATTTTTTTAAAAATGTTAGTGTTGTGGATTTGTGTAATTTGGTTAAGAATGCAAAACAAAACAAACAAATTTAAATTAGGTGCCAACCATTTGACACTTCGACAATCTAACAGCTCAATAATAAGAGAAGTACTAAAAATTTGGAATTAATAGATGTGTGGAATATAAACTTAATCAGTAGTTATAATATACATGACTTATTTGCCATTTTGTGACTTTAGTGAAAGAGCCCAGTATGATTTCTTTAAAAAGTGATAAAATTTGAACTACTCAACAAAAAATAATTCTCTACATACATTTCACAATGTTCGATCTATTACTCTATTACAATTCTGGTCCTCTTTCCATCTTCCTCTCCTAATAAAGCTGCTTTACTAACTACACTGCAATCATAAATATTAGTTCAATTTTTATGCAATTTGTTTTTGAATGTTTTAGCGTTGTACAATGTTCTAAAATTATTTTATGAAAAAATACTTTAAATAAAAGTGGAAGATAATACATTTCTACATAACTTCTATTCGAAGCATTTTTTTATAAAATAATTTAAGAACATTGTTCAGCGCTAAAACATTTCTTTTAAAACACCCAAAAACAGAGCTCGTGCTACCAGTCAAATTGTTTAACATACTCTTAGTTTCCCCTTGAATAATTCGCCCATACTTTGATTGTATAATGGGTCAGAGGTTGTTTCTTAAGCCTACTGGAAAGACACATTCTCGTTGAAGTCAAAAACCCAAGCAATAAGAACCACCAACACCCTAAACATAAATATAAGAATTGATGTATTTATCCGCAAAGCTAAATAAACTAACTAACGTGATATGTTACCGTTACTGTGCTTTAAAACTAATGAGTAATTAAATGTTAATGAAGCTAGTAAATAGTAGAGTAGTACTATGGATATAACGTTTGCCGTATGATAAATTAAAGAATTGATAGAAAGTAAAGTAACCGCTAGTGTGCGACCACTGATTATAGGGTTGGAATTTGTTTGTATCTGAAGTGAAGTTAAAGCAAATAAAACACAATAAACTGGGCAACTAGCTGCTTATGATTCATACAAATCAAACACAACAGTCAACAAAATTAGAAATAATTAAACAGTACAGAAAAAATATTAAACGACTGGCTAAAATTCCTCAATTATTTTTAAAAATTCTACGATATCTGTAGATCTATAAAAAATATAACTGCAAATATTCAGGGCAATATTTGTTTAGTTGAGTTAATTAAATTAATTTTATATATTCGCATAACTTAAAACTAAGTGTGCGAGACGGAGGGGAGCTAAATACATTATACAACGAATTGCGAATATATAAAAAATTAAAATTACATCATAAATTAAATTATTGAATGAGATTTTAATTAGATATCATCCACAGAAGATGAAGTGCAAAATAGTAAAAATACAGCCCGGAATATTAATTAATGAATTTAACAATTAATTGAAACATCTATCTCAGAAACAATAATTGTAATAACGTTTGACAACGGAGAAATAAAGCCAGCAATGAATTAAAATTATTCCGAATAAAATCAAACTATTTTTTTATTTTAAGGTTGAATGTGATGTAAGATAACTAAACTGTCATATTTGAGTCGTACAAACTCTGAACAGCTAGAATGTATAAAAAATTAAAATACACTATAGAAATGTTTCAGAGTGTATAAATAAAGTAGGCACCCTTAATCAGAAATTCTACTAGCAGTGTTTGTGTTCAAAATTAATATATTTACAATGTTAAGAAATCATATAAATTTTAAAAAGAATTAACTGTACCACAGTATCATCAAGTATTGAATTTGTACAAAAAAAAATGAAGAGATGTTAATAGTTTCTGTTTAAATATAATTCTGCAACATGCAGAGCCACCAAAACTCCAAAATGGACAGCTACAGGTTTGTAGCTGGGTATAAGAATTGGTAAATAAATCAAGAACACTTATCTGTAAATATCGCCCCTCTGCAAAGGGTTGGTTGCCTGTAGAATGTATGAACTCCAAACAGTATATTCGGAAAATACTTGACCCTTAGAAGTAGCTCACTATCTTGAAATAACACAAAATACAAGTTAATTTCACCACAGTTATTATTTAAAATTGTGATAATTATTAATCCGCCATATTTATCCCGTGACCTACATAGCAAAACTTTTTTACACGAATTAAAACTAATTTTTTCTTGTAACCACCACAAATTATATATCAAAATGACCGCGAAGTGATAAGGAATCGATTTATATACATATTGATAATGAAATCGAATTTTTTTTGGGTCAAAACTCATAATTTCGACGAGCAAACTCACAGTTTTAGCAAAGTTGTTGACAGAAACAAATGAATTACTGTACCGCGGAACGAGTAGCCAAAGCACGGCTAACTGCGATTCCAAATTCACTTTTTATTTCTATTATTTTTCTAATATTTTCATTAAAATGTTTGTAATGTTTTATAAATTAAAAAATATAAAATATATATTGTTTAGGGTTCAAAATAATTAAATATACAATATATAGCATATTTAATTACATATTTTCCAACAATAAAATAACTTTAGAAATAATAATTTAACAATTTATCAAATTAAAAGCATAAAAATAATTTAGCACTGCAACATTTTAAATGGACAATATTTTAAAACTTTTTTATAAACAAAACAAATAATAATTTAGATTATCTAGTGGGGGCAATAATTTGATAACTGTTAAATAAATTGCACTGTAAAATTAATTGTACCACATCTCGGGGAGATATTTATACGCGTGCAGTACCGTCAAATAAAACTCCCCACAAATGTTACTAAAGGAAGACTTGAAGACAATTAAAACAAACTTACTTGTTCGTAATTCACAAATGATCCTCAGCTCAGGATGACAGATGACCTGGTTCCTTTGCTTCAGTTTCTGAAATTAATCAATTCTTCTTGATCTATTTTTTTACGAAACCGAACATTACAGCGAAGCAAACACATTGTTTTATTTTATTGGTATTTTCAAATATTAACAAGACAGTCAAACAGTGTTATTGTTTACCACTGTCACTCAACAAATTACAAAATATGCGACAGCCACAAATATTCAGGCTGACAAGATTATTGGAGCCCTGGAGGAAATCTTCGAAGGTCTCTAGCATTTCATGCACAAACGCGGTGCAAAATGTTTACATATATTTTATTTCATTTTATTTAAACAAGAAGTAAAAGCATAAATTAGTTTCTCTGCGGATAATTCTCACCCTTAAGAAGTAACACTTCAGCGACAACAATCACACCAAACCAAAAGATTTTAGTTATATCTGGGCATACAGGCGATATTTATTGAATTGTATTAATGAATTAATTTTATATATTCGCATAACTTAAAACTAATTGTGAGTGTACGGTACGAATGGGACAGCTAATACATATATACAACAAACTGCGAACATATAAAATTATGTAGTTAAACAAATTAGTGAATGTGATCTTAATTAAATATTATCCACAAATGTTTCATACCAGCGATATAAAATTCTAATTGTGTCTATGCTTTAAACATTTTAATTTAACTGTTTTCTGCGTCAATAAATATGTCGCAAAAATTCTACACACAATGACTGCTAGTATGAACGCTGGTTAAGGGTGACTACCCGCATTTAACGGCTGGCAAAAGTTGCACCAATTATTTAAAAGATAAATAAAAAGAATTAATTGTACTACTAGTTTAAAATATCTGTAGGTAACTGCAAATATTCAAGGCAATATTTATATAATTTTGTTAATAAAATTAATTTTATATATACGCATAACTTAAAACTAAGTGTTGGTACATTACGAACGGGGGGAGCTAAATACATATGAAACAAATTGCGAACATATAAAATTATATAGTTAATTAATTAATTTTATTTAATTAGTTACCGTCCATAGAAGATGCTGTGCAAAATAATAAAAATACAGCCCAGAATATATCATGATTAACTGAATTAAATTTTTTTTGAAGCATTTATCTCAAAAACAATTAAAGAACGTTTGACAACAGAGAAATGAAGCCAGTCACCCTTAACCAGCGGTCATACTACCCGCCACTATGCATAAAATATCACAGCATTTTTACCGAAAACAGAAAACAATTAAATTATATTATTCAAAGTTAAAACACAACTTAAACTTCTTATTTTATAGGACACCAATTCTATAGATTCATTCACTATAATTTAATTAATTTATCTAAAGTAGTATTTGGTAATTAAAAGCAACCACCGAATGGTAAATGCTGCCGCCAAAGTGATACACATTAAAGAGTGAGTGTGGTTTAAGTAAAACTAAAACGAAATGAATATTCGCAAAATTATTGAGAAGCTACTGTAAACATTTCTGAATAAACAATAAAAATTAAGAATGTTTAAGTTTGTAAAACAATAATTAGCTACCATTAATAACAATGATTTGTATAAAATTAGTTGCTCATTATAAATGAATAAAGTATTTCAGAAATAATTTAATAGTACAACATATAAATAGAGATGCTTGATTGATTGTGTGTCGATTGTTGCATCAAACAAAAAGCATGCAAATAAATCTGCAATAGCAGAGCCGCCAGAACTCCAAAATCAATCAAAGGTATCATCATACCTGCATTGAATCAATTTTGAATTGAAATATGCAACTACAGATTTGTAGCTGGGCGAAAGAATTTATAAATAAATTAGGAACACTTATCTGTAGATATTCAACTTCTTCCTTCGTCCCTCTGTTGTCCACTGAAACCTGGTTGCTTGTAGAATGGATGAACTCCGGACTACATAGTTGGAAAATATTTGACCCCTTGTAGTAGCTTCATCATCTAGAAATAACACAAAATACAAATTAATTTCTTTGATTTTATTTAAAATTGTGCAAATTATTCATGAAAACTAAAATCAAATATTTTAGTAAACGAGTTAATTTCACTTTTCTATTTAATAATTTAAGTGAAAATAGTGATTATTGCCCTTACAAATAGTTTGTGTAATGATTAAAATAAAATAAATAAAAAATCTCACATTTCAAGTTCGCCATGTTATCCCGTGACCTACATAGCAAAACTTTTTTTACATATACTTAAACTTAATTTTTTGATCCCGTCAACAATTTATATATCAAAATGACCGCGAAGAGATAAGGAATCGATTGATATACATATTGATAATTAACTCGTAAAATTTTTGGGTCAAAACGCAACTTTTCTACGACCAAAATCAGTTCTTGCACAAGTTGTTGACAGAAACAAATGAATTAATGCAGCGCGGAACGCGTAGCCAAAGCACGGCTAACTTCGACTCCAAATTCATTTTTTAAATGTAATATTTTTCTAGGAATAATTTTTGAACTAAAACTGGTTTTATTATTAATATACAATAAACACGAGAATTAATATTTACAAAATAATTAAATAATTTTAATTACAGTTTTTCCAACAAATATAATATTTTGTAAAACAATACTTAATATGTTTTCTGCTACATTATTTAAATATTTATGATTTTTCTACAATAGAGATTTAGCAATAACACATATTTTAAAATATATTTTTTACATAAATTTTATGCCATCTCTTTCATGACTGGTAACTGGAACAACAAAATTAGTCTTATATTTAGCGTCGTCTTCAATCTACAGAATTTTCTAAGATCATTTTTACCTGTACCCATAAAAATGCTAAATGATACAAGTAGCAGTCAGAATATCCATAAATCAACACATACATTATTATGAAACTATCAACAAACTGTTCAATATTTTCTTAGGATGGTTTACTCTTCCAGCAGTTTGTTATGCTTTGCGAGTTTCACACAAATTTAACCTCAAATACTCAATAGCCAAACTAATAAGAAACCAATTTCAAATAATTCAAGTACAAATTCATTAGTACTTTTGTAAAAGAAAAAAGAGTACAAAAACATTTACTTACTACAGTACTTCTTCCCGCCATATTTTCTTCCAGTCATTCCTTTGTGAACAACTATTATGTACACTTTTTTGTCATATAAAATATAACTCAAAAGATGCGTAAATGTTTAAATTATCTATATGTTATAAACATGCTATTGAACAATAAATATTACCTCGAAAATATTAACATAAATCAGGAGTTAGTAGATCTTACACTTGTGACGTCCAACAATACAACGAAAAACAAAAATCCCTAACTCCTAACTCGACCTAAACAACTTTTTAAAATTATTACTTTTAATTTATTTAATCATTTTTCCTCACCAAATTGCTTTTATCAATAAACAATACCTGTAGCATCTATTTTTTATGTACATAAAAAATATAACAACATTTACGAAAACAGCAACTATGGTTTTCTAATATCCTAAAAATTGTTTTTGTACAAGTTCTAATAGTATTTTAGAATAAAATATTTAGTATTACACGAACCTGTAGGCATCAAATTCATGTTGAATCGATTAGGAATAATATTGACCACAGATAATTTTCTGCGACAATTTTATTGAATCAAAAAGACAGTCAACTACCCGGTTACTGATTAATTTATTCTTTTTTATGCGTTGAAAAACTAATTATTATATATAATACTTTCCTCTCAAGTACCATATTGTAGAGTTTCAACTTTAAGGAGAATTATAGTACGTTACAACTAGCATTCAGTTAATTATTAACTAATATTTTAACAAATTAATAATACAAAAACAACTTTTATATATTTCTGGAAAGAAAAACAAAATACAGACTGTAATAACGATGAATTATTTACCATTTTTATGTCAAGAACTAATACAACAGTTAAAAAATATCTTACCATTGAAGCTTTTTCCGAAGATAACAGCAGCTGCAGTCTAGCTGCAAATTGGATCTCCCAATTATCTATTAACAACCCATCAATATACCTTGAGGAAGATAGTTCCTCAAGTTTCTATACAGTCTGGAAATTGGCTAGCCGAAACAGCCAAGCTGTAAGAACCCCTAACATAACAACAACAGAATGCTGTTGAATCAAACAGAATGTTGTTGAATCAAACTCAATGTTGTTGAATAAAATAGAATGTTGTTGAATCAGACTCAATGTTGTTGAGTGGTTGCAACTATTCTTAACAAACATTTCCCTATATAATGAATGCTTAAATTAGCACTAATATTTCATTTCGATAACCAACTTACCCACCATAACCAATGACCAATTTTGTTTGATGCACTACATATTCTTATCACATTTATTTCTATATTTTAGCTAGTTACTATAGTATAAAACACTTACTTTACTTGAATGTTTCTCAAATCTTTTGATTTAAAAAAGGAGATATATAGGTTAGAACTCCCATGACATAAGTTACTGCGCATGCGGTCTCTGTACGCATGTGCATACAATAAGAACCATGTTTAAATTTGAATTCAAATTGTAAAGAATTATTTTTCTACATTGAAATAAATAATTTATAGATGGTAAATAGACACGCGGTGAATCATGAAGTCTTTAGTTCTTCAGCTGATAATACTGTCTAAGAATTACTCCTGATGGTCCGCCGCACCCAACGTAGTTGGGTATTGTTATTTGACAGAAATTACCATGCAAAATTGCTACAGTGCCATATTCAGACACATCAATTCAAAAATTAATTAATTATTTTTCCATTTTATATGTATCTCATTTTTCATTAATTATAGCAATAATAACCCTTATAAATAGTTTTCATAAGAATAAAATATCTTACATTTGCAGCTCCACTAATTTGGATGAACCCAGGACTGGTTACTATGGAAACACTTGACTCCCAAAAAGTAGTTTAATTGGAACACCATCCTGTAATAAAACAAAATACAAATTAATTTAGCTGAAATTAATTTAGCCCGCATAAACAGTTTTAATATGAATAAAAATATCTTACATTTCATGTTCCACTATAGCAAAACTATTTTACATATATTTAAACTTAATTCTTTGATTCTGTCAACAATTTATGTATCAAAATGACCGTTAAGAAATAAGAAATCGATTGTTATACATATTGATAATGAATACGAATTTTTTTAGGTTTAAAACTCAATATTTCGACGAAAAATAATTCTTGGTAAAGTTGTTGACAGAAACAAATGAATTACTACATCGCGGAACGCGTAGCCAAAGCATGGCTAACTAAGATTCCAAATACACTTTTTAATTGTATTATTTTTCTAATTTTTAACTAAAAGTGTTTTTAATAGCTTATAAATTATAAAAATATAATAATAAAAATATCTATAACCCCAAATATATAAATATATAATATTTATTATATATTTCGTTAAAAGAAGAAAAGTAAATCTTGTATCTTAGCTGAAATTCACGGTATATTTATTGTTAAATTAACAAATGGAAATTTAGTTATTCAAACACCATTCTTTACAGTACTACACTTTATATTGATTAGTTTATACTTTAATATATAATTAATTGCAATGTTTAATAATAAATGAAAATTATATGACCAAATATAATAAAATTCTGTCCCTAAAATAATCTTATGTCAATATTTCCCGGAATCCATTAATCTGAGAGAACACGGGTGGTCCTGGACCCATATCGACACGAACTGCTATGCGTGTCGGATTATTTGATCAATTCCGGATTACCGGAGCCGGTCCGGGTCACTCCGGTCGCTCCGGGCCTCGCTGATAGAAAAGACAACATGAGACAACCATTGGAGATAACACCACAGGAGAACGTTTTATCATTCATTTCAGTTTCGGAGCTAAATAAACATTTTATACTCTTGAAAAAGATCTGTAACAGGATTTTAAGTTTGGCGCAATAAAATTTAAATTTGTTCTGCACTTTTCTCGAGACCGGAAGTGGTAAAGTTTAAATGTAGTTGGCCGGAAGTTTCCTTCAAATTTATTTCGAAACTGCGTCATCTTTCGCTTCACAAATATCTCCCTAAAATTTATTTATTTAATAACAATAATTAATAGCAAATATCTGGAAGAGAAATGTGATTAAAATAAAATAATTAATAATTTATTGTAAATTAATTAAAACGCCAATTTAATATTTAATTAGTTTGCTGATTGATTGATCACAAAACAAAATAAAATTAAATAAAACGAATTCATTTGCAGATTAATTTGTGTCATTCAGGACTGGCTGATGTCATTACAGTTTTTCATGATTGGGTAAACTTAATTATGCTGCAACGAACAAATGAATAGCTCATAAAGATCCCCTAGATTTCATTAGCTGCCCTACATACAGGGTGGCTTATTCTCGCACAGAAAATTGATCGAAATAATAAACTGTTTTCTAGTAAAATTATAAAATATTTACACAACTGTATCCAAATTTTTATTTTATTTTATTGAAAGTTATTTCAAATGATAGACAAATCTTTGTTTAACACTTCTTTGTAGAGCGGTTGTTGTGTAAAAAACATTGTACAACAAAGACAAGTAGCCCTCAACTAGCTGTCTCTCTCGGCTTGCATTTTCAACGTCAGTTAGCATAGCATACATAAATACAGTCACGCTATATCCCACTCAGTTAGGTAGCACGAACCCAGAAACACAGTCAACCAACAATCAATCTCCTCCATACATTCCACCACTTTCGCCTCGTCTACATTCAAACATGTTCGTCTGGAATCATTCGTTCACGCAACAAACCATCAATCATACCCAACCACTTATTCCTCGGACGCCCACGCAGTCGTTCACATTCAATATCACCCGCATATATTAGTTTCGAGATGGCCAAACCACCTCAACTGGCTCACTCCCACTTTTTAATAACATTCTTCTCAGTCTTACACTCACCATACACCAACGAATTCCGGACACGATCACTCTCCTCTCAAATACCTCATTTCCACAGCAGTTATACGTCATACATGCTTCTTCATCCACACCCAACATTCAGAACCATACATCAATCTAGGCACTAACACACCATTATAAACACTCAATCGAACATCTCTAAATACATACATGTTTCAAGCAAATGTACCCAGACACCCAATACCTTGCACCCTGCAGACACTCGCCTTTCAATTTTCTCAGAAACATTAAAATAAATTTTCGTTATATAATTCTAAAATATTTTAAGAAAGTTAAAGAAATCCATAACCAGCAGTTTCTGCTACCGATGATATCTGTTTCAGAATGCAAAACACCTATAAAGAAAATTTCTATAGTGCAGTTATCTGAATGTAGCAATCTAACTGTTTTCCTTTTATACCAGGCGGTTATCGGCGCCATCAACATGACATAAAATTGTCAGTTTGTCATATGTGAAACTGTATTTATTGTGTTTACTTTAATATATTGAGCGATGTAAAAAAGATAATAACACCCAGTATAAAAGTAAGGGGATCGTTAACTGAGCGACACTTTTATCCTTCGCTAGCACATGATTAAAACTTAATGAAAAAATAAAACTGCCCTAAAGTTTGCGAATTAATTTGATTAAAAATGTTCTTCAATCTGGGAAGATTAAATTAATGTTGGGTCATTACACAAACTCTCTTTGAAAGAAATAAGAAACTTGTCTCGAAGTCGAAACATTCTTCATTGTTCAATCAATATTGTACAGTCTACGTAAAACAGACAAGCGTACAACCTATTTTAAAATATATATCTCTGAAAATGTTCACGCTATTGAAACAAAAATTTAATCAAATTGAAGTTTGTTTAATACTCTGTAATTTAATTTTATAATTTTCAAGATGGTTATTTTGTAAACGAGAATATGAATTTAAAATGAAACAGTGTGTACCAAATGTATTCTAGATTCATTTATACCGAATTATTTAAAAAAAAGTAGATGTGGTGAACACATAACCCCCGCTTAAACAACTTTGAAACGGAACACAATAGAAAAAATTTCAAATACAAATTGTTGCTAATTTAATTTTATCCAACACTTCTCAATAAATGCTCTATAACTATGGAGATTTTAAACAAGGAAAGTAAGTGATTACCCACTAGTGGGTATCTATAATTTTAAGAAAAGTCACTAAGTCATTTTTTATTAATAATAACACACACTTCGATTGACATATTAATTTAAAAAAAATTAAAGCATATGTTACTGTCAAATAATATTTCTTTAATAATTTTTTTATTATTAAGAGATGTTGGATAAAACGTTAAACTTCACACGTGGGCAAAGTAGAATTACCCACTCGATAAAATTATCACACTCAGTCTTCGGCTTCGGGTGCTAAAATTTCTCTCGTGGGTAATTTCTTACTTTGCCCACTTGTAAAGTAAATAACTTATGTATTATTGGCTGCAATCAAAATATTAATTTCTTTATTTTTCAAAGTAAACAAATATTTAAACTTATTTTCTTCTTAAATTGTAGGTTTCCAGAACAGTTAAAGTTGAGTACAGAATTTACGTGATACATATTTTTTTTTGACCCCTTAAATATAAATTTCCTGCTATGAAATTTAAGTTTTCTTCAATTGTAGTTTATAGCACATTATTTCAGTAATATCTGAGCCAATTTTCAACTCATTTGTCGGATTAATAAAAAAGTTATTGATGAAAATCTATAAAATGGTAAAATTCAATGAAAATTTTCAACTTTCCAGGCGAATAACTTAATAACTAAGCGAGATATCAAAAAATTGACACCAGTTTGAAAGCTGCATGCTTTACTTAACTTATAAACAAATTTTCAGCGATTTTTATTTTTTCGAATTTTTATCGAAAATTATCTGCACCAAAAATTTTGGGGTCGATATCTCGACAAATAAACAAGATACGAGCCTAGCGACTACACCATTCGATTCAGCTCGTCGAAATACATAAGTATGCAAAGTTTCATAAAAATCGCTTCAGAGAAAGAAATGTTACAGTAAAAAGTCTGAAAATGGCCTAAAATCTGAAAAAACTGAAAAAACTCAAGTATTGAAATTTTGCCAAAAATTTTCATGTCTTAGAATATTGGTTTATATACCCTATCCACCTATTTTCGACCTGAAACTTCCGAAAAAATGGTTTTTAACGATATTTGAGCCGAAGTTTTTAAGAAATAAGCGATTTTATACAACATGGAATTACGAAAAAATTGTGCGAAAATGTTTGAGTGCCTATAACTTAGAAATTAAACAAGATACATAAAATTAGTTTCCATGAGTGGATTCAGCTTGCTTTAGTTATCTAAAATGTATATTTTTATTGTAATATTCTGTAACATACAAATTTCAAAGTTAAACAAACCTTGCAGAAATAAAATTTGAAAAATGCTACTATTGTTCAACTTTGGAAATCTGTATCTCTAAAACCAACAAAGATAAATTAAAACGGATTCAAAATATGAATTCCCCATACTTATTTTAACTAAAAGTCATAGTATTATTATGCAATAAATAAAATTGTGGTTTTCTGAAGCCGTTATACTAAATGTGTTTATCCTATTATTTGGCTGATGTTTTCATCAGATCTAGCCTAAATTTAAACATCAAACGACCACTTTATTATGAATTATTAATTAAATAGTAAAGGAATAATTTATTTCCAATGAAATCTTATAAGAATGCCTTAAACAAAGTTGGCGTAAGAATGTAACAGACTCGGAAAAAAATCAAAATACTTTTTAAGCTTTCAAGTAAACTTGAAAGTTACTTTTTCTTGAATGGAAACGAGTACATTTTTGGTAGTTCGAAGTATTTCCTTTTCATCGATATAACATGTTTGTATACCTAAAATTAAAATTAAGGTACAACGTTCTAAAAATATTAACATCTTAATATGGATAATACAACTTCAAGAAGGCTGTTAAATAAAACAAATTATAGTTTTTTTATTGATATTCATGTCATCAATTTGTCAACAATTGTTGTCGATGCAATGCCATTATTGACAGAAGTATCAATAAAAAAAACAATAACTAGTTTTATTCAACAGCCTACCTAAAAGTTTCATTTTTTATTTTAACAAACGTACAATTATGTAGGTCCTTGCTGTATAAGCCTGTGTATTTATTTTTTCTCTACCAAAACTGATTGGTTGCTTTAAAAAACTCTTAAAGCGATTAAAGCTTACAGAAATGAAAAGTAAATGAAATTAAATTTTAATGTTTTAATTAGTGTTTAAAAATTAACAACATATACGTATTCGTGATCATTCTTGCAAAACGATAATTATACGGTTAAAAATTAAATATTTTTAAAAAGCTGTGTATGAGAGTAAAGAGAAATAAATTTCATTTTAATGTGCTTTTCATGTTACCAACAATGCAAATTATGTTTCCAACATTTCTGCTACAGTTTGAAAATTTTATCTGTGAAAGAAGTCGAATTGTAAGGGTTGTTTTTATGTTTCTCTTTCCCAACGTCCTTGTTAAAAAGAGACGGAGTACAGAGTAGGATAGTTGTTTCTGTCGGGTAAATGAAATTTTTCCTTTTAGATAATCGTGTTGTTGTTACCGAGCAGTAATCTAACAATATCCGGTGGGTCGGTTCTGCATCCGATTGCTTTTTACCAATTTGTGCCACGTGCAATTCATGAGACGAATTGGGTTACAGGGCGGACAAAATGGCGCCAAGAAAGAGACGCACACGAGAATCACTTAGAAAAGTTTCAGAAACACACACAGAAATAATTTTAATATGGTTCAATTACAATGATTGGATTACAATATAAATAATCGTATATTATTATATGAGGGATTATGGTAGTCATTATTCACGAAGATGAAGTTTGGATGATATAATTCATCCGAGTGAATAATGACCATAATCCCGAATATAACACCGTACTTTTTCTATTCCTGTAAATTCGGAAATCACTTTTGAAAATGATCGAAATTCGTTGAAAAACGTCAACATAAAAATATACAATGACAACTGACTACATGTCAACTGTCAGACGGCCGTACATTTTATAATACATTACCATTATTTTTTTAACTAAACATTGTTTAAGTAACTTTAAAGTATTACCAATTTCTATTTAAAACATATTTGCTGTATTTTTAACGACTGTTTCTTAATTGATTCAACTTTAATTTGCTGTAATTTTTTTGTTATTAAGTTTTTACCAAAAATTTGTTAATGGACAGACGTTAATTTGAGCACCCTAACTACACTTTCAATCTTTTTTGTACGTTATGAATCACTCCGTATGTACGGGAGGTAATAGTTATTTGTCAAACTAAAGAGGAAAGCGCTTCTTTTTCCCCCTCGAGTTCGAAGTTTGCCTCATGAGCGCAGCGAATGATGCATTTCGAACGAGAGTGGAAGAAGAGCTTTCCTCTCGTGTTGGACACATAATTTGTTTCTAAAAACGATTTGTTCGAACCTAAAATACAATTTGAGAACACAACTGACAGACTAACATGTTAAAAGTTAGGTTATCAGACACAAGGCGGTGTAGCAGTGTTGCCAATGAACCAATATTAAATATCTTTAATAAGTTATCAAATTGTGATTTATTAAGAAAAAGAAAAATATAAAACATAATTGTAAGATAATTTAAAGTATGTATATCACTAAAATAAGGATTTTCAATAAAGTTAGGAATTTATTTATAATTTTTATAATATATTTTTTGTAAATAACATTCATATTGGTAACACTTCTATATTTTCCTCTCTAGAGAGGAACAACACATTTTCCTCACTATTTCGGGTTTCCTATCATTTCGTGAAAAAATATATTTTCTGTATACTGAACTGTAAACAACTATCTACCTTCTTAGCAACGAGCCCGGTAGGTACGATTTTACGGCATACGTCGGTAGTACTTAGCAACGATCTGTATCCTTAACGTATCATAACACATTTGTTCAAAATAAACACGACGTTTTTAAATAATTATTCTAAATTATTTGCTTTTAAAATAGTTGATAGGGTATACAGAAACATTTTATACGACACACGGCTGGTAGCTGCATTTATACAGTCTCTTTATGTACTAGCAACTAGCTCAACCGTAAATACTACCTACCGGCCTAATGACATAAATAGCAAATGTGTCCCATAATTTAAAATTGTCATTTGTTGAACCAACGACCTCTAGATTGCGCAGTACATAATAAATATCCAAATTCATCTAGAATTCTCTAGATTGCCATCCAATAACTTATTTACCATCCGAAAACTTAGTAAATGTATCTAGCAAGCATAGCATCTTGGCGAAGCTGGCTGCCTACCCAAGAGTCCCATAACACAGTCTCTTGTCTTCTGCGTTCCCGCGAAGTAGAGGGGGCAGGCAGCGGAGAGGGTCAGATCGAAAGCTCGGCTCCACAGGTTTCGGCAGCGGCGTCGCGACGCTCAGTGCTGGCGCGAAGCTTGTCACGTGACGTCACAGTGCAGTGTAGTGTAGTGAGTGTACTCCATGTAGTAGTGCTCCATGTGCACCATATACTCTGTATGACCCGAGTGCAGACTCGTGTTGACTGTTGGGGTCTAATAGCAACAGGGTGAGTAATGTTCTAGTGGTGTTGCTTTGTAGGGGGTGTGGATTTAAACTGAATTATGCTCTTTGTGATTTTGTGGCTGTTAGCGTGTAATGGAATTATTATTCGATGTTGCTAGCGAAAGCAGAATATTATGTTTGAAACATTCAATCAAGAACATGGGGGTTTTGTTGGGAATAATAAAAGATTCATACATTTTCTGAATATGGCAGGTTTCACAAATTAACTTTTCTGTCATTACTAGCTATAAAAGATTTTTTTTCCACGACTGGGAAGGAAACTAGGTTTCTATGATACCAAAATCATGGCAAAAACATCAAATTTCATATCTACAAGAGATTCCATCGTGAGGAAAAGTGCTCAAATAATATATAAATTTATCAAAATTAAATAAATCAAAGGTAACTACTATAAATTATATTACAATCCAAATAATTTTTAAATAGATAAAAACCAACATAAATATTGTTGTCGTGATGTGCCCAGCACAAACAAGTCTTAAACGGTACAAAATATTATTTGATAATACAGAAAAATACCTTCTTATTTGTTTATTTTCTATTTATATTTGAGAAATTAATTTTTCTTTCGTGTATTTATTTAATTTGTTGACTTATATTTCACTAAGAGAACAGCTTCACAATCACAATGACATGTGTCACATTTCGTAAGAAATTAAAAACTTTTGAGTGTTTCCATGGTGTACATGGAATGCAAGATTTATGAAATTTAATTTCTTTATATTTTATTATCTTTAAATTTAATGAAAATTAATCAAATTAGTGTAATCAACACAGATGTAAAATTAAATATTCTACAATTATTAAAATATCATAAATTGTTGAAAAATTAAATTTAACCGTGTTTTTCACGGAAAACTGTTAAGGGCTTCTAGTGAACTGCTACTTCCGGTTGACCAATTTGATCCAAAATCTAAGCAGCTCTTCATATAAATATAAGAAGCAAAAATACACAAAATTGTATTTTTTTGGTATTATAGTATTTGAGTTAAGCGAGAGGAAAAATCGCCACAGACCACACACACACACACACACACACACACACACACACACACACACACACACACGTACATCCAAACATCATGGCGAAAATAGTAAAATCATATTGTAGGGACACTAAAACATACTTATTCATTGGGTGAGTTTTTAAAAGCAACCAATTAGTTTTGTTGACTAAAAACTTTAGAGAAAAAAATAAATACGCAGACTTATACAGCAAGGAGGGGCACATAATTGTACGGTTGGTAAAATAAATTATTAGGGGGATGTGGTGAGGGCAAATGAAAGTTTTTTTTTTTTTAATAGAAAGTGATACTTTTATTTATTGGAATGAATTACCCAAAGTTTTTCCTTTTTAAGCATATAAAATGTTTCCATACCTAAAATTAAAATATTAATTACCATAATTGTACCAAGTAAAGATATTTAAATTATGATGACATTTAAAATTATTAACTTATGTTGCATTTTATTTGGACCAATACATGAACTAGTGTCCATAGTAATACATTAATTACAGAAGAGTATGCTGTAAGTTATAAAAAATACTATAATAATTAATTAACGTATGACCAGAGAAATATACAAATAGCAATTTAATTAGAGTAATAGGTTTAATTGTTATCGCTAATTACAATGCAATAAAAAGTAACATTTAATACTGCAAAGTGGAGTACATCTCAAGTTCGAAACAAGTGTTTATGGAAATATATTCTGTTTAGTAGAAACAAAAATAAAACGAAATGCCAACTCGTTCATCCGCTCTATAAATTGCACTACAATTACGTAATTGTGCAAAATAGTTTGTACTCTTTTAAAATATTTGTTTCTCCGTCTAACAACAAAAACTTTCAAAAATCATCGTATATATGTAAAACAATATTTTCAGATGACAGTTATTCAAAACGTACATAGAATTGATTTTAAAAATACGAAGATTTTAGAAAGAGAAAATAACTGGAAGAGAAGACTAATTTGAAGTCAAGGAATCTTTAAATAATCTCAATTTAAATGCAGGCTTTGAGCTTAATAAGTCCTGGTTAACTATTGTTTGTCCATAATTTGTTAACATGATCCTCATTTTGTAAACATGTAGTCTATATATTTACTGTTTTATATTTGTATTGTTTTATACAAAATTAAGTAAATTAACTAATTGTAAAGTGTAAAACAGTTTATGTCTGGTAATGCGAAGAAATTCTGATCTATACAGATTCTTGGAAAAACAATTTATAGTCTATTTCAGATGTTGTGCTGTTGAAACATAAGACTGTGACTCATGAACTAGTGTTCTTTTAGCCAGCGATTCATTTATTTTCTTGACATGTACGAAATTGTACTCTGGTAAATAAAACTACAAAAATATACAAAGCTTCTAATCTTTTATTCAACTCATTCTTTGAATCAAGATTGAAGGATAATTCTTCTACCAGCTGATTACGAGTTGAGCTTTGCAACTTTGATAGATGATATGTTTTATTTACTAGAGTTCTTTAAAAGTTTTATTGTAGTTAATTACTAGAAGTTTCATTCTTATAATTGTTAGACTAAATAAAAGGACAAAAGTAATTGTATCTTAGTTGAAAAAAACACTATGTAGTAAAAAGTTCTCATATCTTTTAACGAAAATTACACACAGAGAAATCGAGTTAATTAAAATGACACGAAAACTTCATTAGAAAAAATAGTACAGTCTTCCTGTATTATTTAATCAATTTCATTTTAGTTGTATTTACTAAATATTTAAGTTATTCTAGAAACACCTAAATATATTAGTTGACAATTCTGTAGATTTTTCTGATGGTTCCAGTTCAATAAACTAAAAGTTAGTTGTCAATTTGAAACAAAAATATTAGTAGCATAGGTGACAGCTGATATCGTGTTGGTACTACTGGAATTCTCACAATAACATGACGAAAAAATTCATGTGTGTAAAACGAACAACAATATTTTTGCAATTGCCAATTTATTGACAAGAAAACTCGGCCAATTTATTCCTTGCTACTTAGATCATTTCAACTTTGAATATGCTGTAAAAGAAACATTTCCCAAATTATATTTTCAAATGAAAAGTTGTAAAATGTATTTAAATTAGCCACTTTTCCATTCCAATTCAATACTGTATTAAATTTCTACTGAAGTAGTTTTGTTTAGTTTCAATTTGTCTCTCTTGATTCTACTGAAGCTAAAAAAAAGTTTATTTGAAAGCTTTTAAGTTAATTTTGTTATAATATAAATTAGTTATTATATGAGGGATTATGATAGCCATTAATCATGAAGATGTAAAACATATAAGTGAATAATGACCATAATCCTGAAAAACGTCAACATAAAAATACACAATGACAACTAACTAACACTGTCAACTGTTAGACAACCGTAGCTTGGTGATCCACATCACTGCTAGGTAATAAACAAGAATAATTGATTTCTGGTTCTGTGATTGGGCGAAAAGAGTGAATTATTAATCCATAATCACTGTGGTGAATTTTGACTACTATTATTAATAGAAAAAAAATTAAATAATGGGGATATATTTACATAGGAGTAGTAATTGACAGTTACTGAAATATTAACGGGTTTTTGTTGGGATCTCTTTAAATTATTATCTCTTTAAATTATTATTATGTCGATGTATAATTTGCAATATGTAAATTATGTGAGCGCCTCACCCCATTTTGCGCAATAATATTAGAAATTAAATCATCTTAAATTCACATAATTAGCATTTTATAGTGTCGAGTAAAAAGGCACGTTTCTAAGATAATCTTTGGTATAAATACGTTAGCACGTAGAATTAGAAGCATTCCTGTTGTATTCATGTAGTATTCATCTTATACTCTTGTTACATTTACTGTTGTAACCAGCGTTCTAACCAGAACCATTTTATTTCGTTTTTAATAAAATAAACTTTTTTAAAAACGATATTTCAAGTTCCTAAAATATAATTGGCGCAGTCGGTAGGATAGCCAAGTCTACGTATACCGAAAACCAAAAAACGGTTCAATTCGTTAAAGTAACGTAGTCGTCGATTTTTATCGTTAACGCGCTATCCAATAAACGAGTGATCAAGTTAATCCTGTAAGACAGCGATACCTCTGCTCATCTCCGAAAACGTATCCACGAGTGATCAAGTTAATCCTGTAAGACACAGCGACACCTCTGCTCATCTCCAAAAAACGAATCTACGAGTGACCAAGTTTAATCCTGTGAGGCACAGCGACACCTCTGCTCATCTCCGATTCATCGAGGAACTCATCATCAACACGGAATCCTTCTCCAGCCGTTCCTGAGCGCAAATCAGAACAGGAGAAGTCAACAACCCGGTCTCCCCAGAATCGAGCGAACATCGATCCGGAGCCAACCAACACCACCCACTGTCATCGATCCAATGATCAAAGACATTTTATTAATTTTGTAAGTACAATCTGTACATTTAATTCCATACTGGAAGAACTACTAAATAGCTTAAATAATTTAAATCTAAATATGGCACCCCCAGAACTCAATGTAGGAAACATTTTCACTACCTTAAATAATGAAGTTATTAAATTGTTAGATTTAATACCAAATTTTGACGGTGACGTCAAAACTTTGTCAAATTTTATAAGCACTGTAGACGACATAATTACGTTAATTAATCAAACGAATCCATCTGAAATAACGAAAAAGATCGTGACACTAACTTTGAAAAATAAAATAAAAGGCAATGCTGCGCAATGTCTTAATATCACAGTTATCAATTCGTGGAAAGAATTAAAACTACACCTGTTACAAAACTACTCTGACACTAGATCAGAACACACACTAATGTACGAATTAACACATCTCAAACAAACGAAAGATAATATTTTAGAATATTATTCTAAATTTAATGATTTATATTTGATTTATAAAAGTAAAGTTGAATGTAAATATTCAAACGAAATTAGTAGAATATTATTAGAAAATTCCACAAAATATTTTACACAATGTTTTATAAATAACTGCAGAGATCCGTTCAGATCTCAACTTTCTGCCCGAAATCCGCAGAAATTATCCGAAATTTTAAATTTAATCACTAATGATTTACAATACATTCACAACCAGAACACACAAGTTCAAAAACCCCTTCCACCGAAAAACCAACTACAATTCAACCACAACCAACAAAAACATCAATCTCCCATGCACAAATACCCACAACCTGTGCCCTACCAACAAAATAAACCTTTTGCACCCAGCGCAAATACTCGAAACACCCAACAGACAGTCACACCCATGAGTATTTCAACTTACCAAACTACTAGACACAGTCAACCCCGAACAGAACGATTATTCAATCAAGAGCTAGACTCAGACAATAATGTAAACCAAGGAAACTCAGAATTTGAAGATGACACACAAGAAAACGAAATTTTTGATGAAAATTCTTTTTTAGACGTAGACAGCCAACTAGAATTGAATCCCTAACGAATAATTTTAGCAAACTACCATTTATTAAAATCCTTGATTTCAAAATTTTACTTGATACCGGATCAACACAAAATTACATTAATCCAAAATTAATTAAACCTAATTTTACTAAATTCCCCGAATCATTCACCGTGCACACCTGTAACGGCAAATCATCAGGAAATGAATTCACCTTCTTTAAATTTAAAAATAATAATATAAAAAGTTATATCTTTGACTTTCATAAAGACTTTGATATCCTGTTAGGATTACCTGGCATAAAACTGCTTAAAACTAAATTTGATTTTGTAAAAGAAGAAATTACATTCTTAAACAAACACAAGTATAAACTTCAATACTTTAACTCAAACGGTGCGGAACACTTTAACATTGAAATTAAAAATCAAAAAATACGGGATGAACATTTAAATACGGAAGAAAATCGAGGCCTGCACACAGTTTTAAATAAAATTAAATCACCAACATTACAAGAAGATAAAAAACATTCATTTAAAAATAAAATTAAACATAAAATTAAAATTACTGAAAATACTCCAATGTATGTCAAAAAATATAAATACCCCAAAATTTATAAGCCTGAATTCAAAATTGAATATAAAAACTTAAATATCTTTGATTCAAATAAACCATTAATTCACTATATTTCTGACGATATGAAAATGGATAAAGGATTTGCGAAACACATAAAACAAAATTACTCCTGTGAAAATTATTACAACTTAGATAATAAAATTATGATACAAAAAGAACCGAGATTAATTTGTCATTTAATAATTAAACAAAATCACTTTGACAAACCTAATTATAAAAGTATAAAAAATTGTTTAGAAAAATTATTAGAATTCTGCATTCAAAATAAAATAAACGAATTTGATATGCCCAAAATCCGTTCTAGTTTAGATATTCGAAACTGGAATAAAATAGAAAATTTGATTACAAAAATATTTCGAAATTCTAATATTAAAATTAATATTTATGAAAAACCCAAAGACGAAGAATTGAACTTAAACACAGATACAGACTCAGTTATCGTAGAAACGGGAAGCGAAAGAGAAACAACTGATACAGCACATTCCGACGACGAGAGTCCCATAAACGGTTTATCATATCTGGACACACCGATAAACACATGTAAAAACCAGATAGTAATTAAAGAGACAATTAATAAAAATGAAGTTAAAATCAATAAAATTTTTAATAATAAAATACAACGCATTTATTTGTACCTAAATAAAATTAATAATAATAATGCAATTATGAAATTTATAAAAGAATACTTACAACCCGGTATAACTTATTACTGCTTAATCCCAGAGAACTTCAAACCAAACGTTAACGCCGTATTACAAACATATTTCGACGCGAATAGCTATAAATTAGTAGCATGTAAAACTATGAATACAGATGTAGAAAATAAAGAAGAACAACAGATAATAATTCGAAATTATCATGAAGGTAAAACGAACCACAGAGGTATAACAGAAACATATAACAGATTAAAACAATTATATTATTGGCCGAATATGCAGAAAGATATTCAAAATTTTATTAATAAATGCACCACTTGCTTAACAACTAAATATGAAAGAAACCCCATTGAAATCCCTAATATTCGAACACCAACAGCAGATAAACCATTTGAAAAAATTCATATAGACCTTCTGTCATTAGAACAAATTAAAATATTAACAATTGTAGACTCTTTTTCAAAATTCGCTATCGCCTACATTGTAAAAGATAAAAATGCGATTACAATTTTAAATAAACTTATAAAATATTTCACACACTTTATAATACCGAAAGAAATAGTATCTGATAATGGTCTGGAATTTAATAATAAAACAATACAAAATTATTTAGCTCTTAGAAATATAAATATCCATTATATTTCTATTGATAACCCGAAAAGTAATGGAATAGTGGAAAGATTCCATTCGTCACTAATAGAACACATGAGAATTATTAATCAAAATTTAATAACTAAAAGTTTACAATTAAAAGAAAGATTAAATTACGCTTTAATAGCTTATAATAATAGTATTCATTCAACAACTAAACGAACACCCGTGGAAATTATATTTGGACAAACATCAGATTTAAACTTAAAACTGGAAGAAACGCAAATTGACGAATATCTACAAAAACACGCGGTTATTTTAAAACGAATAAATGAACAAGTAAAATTTAATATAGAAAAGAATAAAGCAAAATATTCTAAACAAATTGAAACAGAATATGAAATTCCCGAACAAGCCTACGTCAAAATTCACAAAAGAAACTCTGGAAAGATAGAAAAACCAAAGTTCAAAATTATAGACGTAAAAACTATAAAACATCAAAGAGGACAAATTATAGATGAAAAAGATAAAAAGCATAAAATATCAAATCTTAAAACACCTCGACTTGTCATAGATTAATCCCTTTAGAAATTCATAAATTATACAAGATAATCTGACAATCCTTGTCGAAATCCCATCCAATATCCTTAAAGAAGAACTTACACAAGTTACTCTGATACTTACACATTTACACAACACATATGAAACCGTAAATATTGTAAACGGTCTGTATATTAAAAACTGAATTATAAAATTATAATGTAATAGAAAATTTTTATAAAATTAATTATGGAATGGAAAGTAGTATTTTATTAGAATCTGTAGATGATGTAAAGTTAAATAATTATAATTTTATTATAATTTATGTTAGGATGGTATTAATATTTATTGTAATATTATATTGTAAATACAAAGATTATCTTAAAAGAAAATTTAAAAGGTTAAATGATTCAGAATTAAAATAATTTAGTAGAAGTTTCAAAAATGTAACTTCCACTCTTGAGGAGGGAGGAATTATGTGAGCGCCTCACCCCATTTTGCGCAATAATATTAGAAATTAAATCATCTTAAATTCACATAATTAGCATTTTATAGTGTCGAGTAAAAAGGCACGTTTCTAAGATAATCTTTGGTATAAATACGTTAGCACGTAGAATTAGAAGCATTCCTGTTGTATTCATGTAGTATTCATCTTATACTCTTGTTACATTTACTGTTGTAACCAGCGTTCTAACCAGAACCATTTTATTTCGTTTTTAATAAAATAAACTTTTTTAAAAACGATATTTCAAGTTCCTAAAATATAATTTGTATATTGTAACGTTTTGTTTTTTCCTACCCTGTTATTGGATTTTTCTGTTGGGTAGTGTAAATTTAATAAATAAATAAATAAATAAAATATGGACATATTTTCTAAGAACGATAATTTGTTATTTATAATATATAACTGTCACAGTTTATAATAAAAATTATTTTGTTTCATTGTTTTCCACAGAACTCTCAATCCGTAATTTTCCTTAAAAAATCAGTTTTTCCTGCATAATTAACAATTAAGCAACAAGTAGATACATTTTCGATATGCAATATTTAATTCTAAACATTTTTGTAATTAAGATTTTAGTCTAATTTAATTAGGGAAGCAATATACTTAATATTAAAAAATAAATCATTGTATTCCTTATATTACATATTTTAATTCAGCACCTTTTATTTTTTTATTTATTTTAAGACTTATTTTATTAAATAGTTCCAAGCCTAAAATTTTATATTATCATAAAACGTTCATGCAGCTTGTAAATTGTATATGGCACCTATCAATAATAACGATTATTTATTCAAGGCTGTTATATTACTCTAAATTGCTCTATAATGTAAAAAATATTTTTTCACTACAGCGAGTAGCATAAATAATTCACGAATTGATTTCTGATACAGTAAACTACTCATCAATTTTTCATGTTCCAGCAAATTACAGGCAAACAAAAATATTCCCACATTACAAATTCACCCCTTCTGGAAATATAATAATCGCACAATTTTAATATTCCTGCTTTTTAATATATTTATCCTGGGTGAAATTATCCCCTGTGGTTAGCAAAAAGCAGAGGGAGCTCTGGTTCGAAATTTGGAATGTAGGTCGTGCGATTTCAGTTTCAGTGGCTGAAATATATATCCGTGTTGACGCTGTCTATCATCAGGGAGGATTTCACTGATAGCCCTGAAATGCTGAAATTAATTAATAATACATTCCCCACAAACTCCAACCGTAGATTGTCAAATGTTTTCAATTAATTCAAATCAGAGTATTGATTGAAACTAAATAAAGTTCGACGCATATAGGGTGGCCCAAAAGGGGCTCTGTTTAAGTTTTAATTGTTGATTTAATGAAATTCTGGAACTATGAAATTATTTAATACGAATTTTGTCTTCCGGTATTTTTACCTCCCGCCTCATTTTGTAAGGGAGGTTTAGAAATCATGCTGAAAATTAGGTAGTGAGTTTCAGTGGATGAGCATGTTTTAGGGTTCATTGAATACGATTTTAATAGTTTCACGATGATGTCTGTGTGAATGATAGTCTGTCAGTCTGTGTGGATCTCTGGAGTTACGGTTTCTCAAAAACTACTAAACTGAAAATTTTGATATTTTGTATATATCAATTGTATCCCCTTTGAAAGAGCTGATTAGTTTTTGGTAATAATCCAATATCCGGAAGTGGTAGTTTACTTGAAGCCCTATCAAGTAATTTTGAAATATTTCAGTAAATTATGGTTAAATGGCAGTTTTTGTTACTAGAATAATGTTTCAAATATTATTATCTACAATTATTGTTTGAAACAATTTCCTCTTACTGGCATCATTTACGAATTACAACACGTTAAAGAAAAATTATATTATGATATTTTCGTTTAAATCAGCTAACCTGTGTTTTTTGAAAAAAAAAAAACAAATAACGGTTGAAAAATATCATTTTTTTACACGTGCCAAAATTTGTTGATTATGGTGGTCTGTGTTCCTGTATTGTTCGATAAGAAATCTATGGCGGGAGGTATTGTGGTGCCCACAACAGATTGTTTTGAAGGGATAAGCGTTTATTGATAGTGGTGGTCCGTGTTCCTGCATTGTTTGATAATAAATTTATGGCGGGAGGTATTGTAATGCCCAGAACTTATTAACTGTTGTGGACAGAAAGAAGAAAAGGATGAGCTGGTCTCAGATGGCTAAAGGGAGTAGAAGATTTAGAAGCAGCAAGAAATAAAAACTGGCAAAATATTATAAAAGACAGGAAAAACTACAAAGATTTAAAGAAAAAGAAACAAAGATTGATCCACTCCAACTAAATGATCTAGAGAGATTCATAAAAAATAAAATTGAACTTATTTCCTACACAAAACTATATATAGTTCAATTTTCCGAACACTATCAATTATATTTTTTCCGTGATGTTTAATATCTAATCAAAATTTCAATTATAAATTATATATTTAGAATTTAAATGAGTTTGATTAGATATTAGGAGCATTATACACCGGAAGTGGTCAACAAAGGAAGTAAAATCCTACTACATTTAAAAAAAAAATTATTCGGTAAAAATTATTTTAAATAAATAAATATTTCATCATGCCATTTACCAAATTCTGAGAGTGGCATTCTAGTCATATCAAATAACAAAATATGACATATTTTACATCCTCAAAGAAGTTAACAAAAGAGGATGCAGATCTTATAATCCACTATTCATCCTAAAAAATATTTTGTTGTAGGTAAATTGGAGTGAATCGTCTTTAACAAAAAATGTGAAACATTTCTTCTAGAAGAAAGTGAAAGTTAGTGGAAATTTCATAACAAAATTTAACCACCATTATATCTTGTTGAATATGTAGCTTCTTACAGACAGTAAGAACACGGAAGATAATGAATTTCATTAGAGAATATGGCTGGAAACGAATTTCAATTAAAATTTTGATGAACAAAATGAAGTCATTTCCATCTTGTAATTTATTTTCATTATGTAAATTGTTTTTTCATTATTACTTTTCAGTGTGAAAGAAAATTTAATACATTTATGTTTACGCTTCTGTGCTTGAATACAATTAAAAATAATTCATTTTTTACATGTTTTTTTCTTGTAAATAATTATATTTAATAGAAATGACCTCAGTACTCAGAAAACCCTTCAACCATTAACTTCATTTCATTGTATATCACATTGTATATAGAACGCTTGAATAAATAATAATAATTATACTAAATAAAAAGAATACGACTTTCTTACAAGTTTTCTTGGCGAATATAATGTTCCGATGACCACTACGAAAAGTACATAAGTTCACACGTTAAACTATTACTGAAAGTTTGTCATTGTATATTACTAGCAATGCTGCGGTAACTGAGCAAACTAACCTAAAAATTTGTATTTGAAAGTTTACAGTTGTAGATAATTTGCTGAATTTACACGGAAAAAGAAGGTAGGACCCTCATTCATCAATTTTAACATAATTTTTGGTGAATTCTGATAGCACTAATTTTTTTTTTTTACTTAATTGTGGTCGTCGGAAAAGTATCTTGTACCACACGTGCTGAAAGGGTATTTCAAACTCGTGTAATTAAACGACCCCTATTGGCTCGTAACTCAAATTTCACAGATGTGTGAAATATCCAACTTTCAACACTAGTTATGCAATGTACTATTTCCTTCTTTGTGCATTCATTTTGTTTGTGTATATTTTCATTGTATCGTTTTTTATATATTAGTTATTAACTTTAGAAGTGGGCAAAGTATGGAATTACCCACGAGAGAAATTTTATCGAGTGGGTAATTCCACTTTGGCCACGTGTGAAGTATAACCTTTTATCCAACACTTCTTAATAAATGAAAAACTTATTAAAGAAATATTATTTGACAGTGACATATGCTTTAAATTTTTATATTAAAATGTCAATCGAAGTAGTTACCAAGGTGTTGTGAATTATTATTATTGTTATAAATAAAATAATACACACTAGTGGGTTTTCTCAAAATTATACCTACTAGTGGGTAATCTGTTACTTTCCTTGTTTAAAATCGCCATAGTTATAGAGCATTTATTGAGAGGTGTTGGATAAATTAACAAATTGTTATTTTCATAGTACCCCTTATAAAATTTTGAAGTAGGCAAGTAAAACCTATAAATACTTAGAAATATATAGTTTTATCATGTAATATAAAAGTAGTCAAGGAATGAAGTTTTGGGAGTACAATTCCGCGCTTCTTTAGCCTTTTCTGTTTCCTTTCAATAACTTTAAACTTTAAAGAATGTAAAGCCAACACAAATAGTTTTGAAAACTTCCTGGGCGTAAGTTTATCTTGCTTTGTTGAGCGCGCGAGGCACAGCAAAAACAATTACATCTTGACAGCGGCCAGAAGCTCAGAAAGTGAAATGCAATTTAAGACGGTAAATCTAATTTTCCGGGAAATCTGTCATGTGGAAAATATCATTTATCAATCATCCGGAAAAGCCAACAGATTTGAATACCTCGCAGGGGTTTGGTTGGTCAACATTTTGTTGTAATATTCGCGTTTGGAAACGTATGATATTTTTACTTCGGCAGCTGAGTTGAATATTAATTACAAGTAAAACGGAGTAAAATTTAATTTGGCGGATATTAAATTCCTCGAATAACGATTTTGTGAAATTTTCACCTGTTTCGCGCAAAAATATATACGTGACATGAAAGCTCAATAATTGAAATCAATTTACATTTTTAATAAATAAATACGAATGTAATATGGTATATTTCTAAGGTCGACATCGATATGTTTTTATTTATGAGGTGAGATATGATACTTTTGACAGTCTGTTGCAGTGGTTCTCAAAATGGTTACTTGATTACCATTGTGTGCATGATACGGAAAAATTAACAAAATATAAACATCGTTATGGTCACCGAAATATAATAATACAAACTCGCAATTCCTCAACATTTTATTTACCTACCGCAAGAACGAATGTATTTTCTGCGTCCCCTATTCATCGTATGTGTTTAATTTATAATCTCCGTTTTTCCGCTGTTGGTGTTTTTCAGTTGAAACCCAAAAATTTTCTATTTTGTATTCTCCATATTTGATTTTGTGCATGTTTATTTTAAATATTGTTATTTGTATTGTTCCTGTCCAATTTGCTAGGCTTTCGCCAGTTGGGCAACGTAATAAATAAATAAATAAATAAATACTGGAACGCCAATTGACACTGAAAATTCAAGCCGAGAGGGCCACCTGTTGTTGTACAGTCTCGAAGTCGACGGGAGAGAAAATGCACAAATCTTCCGTTGATACGAAATTGACTAATTCTGATTTTGGTATCATAAAAACCGAGTTTCTCTCTCGGTCGTGAAAAAAATATATTTTTCTACTCCTGTATAAATATATCCCCATTACTTCAATTTCTTCGATCAATTATAGTACCTATAATTTATTGTTGTGAATTATGATTCATAATTCACTTTTCTCGACCAATCATAGAGTCAGGAATCCATAATTTACGGTTATTTTAAAGACGTGTTGTGGATCACCAAACAACGGCCGTCTGACAGTTGAAATGTAGTCAGTTGTCATTGTGTTATTTTATGTTGGTGTTTTTCAACGTGTGTTTTCAACTATTTCGATTATTTAAAAATGATTTCCGAATTTGCAGGACTAGAATAAGTATAGTATTATATTCGGGATTAAGGTCATTATTCACTCGGATGATTAATGACTATCATTATCTTTCATATTATAATATACTATTATCTTACAGCACAGCAGCAGTTATTGGTGTACATTATTCATTTGTTCTTAGTGACAAAAATCAACTATTATTCACAAGTAACTAAAATGTTTCATTATATACAGAACTGGCAGTTAAATAGCATAATCCTAACAATCGAGCATAACTTGAGTAATTTTTCAAAAAAGTTATTTTCATATATTTATAGCAAGCATAGATTTAAACTATTATTATGTAACTAGCTACTATACAGTAAAATAAAACATCGAATAAAACACATGATTGAAATGATATTATTCATTCGTGAGAGTTATTCGCTTCGCTCAAGTACTATAATATAACATACTAGTATTTTCTTTATTAAAAATTATAGTCTACAAGTTTTTCAAGATACATTTTTAAATCCACTGGTTTAACACATCAATATCAACTTAGGGTGTCACGAAAGAGTAAAATACTGACATCGAAATCTCCTCAATGTTTTAGACAGAAATAAAGTAAAATAGAAAATATAAATAAATGTATCTTCTCTCGATACATTTTCTTTCTAAATTTGGCATTCTGCCTTAACGCAGCTAAAATAACAACAACCCCTTAAAGATGTTCATATGAAAATTGTAAAACAACAACAAGGATCTTTACCTTCCTGAAAACATGTTTACAGTTATGTTTAAAAGAAATTGAAAATGTTGATATTTCAGTATTTGCTTGGAAGGGTATGTCGTACGGAAACAAACACGAAGAACATTTCCTTGTCGGTAAAAACTTCCCCCGCGTTATCGATTGATCCGCAGGATATTCGGCACAAAGCAAGCCATCAACTATTATAGATTTGTCAGCGCCCAGCCGTCTTGATTTTTTGTCGAGCTAATGAGGTTTCCCATTGTAACCTATTCGACCTGTCAAAGCCCTTGCGCCTTTAAGGCCTCAAAGTTGTCAGACCTGGGTTTGACCACCAGACGGCAGAAAGATCCAATTATATATCCTGATGGAAAAACCAACGAAACTAAAAAGGAATTCAGAAGTATTTTGCGCGTTCCAAAATATTACTATGATGAAAGAAATTTTCAAAAGGCGGTTTAGCATTTTTTATGGACACTGAATTTGAATGGAAGCTCGTCGCTTTGACATTCAACCCTTAAAAGATGAAGGTAAACAGTTTTATAATTTGAAGAAGAAGTAAATTGAAGTGACATGAATTTCTACTTAAATACTGTTTTATTATTCATTTTAATTTCAATAGAAAGTTTTCTTATTACAATGCAAAAACAATTCGTAAGTTTCAAACAAAAAAATTACGGGAAAACTCCTTAATGTCATAATTACGCCGCATTAATATTTCATGAGATTTTCCTTGTGAGTTCATCGTGTGTTTTTACTACGGAAAAAGTGCACATTTACAATTAAATATACTTAATAAAAAGATTAATACTGTGCCTTGTTTTCATTGAATTACACCCTGGTTGTAAATTTATTCAAATGGGTTTTGATTACCAGTAAATTTATTTAACAAATTGGAGCAGAAACTAATCGAATAAAACCGACAGAATGAACACAATTTCCAATACAAACATACTTCTCCAAAAACTATTTGCGCGTTGAAAACATTCTATAATTCAACAAAATACACTTCACTCCAATTTACTTTGTAGAGAAGCTACCGCAAATAAATAAACGTAATGCTTTTTATTCTAAAACTCAAGCGCTCGTATTTTGCAGCCAGTTTATCTTTTACTACGCGGAACAAAAAGTGTATTCAATTTAACACAGTTAATAGTATACATTTGTAGTTACTAGTGATATTTGAAAAGTATTTTGTTTTTCACACTAGTACGACAAGAAATTAAAAGGTAATCACCATTTATTTAAATCTCGATGTTGCTCTCCGGATAACTGTTATTCTTAAATAGTGATAGTAAGAGAAAAATGTTTCACACAACAATTATGTATAATAATATTTGGAACATTATTCTAATAACAAAAATTTTCGTTAAAAAATAATTTACTGAAATATTTTAAAATAACTTGATAGGACGACGAGTGGTGATTTCTAAGTAGCAATAAAAACACAATAGACCAAGCGAAACATTTCCGGAAATCAAACTAGCACTTAATAGATTATATATGAAAATTTTCTCGTTTTATATTTAATGTTCATTTCTTGCTTAACCCTTTGAGGACGGAATTATTATTTTTTTAAATAAAAGGTTTAGTAAACTATTATTTTCAGTTATTTGATAATCACCGAAAATTAATCAACTCGTCCCAAGAGGATACAAATAAAATAATATAGATTTTTTAATTTTGATTCTATAACAAAGCTGCGTTACGACACCCAAAGGAGTCTCGTAACAGCTCAATTGGGTGTTATAATATAGCAGTACAATTTATATTTTCAAGGTTGGTAACTCTACTGAAATGTCTTATGTCAAGAAATATCAAATGTCACATTTCGCTAAATAAATAAAAATAAATTGTAAGTTTTTTTTTGTACAATTTTGAATTTAAAAGCAGAAGTTAAGAATAAAAATAAGAAAAAGAGTTGAATTTTCAAACGTTACATAAGTGTTACCAACAACCTAACACAACATTCTCTTTTTAATAAAAAAAAGCATAAAAGGCTAAAAAAAAAATATATTTAGTTCGAAGAAGAACTTTCTTCTCACAAAATAAAATGACAATTATAAACGCGTTCTTTAATATAGTTTTTTTTTTAAAACCTGAATTCCAGATATCCATACACATCATTATCGTGAAACTTTTAAATTTGTATTTAGGGACCCTAAAACGTGCTCATCCAGTGAAAACTCACTACCCAATTTTTAGCATGATTTCTATACCTCCTTTATAGATATCTATGTGCGAGAGGTAAAAAGCAGAAACAAAAGCATACATACACGTGTATTATATTATTTCAAATATATAGAGCTACAAATTTACAGCGTATATATTTAGTTCTAATATTGACACAATAAAAAATATTTCGCAATAAATTTGAAATTACTAACAGTTCACTTGATTCATATATCCTGGTACAAAATATGATTGTACCTTATATTAAATATAAATAATTTATAATGTCCCGTTACAAATGTCACAGTCGATAAATTTATCGTCGGAAACGATATTCCCAATACCATTTTCCAGAATCCATTTCACTTAGCAGACGCGTATCTACTAATTATAAATTACTACATATTTATAGCAACGATTCATGATGAGAAGCATCTGGAACTTTTAGCGAGAGCGTAAACTCATTTCACGTGTAATATTTTACGGAGTTTAATGTAACATACCAAGTTAAACAAACATATTTTATCATCAATGCTGACAGGAACTAAGTATGGTATCATGCAAGCTTGAATTTCAAAGCATTTAGGATTTTTTATACGCTTCCCAGAAAAAACAAACCAGACTAATGTTTAATAAATTAAAGCGGAAATTGTTAGAGCGAGTTTAAAACTAAAATAGATTGCGGCGCCTCCACCAATTTTTTTCACTGCTTGCTTAGCAACATGTCATTATTAAGTTCGTTTGAAGCCGTAAAATTGTTTATCCAACACCTCCCAATAAATGCTCTAAAACTATGGCGATTTTAAACAAGCAAAGTAACAGATTATCCACTAGTGGGTATCATTTTGAGGAAAGCCACTAGTGAGTATTTTTTTATTTATAACAATAATAATAACACACAACACCTTGGTAACTACTTCGATTGACATTTCAATTCTAAAATTTAAAATATATGTCACTGTCAAATAATATTTCTTTAATAAATTTTTCAATTATTAAGAGGTGTTGGATAAAACGTTATACTTCACACGTGGGCAAAGTGGAATTACCCACTCGATAAAATTATCTCACTCAACCTTCGGCTTCGTGAGCTAAAATTTCTCTCGGGGGTAATTCCTTACTTTGCCCACTTGTAAAGTAAATAACTATTTTTCACAACCGAGAGAGAAACTTGGTTTCTATGAAATCAAAATCATGACAGAAATAATAAATTTCATATCTACGAGAGAATTTTGCACTTTCGCTCCCGTCGTAAGGGAAAGTACTCAAATAATGTGAAAAATGAACAAAATTAAGCAAATCAAAGGTAACTATCATGAATTATATTACAATTCAAATAATTTTGAAATAGATAAAAACTATAATAAATATTGGGGTCGTGAAAGTATATACACCGCAGGAGTGAAATGTATTTTTTCCTTTGTCGTATTGTAGCCCTCGCCTACGGCTCGTGCTTCAATTTACTCTGCAGGAAAAATCATAGACTTCTCTCCCTTAATGTATAATTTACTATTTTTTCTACCGCTTCTTTTGCAACGGTCATTAATTGATTAGCTTCCTTATTAACGGTCAATAGTGATTATTGACCAGGGTCAATATTGATTACTGCCATTTTTCAAAGAAATTTAAGCTTCTGAATTTATTTATTATTGGGGTAAAAAAAATATTCCGAAAATTATCACCACAAAAAAATTACACCTGTGGCTCCTCCACCACTTCCATCTTTGTGATGAAGATGAAGTTTGTTTCACGAGCCGTAGGCGAGTGATGCAAATCATCCGAGTGAATAATGACCATAATCCCGAATATAATAATATACTTTTTCTACTCCTGTAAATTCAGAAATCACTTTTGAAAATATTCGAAGTTCGTTGAAAATACACGTTGAAAAACGTCAACATAAAAATACACAATGACAACTGACTACATGTCAACTGTCAGACGACCGCTGCTTGGTGATCCACATCACTTCTTTAAAGTAACCGTGAATTTTGAGTTCTGGCTCTGTGATTGGTCGAGAAGAGTAAATTATGGGTACTATAATTCATCGAAATTTTTTTTAATAATTGCGATATATCTATACAAGAGTAGAAAAGATTATTCTTAATATTAAATTCGTAAGAAAGGATTTAAGAGCAAGTAGTAAAAAAAAAAAACAGTATTTAAACCACCGCTGAGAAGATCATTATTGACCAAGTGTCTTGTATCCCGAAAGTGCTGTTAGGTCAATAATGCTAATCTTTTTAACCTTGGCTTAAAATATACTATTATTACTTTGTTATAAACATGCATTAATTTGAATGAATAAATAAATATGTCGAAGGTAGGACCACTTCACGTGGCTGAATATAATTTTTTCTTTATGCGGCCATTTCTTCTACAACAAAAACAGTTCCATGCTATGTCTATAAAAGCAGTCATTCTTCAGTTGTTTCATCGGGCATGCGAATAAAAAAGGCCGTTTGGTATTCATGAAGACGCACTCACACTCGCAAATTTCCCGTTAATTCCGTTCGTTTTTTCCGGGCGAAGCAAACACACCGCAGCTGCTTTAATCTAATCCGGAGCTGCTCCGGAGCCGACCCGGAGCAGGTCTTAGGATTAAACAAACACGCGGCAATGAGCCCATAATGTCGAGCGTTTTTAATCGTCCGGACCTCGAGTTTAACATTAAACAACTTGAGTGAGTTTCATTTTATCTCCGGTTATTTTGTCGTTTTTTACCGGTGCTTTTCTGTATTCATTGGATATTTAAAAGGCCCTTCCAACTACTTATATTTCGTAATGTACAGTCGTTTCGCATACTCAGATAACTAGAATCCATGACGTCGTTAACCGATATATTTATTTAGGGTTTAGAATCGAAATAAATAAAATAAAATATAAAAATATAAAGACAATAAAATTGCCAAAGTTTCATAAAAGCATGTCTCTGAATAATAACTAAGTAACTAAATCACAGAGACCTGCTAATTCAATCAATCGGTAACTACGGACGCGTTTCATTCTTATTGGAACTCATCAGCGTAGTGTAATCAGCGAACTGCTTTGAGGCAGTGGCACCGAATGACTGGATCGGCGAGATCTAAAATAATAAAAATATATCGAATAAGTAAATATTTAACATATAAACCACGTTTGAACGTAGAATATTAGTGTTACCAATGTTAAAAAAAACAGACCATTTTTATTTCATAACTCTACTTTTACAAATAATAAACACTATATACATTTCTTATTAGGTAAATAGCTCCGTGGTAACGTTTCGGACTGTTGATCGTGAGATCCTCAGTTCGAATCCCACTGCTGACAGTTGCCAATTTAAATTTACCCTTGTGGTTCCTCCTTCACTAACATCTTTGGGGGCTATGACTTGACGGCTGGTAACCGCACTTCATACGAAAAAATGTATCACCGAGATCTGCGTAAGACGAATGCCACATCCATAATGGGTAAAAGGCGTGATGATATATTTGTTTATTTTATTTATTTATTTTACATTTTTTTAGAAATTGTGCACGATCAAATAAATAAAAAAATAAAGTAACAGATTAATTAAATATAAATTACAAATTTTTCTAATCCGAGTTAACAAAAAATGTTCAAATAATTATCTGAGTACCTAAATTAATTTATATTTAACTAAGTCATTAGCAAATTGAAATGAATAAAAATGAAATCAATAGCAGGATAAAATTTGATTAAAAATTCCAGTCGCAATTAGGTTCGAGTTAATGAAATCAATTTAATAAACATCTGAATTTACTGATACCCACGTCATACTTGCCAGCCTTTCTGTTGATTAATTTTATTTTATTTGCCAGATAACCGAGCGAAAAATGTCGATAAAACTTTTCTGCGCAAACAACTTTTACATTTCGACTTTGCTGGAATCGCGCAGATGTTGCACTGTTTTTTCGACGTTAATATGAAAACTGCTACCAGGACAACAAAACAAAATATATTTACGTATGTTATATTGTAATAGTTATATACTTTTCATGTTTATACCAAACTTATTTAATTTAACATCCGCAATCAGGATTAAGCTTTAGATTTTTAACATATGTAATACAACAATAACAAAAAAAAAAACCTTAACTTGTCAACTTCGTTTTAGGTATATGTAAAGTTCTTCAAAGATATTACATTAATATCACATTTTAACACTCTAATAAAAGGTTGTTGAAACTAATGTATGCGGATGAGATTAAGGGTGAACGATTGCGTGGGCGTCCGTGGAATAAGTGGTTATGTATAATTGATGGTTTGTTGCGTGAACGAATGATTCCTAGTGTGAAGAATAGACGAAGCAAAAGTAATCTGCCGGGATAGGAATGTTTGGAAGAGATTGATTATTGGTTGACTGTGTTTCTGGGTTCGTATTACCCCACTGAGTGGGATATAGCGTAGCTTTATATATAATGTACGTATGTATAGGTTCGATCCTCACAGCCGACAAATTTAAAAATATATATTTTGAAAATTTTCACCACATAAAATAACCCTGTGACTCTTTCACCACTACCATTTTTGGAGAACGTGAATTGACGGCTGGTAACCGCACTTCAAGCGCAAAATATATCATAATACCGAGATCTGTATTTAGAAGAGTGCCACACTTAGAAATGGGTAAATGGCGTGAATATATAATAATTTAATAATATATTTTTAATAATTAATTTTTATTATTTCCTTTTTACTTTACGCCACATCCTGTAAGGCAGGTATGGGAATTATGCTTTGTATTTATTTATCGTGTCAGAAACATACAGAGTAAAATAATGAACAAATACATTTTATATATAATTTATAAGTTCATAAATCATGCTAAAAATTCGGTAGTGAGTTTTCAATGGATGAGCACGTTTTAGGCTCCCTAGAATATGATTTTATAAGTTTCGCGATGATGTCTCTGTGTATGTGTGTGTCTCGCTCTTTCTGTCGGTCTATGTGGATCTCTGGAGTTACGTTTTCTCAGAAACTACTAAACAGAAAATTTTGGTATTTTGTATATATCAACTGCATTCTCTTGGGAAGAGCTGATTAGTTTTTGGTGATAATCCAATAACCGGAAGTGGTAGTTTACTTGAAGACCTATCAAGTTATTTTGAAATATCTCAGTAAATTATGGTTGAATGACAATTTTTGTTATTAGAATAATGCTACAAATATTATTATCTAGAATAATTATTGTTTAAAACATTTATCTCTTACTTTCACCATTTATGAACTATAACGCGTTAAAGAAAAATTATATTTTGATATTTTCTATTAAATCTGCTAACCTGTGCTTTTTGGAAAAAACAAAACAACGGTTGAAATATGTCATTTTTTGACAAGTGACTTGTAAAGTAAATTTTTTGAAGGGATGAGCGTTTCTTGATCGTTGTGGTCCGTGTTTCTGCATTGTTTGATAAGAAATCTATGGCGGGATGTATGTTAATTTTTGGGGATGTTATTTGAACATTTGAAGGATTCCAAATATTACTGTGCCACGCGGCCACGCCCAAAGGGGGTAAAGAGCGTGATAATATATTTATGATTTATTTATTAAGGAAGAAGGTCTCATGATGTGGGTTAAATAAATAAATAAATGTCCTCTCTTCGTGCAGACTTTAACCATATATGAGCGTCAAATACATAACATCATCCTCTAATAAAACATGTCCACCCTTTTCAGGGCAGAATTCAAAATGAATATTCCCTTCTGATGACTCTCGCCGTATGATTATGCATGAAAATGTAAAAGCTCAGCTTTAAATCACCTCACAACGCGAACCTAACTAACTCGAGCCTCTGTGCGTCCATTGTGCGATGTTGACACAGAATAACTAATTCCATTTGCAAGGAAAGTTGGCACACATGTAGCGCGATGCTGGATGGATGAAGTCGGCGCAGGGTATTCATGTTGGCAGCAGTGATGACAGACACGTGTTGGAGACAACAGGCTTTGTTCGTTCACACTTCGTATTCGAAACATCCCTTTACATATTTATAATTATTCAAAGAAAACTAGTACGGCTAACAAAAAATATTATCAAGCAAAAATAATGTGGATTTATTGCACGTAGATTAATAAAGAACCGTCAACCAAATAATGAAAAAATCTCATGAGTAAATATGAACATTAACAGACAGATTCATAAAAGGGATTAGCGCTAACTCCATTTTTATTATTACTCGTAACTTCATTTCCATTTTCAGAACAAATTACTTTAACTAAGGTTGTAATCAAGATTGGTTAGCATAAAATTTGTCACATTTTGATAATATAATTATTAATTTAGAAACGAAGTTACAGATGATGAAAAAAAATGGTGTTAACGCTAATCCCTCTTATGAAACTGCCTGTAAAATGCTTTTTATACATGTCAAATAAGTTAATAGTATATTATGATACAAGTGTATAAGTAAGCTTTTAAAACACGTGCGACGAGTTTAAGAGCACGACGCGAAGCGGAGTGCTTTTAACGTTGCTAGTGCTTTAAAATCACTTATACACGTGTGTCATACGCTATTTTTTATTATACTTGCATCATACTCTGGAAAAAACTGGAAAGCAACATTTTGATTTTGATTCATTTCATAATTTTGCCTGTGTGACGTTTGACGTATATCATTTACATGGAGACTGATTAGCATTTGTTGTTTACGTTTACAGTTTTGACAGATATTAATAGTAAATATTTTTATTGTTGATTAGCAACCTTTAAAGCACGGCGTGTTTTAATCTTGCGTTTACGAACGCTGTAGCGTGTTTTAAATACGGATTATGATCTAGGTATAATATTTAAAAAATTGTGGCTATCTATCTTTCTACCCTTAGGAGTGAAATTAAAAAAATATAATGGAACCAACTTCGAGGTATACCCTAGTGAATAAATAAGAATTATCAAAATCGGATAACCCCATACAAAGTTATGCGTGGTAGGGTCGGTTAACAGGTAAAAATTCAGTCGGTGAATAATTATCATCCGCTATTTTCCTACCCTTAGAGATGGATTTTTTTTTCAAATTTAAATGGAATTAACTCTGAAATGTACCCTATCCAATAAAAAAGAATCATCAAAATTGGACTACTCTGTAAAAAGTTATGCGTGGTCACATACAGAAAAAAATATGCGAGTAAACTTGAGAACCTCTTTTTTGTTGATTACAAAATATAAGAACTATACTAGAACCAATAAATATATCAGAAAATAAATACAGAATAAGAGGGTACTATGAAATATAATAACAGTTGGAAGGAGAAGACAATAAAAAAGATCAAGTAACAGAGAGTCATATGGCTTAAACATATATGGATAACAAAAGAAAAGGAAGCAATTAAATCAGTAGGACGAAGAAGAAAACGAGACAGATCTAGATGGCTAAAGGTAATAAAGGAAGATTTAAATGTAGCAGAAATTAAAAACCGTGAAAGTAAAACAAAAGTAAAGTAAATGCAAGAATTTAAAGAGATTGATTTTGTCCAACAAAAGGATCTAGTTTGCTTCTTAAGAAGGTGCGTTACCCCATAGGGGTTGTTAAATACTATAAATATTTGTATTTGTATATGTTTATTTTGTAACCTAAATACAAGAATACAATCCAGATTGAAATTAAGATAAAGTTTATTATTTCATTCGCTGCGATAACACTAACACTACACTTATTTTTTTGGTGTCAAGTTCTTTGTTTTCTGTGCGAAGGCGATTTATTTTAATATACATAAATATTTGAATTATGGGTTGATATAAGAAAACATGCAAAGTATATGGAAGTTAATCTAGCGTTTCGTGTCGCCGCTCAAGCTCATAAATTTTTATTTGTTCCACAAAATTAATATGGTTATATATGCATGAAAACATTCTAAGTACTCTACTACACACATTAAACATAATTATGGAAAGATTTTTCTGAAATTAATGACTACCATTCATTTGGACACAAATCTAACAAAAACGAAAAATACTTGATATTTTAGAAAACAGATTAAGATTTTAATGATGTATAAATTTGCTCCTTAATCCGGTGATTTTCAACAAAGCTTTTCGACTAGAAAAAGTATTTCAAAAAAATGAAAATCAATAAAACGACAAGGCTGTTCGTTATCGCAACTGATTCAATATTTTATTAAATTAAAAACCTTTGATAATTTTAATAAGCAATTTTCCTGTAACTGATTTACTGTTCAATTTCTATTTCAATATAAAATCTCTTGTAATTTTGAAGAAAGGCGATACCTGCTGTTATTGTTAAAAGATAGGATATTTTTAGAACCATTTCATCTTTTGTGCGTCGCTTTTCTCTTCTAGTTTGGGGTATAAACGTACAACAACTCTCATTAGAGAGGTTCCGTTTAATAACCACGGAGAATATTTGTATGAAGAGGAAAATAAGATGATTTATTTTCGTAGTGCTGAAAGAAATAAAGATTCGGCAACGAAGCTCTCACAAAATGAAAATGTTACATTTATGTTACAAGGTTCTTACGGAACAGGTTCCACCTGTGGCTCGGATGCGTTACATCAAAAAATATTGACGTGAGTGTGTAATTCACATGTCACGTGACAATTTTTTCAGCCAATCAATATTGAAAATCTCCTTAGTTACATGTCTATCACAGACAATAATATACGAGCCCAGAATCATATTATTAGGCCCAGTTAAAGTCATAAAAAGGAAATTTGTCAATTCGTCTTATTTATATCTTAAATTCCATAATTTTTATATTCCACACATACATATGTGTAACAGAGGTATTGTTTATGCTACGAATTAATTAGATTTTTTTAACAATTCATCAACAGTAACTTGTTGATTATTTCAAGGCCTATCAGGGTTTTTGGGCTTATCTTAATAAATAAATGAGATAGAGAAAATTTCATTGGAATCAAAAAGATGTAGAATAATATTACTTACAATTTTTATTTGAAACAATTTTCTGTATTTTGTTGTCATCAGATTTGTTTGTGATACCAGCCAATACCTTTGGGGCAAATTGTAAATTTGATATTATTTCAGTTGTTATTATTGCTTAAAATATTCTTTAAAATAACAGAATTTATATTATAAATAAATTTAGTACAATAAATTTTCCCTCTGTTCGATCAGAACTATTTTTTTAAAGCTATTCTAAAAGTCTTAACTAGGCCAACTAATATGATTTTGGGCTCGTACAATAGTATATTGTACAACAAGCATGGAATGGTACTCATTTACTACGAGTATTAAAGTTTGTAGCATAAGCCGTAGACGAATGCTGCAAATCATACGAGTATGCAATAGACATTCCATGCGAGTTGTACATAATACTTATTCTACGACTTCAATATTATTATATTTTATATTTTAATAATAAATTTATCCCACTTTCACCATTCCAAGTTTTAACAATTTAAATAAGTAACCTAGCAGTACTGAAATGATATGATCTGTATTGAAATACCCATTTCTCACGGTGCTTGCAATATACCTCATTACCCTAGCAACAACAAACATTCAATGAGCAGATTTCTAAATGGTCGTAGAAAATAGTTATTTGTATATCAAGGCACTAATGTATAATTTTGTATTAAAATACATACATTATATTTTTTCCGAAATCGTTAAATTAATTATTAAAAACGTAAAAAAATAGCATTACGTATTCGTAAAACGTCAGCTAGCTGTTGCAACGGAGATGGCTGCCATAACAAAAGTACTGTCAAAGTGTCAATTATATATGTATAATTTTCATTATTATTTACATGTTCTTAGACGTGGTCTGTATGTAATCTGCATTAAATCCGATAAATTATTATCAAATGTAAAGAATAAATAAATTCACCAATAGTATTATAGAATAATATGTTTGTTATTTTAGGAAGTGTTAAAAGTTTGACAGATGAGACCACAAAATTAAATTGTGACATTAGAGCCTGTAAAGTTTTATTTTAGCTACTATTTGCGTAGTAATATCGTGTACTTAAGTATCAATTTCGGAAAAATAAAATTATACCTTGTTTTGGTCCGGTTGCTAAGGTAAATTTTTGACAGCTATTCGTAATTTTGTAATTTAAATTATAAAAATGTTTGATAATCGTACACAGGTAACTATAATAAACTCAAACTCAGATTTATTAAAAAAAATTGTGCTTCAAATCGTGTCTGTAATTACAAACGTCAACAAATAATTATTGAATAGTTATATCACGAGTGTAACTATAGCAAATTAATTGTTTTTATTTTTACTAGTCAAATAAATGTCAAAAATATGTAAATAAAAATAGCTCAAATTAAATAATTCAGCATGTTTACAAATATAGAATAGCACTGAAGGTAAAAAACATGTAAGTATCTTACTTCTGCAACTAATTATCCGGCTAAATATGCCTTCAAAATTTGCATATAAAAGCTAGCTTCAATTTAATCGCGATTAAACAACATGGTGCTGTTTAATCACTTATCTAAAATGCACAACAATGGAAAATGAGACATGCTTATTGGTCAAATTTGTAATGAGTGAAACAATAATATTAAATTAAATATAAACTCGTGAAATGATAATCGAAAATATTGCTCGTTAACCCAGAACGTCGGTTCCACTATAAAATATCATCGATGATAATTATAGCTCTAAAAATTTTATATTACAAATAATTGGATATTTATTGTGCTGATATATTTATTCATTAATATTTATAAAATAACGGTAATAAAACCACATTATATAAATTATATAGAGTACATTTTATAGCAATAATGATGATGACGAAGTTATCAGAATAATGATCGCAACGTGACATTAAACAGAGCACAATAAAACCGCACAAAAAGAGATGTTTTCAACTTTATTTCAACATAGTATGACATATTCCGGAAACTATACAAAACTCCACAGTGTACAGTTACGAACAAATGTACATATGTCTACCAGCATCCCCTCTTGAAATGGCAAAAAGAATAAAACGAAGTTGAAATAAGTCGCTGCGAATAACCTGCGATCTCTAAAGACCGACAAGGGTATTTTATACAAATTTCCAAGCCTTTGTTTTATTTTACTTTTGACATGTTTTTGATAAGCAAAAGAGAACAGACATTTTTTATCGCAAGGAATTTACTACGCAAGTTTAAAATGCTTTGCGAGGAAAATCAAAGGGTATCGCCGGCTCGACAACGAAATTATTTTGTGTTGCAAAAAGTTTCAGATGGAGATAGATCCCTGATGTTTTTTCTTGTATATTTTTCTCATATTTTACAAAACGTGCTTGCAATGAAATTTGGTGGAGGCGCTGAAATTCTACTTAGTTTTTTATAGTAATTAAAATCTATATATTTACGCTAATTTATAGGTCTAGCACTCTACTTAGAGTATTCCTAAAATTACCAATAATAGTTAATTATGTTTAACTTTTTATCACGAAAATAAACCATGTGAGTGATAAAATGGACTTCAGTGGCGAGGTACATATTAAATTTTATTTGAAATCGAAAATTAGAAAAAGTAACTGTAAAAAAATATTATTTAGGTTAAGTTTATGCATCTGTCAGTTGTCAATTGGAACTGACACTCAGAGTTGCCAACCTGGAACATTGAAGTTATCGTAAATAACACACAAAATTATGTGTTTTGTCCTCAATTTCTTCATCGTAATTAATTAGTTAATTTTTTTGCACATTATGTTAAATTTTACGTTTAAATTTACTACAATACATGACGTATTTCGGTCAAAATTATGTTACTTTTACAATAATTATTTTATGGTTGTTAACACTGCGTTGCTAAAATCGTCGTATAATGGATTACTTTAGAAACGATTTCTGAGCTTTTAATGACGATTTTCGAGCACTTTAGTACCGATTTCAAATAAATTAAATTATTTTTTATTCGACAAAACATGAGGAGGTTCTCAAGTTGACGCGCATATTTTTTATGTACGATCACGCATAACTTTTTACAGAGTAGTCCGATTTTGATTATTCTTTTTTTATTCAATAGAGTATACCTTAAAGTTGGTCAAATTTAAAATTGTAAAAATTGCACCCTTAAGGGTAAGAATATCGGGGATAATTTTTCACTCACTGGATTTTTATTTGTTAACCGATTGTACCACGCATAACTTTGTACTGCGTTATCCGATTTTCGGTAATTCTTTTTTTATTGAATAGTGTGGTGTAGTGGTTCCAATTAAATTTGACAAAAATTGAATAGTAAAATTTATTTAAATAAAATTAAATCGATGCAAAAGAAACTGAAAAGTGAAAAATAAATAACTAAGCTCATAAACTAATGTAAGTAAATAATTTTAAGTCAGCGATCGTTGATTGTTTCTATAATTTATGAGATATTTCAAAATAACTTGATAGGGCTTCAAGTAAACTACCACTACCAATTATTGGATTATCACCAAAAACTATTCAGCCTTTCCAAAGGTAATACAATTTCCATATACAAAATAACAAAATTTTCTGTTTAGTAGTTTTTGAGAAACCGTATCTCCTGTGAGATCCACACTGACAGAGCAACAGGCAGACACACAAACAGACAACATCGCGAAACTATTAATATCATATTCTAGGGACACTAAAACGTGCTCATCCACTGAAAACTCACTACAGAATTTTTAGTATGATTCCCTTTCAGGATGTGGCGGGAGGTAAAAATTACTACTCAATAGAATTTAACGCTACTCCACTAAAACATTAAGCTTTAAATCCTGAATCCAAAACTGTCAACAAGAATAAAATATTTGGTATAGTTTTGGAGATATGGCTAATCAAATATTTTCAGCAGGAGTTTTTCTATTATTTTTCAGCACTGTACCAGAAAACATTTTGAACTCTTTTAAATTTTGAAAGTTACTTTAAGTTAAGGCGCGTATAACGCTGTTCGCGAAATTTAAATATCTTATATAGTTTTGGAGATATTGGTCAACAAAAATTTCAGCAGGAATGAAAAAATTGCTATACATAACCTAGATTTTATTTCTCTTGATTATCATTTTATAGGTTGAATTTAAATTGTTCAAACCAAGAATATCGTTTTTAAATATGTAACTAGTACCATGTTAGGCCATTTATATTTTAGATAAATATAAATATTTCTATTTGTAAATTTTTAAATTATCCATTTCAATGTAAAAACCTCTTGCCATAGATTTCTTGTCAAACAATGCAGGAACACTGACCACCACAATCATCATCGCAAAACTATTAATATCGTATTCTAGGGACCCTAAAACGTGCTCATCCACTGAGAATTCACTATTGAATTTTTAGTATGATTCCTATACCCTTACAGGTGTATGCGGGAAGTAAAAATGATGATATGAACTAAGTAAATTTCAAAGTTAAATTCTAAAATCGAGGCAAAGAGTATGAGACAGTCCGAAGGCATTGTAATACGATTTGCTAACCATATTTTTCCATAAGAATAAATATGAGATATATCGAAATTGGAACGTTGTTATTTATATCCACATCTACGTTTAGATATGTAAATATATGTAGATGATATTGGTGGATATCGAAACCGAATGAGATTTTCTGTACGGATATTTTTAGAAGAAATATATGTACAAGAGAGAAATCTCTTGGAATAACTGCCATCGGGCAAACAATTATCGGCAACATTTCCAGTCAGCTTGAATAGCTTCGACGTTGCTGCTGATATCCTGCGTTGATTACGATCAGTGCAGGAAACTGTTGCGCGCCCTCCCGCCCTGCGCATGATGTGCACTCGTGCTTATTCACTTACGACGCCGACAGATGATTTGCAATTTAAATTCTTTCAGTGCTCAATGCGTCGACACCAAGTTTATTTCACTCTGTAAACTGATGGAAAACTATTGTTTGAATACTCAAGATTCTACATCACTACAATGTATAGACAATTTTTATTGAATACTTTATGAATACTGTTATAAAAAATAAACGATCTCCTCCACCATATTTTTTTAAATAAAAGAAAATAATAAATTCTAATGTCAGGCCAATAATTGTTTGCTCATGGATTGTTGAAAAGATTTAACTAGATAGAGCTATACCTGTAAATTACTAAAACATAAATATGTTCATCATGTTATTGATGATATGGCAGCGAATCGCGGTAATACAGTACTTTATTTGAAATCGGCACTAAAATGCTTAAAAATCGTCATTAAAAGCTCAGAAATCGTCACTAAAGTAACCCATTATACGACGATTTTGAACATCCCAGTGTTGGCAACCGTTAAATAATTATTGTACAATTAGGATAATTTTGACGGATATATTGACGTACTATAGTAAATTTGGACGTAACATGAAACAAACTTTGGAAGAAGAATTAACTAATTAATTTCGATGACGAAATTGAGGACAAAACACATAATTTTGATTGTTATTTACGATAACTTCACTTCTCGAGGTTGGCAACACTGACTGTCAGTTTCAATTGACAACTGACAGATGTATAAATCTATATTGTAAATTTTTTCGAATTTTAGATTTCAAATAAAACTTAATATGTACCTCGGCACTGCAGTTTCTTTTTATCACTCATATGGTTTATTTTCCTCAGCCCTACGGGCCTCGGCAACTAAATTCCATATTCGTGATAAAAAATTGAACTTCAGTGCCTTGATACATTTATTTACCGCCCAGTCAATGCCACTGCAAATTTATATATCTCTTGCAAATTTATATATCTGTACATCTGTAAAATTTCACGTCACAACTGCTACACAGGGGCCGTGAAACTCTTTATACCGCGAAGAAGTGACAGTGTTAAATATAATTTGTTTGTTACAGAAATACGCTAAAATGGAAGCGACCAAAGCTCGCGCGAACCGACCAAAGTTGCAACGTTCCGAGAGGGTGTTTTCCGAGTCCCACCTCACCTCCTGGGAGCTCTTCGTCAGGGATTCACTCCTCACTCTTGCGTGGCCGGACCTCCTCAGCGTCGTCACCGGGTGAGTGTTCCTTCAAGACTTCTCTAGGTTGAAAAACAAACGTACAAAATACGTTGGATAGTATAAGTAGACATTATAGCGATTATGATAAAAATCAATTGCGATATTTTCACGGAAATACATTTTTACTTAACCAGATTTTGTTTGCTTCTTTTGACACAACTGAATTATATGTTTAATGAACTAATTTTAGTTGCTATGGGAACAAACAAATAACAGAAACTGTAATTATTAATCATTCAATACAGATTCACATGCCGATAGAAAAATTTGAAACTCACGGAATATCCTCACTTAAAATTGTAATATTTTTTTATTACATTTCTTTATAATATAAGCGCTAAGAAACCCATTGTAGCAGAGCGCATCGTCAGATCTCTAATATTTTTCGAGATACGTCGATTTTTGTTATTTTTAGAAGTGCAACTTTAAGGGCCTGTAATACAAAAACTACACGAGATATCTAAAAATTCTCTTCATTTTAGCGTTTCTGGTGCCTTATATAACAAATTAGCAAAATTTTAAAATTTTGAAATTTTTTTGTATTTTTGTTCAAAATTTTGATCGCTCATAACTCGACAAATATTAAAGATACAGATTTGCAGTGTTCACCAATCGATTCAGCTCGTCGAAATACATAAGTATGCAAAGTTTCATAAAAATCGCTTTACGGGATGGAAAGTTAGAGCAAAAAGCCTTAAAATGGCGTTTTTTGTCCAAAAAGTCAATAGGTACCCCTTGACGTTTGGCGGCAATTTGGCCATTTTCAGAGTTTTTGCTCTAACATTTCAACCGGTTGTCCGAATTTGCTGAATTTTTCAGGGTTTATGTATTTCGTCGAGCTGAATCGATTGGTGAACACTGCAAGTCTGTATCTTTCATATTTGTCGAGATATCTCCAATCGAAATTTTGAAAAAAAATTCAAAAAATTTAAATTTTTTCAAAATTTACTAATTTATTATAAATGGCACGAAAAACACAAAACTGGAGATATTTTTCGATATCTTGTATAGTTTTCGAGTTACAGCTCCTCAAAGTTGCTCTTCGGAAAATATAAAAAATCGTCATATCTCGAAAAATATTAGAGATATGACGATGCGCTCTGCTCCAATGGGTTTCCTGGCGCAAATATTATAAAGAAATGTAATAAAAAAAATTTTCAATTTTAAGTCATATTTGGGGCAATTTCCATATTTTGAAAAATATTACAAATCGCCATATTTCGATAAATATAAGACATATTACGATGCGTACTACAGCAATGAGATTATTCATGTTTAAATTATACATAAGTAATAAATTTCAAGTTAAGTTTGGAGGAGTATTTAATTTATTTTCTAGTAAATAATTTATTTGTATAAGAAAGTAGTGTGGTGCCCACACCAGATTTTTTGAAGATAGAGTTTGTAGGAATGAATGGATATGTATCAGTATGTAAGTTTCATAATAATGCTGTGAATTGAGATGATTTTGGAAATGAATTCAAAAACGGAATTGGACACATAATAATAATCAAATAAAAAATGTTGTAGATTGATATTTGTTTTTTATACAAGTTATTTGAATCCTACCGAGTTAAAAGTTAAATTAAAATGACTAATTAATTTTGAACGATCGGCAATAGTTTTTTATAAATTGAAGCTTTTTTGAAATTTTTACCTATTTATTTACCTATTTTAGGCACAACTGATTATGATATTTATTTTGAAGATATTTATACGAATAAAAGAGTCGTGAGGTGCCCACTTATATTTTTTTTATTTAACTAGAAGTTATTTTAAGATAATCTCATTGGTAATACAGGTGGTGCTTATAACTAATGTACAAATATGTAAACTTATTGACTACCGCATAATTCCTAATCAAAGTTCCTAACTTTCAACAACTTCCACCGTGCACAACTTCAATAATTATTACACGTACAAGTCGTGTTCTATATAACATACATACCTGAGATTATCACAAATGCGCACCACCTACTGCCTGCTAATATGAACTCTGTTTTGTATATAAAAAGAGAGTTGTTAAAGCTCTTTTAATTCTCTTAAGTGTAATGGACTTCATTCCTCACGGATTTTGCAAATATGTTGTTATTAAAGTTAACAGTAATTTTTTACATGAAATGCTATACCAATAAAGTTGTATTGCTTCTATTTTTACCAGATCGTTTTCATAATATGATCTTGTTTCCTAAGTCTAATAGGATATTATATAACAAGTTTTATAAACATCTTTTAAGTTACGAGTTTCGTTAGGAAAGAGCTGAGAGCATACGAAGTCAGTATACCGGGTGTCTACTTTTCTTAACGGACATAGGTACAACGTTAAAATTTTCAGTAGGCGATAGTTCGTTCTCTTTGAATTTTAAAATAAAAGTGTTATTACAAAATATGTTTAGAATCAATTGCTCTAAATGAGCCTAAATTTTTTGATGTGGTACATTTCTGTCATGAGATATACGTTAAAATAAAATGTATAATTTTTAGCTGTTTCCAGAGTGTTTGAGTTTGACAGATGACATTTGATATAGTTTGAATGATTATTGACTTGTTTAAATTATTTTTAAATGGTAGATGTGTCCATGATTACTGTGAAATAATTCTAACAACTCAATAATCATTAAAACTATGCTAAATGTCATTTGTCAAACTCAAACAATACCATGGCACTCTGGGAATAGCTAAAAATTATACATTTTCTTTTTCGTCTATCTCATGACAGAAACGTACTAAATCAATATATTTGGGCTCATTTGGTGCAGTTACTGAACAATTTTTATATTTACATTTTTGTTCTAAAATTCATAGGGAACGAACTATCGCATAATGAAAATTTTAACATTGTTTTTCCTATGTCCTATAAAAAAAGTAGTCGCCCAGTTTAATAAATGAGTACACGGAGTACACAAAAAGACTACCGCGTTAATAATTATTATCGTCGGGTCCACTTCCGTTAGATTTCACTGTACATATTGACGTTAATATTACTAATAATAAATAGATAAACAAAGCTTTAATTACCATAGCAACCAATATTATCAATTCACCACATTATTCCTGCAAGCCACTCATTGGTCTCCACCCCTGCTGTGCCTTCATTACAAATTACATTTACATAAAGTCTTAGTGTACATTCCACTGCTCCAATTCCCCTGAAACATACCCTAACACACCCCGTGCCCTGGCTCCGATTCCCAAACACATAAATGTAAACATGATCGATGCGATGTTACACTGTAACGATGTAAGTTGTTGGCTTTCCTTCCACCTGCCAAGGTTTGAAGCTCCCTCTACATGTGTACGTGTATGCGAGAGAGAGAGAAGAGAGTCAGATGAGCAAATGAGCTGCTAATCCAGAGTGAGTTGGAGAACTCGAACAAATTGTATAATTAAGCTACGAGAACCAAAGTTATTTGGATATGTTCCAAGGGTGTATTTAGTTATTGTTTTCTCTATCATTTTTAAATAATATGTAGTAGTTTTATTGTTTTATGATCTAGAAGTATTGTATTAAATTTAATATAATTAGGAGCCAGGAATCATATCATTTGGCCCAGTTAAAAACATACAAAAGCAATTGTTTAATTCTCTATATTTATATTTTTACCTCGAGCACATACATATATGTAAGGGAGGTATTATGTTTATGTTACGAATTGATTAAATTTTGGGAACAATTCATCAACAGTAAGTGGTAGATTATTTGAAGGCCTATCAGGGTATTTAGGCATATCTTAGTAAATAAATGAGAGAGTAAATTTCATTGGAATCAAAAAAATGTTGAATAATATTACCTACAATCTTTATTTGAAACATTTTTCTATATTTTATTGCTATGAGATTTAATAACAGTGCTCGTAGTTCCAGCCAATACCTTTGAGCCAAATGAAATCGTTGTGTTAGTGATTTTTGTTAAATTATTATTATTTCAGTTGTTATTTTCCCTTAAAATATTCTTTAAAATAACAGAAATTAAGATACAAATAACTTGAGTACCCTTTGTAAGATCAGACCAATTTTTGTAAAGTTATTAATTGAGCCAAATGATATGATTCTAGGCTCGTATAACAATTTGGCGGAGGAGCAGGGTTTCAAAATGTAATATCGAAATTATACATCTAAATAGTAGTAAAATTTGTAATTATTACAAGTATTTAACTTAAAGCTTTAATGGCTAATTAAAACATTAATTGTTGGCTATAAAAAAAGTTGAGAAAATTAATTAAGTCGTGCATATTCATTGCAATGAATTATTAATGATGTTATGAAAATGAAATAATTAAAACGATGAATTAAAGTATTACGCAGTATATGTATTAAAATATATACCGGGTGATTCATCGGTCTGTATATTTTTATTTTACGTGATTATTTTAAATACAGCGTTTCTTTCTAGTGGTGGTCCGTGTTTCTGCATTGTTTGATAAGAAATCTATGGCGGGAGGTATTGTGATGCACACAACAGATTTTTTGTTATTGATATGAAGGAAAAGACATTATTTTGGACCCCCCTATCTACTTTCAATCATTTTCGTACTTTATTAACCACCCTATATTAATAATATAAAAATAATACTATAATATATGAGGTATTATGATAGTCATTATTGAGAATGATCGAAGTTCATTGAAACACACTTTGAAAAACTTAAACATAAAAATACACAAAGACAACAGACTACATGTCAGCTGTCAGACGGCAGTTGCTTGGTGATCCACATCACGTCTTTAAAATAATCGTGAATTATGGATTTCTGGCTCTGTGATTAGTCGAGAAGAATGAATTATGCGTACTATAATTCATCGAGAAAATTGAAATAATGGGAATATATTTATACAGGAGTAGAAGAAAATAATTATATTTGCTACTCTTCTTTATTATTATTTACCTTGTAATTTATCAATACACAAAAACCATTCATTTGGTTTGGCAGTTTTGAATTAATTTTAAATAAGTTCCAAATATAGAATCTATATCAGCAAAAACTACTGTAAATTGTTTAACAAACAGACTGTCAATAGTTAACCGAGTTCATTAAAACAATTAAAAGTGTTGTTGCTAGGCACAGCTCCTAAAAATAAACCGCGCTACATGCGCTAATAAATAAAACAAAATCACAATTCAAAGGACTATCGATAGCCCAAGCAAAGCAAACAAAAAGCAAGCTTTAGCAAACCACGTTGCTAGGTGACAAACTCAAACTACATGATGCTGTGTTGCTGTGCATTTAGTCCAGTGGTCATGCCGGTGTATTTTGTCCAAGCCTCGCATTTTTTGCCGTGGGGACACAGCGCATGAGTGACCCCTCACCCCCAACCCTCGCCATGTGTCCGGCATGTCAGGAAGACACAAAGGGTTGCGGCTACATACGAAGTTTTAGTTGATCTCGTCAGCGCGATGAGAAAGATACAGTTTACCCATTAGTCTTCCGTTTCCGGCTGAAGCGACGCGACGATGTAAGCGATACTACTGAGTGGACTGTTTGTTCTTTTAAACATTTGTGAAAAGTTTTGTTTTACTTCTACTTTACTTTAAAATAAATTGTAAAATTTTAATGGTAAGAACAAACTAAAATATTAAACCTAACCTCTAACCCTTACAGTTATTAGAAAATACGTATTTCAGGAGATAACTAAGTTATTATCATCAGTTGAAGGAAAAGGGATAAAATTAAGCTGAAACAATTTGTAAATTTAATGATGACGCTGGTTACCGAAGCACGTATTTAAATATTTTCTTTAGTACTTTCAGACTTAGGGGTTAAATTTAAAAATTTCATAATAATAAAAGCATAATAATAAAGAAAATGTTAATAAGCGACTGGAATTTAATGTACTAATAGATATTGTGTATCACATTAAGGGCTAATATATCCATCTACGAATAAACTTCCGAATAAGTTATTCGTCGAATAAATAAAAAATACACATCAAATAATGACAGCTAGAACAATTACTATCATTTGAGCTATGATTTCGATGCGACATTTTTCTTTTATTCAGCGAATAATTTATTCGGTACTTTATTCATAGATGGAAATATCGACCCTAATAATGCATTATCAAACGTGTATTGTACAATATTTTATCACGCCCGCCCAAAATTAAAAATAACAATAGAGAGAAAAGCGCTTCTTTTCTTCTTCTCGAAGTTTGCCTCATGAACGCAGCGAATGAGGCAATTCATGCAAGAGTGAAAAAAGGGCTTTCCTCTCGTGTTAGACACAACATTTTTTTTACGACATGTTTCTAAAAACGATTTGCCTAGAACTAAAATATACTTTGACTACACAACTGACACGTTAAAAGTTAGGTTATCAGATGCAAGGCGGGTAGCAGTGTTGCCAATGAACCAATCTTAAATATAAATTAAAGTTGTCCAAATGTGATTTAATCTAGGAAAAGGAAAATATAAGACATAATTGTAAGATAATTAAAAGTATGTATATCACAAAAATAAGGATTTTCAATAATATTAATCATTTATTTATAATTTTTACAATATATTCTTTGTAAATAGCATTCATATTGGTAACACTTCTATATTTTCCTCACTAGAGAAGAAAAAACACATTTTCGTCAGTATTTCGGGAGAAGAACAGTGGGATTTTCTGGCATGTCATGAAAATAATAATTTGACTTTATTTTTTTATTTTTTTTTTTTTTACAACCGGAAGAGAAACTAGGTTTCTATGATACCAAAATCAAGACAGAAACAACCAATTTCATATCTACAGCAGATTTGTGTACTTTCTCTCCCATCGTGAGGGAAAGTGCTTAAATAATGTGAAAAATAAACAAATCAAAAGTAACTATCATAAATAATATTACAAATCAAATAATTTAAAAAGACATAAATCCATAATAAATATTGGGAGTCGTGAAAAAAATTGTACATACACTGCAGGAGAGAAGTGTATTTTTCCCCTTGTCGCCTTGTAGTCCTCGGCTACTGCTCGTGCTTCAATTTACTTCTCGGGAAAAATCATACACTTCTCTCCCTTAATGTATAATATACAATTATATTCAGAGAATAACTCTCTCTCACGGAGTTTTCAACCGGGTTCGGAAACAATCAATTGTTTTGGAAACTTCCACCACAAATAATTTAAAAAAACAGTGTTAAAGTGAAGGCAGTGCAAAATGAGTATGAAATACCAGAGCAAGCGTCACGCAGCAGCAAAATCCGGCACGGAAAGAAGAATGGCTCTCGCAAGCGTGATGGCCTTCGACGGGAAGTTCTCCATGCGAAGTGCCAGCCTTGAGATCCGGTGCCATCCCAGGTATTCATTCACACCGTCATTGTGTTTAATATGTCTTTGTTCCTACAAACAGTTTAATCAATAATTCGTATTATAAATTACACAGTACTTGTGGACGAACTGGCCTGGATTCAGATGAGGGCTAATGTAATTATGTACTGAATATAGAATAGGTATTTTTTAATAACGTTATGTAAATATACGGCGTGAAAATTCGTCACAATAATAAAAATATGAATTATTTAATGAAACGGGTAATATAAATTTCGTTTTTCTTCAAACGTCATAAAAGTGCGTTGTTATGTATTTGTATTCAACAAGTAGAAGTTCAATATTGTCGCCGCCGGCGTAAAAGTGTCTCCTTGGCAACACATTTACTCCGGCGGTAGACAAAGTAAAATATCATGCAAAATAGTAAGATTGTAATTCAATAATTTGACAGTTAAGAATAAAACAAATAAACAAAAATAACAAAATAAAATATTCTTTGGCAACTAGAAATACTAGATACGGCAGAATATTTGTTGAAATTTTGAGCATTTTTTAATGTCTATTTTCTATGTTTGAAGAAAAAATAGCATGTGTTATTCGGAATAAATGCGACTTTGTATGCTTCGCATGTAATTGTCCGACTCGCTTCGCTCGTCGTTCAAACTTACATGCTCAGCACCCAAAGTATCACATTTACTCCTAATAACACATTATACTATTTTCCACGACCACTTAGAAATCTGCTCATTGTATGTTTGTTGTTGCTAGAGATATGAGGTATATTGCAAGCATCGTGAGAAATGAATTTGTTTTGTGAGTATTTCAATACAGGTCAGCTCATTTAAGTACAGGTGCTATTGCTAGGATACTTATTTAGAATTGTCAAATATTGGAATGGTGAAAGCGAGACAATTTTTTTATTAATATTAAATTAATTAGGAAATAATATCGTAGTCATACAAAAAGTATAGTGTACAACTCGCATGGAATGTCCATTTCGTACTCATATGGTTTACAAACTTTCATACTCGTAGGAAATGAGTACCATTCCATGCTCGTTGTACAATATACTATTTTTCATTATCAAGAATATTTGTTGATTGATTGGTATGTATAATACAGAAATCTTGACAAATATTACAAATTATTCCCTAGATACATAATATTTCGAAATTATCCCAAGGGTTTTTATAAAATTATAAAATATTTACAGAACCTACCCTGTAGACTAGGGTAGTTCATACGTCGCAGCAACAGATGTAGTGTCCTAATTCCTGAATGTAATTGTGAATCGTTTTCCGGTGAATTTTCTCGGTAGAACAAAAAGAACACAAGTGATTTAATTTAAAGATAAGAAAGATTAAAATTTTGTTTTGCTCTATTTTGCGTTGGCAATTTAGTTCTATTTACTTGCTTTTTAATTATTCATAACACGTATTTATTTATGTGCTTTTCTTTAAAGTGCGATGGCTGACTGCAAAAGTGTTTAAGTATTTAGAGCGTCGGTAAATAAAGAACGATTGTTAGTTCAAGGAGAGCAAGTTTACGACAAGTTAATCTGGAGTTTATTTAGCGTTTGCTCAGACAAACGGCAAATCGAAAACTGAAGGTTGAATCAAAGGATTAACTGAAGAAATTTATTTGAGACAACATTTAAAACAGAATTAACCCGAGGTAATAGAGATAGCACAGTATAAAGATTCACACAGTAACTACACTTCAAATATTTCATGATCCCAATATTTCAGTGGAGCGCTACAGAAAAGATGGCCGCTCAGTGTCTACGGATAGGCTGATATCTTACTAACCATAGAAAAGAGAGTATAGTATGTCAGTTGTAGCTGTCAAATATCAAGCCACAATATTTCTTTCATTAAGTTCCTAAAATGAATGCAAAACAGAGAGGTAAACTTATTTGTTCCATAAAAAATTTTAGGAAGTTTTATAGTGCATGTGAAATAATATTAGATTTTATCTCATTTGCAACTAACTATTCAAATTTACCGCAATGTACTGCTACTGCCAATATAGCCGCTCGGCTCAATGTCATCGGTCGACACGACAGAAAGATCAGAAATTTCTAATTATTGAATACCTAGTAATTTTCAAGTGAAATTGGGAATGATTGAATGTATATATTTGGGTAGTATGTTTTCGAGGTATGGACGTATTGACCGGGAGATTGAAAGGCGGGTGTCTGCAGGGTGCAAGGTATTGGGTGCTCTGGGTACATTTACTCGAAACGTGAATGTATTTAGAGATGCTCGATTGAGTGTTTGTAATGGTGTGTTAGTGCCTACATTGATCTATGGTTCTGAATGTTGGGTGTGGATATAAAAGCATGAACGACGTATAACTGCTGTTAAAATGAGATATTGGAGAGAAGTGTCTGGGTATACTCGTACGAGTTTGATCGTGTAAGATTGAGAAGAATATTGCTAAGAAACCGGGAATGAATCAGTTGAGGTAGTTTGGCCATCTTGAAAGGCTGTGAAACTAATATATGCGGGTGAGATTAAGGGTGAACGATTGCGTGGACGTCCGAGGAATAATTGGTTAGTTGGTTAGGTATGATTGATGGTTTGTTGCGTGCCCGAATGATTCCAGATGAGCATGTATGAATGTGGACAATGCGAAAGTGGTGGAATGTTTGAAGAAAATTGATTGTTGGTTGTCTGTGTTTCCAGGTTTGTGCTACCCCTTTGAGTGGGATATAGCGTGACCTATGAATGTATTTCAAGTTATATAATTTTATTTAAAATTATATTCGGGTATCACCCCTAGAATGATGCACCCAGTAGGTACGCGAGGGCATTCCTAACTTTCGTTTTCTCTGTTTGCAATTCTTCGCAGCGAGGCTTTCATTCGTCATTTGTCAATTATCAGTGTTGATTAGTTTAAGCAGTAATTAAGAACGAACCTAATTACTTTTGTTGGTTTACGTGGAGTGTACTTGTCGCGAAATTCAATACATGAACGTGGCGGATACGTCCGTATACTGTAACATCAACAGCAACACCAAGAGTTGTTAGCAGCTAGTTCAGGCAATTATAAAGCCGGGTGCGGTTCCGTTTGTCTGTGTCTAGGTTGTTAATGAGGTGTAGCCAACATAAATGAAAATTCCTACGTAGGTATCGGGTAGCATTTATTTTAATGTTACTCTGTAATGTGACGAACGATGCTTGTAATTATTTCACTGTTTTGTCGCAGACATTCGAAAAGCCAGATGATATTTGTTACACTAATTGCTCCTAGACCTAGTTTTAAGTTTGACACAAATATCAAATCGAATGTTTTACAGCAATGCTAGTTTCGAATTTCTCCGTTTACAGAATGGTACCTTTATCACCAATATTATTTTATACTATCAATTTTGCTGTTACGGAATTTTCGAAGGATTCGCCACCCTATATAATTTAATAAACAATAAAATTGTTGATGAAAATTTACTTACTTTGATTGGTTTACACATGAACTTTTTAGCTCCTGTCAGATATATTTGATCCCTGTATAATAAGTATCTACTGTTTAAAAAGTTTTATATCTATATATTTAACTGTAAATCAACAAGCAGAACGTAAAGGATTTTCGATAACTCTATATTTACAGCTCTCAATGAGTTTTAAAAATATAGTTATGTCGGTGAAGTTCATATTCTGAACATTTGTTTAAATAAATCTAGTTATATTGCAAAACTTATACAAAGTCTCTGCATTTGGCTGAAGGTACGAATTTAAATGAGCAATCATATTTTGCAGAAATGGTACAAAGTCAGTCGTATATAACAGTAAACTGCTGCAGGTTTTGTATTTTGTGGATTCCCAAACTTTCTGCATTTTGAAAGAAGTTCTAATGTGTTTTCATTGTCTGAAAACTTTGACTGTAAAAATTAAGAGTAATGATTTTCTTTTGAGTCTGTTACATTCCTACGTCAACTTTGTTTTAGGGATTCTTATGAGATTTCTTTAGAAATAAATTATTGCTTTACAAATTAATTAATAATAAGTGGTCGTTTGATGTTTAAATTTAGGCTAGATCTAATGGAAACATCAGCAAAATAATAGGAAAAACACATTTAATATAATGGCTTCAGAAAACCACAATTTTATTTATTGCATAATAATACTATGACTTTTAGTTAAAATAAGTATGGGGAATTCATATTTTGAATCCGTTTTAATTTATCTTTGTTGGTTTTAGAGATACAGATTTCCAAAGTTGAACAATAGTTGCATTTTTCAGATTTTATTTTTGCAAAGTTTGTTTAACTTTGAAATTTGTATGTTACAGAATATTACAAAAAAATATATACATTTTAGCATAAAGCATGCTGAATCCACTCATGGAAACTAATTTTATGTATCTCGTTTAATTTCTAAGTTATAGGCACTCAAACATTTTCGCACAATTTTTTCTCAATTCCATGTTTTATAAAATCGCTTATTTCTCAAAAACTTCGGCTCAAATATCGCTAAAAACCATTTTTTCGTAAGTTTCGGGTCGAAAATAGATGGATAGGGTATATAAATCAATATTCTAAGACATGAAAATTTTTGGCAAAATTTCAATACTAACCCCTTGAGTTTTTTCAGATTTTAGGGAATTTTCAGACTTTTTACTGTAACATTTCTTTCTCTGAAGCGATTTTAATGAAATTTTGCATACTTATGTATTTCGACGAGCTGAATCGAATGGTGTGGTTGCTAGGCTCGTATCTTGTTTATTTGTCGAGTTATCGACCACGAAAATTTTTGGTGGTGATAATTTTCGACAAAAATTCGAAAAAATAAAAATCGCTGAAAATTTTTTTATAAGTTAAGTAAAGCATGCAGCTTTCAGAACTGATATCAATTTTTTGATATCTCGCTTAGTTTTTAAGTTATTCGCCTGGAAAGTTGAAAATTTTCATTGAATTTTACCATTTTTTAAAAATTTCATCAATAACTTTTTTTATAAATCCAACAAATGAGTTGAAAATTGGCTCATTTATTACTGAAATAATGTGCTATGAGCTACAATTGAAGAAAACTTAAATTTCATAGTAGGAAATTTAAATTTAAGGGGTCCAAGGAAAAATATGTATCACTTGAATTCGGCACTCCACTTTAATGTGCCGGATACCTATAATAATAATAATAATAATTTATTAACCATACAAATATACAAAATATACATGGCTTGTCACAAAGTGCTAAATATTGAATAAATATATAATTTAAGGAGAAAATTAGTTTAAATATTTGTTTACTTTGAAAAATAAAGAAATTAATATTTTGATTGCAGCCAATATACAATAGTTATTTACTTTACACGTGGGCAAAGTAAGGAATTACCCACGGGAGAAATTTTAGCACACAAAGCCGAAGGCTGAGTGTGATAATTTTATTGAGTGTGTAATTCCACTCTTAATAAATGCAAAATTTATTAAAGAAATATTATTTGACAGTGCTTTGAATTTTTAAAATTAAAATGTCAATCGAAGTAGTGAACAAGATATTGTGTGTTATTATTATTGTAATAAATAAAAAATTACTCACTAGTGACTTCTCAAAATTATATCCACTAGTAGGTAATTTGTTACTTTCCTTGTTTAAAATCGCCATATTTATAGAGCATTTATTGAGAGGTGTTGGATATATAAAATTATATAAACAATCTATAAAATATTCCTGTTGCAACAAGCTGTTCAGAGCCATCTACCACATTTCCCCAAAGCTCAAGCTTCGTCTATTTCCCGCCAGGGATTTCCCGGCGCTAGCATGCAGAACTAAAGTTCAGGAAAGCTCAACGCACGCCTGCGCTTTCCTGACATCAAAACATAAAAAACTCAACGTACTATTTGAAAGCGCGCGAAAGCTTTGAGAGATACTCAGTCGAAGCTTAGCTTTTCGGGACAAAGGTCGACGGTCGCGGACCGAGTCCACCCGGAGTCGACTCCGGAACCTCCGGAAACGCGAGAGTTCATAGCAGTGACCGCGGCCTAAAAAGTTTCGCAACACGCAACTTTTTGTGAAATAAAACTTGCGGGAATTGTAAATAAACTTAGGGTAGAAAGATAAATTAATAATTAGTTGAAAAGTTCATAAATATCCAATTAATGTTGCAAATTGTAGTTTATAATCTTTAGCTTGTTTTGTAGTTTAATGTTGCTAGAAAAATGTAAGTTTTACGATATGCCAAACACTTTTTTGTATTAATTTTGGAAAAATGCACAATTTTATAATTTATTAAGGATCGTTATTTTACAATCTCAGATAAACTAGACAACTAGAGAATAATTTTATTAACTTTAATTATACAAGAGCTTTTTATTTTGCCGGATAAAATTTTTGTTTGTTACAAAACCTTGTTACCTAGCAATTTGACAAGAAAACTGTTTTAATAACGACACCGTAGGTGGAGTGATTTTATTTTTTAAACAGTTTTCAAGTCAAATTGCTGTCAGGTTACAAGCTTGAGTTGTCAAACTGAAATTTATCCGAAGAAAATAAAACGCTCGAGTGTAATTCGGCGAGATAATTACGACATTTTATTTATGGAAAGGTTTATTTAAAAGTGCATGTGATCAAAATTATTATATATCATATTTTTTGACATATTTTCTTCACGAAGGGCATTAATGTAGTTAGTATTTTGATCTGGTTGCTAGGAGAAAGGTAAATAACTTTTTATCAATTGCAAAAAGTTACCTTCCTATTTATCCGCTGTCAAAACGAAAAATTTGTTTTTTTTTTCTTAATGGCTTACTTTATATTGGAATTTATTGGAATAAACAAAAATTATTGCATCAAAATCATAGCTAAAATAATGATTATTATTCTAGCTGTCATCTTAAGATGCGATATTTTTTGTTTATTCCATTGATAAATTAATTCTCTAGCTCATCTGAAGTTGAAAATACCGGCCCTAAATGAAAACTATGAAAATTATTCGGGGACAATAATTAGTTGCAAATAAAACAAAACCTTTATTATTACTAATTTCTTGTACTTAAAAAGATTCCAAAATTAATACAATAGTTTTTCGTTCATTCCCATCCTTCACTAATCCATATACAATAAAATATATAACAAAAGTAAAATATCAATCGATCGTTAAAACACTTGAATGCCACTTCCTAACAATGAAACAAACGACACCCGGAAAATCACATTCTTTCACTAGCCGCTCTTCCTGAAACAAAATGTAACAAAAAACATTAAACTGCCAACTAGGTTATTGATTTGGAAATGCAGGAAATAATCAATCTTGTTTTCTTTCTCACTCACATGGACAAGGAGTTGAGATAGAGAGAGATATCGAATAGGGAAATGTGAAATGTGGCAATATGATTATCTGTGATCGTACGCTAATCCAATTTAATCGGGAATAATGAGATAAACTTGAATTTTTTCCTCTTGCAGTCGTTCACATATGTCCACATGACTCATTTACTAAATTGGTTATTCGGCATAGTTATTATTATCGGAGTTTCTAATCAGTATTGGTTTTCACAGGAAAACTTCAAAATATATTGTTTTAAAACTTTTCACAATTTTTGTCCCACTATTCAACTTAGTTGTCATTAGACAAAAATTGAAAATGAAAAATACAGATTTGGTATTTTGGGCCTATCAAAATAAATTAAATCGACAATATTTATTAATGAAAATTGTCGACAATTCTTACTAGTTGTTTCAAGAGACAATTTTTTTATAAACTTTATTTACTAAAATCAAATGTACAATTGGCAAAAGTGAGGTTGCTGCATTGCCTAGTGTTAATTGCTGTGATGGTCGATAACTTTTCGGTTTTATTCCCAAACTTCTGATTAAAATTATCAAATAGAAACTAAAGGACCCAAAAACAAACACGTACGAAAGAAATTTTCAGTAGTTATATATTAAGAAAACATTATTTTCCCGAGAAAGTTTGCATTTCGAAAGATTGTTGCCTGGTATCATTTCGAGACAAATTATATGAAACCCACGAGTCGAAGGCGAGGGATTTTTTCATTCTATTTGTCAAGGAATGTTACCTAAAGCAATAATCTTGAAAACATATTTTACCTGCAAAATAATGGACCCGAAATATATTTTTTTCACGACCGGGAGGGAAACTTGGTTTCAATGATACTCAAATCACAACAGAAACAGCCAATTTCATTTCTACGGGAGATTTCTGCACTTTCTCTTTCAGTGTGAGAAAAAGTGCTCAAATAATAATGTGAAAAATGAACAAAATTTTTAAATACATAGTCCAGGCCTATTCTGTAACTTATCTGTTAATTTTTAACAGCATGTTAAAAAATTTAACCAATTATGATAGACGGCGCTGAATAGAAATTGAAAATATCAATTATATTTTTATTGGTTAAATTTTTTAACAGGCCGCTTAAAAATAAACAGACAAGTTACAGAATAGATCCCAGTAACCATCATAAAAATTGGGGTCGTAAAAATAGTATATACACCACAGGAAAAAAGTGCATTTTTTCCTTCCTACGGCTCATGCTTCAATTTACTCCGCGGGAAAAAATTTATACACTTCTCTCCCTTAATGTATAATATACTATTATTAGTCTATTTTCCAAATAGGATAACACAAAAAATAATAACAAATTTTGACAAATTATTTATAAAAATTTAATGAGAAATCAATATTTTGAAACACATGGTAATCATTTTGTCATTTAAAATTGGCCTGGGTCATTTTGCCGCTGTAATACATATATGATTGATCAAAAGTGACAATATTGTACCAAATGATTGGTTTATTAAAAAAAAAACAATATTATGACATTATATTCATTGTATGTTTATCAACTTTGTACATACATTTATTTTAATAGAAATAAATTTACTACTAACAAAAGGCTGATAATTGGAAAGAAATCTCCTGAATATATGGGCCTGGAACTTTTTAATACTCTCCCATCTGAGCTAAGATCCGCTCAAACAGTGCAAACTTTTAAAACAAAATTGAAGTCTCTGTTAATAAGTCAATGTTTTTATTCTCCTTCAGAATATTATGACTATTGCAAAAAAATTTAGTTCACTGTAATTTAATGTCTTTATTCTATTCTGACGACTTTCATAATTTTTGTAAATTCAATAGAAAGAATAAATTAATAATAATAATAAATTAAGCAGCTGTTCATTTTTAACGGCCTGTTAAAAATTTTAACCAATGATAATATACGTGACTTAATAAAAATTGAGCATTTCATTTGACACATATATTTGTATTGGTTAATATTTTTGACACGCCGTTAAAAATTAAAAGGTAAGTTACAGAATACAACTTGACAGCGACTTAAATTTACAAAAATAATCCTGCTCGTCGAATGCCAATAATGATTAGAGTAGATTATAATAATAATAATAATAACTCATTTTACTACAAGTGAAAATTTTAAAAGTTCCGAAAATAATTAATTAGATTTCCTGCAATTGAGATTAAAATTTGTACGGATACATGTCGCAAACACTGTTTGAAATCTACACACGAGTCCAATATAAAATATTCATCGAAATCTTCGGAAGCTGCTAGCTCAGCTATAAGAGTAGATTCCAGTACCGCGTTATCCAGTTTGAGCACATTTCTTGATCCTTGCTGTTTCCAAATCAATAACAAATGTAAGAAGACATGTCGAGCTACCAGAAGACAAACAGTTAGAGACATAGAACGCAGACAATCTTCTTAAAAGGATCAACCATTACATATTTACAGACACACGACATACAGTTCAGCATCATTTTGCATTAACATCGCGGGTCATTTGTTATCTGTTTGTTTCTTGATCCTCTCTATTTGTCATTCCTGAAACGGTCCTTGTGTTTGTGCTACCTTCATGACAAGCTCATATTTGAAATTGGTATCTATTTTATTATTCTGGTGGTTAGTTGCACCAACAAAATTTAAGCCTGGCTTAACGGACATTCAATTTCCAATCGATAGTTTGAATGTTGTGCTACTAGTCCTGCCTGTGTCCTAAATTGGGGCAGTTAGCTACATGGGTCTAAAATTTTACCAGATATTCAAACCATTTGTAATATTCTTTCTCTTTTATATTTGCTTCAAAATTATAAGTCAGCAGATGGTATTTAGCAAGCAATTATTCAAAATCTGTTAATTTAAAATAATACTCAATCGAAGAACATGCCTAAGTTATTTTTGAAAATTTGAAATGTTCAATTATTGGCTTTTCTAATTATTTTACAAGAATAAAGTTAAATAGCTTATTGCAAAGAAAGAATTTCTGTATTTTTTTGACACTTATATTTATAATTGAAACCGGAAAAATGATGGAAATGTTTATTGGTTATTTTCTTAAAATCATTAGTGCCATAACAATGCAAATGTACCAATTAAAAGTTATTGGTTTTATCCAACATCCCTCAATAAATGCTCTATAACTATGGCGATTTTAAACAAGGAAAGTAACAGATTAGTAATTTTCTATTTATAACAATAATAATAACACACAACACTTTGGTAATTACTTCGATTGATATTTTAATTTTTAAAATTTAAAGCATATGTCACTGTCAAATAATATTTCTTTAATAAATTTTGCTAGTGCCAAATGATATTTCTTTAATAAATTTTGTATTTATTATGAGATGTTGGATAAAACGTTATACTTCATAAATGGGCAAACTAGAATTACCTACTCGATAAAATTTCTCTCGTGGGTAATTCCTTACTTTGTCCAAAGTGTAAAGTAAATATCTATTATTTTAATCTGCTATCATCAGTGTTTGATTTCAAGTGTCTTGATAAAAAATGTATAATTTTGAAGAAAAAATAGATATAGTGAAATGGTTTTATGGTCAAAACAGTGCTCGACAAAAATGTATTAAATAAAATAAACTCCTAATTAATATAATATTTAATTTGTTATTTCATGGTACTAATGGTTTTAAGAAAATTATCAATAAACATTTCCGTCATTTTTCCGGTTCCATTTAGAGTAAAATTATAAATAATAGTACAGAAAATGCAGCACATCTTCTTTTAACTTGTTTGATGTTGATTAGGGAAGACAATATTTGAGCATTTCAAAAATATCATTGAAAACGCTATGGTACGTCCTTCCATGCACAGGGTTTCACAGTTAATTTCAGATAAAAATGGTTCTTTTTGTTCGCTTTCTGACAGAAATGTTAAGCTTGTTAAACATCACTGAAATATAGTAATAATGGAACGTACACTTATATTCTTTTACGAAAGAGAAAAACGAGCCTGAGACAGATAGATGTCGTGGGCCACTCTTCTTCTTCTAACACTTGTTTGTGGAACAGTTGCGTTTGTTGAGCCGTTGATCGGTTGCTATATAAAAAAAAAAACTATACATTTATTGAGCGGTTACTATCTGAAAATGAGCATTTCAGTGTTTATTTCCTGATAAGATTTAAGTTAGTTTTGCTGGTGCAATTAACGACAAATTGGTTGTAAAAATTGAACTACTCGTAGTCGTGTTCATAGGTGGTAGTGTTTGAGAAACTCTCATCCAAGTCTTTCATATACCCTCCAGCATACGTTGTGTAAGTGTAGCCATGTTCGCCTCCATGTACCTCTAGTAGCATGTGTTCGTGTCCAGGCCGTGGTAGTGGGTAGTGGCGCGTGTGCTAGTGGCGATGCTGTGTCTAGACATGCGGCTGGTGCAGCGGCTGCGAGGCGACCGCGGCGGAGCGGACCCCAACTCGAGGGACCGCTCCAAGAGCGTGTTTGTCCAGAGCGCCAGCGCCAGGAACCGCTCGCATCATGATGTCAGCGCCTTCAAGTTGTTTCATCGACGCGCCAGCAGCGCCATGTAAGATTCAGTATGATTTGATCATGTTTCTCCTATCGCGACCAAATGTTTCAATTGTATTAGCGAAGTTGACAGATAACTGCAAGGACCATCGACTCTTTCAAACTCAACTGTGGCTGTGTAGTAGAGCTACGAATTAAAATTATTTTTATAAATCGAGAGGTATCGAGCGGGACCATCAATGGCTGTAAAATTCTGTATAACACACATAACACATTCATATACCGAGTGGTCCTTCAGACTGTATTTTTACTTTCTTATACAAAGTGTAAGGTAGTATTGGAATCACAAAAAAAATCACTGACGAGATTTTTGCGGAAATACATATTTTGACGTCCACTGAATCCGTTAAGACTAATTTCTCAATGATGTCTGTGTGTGAGGATGAATGGGTGGATGGATGTCCGTGTGCGCAATATCTCATGAACGAGACAAGATGTATAAATGAAACTTGGAATTTATAAGTTTCATATAAAAATGAAGAGCTAAGTTGCTTTGAATGAAATTGAAAAACCGGAAGAGGAAGTTTACTAGACACACAAAACAATAAATTCCAATTATTTCAAAAATAGAATCAGCTATGAGAAAAAGTTTCAAATAAAATATGTTAGAAATAATATTTGGAATATAAAAATAAGAAAAACTAAATTATATATTTAAGAATATATTTCTTTAATCTTAGTGACAATTGGAACAAAAATTAAAACATTTTTAATATCTATGTGTCAAACGTGTCAAATAATTGTGAAGTGTCAAAAATGTGTCGTGTATAATAGTATATTCTACAACAAGTAATGGAATGGCACATATTCCACGCGAGCAAAAAGTTTGTAGCCCGAGCCAAAGGCGAGGGCTACGGTTTGCGAGAGTGGGATAGGCCATTCCGTTACATGTTGTAGACTATACTTTCTATAAAAAGGTTTTGGAAATTATACAAAAATACAAATATAAAACTGTGGAAACGTCAAACTCAAATAAATCAAATTAAAACAAACAGATGTAACCATAGTAACTGAATCAAGATACTTCATATGTCGCGCTCAGAAGCGGTTCTGATTCGTCGAAAATATTCCATACGCCGCGTGTGGAATGTTAGTGATTCCATAACAGTTTTTAGTAGTGGAATGCCCAGTTTCCAAAACAGTGTTATAGAAAAGTAATATTTGTATTACTAGTTCCAAAGTTTTGAAGACTAGATATTAATTAATTTCTATTTTAAAATAAATTCATAGCTATAATGAGAACAAAAAATTAAACAGGTTTAACATCGATATCAAATAATTGTCAAAATAAAGTCATACGTAAGGAACAAGTCATACATGTTCAGTTGGTTTTATTTGTATAAAAAGTAGTATGGTGCCCACACCAGATTTTTTATTTTATGCAATTATTTTAAATGAATGAAGCTGTGTATTTGGATAGCATATTATCGAGGGATATATGTACGTATTGACCGGGAAATTGAAAGGCGGGTGTCTGCAAGGTGCAAGGTATTAGGTGCTCTGGATACATTTGCTCGATTGAGTGTTTATAATGGTGTGTTAGTGCCTGAATGAACGACGTGTAACTACTGTAGAAATGAGATATTTCAGAGGAGTGTGTGGGAATAGGAGACATGAATGCATTGATATATGGTGAATGTGAGATTGAGACGAATGTTATTAAGAAAGTGGGAGTGAGTCATATGAGGTAATTTGCATATCTCGAAAGGTTGGTGAAACTAATATAGGGGTAAGATTGCATGGACGTCCGAGAAATGGGTATGACTGATGGTTTGTTGCATGAACGAATAATTCCGATGCCGAATATAGTAGGATTAGGAACTGTCAAAAATTATTTCGTTAGTTATCAATGACGTTGGCATAATTCTCTTGACATTTATCTGCGTTCTAATTAATAAACGCACTGCAATTTTATTTATATAACAAGTAAATTTATAAACTTTTAATTATATGTAGAGATAAACAGAACGAAGCGCTCGGCACAGATTCAATAATTCTTGAAAATCTCCCACGGTTCGCAACTGCGGTTTTAGTTAAATTGTGAACGTTGCAAATCGGTTCACGGTGAGTGAACTAATAAGTGTTAATTAGTTGATAACTACGTGTCGATATAATTAACCGGCCTCTGCTCAAAGCATGAATTATTCGTCAGTTTGCTCACTGGGTCGTTCTGCGTAGGAATCTGTCAATTTATACCCAAACGTTAAAAAGAACATCAAATAGATAAATAAATATATCATGGTTCATTTCTTAGTATGGAGTTGTGGAAAGATGTAACTAATATTTAAAACTTTGTATCTTTAATTATAATAATCTACACAAAAGAACTTTTTAAGACCTAACATCTCATGCCGTATGAGTGGGAACGAATAGAATGTAAAGCATATTATATCTAGCTGCTTAGTGATGGCCAGTGCTGTGACTGATCTAGATCAACTCGAAAGATCTTTGATCTGATCTAGATCGTTTATGTTTTCTGATCTTGATCTTGATCTAGATCAAAAAGAATAAGATCTATGATCTTAAAAAAAGTTGAAATATTTTTCTGCAACTGTAAATTATCAACCAGTGTTGCCAGCGTATATTTGTCAAATTCCGCCACAAATACATTGAAATTACTCTAACTGTCGCTACCAATTTTCTTCTTACTAAATTATATGATTTTGGCTCTGCTACCGCTGACAATAAATATATAGTAACTTTTTGATTTTATATTGTAAAAGCAATTTGTCTTTTCTTTGATATTAAAATTGTCACTGAAGTATAATTTTCTTTATTTATATACGTAACTTAAACTTCTAATTTTAAGTTCTATTTTCTTAATAAGAATTAAAAGTTTTGTGAATAAAATTACTGATCCTTTTTATGATCAAAGAAAAAAGGTCTTTTATTCCTGGTTTGATCTAAAAAATAATAGATCCAATCATAAAAATTGATCTATAATCTGTTCTTGAACATATTAAATGTGACGATCTTAATCTTGATCCAGATCATAAACAATATCTGAATAGCAACAATGATGTAGAAATAATACTACATATGATGATCAAAAAGTTATAGGAAAATTTTACAAGTTATTGGACATTGTCCCCTTCAATGTATTCCTCTTAAGTTCATCCCCTATTTTTCTACCCTTAGAGTATTTTTTCTCAAATTTAAATGGGACCATTTTCGAGGTGTACCCTATGCAACAAAAAAGAATCATCAAAATCGGACTACTCTGTAAGAAGTTATGCGTGGTCATATATAAATATATATATATATACGCGTTGACTTAAAACATCCTCATTTTTTTCGTCGTTTAAAATAATAGTAGTAGTGACTTGTTTAGCTTGTACAGCCCGTATATTTACTATTAATGCTACTGAACTACAGACCCAAATTTATGTGCCCTACATTCAAATGTATGTAGGTATTTGTAATCATTAATTTACAATTAAATGTAATAGGTCTATTTTATTTATTGTTGATTAATATCCAGATATGAAAAATGATTATTACACCAAGCTATATTTATATGAATAATTACTACAGTCCGACCTAAATTATAGGCATTCGAATCAATACCATTTTAAGCCATTTGCCTAACAAGATTTTTTCAGGAAATAGCTTCAATAAAAGTATAATTTCTTGCAATCATTTTGTCAATTAAGAAACAATTATGAACAAATGATGAATGAAAGATTGAAGCGATGCCTACTCGTGAGAAACTAACCGATATTGATTCAGCCCGCATCAAATATTCATTGAAGCTTCGAAACTCGCGCGACTTTGTATAGGCCGACACTTTACCACAAATTTCTTCGCTGTGTTCATACAGAGTTCTTCAAACATTTTTCCGTGACAAGCACTTCACTCATGGAGTCCTTCACTATTTTTGTATAATATTTGTTATGAAACTTTATCTAAATTGAAGGCTATCTGCAGTTTAAAAAAGTCTTAATTGTTATTCATTCATCCGTAATGATTTTTTGAAAAAGTTGTAAGTGTTATCGAGTATTGTGGATCTCACACAGGAGGAATTGTAAATAATTATATTTTATTGGGCTTCCAAATTATGAAGAGATGGCGTTGATCACAATTCCTAAAAGGTACATGTCAAATTCATTTTTCGCGCCGCCGTCCGACATTGACACAATTACATATCTCTAAAGCGGTCGGAAATCATGTTTTTGTCGAACTAGTTCGACAAAAATTGCTAACTTTTTATGGTTATATGTTGGCATCACTTCATTAATTTTAGCTAACTTCTGACGCTAGAAATGTCAAAGTATTACATTGACTTAAAAATATTATGGCAATAGATCTACAATTGAGTATTTGCAATAAAAGAAAACAGAATATTTATGGCTTATAAACATATTTGTAAGTAATTATAATTGAATTTGCAGTGTAAAATCCAAATAAAAATATGTAGATATTTTTTGTTATGGTATTGGAAAATAAACATATCTAATTGACATTCAAATATTGTGAAGTTGGCAACATACAAAAATTCCCTGTCATTAAGAAAATGAGTAATAAATTAAATTTATTTATTAAATTTACATAAATGTTGGCGCGAAAAATCTTGTGTATCCCTCGGTTGGAAACTATTTTGCGAGTGCTCGTATTTGTAGGACTCGCCTACGGCTCGTCCTATCAAAATAAACTCGCACTCTCAAAATAGCGGTTTCCAACCTTGTGATACAAATAACTATTGTATGATATCTTATGATGGCGAATGCTTGTATTAGTATTTGTAGTTTGCTTTTATTGGCAGCAGAACTGTTGCCATACACACTTCAAATTTTCTATTCCTGTTTTTAGAGGTTTTTTTGGAGAAAATTTTATCTTAACCTATAATCTACAAATACAATTAACCTCTCATTTTTACATCTTATTTAAATAATACGGCTTAAACAAATGTTATACTTACATTGGAATATTCTTAAAATAACTACTATTGTTATTAATTTTTAAAAAATAACAATTAATTTCAAAATACAATGAAATTTATATACCTTATGATTAATTTAGCTTTCTACCACTAGTTAGCGTATTTTAATTTTGGAAGCCCAATTGTTTATAATAATACTTATTTCTCATTTTGTGACTTTAGTGAAGGACCTTATTGCTGTAATATTTTCTTGTTCTGTAAAAACAGTTTGAAAGCTCCTGGCATACAAGTTATTATATAAATTCGTCAGTCAGAGTAACACAATGTGACCCTGATTGAAATCCAATAGTTTTCAAGACTAAGAACGAATAAAATACGATGCGTTATTATTTCAGGATCAATTTTTTGTTTGTGTTGACTTGACAGGAAACCGAAGCCGACTTGATTGACGTTTTTATTTCCTGAACAAACGATTAAGCAATTTTACTTTTCTGTATTTGCTATGGACGAATAAAAAATTGTACGAATGTTTTATTACTATAATAAGATTTTATATGGATGTATTAGAGCCCTACTAAACTTTTACGGGCGTGAATATCAGTAATGATTTATTTTTTACTTTCTTATACATAGTAATACAAATCAATTGCGAGTTTTTATGCCTACAGTAATATTAAATATCAAATATAAAATACCTTGTTTTTAATTCTAAGATTACACATATGAGTGATTATTTTAGAAAGTAGGGTTGCAAACAAAAAATGTTTCAAATATAAAAGTTTCTAAAATAAAAATGAAATATTTCATATGTCAAATATTTTTACCTCTCGCCTACCTCTGAGTAAGGGAGGTACGAAATATGACACATGTCGTTGTGATTGTGAAGCTGTTTTCTTTGTGAAATATATGTCAAAAAATTACATAAATATATACGAAGAAAATTAAATTTCTCAAATATAAATTGAAAATAAACAAATAAGATGATATTTTTCTGTATCATCAAATACTATTTTGTACCGTTTATGAGGGAATTGGCCAAATCAGATTTTTTAAATTTAGCTTTCAAAACAATTTACATAATACAAAAGGCATTGAATCTTGTAATATAGGAATTTAACCAGAAAATGTTTCAAATAAAAATATTTAGTTTTGAATATTGAAACTTTCATATTTGAAAAGCCCGTTTCACACTACAAAATTTTTGTACAACAAAATGGAGAATTTTTCTAGTCAATTTATTGTTGTTTGCAGGTATGACACTTATTTGCGTTTTTTGACCAGTAAATTGGCATTTTTATGCATATAGTTTGAACCAAAAATATTAGTAGCATAGGTGATAGCAAATATTAGGTTGGTACTACTAAAATTGGCACAATAAATTGACTTGAAAACGAACGACAATATTTTTGTTCTTTGCAATTTATTGATAAAAAAACTTGTCCAATTTATTGAGCAATACATTACGTCGTATAAAACAGGCAAAAAATTTTTTAATCATACCTTAATTTCATCAGGAACACTTTAATAAACAAATATAAATTCTATGGAATTTAAAAAGTTATGTCAATGAGTTTGACGGTAATTAGATCTAAATATTTTAATTAATTTAATTCTGCAAATATCTCGCTTTAACTTGTAAGTAATATTTGCTCCTCCACCAATTTTGTATTATGAAAAATAATATAATATTGTAAGTATTTTTGTAGATTGTCACATAAATATACAATTCCATCTAACACCTAAAAACTATGAAATCCGAAACCCACGTTCATAATAATTGCCATGACAACTGCTCAACGCGCCTTCTGCGCTTTTTATCAGAAACAACAGAACAACGAACCCGGCCATGTAATTAACGGAAAAGTTGACATTTTCTCCAGAACTTTGTCCTCTAGTTCGTTCCAACTTCTCCACATTCACATTTTGACATTTTCCAAATTAAGTTCAGTGTAGCATACTTCACTTAATTATATTATTTCTGAAATATTTTCGTGGGTAGAATAACAATATTTTTATTACATTGACATATGAGAAAGCAATTTGTGAAAGCACATTTTTTAAATATAAAATTTAATATTTATACCGTAATTATTTACTGGAACATGTTATGTTGGCATTTCTTTTATGTCTGCAACAAGTAAAAATAACATTTTCAAAGACATAAAACTTGTTTAATATAATAGAAAATGCATGCGCTCTGGTTTAACTGCATTTTCATATGCACATGCAGTATGCAGTTTACTTGCGTTGTAAATTTAGCAGTAAACTGGGATTTCATTTTCCGTAGTGTTAGTTATGCACTCTGTTTGCACTGTACATACATTGACTATTAAATATTATTCTCGTAATGCGACGCATTTTACATTTATCTGTGTCAACACTTTTATATTTTTACAATAAACTGTTATGCGTCAGTTTATTTCGCAACTTCATTTTTCAGCGAGGAAAGCATTAAAACATTATAAAATAAAATGTTTATAGCTGTTGTAACATTTTAAAAAGAATGCAGCTGGCATATAATTGAAATGTACTTTTTATGAAGCATTTGCGCTACAGGAAAATTACATTTTTAATTTATTTAGAGAGCTGCAGACTAAACACAAAACCATTTTTATTGTTAGCGTTCGAAGCTAAATATAGAACAGTTTACGTTCATTATGGTTGTGTTTTTCTTTTTTAATAGCGGTCAAGTTTACTAGTGTAACACATTTTAAACATCTGAACTAAAAAAATAATTGAAATTGATTCTGCATCATGAGATATGGTACGTATCACCAAAAACAAAGGATCGTAATAAAACGATTAAAAACTGACCACGTATGCGTAATGTGTAGGTTATTTATTATTCAATACAAAACAGTACGTAAATATAACCCTTAAAACCAGGATTGTTAAAATTATTATTGAATTTTTATTAATAATTTAGTATCACTGTGTCGTTGTAAGCCCAATATGAGAAAAACGAAAACGTTAATATAGAATTATTAGAAAAAGATCAAGATTGATTACAAAATGAAAGGCAAATACATATTTTTTTTACATTTAATTTATAATCATAACTGATATTTTAATTTTTTTATATATTCTTTTAATTTTTTAATTTTAAAAAGATATACGTTTATATAATAAAGAATCTTTCTACCTGAAGGTTATTTTATTTGTACATTTGTACCTCTAACAGTAACGTAAATATGAGTAAAGGTATATATGTTTGTAAGTTATTTTTATTTAACTATTTTGTGACTGCGTATAGGGTATATCTCATTTTAGTCGTAGAATAGTCAGGAGTGTGATTTGAAATGAATTTTTCAAGTTTTAAAAATGACTAGTCATTTAACATCACTATTTCATTGTAAAGAATTTAATTTGGATTAAAATGACTACGTTTACACGTAGACCAGAACGTATTTCGACTTGAGTCGTATAAGTGACTTTGAAGTGACTATCATCAGTGACATTAAATTCCGTCTTAATTAAAAAAATAAATCTCGATACATAAATTATTTACCTGATAATTTTAACATAACCACACAAATTACTAGCTGTCAACAAGCGGATTAGTGAAGGAAAAATCAATAATCTATTTAAATTTTTTGCCGTATGTGTAAACGTAGTAATTGTTTGATGGTACAGACTGCGCCAAAATATTCCGCTCTAGATATAATGTCACATGGCATACAAAGTTAATTGTTAAGTTATAGACTTTAGTTCCGCGGAACAATTTTTTATTCATTAATTAAATTCCCCAATTTCCATTTATGTCCCGAATTAAAAATGTGTACCTACACACTGCGAGGTGTAGGCGTATTTTTAATGCTTCATATCGACTCTGGATTCCGGTGAAATCCAGGTTGTCATTTGCAGGCATTTTCTGGGTATAGAATTATGAATAGGGCAGAAAATTGTAGCTGAATTACAATTCAGGATTCTGTTTGGAGTTACGCGGGGGTAATTGATTTGTTACGCAATTTTCCAATAGGTTTTCAATAAATATTTTACTAAGAATTACATTCTACTATATTATTTGTTCATTAATTAATTTTATGTTCCACTGTATTATAACCATTTGTTTATGTTATTGTTCAGCGGCTTTATATAAACTAAAAACAATAAACAATTTGGTAACTACACAACAGAAAAAAAGAACATTTATCAAATATTGTCATCCTAAGCTAAGAAAAACTTTCTGATTGCAATCGAATATAAAATTTGGGGCTAGGTTTGGTAACAACAATTACATATAAGTTTTAAACCTTCTAGATATTTCTTCTGTTGTTGAAATTAAACTCAAAGTAGCAGACCATCAACAAATATGTTTCCAGTGAAGTATGATGAATTAGGTGTACGTTGCGTGTTCTCAGTACACGAGCATGTTATCCTTGCATCAATAGAGTTAATGTTATTTCAGTAGCACGGTAACTAGAATGAAGAGGGACTAGGGACCACCTATCACCTTGTACCTACCTTGTATCTGTCACCATTAATTAACTCGTAATCAATACGGACGAGAATTATACTGGTATTTGTGCTTGTTCTCAAACTATTGTAATTTGTCAATAAATATGGTCAAATTGGTGGGTGTTAAAGGAAAATAATTCAAATGTTTCTTGTAAGGAATTAATAAGCGTACTGTTTTCCTTTTAACAACTGCTTAACCAGAAATTTAAAAAAACAAGAGTTTTCCTGTCATCTCTCGAAAGACTATATACGATCCCAGAATCATATCATTTGGTCTAGTTAAGTCATACAAACGAAAATTGTTTAATTCACCATATTTATATTATTTTTATCTTCCGTACACACATACACCGGGTATCTAGTGTAAATAAAATATATGTTTAGAATCAAAAACTGCACTAAATGAGCCTAAATTTATTGATGCGCTACATTTCTGTCATGAGATAAACGTAAAATAAAATATACAATTTTTATCTGTTTCCAGAGTGCCATGGTAAAAAAAAACATACAAACAGTCGTATTGTATGAGTTTGACAGATAATATTTGGCATAGTTTTAATGATTATTGTCTTGTATAAATTATTTTTAAATGGGAAATGTGTCCATGATTACTGAGAAGTAATTTAAACAAATCTATTATTATTAAAACTCTGTCAAATGTTATCTGTTAAGCTTAAACAATACGACTGTTTGTATGTTTTGTGTACCATGGCACTGTGAAAGTAGCTAGAATTATAAATTTTATTTTACGTCTATCTCATGGCAAAAATATATTACATCAATAAATTTAGGCTCATTTGGTGCAGTTTTTGTTGATGAACGTTTTTTATATTTACTCTTTTGTTCTAAAATTCATAGGGCACAAACTATTGTATAATGAAAATTTCAACATTGTACTTTCTATGTCCTATAAAAAAGTAGACATCCGGTATGTAAGGGAGGTATTGTTTTTGTTACGAATTAATTAGAATTCATCAACAGTAAGTGGTAGATTATTTGAAGGCCTCTCAGGGTTTTTGGGCATAGCTTAGTAAATAAATTAGATAAAGTAAATTTCACTGGAATCAAAAAAATGTAGAATAATATTTCTTGTAAGCTTTATTTGAAACAATTTTCTGTATTCTGTTGTCATCAGATTTAAACACAGTGTTTGTGGTACCAGCCAATACCTCTGGGCCAAATTGTGAATTTGTTATTATTTCAGTTGTAATTTTTCCTTAAAATATTCTTAAAAAGAACAGAATTTAAGATACAAATAATTTGAGTACAATATTTTCCTATTGTTAGGTCAGAACTGTATCATACTTATTAAATTTATTATTTTTTTATTTTAAATATCAAAGAGTTTATTTCTCTGCTTTTAATTTGTTTTGGATTGTTGTTAACTTCCTTGGTGATTTGTTGTTTTATTGACAATTATATTTTTCTTGAAATAAAAACATTTATATTTTCGTTCTGCAAATCATTTTTAATTATCGTTTATAATTTTATTTTACCATCAATTATCTGGATCTGGTGGTTACAATTTGGTGACCCCGCTTTTAAAGCTATTCTAAAAGTCTTAATTGGGAGATCTAATCAAAAATTGTTTTATATAAATATTGTACAGAATTCTAAAATTAAGCTATGCTATTTGAAACATTTTTTTTATTTAACCTTTAGTTTAAGAAAAATTCCTACCCATAATAGATATCATGCTACTTAGTACTAATGTCCATTTATTTGGGACACTACATTATGTGTGTTGTATGTATAATAAATGTTGTAGTAGAGTGTGTGTTTGTGTGGGATCATGAATTATCTTCTTTATCTTCAGTAGCATTCATTATAATAATTTTATAGTGCCGGTAATGTAGTCCCGTAGCTTGAATGAAACTAAATCGTGTCGGAATGGCATCGCTGGCAGCGACGCCGGGGGTCGTCCTCGTGACGTCACTTGGGCGCACGCCATGCGCTTTCCAGTGTGGCGTCACTTCGACCGCCGTCGCCACTAGCGCCGCCCCCGGCCGCGTTCAATATCCTAGTAATAGCACTTTTAGTTCACCCCCTGTGCCCCATTTCCACTCTGAACCGAAAACCTTTCACAAAATCACAACATCTGTGGAGTGCGGCCTGCAAAAATGATACACATTGATACCCCCAGCTCATCTGCTGGCGCAGAAGGTCAGATTTTCTGTTGGGAAGCTTGTAATTGTCATTGACTTGGCTGAAATTTATTTTAAAACGATAAAATGGGCTTGCATTAACAATTAATTCCCCGCATTTTTCACTCACGTGTGATTTACGTTTTATATTACAATAGCAGATTTTTATGTGATAAATTTCTACGACTAGTTTTTAATCAATCATGATGCAAAACACTTGAAAATTCAACCAATGGGAACAGTAGTATACTGATAAAACCCCGTTACCTCGATAAAACCCCATTATCCCGAAAAATTTTTAGTTAAAAAATATCCAATCGAATTCCTGTATTGCTGATCACGTGTGCAAAATTAACCAATCAGGTTACAATTACACTGATAATTTCCCCGGGAAAGTAACAGTTTTTGACAGTCGGTTGACAGTTAATTCAATATTTGACTTGTTTATTTCAAAATGTCATTTTCACGGTATATGAATGAAAATAATAATAATTATCGCAAAAAATTTTCTCTCCGAATATCCCTTGACCATTGATAAATACTCATAATTTGATCACAACTACCTCAAGAACGTTGCTTAACGGTAACTGTGATAAAATTATTTCGAATTATCAATGGTCTAGGGATATTAAGCTGAAAAAATTCCGTTACCCGCGTTACCCCGATAAAACTCCCGCTACCAAGTAAACAAACATCAGTTTTTACTGTTAATAACTATCAGTGTGACAGTTAATTAATATTTCAAGATTCATTTTGCGTTATCTTTGAAATTTTTCCCATCAAATACTTTTAAGCAAAACCACTCAAGAAAACCTACATTAGGAAAAACCCCTCCTCCTTCGGAATCGGGATTTACTATGCAGTTTGCTTTCGTGATTGTTGCTAAGCAAAAAAAATCGTGAAAAAATAAACATTTATCGATAAAATCAAAAGGTCTTGTGATATTACACCAGATAATAGTAAGAGAAGTGTATGATTTTTTCCCGCGGACTAAAGTCCTGCGATGAATATACTATTTTTTTTTCATGACCACAAAATTTATGATGCTTTTTATGTATTATTATTATTACTTATTTGAATTGTAATATAATTTATGATAGTCACCTTTGATTTGTTTAATTTTGTTAATTTTTCACATTATCTTAGCACTTTCCCTCTTGACAAATTGGCTGTTTCTGTCATATCTTTGTTATCATAGAAACCAAGTTTCTCTCCCGGTTAGAAATTTTATTTGAATAAAAACCATGTATATTTGTTTCATTTTACCCGTACGAATGTTTTCAACGGCCTTCTATTGATTATTTACCGAGGCGATGACGTCACGAAGTGCAATTGCATTCTTTACGTGACAAAACAAACGAACAGTGAAATCGTACAAGGCTTGTTGATCACCAAACAACAGATGAAGAACGCAGGAATCGGGAAATTGATATCCGTTCCTGCTAGCGGAAATTCACAATATGTTCAAATTTCAAACAACTGATCTTTACTTTTAATTAAATAAGAATCAAACTTTAAATTAAAACAGAACGTTTGTAAATTTCTGTAATTTAAACTAACAAATTCATGTTCATTTTGAATCAATGAAAGTAAGAGGACGTACGTTGATTGTTTGTTTGACGCCGACTAAAAATTAGTTACTTACATTAGTTTAGGAGCTTAGTTATGTTAGTTAGTAACTAAAATGTATATTTTATTCTTTACTTTTCAATTTCTTTTTCGTCGGTTTAATTTTTGTTAAAACTTTTTTGCATGAAGATTTGGTGAAGTTTTATCGGCCGAATTATCGCTAACGTTAAATTATCCAATTTTCACTTTCTTGTTTTCCGGAAGACGTATAGAGAAAAATGTCTGAAGAAGTAATACAGACTAAATTGAAATATGTTGTGAAATCTTGCCTATTTCTTTGTGGAGAGCTGCAGGTCGAGTGTTCAATTCGTACACTCCAACTTTTAGATTGTTTGAGGACGTACAAAATGAATCCAGGCAACTCTAACTCTCATCCAGTCTTTAGTCAAGAGTTCCCAAGCTTTTTGAAGCTTTTCGTAGCTCTCTTGGCTCTCGCCAGCTTATTCGGAGCTTTGTTACTAATTCCGATAACCTAAATTCTATTCAAAACCATCACGTGGAATGCATGTTGTACCATTTCGTGGTAATTCGCTCTTAATTAAAGGAAATTTCTCCACAAAGGGGAAGAAATGTATTTATGCTGTATGTAGCAGAAATCTTATTCTTACAGTTGTATTTTTTTGTTTGACTTTCGTACTCATTCATCTGAAATTTGTTTGTATTATATTTAAACGTTTTTAACTTTACTTCTAAATAATAATAATAAAAAAATTTAATCTAAAAAAGAAGTCAGAATCCTCTGTTGCCCCGTTCTAGATTTCATTCAGGTTTATCAAAGTTTAGGGTAAATAGATCTATTATAACATCTCATGTGGATCATAAAATCCTCTTCCAACAATTGAAATTTTCAAACAACAATTGTAGATAATAATATTTGTCATTAACCCATAATTTACTGAGATATTTCAAAATAACTTGATAGGGTTTCAAGTAAACTACCACTTACGGTTATTGGATTATCACCAACAACTAATCAGCTCTTCCAAAGGGGATACAATTGATATATACAAAATATCAAAATTTTAAGTTTAGTTGTTTTTGAGAAACCGTAACTCCAGAGATCCACATAAACTAACAGACTTACAAACAGACAGACACACACAGACATCATTGCGAAATTATTAAAATCGTATTCTAGGGACCCTAAAACGTGCTCATCCACTGAAAACTCACTACAGAATTTTTAGCTTGATTCCTATAGCTCCCTTACAGGATGTGGCGGGAGGTAAAAACTATGGTACTATAAAATGAGCTGGTAAAAAAATATAGCAACAAAAAACAAAGAATTCATTATAACACATTTCAATTTAACGCCTGGTATATTTGAAAATTGTAAAATAAATTTTGAATAAAATATTTCCGCCCAAAACTGTGAGGGAACCTCTAATTGAAATCAGAGAATTATTTTTACTTGTTACTCACTTGTAAACATCATTTACCCAAACCCTCTATTGGCTTTGAAAATGAATCTTTACAAGTTACTAATTGACAGTTGCATTGTAAAAATTTTACTAGTTAGTAAACAAGGTAAACAATGCTCGTTGCCACAGTAATGCTTACAAGGCTCATGCGAAATCATTTCAAATAATTTTTGACAGAACAGTTGTGTACAACTGACAGGACTTGGTTATAATTTTAATTTGATTTACAAATGAGTAACAAGTAAAATGTTGTAAAATACACACAAGGTAACTGTTTTTACTGCTTCAAGGAGATGACAGGCTCGCCTGATCGGCTCGCCGGTCATTTCCTCCATTCAGCAGTAACAACTCTTTTACTTTACTTGTACTGTTAATAACTATTATGTAAGACTGTATTATAATCACTGATATGATATTGTTCAGCGTCACTTTATCCGATAAAATAAAAACATTATACAACTGGATACCAAAACAACAGATAATCACACAGTTCGAAATTATCAATTTTTTTATGTCAATGTTATTATATCAAATATAATTGTCATTCTAAGTTAAGAAAAGAAAATTAATCTGCAATGTAGTTGAACATGAATGTAACACGTACATAATAGGGTTTTATTGCCTTGTCCATAAATAAAACCTTAAATTATGTACCTGTTACTTAAATATCCATTATTGAATCTAAAAAGTTACTGGGCGCGATTAATGTTCATTTATATTATTTTGTAATATGCAAATTGTTAAAGGAAGGCGAATTAGTTTCTATCCAAAATATGAACGAAGTATAAAAATGTTCCTTAATCGTATTGCGTGGTAAAATTGTCGCAAACTTCTTACAAAATAAAAAGTATGATATTTGTGTTGTGATGCCGTGCAGAGACGTGGTTAATAAAATGAGGTAACGACAGAAGAAAATGATATATGTTGGTAATATGCCAGACCGCAGTCATAAAATTCGTGACGTAGCCGAACCCCTAACCCCTGGTCCCCCTCATACTTCGCGCAGTTAAAACTCTGCTTCAGTCATAAATAAAACAAAACATATGTTGCAGTAACCACCGTAGACCGAGGAATCAGAGTGTGAAGCATTTTATTTACTCTACTTTTTATAATTTCGATCTTGATAAAAATGCAATGAAAAATAAATTACATTGGTGCTACCTACTTTATTTCTATGCTGCAGGAGTTATTCGGCTAGAAATAATACTGTGACAAATGCAAACTTTGTAATCACATATTTATTTATTTTTGTTTAATACTTTCAACAGCAGAGTGCACTGGGCGCCTCCACCATATTTTTATCGAACCTCATACTTTCATAATCAAATTTCATATTTTATTTGAGATATCAGCCATTTTAATGATAGTTATATATTATTAAATTAAAAAAATAATGATCTACCATAATTATTGGTTTAAAACATTTAAAACGAAATGCTGTTAATTATGTTTTTCAGTTTATACGTAGTGAAATATTTTGAGATATTTGTGTATTGAAATGGATAGCACTTGTGACGTAGCATATATGTAAAAGTTATATACAGGGTGGTGAACAGAAGGACGCATTATAACGTTTTCAATGCTATTTTTTAAATGTATAATTATTTTACAGCAAAAAAGTTAAACAGCTTTTTTGACAAGTAGTAAATAAATCCAAGTAGTTACTGTAAAAATATTTTTCTACTCCTGTATAAATATATCCCCAATATTTAATTTTTTTCGATAGATTATAGAACCCATAATTCACTCTTCTCGACCAATCACAGAGCCAGAAATCCATAATTCACTGTTATTTTAAAGCCGTGATGTGAATCACCAAGCAACGACCGTCTGACAGTTGACATTTAGTCAGTTGTCATTGTGTATTTTTATGTTGACGTTTTTAACGTGTTTTCAACGAACTTCAATCATTTTCAAAAATGATTTTCGAATTTACAGGAGTAGAAAAAGTATAGTATTATATTCGAGATACTGGTCATTATTTTACACTCGGATGATTTGTATCACTCGCCTACGGTTCGTGACACAAACTTCTTCTTCGTAAATAATGACTATCATAATCCCTCATATAATAATATACAATTTTAATCCAAGACGACCACAATTTGACTTTAAACAATTATGTAGTTGTTTTTCCTAAATTTTTTAAGCATTTCGTGAAAATGAGTGATTTAGAAAGTATTTCGTCGGATACGGATAGAGAAGAACAAGCTTAAAAATTTATTGATTACCTAATTAAATATTAATTAATTTAAGGAATTGTGTAGATTGTATTATCAACATTTATATTAATAGTTAATGTTAATGAAAACGAGTGCGATAGTGGGATAAGTGACATTTAACCCACGGGCGTAGATAAAGAAATTTAAACTCCAGTTCAACTTTCTTCTATACTAAATTTAAATCAAGTTATCCAAATGACAATAAAAAAAAAAAAAACGGCAATGTTAAGTAAGTCGTAAACTTATTTTAAATGATCTGCATCTGTTAGATACAAATAAATTTAAGTGAGAGTTATATTTCTTTATAATACCAAACATTAAAATTATAGAAATGAATAGTGAAATTGAAAGAATTTCAGTAATATTTAAAGTATATGCAATAGTAAGTAAAATATATAGATCGATAGACCATCCGGTATTTACTTTTTACTTGATTAAGCCACGTAGAAGGTAGAAAAGTTTTGTGCTAGCCACAACAAATGTAAAAGTGTGATAAGCGAAACAAAACAGCGTGATTTACAGGCTAAAGTTTCGAAGATAAAATCTCAATAACAAATTTGTTTTTTATCCCATTCCTGAGCCCTGTAACAAATACTCATGCAAAAGTCCTAATGACAGTGGGATCGCAGTGAGCGTAGCATGTCCTGACCGAGAAGAATCAATGTGACAGGCGCTGGTAACCGCCGCTGAAACTGAAAACTGAAACTGGAAATATCGAGGCTGGCGTCGCGTCGCAGCTGCTCTAATTGCAGCGCATTTCAGCGTTTCAGCTTCAGGGACTCGCTGATCTTTCAGCCGTGAATAACGAATGTTTGTCTGCCGAGCTGCGAAAAAATTTCATCCTGCTAATTTCGCTCGTAAATTTAAATGTTGCCCGACGGACTCTGATACAAGTTACGAGGCCGATGTACCGAAATAGAGAGATTGGAAACGGAAAATAGAGCGCATATTTTACAACTGCACGACAATGAATGATGCACGATACTGCTGATATCATTATTAAAAATTTATAGACCGAATGAATTGGAAATATTTAGATTTGAAGAATAATGACCTATAACTGCTGGTACATCCTGAATCCTAAATATTCTTACATTGATTGATAAATAAATGCTACAAAGGTATAAATTGAACAACTAGTGTTACAATCAGACATTGTAACACGTGTTTTTCATACTACTTTTCCTATTTCATGTTCACAATATTATATGAGGGATTATTCAAGAAGATTAAGATTGTTTGAATGGGGTAAATAGCTCCGTGGTAACGTGTTGGACTGTGGATCGTGAGATCCTCAGTTCGAATCCCACAGCTGACAGTTGCCAATTTACATTTACCCCTATGGTTCCCCCTCCACTAACATCTTTTGGGGCTATGATTTGACAGCTCGTAACCGCACTTCATACGAATAAATATATCACCTACCGAGATCTGCGTAAGCAGAGTGCTACACCCATAATTGGCGTGATTATATTTTATTATTATTTATTTACGAGCCGTAGGCGAGTGAACCAAATCATCCGACTGAATAATGACCATAATTCCGAATATAATACTATACTTTTTCTACTCCTGTAAATTTAGAAATCACTTTTGAAAATGATCGAAATTCGTTGAAAATCACACGTTGAGAAACGTCAACATCAAAATACACAATGACAAATGATTAGACGTCAACTGTCAGACGACCGTTACTTAATGATCCGTGAATTATAGATTTGTGGCTCTGTGATTGGTCGAGATAAGTAAATTATGAATATTAATTCATTTTCTGATACAAAAGTTAGTCGTTATGTTTTAAGTAACTGTGCTGTTGACATTTCGTATAAATAAATAAAATAAAAACAAGTGTTTTTTTAATAAAAAAATATGGTACGACATTGTAGCGTAAGACTTTGCAAAGCTGTATGACAACCAAATACGCAATTATCCTTTTTTATGTACGTAATAAATATTTTAGCCTAGAACTTTTTCATTTGTCCAATCTTTTCATATAATGTTAAATTGTTGAAATTGTTGTGTATTTCACATTATAGTCATTACAGTGTATATAAATACATTACTTTAACAATGAAAAACAATGCCATTATTTATTTCTTTCTTTTGAATTTCAGTTTTCCTATAAATAATTAATGCTACGACATAAACTTTATGAACGACCTGTACGACAAGAATAGAGATACCTGAGGGTCGTTTTCTCTCTCGACTCGCATTTATATCGCTAGTTCGCGTTCCAGTATTATTACATTTCAATGCGTATGTATTGTTATTTCATGGGACTGGCGATTTAAAAAAAATACCAATAAATATTTTCGTCATTTTCCGGTTCCAGGTAGAGTACAATTATAAATATTAGTGTCAAAAAAAATGCAGAAATTCTTCCTCTACAGTAAACTATTTAACTTTTTTGCTATAAAATAATTAGGGAAGCCAATAATTAACCATTTCAAAAATAGCTTTGAAAACGCTATGGTGCCTCTTTCGATTCACCACCCGTGAATTTAATTTTGCTGCGATGTTAGTTGTTGAAATCGCTTAACTAAACAATATCTGTAGGAGACAGTACACAAATAGCTTTAGTTTTTATTTTACTATGTACTTTAACATGTTTCGAAACCCTGGATTACCTTTCAACAAATTCTTCTGCATAATGTGTTTATTGCAGGTATTGCTAATAAGTGTTCTGTAGCATGTAATACGCGTGTGCATGAGTGCGTGACGCGTGACATAATGCGGGAACGTGCGCGTGAGCGTGAACCACCAACCACTCATCCCCTCGATATGTTACTGTGTTAGTAGTTGCTGGATGCAATATGTTGTGTTTTATTGAGTGTAAATGCTGAAAACATGTTTCAGTTTTGAAATATATAAATATATTGTGCGGGATAATAAAATATTGCCAATATGTCAGGTGTAGAATTGAAATGTGGGGAATTGGGATTTCATGCTATTTTATTTATATTGCTGTAAATTTTTACCTATTCACTTTACAGCAAACGTGTAAAATGCATGCAATAAGGCCTGTATGGATAGATAAATGTTGCTATTTCACGATATATTAACCAAATTGAAACTAATATTTATTAAAAACGTTGTATACGACCATAGAAAATGAAATGAAAACGAAAAATATATGACATTTCTTAAAACAGATTTATTTATATTTTCAGCTATAATATCCCTAGGCCATTGATAATTCGAAATAATTTGATCACAGTTACCGAAAGAACGTTGCTTGGTAACCGCCCGACGCCGCAGGCGGAGGGCTGTTACCTTCAAGCAACGTTCTTGAGGTATCAGTATTTATCAATGGTCGAGGGATATTCGGTGAGAAAATTTTTTGCGATTATTATTATTATTTTCATTTTCTAACTGTGAAAATAACATTTTGAAATAAACAAATTAAATATTGAATTAACTGTCAACCAGCTGTCAACGACTGTTACTTAGCAACAGGTGATAATTTCCCCGGGAAATTATCAGTGTAATTGTGACCTGATTGGTTACTTTTGCACACGTGATCAGAAATACAGGGATTCTATTGGATATTTCTTTAACCAAAAAATTTTCTTACTAATTTTGGAAACGAACAAACGACCATGCTCTTCAGTGGGATTCGAACCCACAACCTTTGGCATGCTAGGCTAGTGACATAGCCATTGCGCCACCGAACTCGGCTAGTTAAATTTATTTATCCAACAATAAATGCTCTATAACTATGGCGATTTTAAACAAGGAAAGTAACAGATTACCCACTAGTGAGTATAATTTTGAGAAAAGTCACTAGTGAGTATCTTTTTATTTATAACAATAATAATAACACACAAAACCTTGGTAACTACTTCGATTGACATTTTAATTTAAAAATTTAAAGCATGTGTCACTGTCAAATAATATTTCTTTTATAAATTTTGAATTTATTAAGAGATGTTGGATAAAACGTTATAATTCACACGTGGGCAAAAGGAAATTTCCCACTCGATAAAATTATCACACTCAACCTTCGGCTTCGTGTGCTAAAATTTCTCTCGTGGGTAATTCTTTACTTTGCATACTTGTAAAGTAAATAACTATTTCCTACTCCTGTATAAATATATCCCAATTATTTAAATTTTTTCGATGAATTATAGTACATAGTACTGTCGTGAATTATGATTCATAATTCACTCTTCTCGACCAATCACAGAGCAAGAATATTTATTAAACCTACAACAGTTTTCAATGAAAACGAAATCGGATTGGCTCTATTCAAATCAATTTTTCTCTTCATTTAAGATGAATCTGTTTTTATCAGTGTAGAAATTCTTATACGCTACATTTTAATTCTACACCTTGTATATGTACTTAGGGAATTAAGCTCCTGCCACTGAAATATAATAATACTGGAACGCTCACTGACCTTGAAAATGTGAGCCGAGAGGGACAGTTAGTTATTGTACAATGTTTCTACATTGCAACCGTGTTAGACAAAGAAGAGTGTCCCACGAAATTTATTTGTCTCATGCTCGTTTTTCGCTTTCATAAAAGACTACAAGTGCGCGTTCCAGTATTACTATATTTCAGTGGCTCCTGCTGATGGTTGAAATATTCAAAAATATTTATATTACACAAAATTAATTAACAAATTTTTGTGTTGGAAGCCGCAATTCTATATCACATTTAGTGACGCTGAAAATAAGTCTAGTACTCGTAATAATTCGCAATCAGCCACTTCTCAAATATTTCATATATTGCAGAAGTTCTCTAATTTTAAATATTTAAAGCCAAGCACACAAAGCTGATCTCCGCCATTTAATGCGTAGTATTTATTCGGTTTGCGGCTACTGATTACAGTGTTATGGCATTCTCAACACATACGCGAGTAAACAGAGGAGCAAGAGCGCTTTAAAGCTTAATTACTGCCATGTACTGCAAACGTCAAACACTAACGCCGCACTGTTATTGGGTGATCCATGTCGTTGACAAGAGGGTATTGCTCTAAACCGGAAATCAGAAATTTGAGGTTTTATATTCTATTAAGATCCGGATGTCTGAGACGAAATCAATTTAGTTTTTTAATCAACAATGATTAAAGATTAATTAAAAATTAAGCTGGAAAGATATACGACGCGCGCTGGCCCAGATATTTATTCGCAATTCTTAAAATTGGCCTCTTGACTCTACATTGCAGATCAACATAACATAACCAAGTATATAAAAAATATGAAGACAATAAAATTGTCATTGTTTCATTAAAATCAGTCTCGCATTTCATTCTTATTGGAACTCATCAGGGTAGTGTAACCCGCCCGTGTTTTAGTAACTTAGTTACTATCCATCGAGAGTTTTCTCTTTTTGATAACCAAGTACTTCAGTAATTTTTACTGAATATGCCTTGCTCAAAATCGTGGTATAATGGGTTACTTTAATGCCGATATCAGAGCTTTCGACTTTTTTTAGTGGCGATTTCAAATAAAACATTTTAAAAACATTATAAAAAATTTTAAAACAATTTAAATCTTTACCAGCCGAATATTTACGAATAGATTTATGTTGCAATTGTCACAAAATAGTTATTTGTCAAACTAGAGAGGAAGGCGCTTCTTTTTCCCTCTCGAGTTCGAAGTTTGCCTCATGAACGCAGAGAGTGAGGCATTTCGAACGAGAGTGGAAGAAGAGCTTTCCTCTCGTGTTAGACACAGCATTTTTTTCACGACATGTTTCTAAAAACGATTTGCTCGGACCTAAAATACACTTTGAGAACACAACTGACAGACTGACACATTAAAAGATAGGTTATCAGACACAAGGCGGCGTAGCAGTGTTGCCAATGAACCAATCTTAAATATCTTTAATAAGTTGTCAAATTGTGATTTAATAAGAAAAATAAAAATATAAGACATAATTGTAAGATAATTTAAAGTATGAATATCACTAAAATAAGGATTTTCAATAAAATTAGGAATTTATTTATAATTTTTATAATATATTTTTTGTAAATAACATTCATATTGGTAACACTTTTATATTTTCCTCTCTAGAGAGGAACAACACATTTTCCTCACTATTTCTGGAGTAGAACGGTGGTATTTGCTACCATGTCGTGAAAAAAGTAAATTACATGTCAGTTCCTTCGTAACAAACTATTATAGTTGATTGTACTGAGACCATTAGTATTTTCAGTTGCTCGCTGATCAACTTATACATTCAGTGTTTCGCGAATAACTGAAATATTCATTAAATACAATTGAAAACTTCAGTTGTGTAGTATGTAACTCAATTGTCAGTTAAAATGATTGAATAATACAATAAAAATAACTGAATTTTTCGTGCCTTTTAACTAAATCAATTCCTCTGTGTGTGGACTCTTAAATTTCAGATCGTTTGGAAGAAGAAGGCCCAACAGTACAATTCCAGCTACCAATGTATTTTTCGTTTTTTAGTTTCCGCAAAAACTTTACTGCAATCTAAAAACAGAAAAGTTACAGTTTCCGATTTTGCAGATCCATGCATTGGTTTCCATGTTGCGAATGTTGTTTTCCTCCGGTTTTCCTCGAGTGAAATATTGTCAACTGTTGGAGGGCGAACGCAGAAGAGAATAGAATCATGTTTGTGGGAAGACGCTGCGTAATTTGATTGTGCGTTACTTGGTGCGTTAATGTTAAAGTTTGACTTTTATTGGATTTACGTAAATGAATACTTTTGTTTCTCTTTTATTCTCATGCCACTCTTGTAGTTTGTGGTTAATATAATTAATTAATAAATATGACACATTGTGTGGAATTCAAGCAAAATATAACAGAATATTGTATACAACAAAAGAATACAAAATTCATCATCATATTTTTCTTGGAAGTAAAAAAAAAAAATTTGTAGTACAAAGGCGGATTGTTGTGTGTTCAATGCATTGTTACCCAGAATATAATACCCGGACCCGACCTAACTGAACCGACATTTTTCAAATGAATGTCCGGCCACCGGAATTTCACCCGGATTGCGTTTTTTACATTCCGGAAAGCTATTTACGCAACCGGATTTTGCGACACTATAATACTAATAATGTTTCTAAACAAAATGGCCGTAGACGAATAAGTGTTATGAATTCAGTTATCTTCACAATATTTATGGATGAAATTATACCAGAATGCTATCCAAAGCACAGAAAGAGTGCATTTGCTGAAGACTAAGAGGTTATAGCAGAAAATGAAGAAAAAATGTAACAGAATTTAAATATATGTACAATAAAAATAATAATATATAATTAGTCAATAACTTTCAGTGCCTTAGAACGATAATATTAAATAATGATAAACAGGACATTGACATAATTAAAAGAATAGAGAACGGCGAGAATCTTTCATGCTTTATAGGGAAATAGGAAATCAGTACAAAAAAAAGTAACAGTTGAAATCTTAATTTATTGGCTTCCCAACTATTTTATATCAAAAAAGTTAAATAGTTTATTGAACAGGAAATTTGTCTGCATTTTATTACATTAATATTTATAATTTTACTTTACTGGGAACCGAAAAAATGACAGAAAGGTTTATGGTAATTTTATTAAAATCATCATCATCAAGTACTTATTTCAATTCTTAATGCTGTCATCTATGCATTCAAAATGACTGATGATTAGGTAAAGAATTGACAGTTGTTCCTATTAGTCAATTTATTTTACGCTCCCAGTGGGTAAAGTATAACATTATGTATCAAAAATCGAACGCATTATTCAATAATTGTAGAAAATAAACTTTTTACAACCTACACCTTATGGAAAAAGGGTTCTAGAATATAATGTAAGAGAGGTATAGGAATCATGCTTAAAAATCGGTATTGAGTTTTCAGTGGATGAGCACATTTCAGAGATTTATTAAAATCATCATCATCAAGTACTTATTTCAATTCTTAATGCTGTCATCTATGCATTCAAAATGACTGATGATTAGGTAAAGAATTGACAGTTGTTCCTATTGGTCGATTTATTTTAGGCTCCCAGTGGGTAAAGTATAACATTATTTATCAAGAAACGAACGCATTATTCAATAATTGTAGAAAAGAACCTTTTTACAATCTACACCTTACGGAAAAAGGGTTCTAGAATATAATACAATCGGTATTGAGTTTTCAGTGGATGAGCACATTTCAGAGTCCCTAGAATACTATTTTAATATTTTGCGATGATGTCTGTGTCCCCCTTTGGAAGAGCTGATTAATTTTTGGTAATAATCCAATAACCAGAAGTGGTAGTTCACTTGAAGCCCTATCAAGTTATTACAATTTTTGTTAATAGAATAATATTTCAAATATTATTATCTGTTTGAAACATTTTTCTCTTAATGTCTCCATTTACGAATTGCAACTGGGTAAAGGAAATTATATTTTAAGATTTTCGTTTCAATCTATTAACCTGTACTTTTTGAAATAACAAAACAACGTTTGAAAAATGTCTATTTTTGACATGTGCCACAATTTTTTGAAGGGATGAGCGTTTCTTGATATTGTTGGTCCGTGTTCCTGCATCATTTGTTAAGAAATCTATGACGGGAGGTATTGTGGAGTCCACAACAGATTTTTTTGTATGATTTTAACTGTATTTATTTTGGAACTTCGTAGTGCTGTCAAACTACAACTTCAAAAACGATACTGGATGTTTCTAATTAACTGGTAGATTATACTGAAAACAATATACGTGTACTATATGCTTGTAGTATGCTCTGTATTGTCAGTATAAAAATAGGGTGATCATTAATTTGCGCTGTACCTCCACGATCGCGCGAAGTACCATCCAACGCTATCGAACAAAACAAAAATAATAAGGTTGAATATTGTACGCGTCAATCGCCGATGACGCCACCCAACAATAGATATTCAGGAACGTAGATGTGTCTCTGGCAGTTTCAGCGTTTATTATGCACTGAAATGCTGAAAACTTCCAGCTCAGGATCAGCTGAACTTCATTTACATCTGACGATTTGATTAGAAGTGAAATTCAAACCTCAGCTGCCGGGGAAATTAAACAGGGTTTGCTTCGCCAACTTCGGACAACTTCCAACTTCGTCAACCACTGCGTCGTGCAATTGTTATTGTAAAGCCAATCAGCTTATCTGTTTAGTTATTACGATCGTAATTACACGATAGTATTTATAAAACGCCCAGTTAACATCGCACATATTTATTTTACTTGTTAATAATAATAATAAACTCAAAATTAGATACTTAAATTAGATTAAGAGCTTAGTTATTAAGACTAGAAATGTTTGTTTTATTTCTCGATTTTCAGTTCCTTTTTTCGTCGATTTCATTATTTGTTAAAAAGTTTTTTTTGTCCTAGAGTTGTGATTAAATTTGTGGTCAACTCGCACGCTATTTTTACTGTGACAAATATAATTTGTTCTCCAAATTACGGGCTGTCAAGTATTTAATTATAGTTTACAATGGAAATGCAATTATGTTTAATTGAATCCAAGCTAAATTTTAAATTATAAAGTACGAGTTTTTATTCAGATTGTGTGAAACAGGCATAAAATATTCACGTATTTACTACCTGTAAACACGCAATAAATATTGGTACACGAAAAATATACCTTAGAATATTCTGATATATTTTCTAAAGTTGTGTCATAATAATTAAGAAACTAAACACAATTATTCACTAAGCAATTAGAAGTATTTACAAGAAAGTTTGGAAAATTTTCTTTTAACGTTTACCGAATAGTTCGGTAAATTTTAAAGTACTTTTTTTTACTTATACAAAGTATAAGGGAGTTTAGGAATCATAAAAAAATTACTGACGAGATTGTCAAAATAATACGTGTTCAGTTGGTTTATTTGCATAAGATTTTTCCGTATGGTTTTGAAAATGTAGTGCTTATTTATAATTGAAACAACGTCTATAATAAACATAAAAATAGACGTTCGTCGCTGTCACGCATATCAATGAAACAAAGTATGAGTGTACAATGACAGAAACAAAACAATCCATCTGCCGAATAATAGAAATTGTTTTCCAAAGCGTAGAATACATGAATTTCAATCGAACAGAATTTAAATTTAAAGTCTCACTGCGCCAAAGCGATACAATCGAATAGAGAAACAAAATGCTCGCCCTCCAATAGGATTCTTATTTAGGCGTATTTTATTCGACAGCAGAGTAATTAAGCTTCCAAGGAATTGCTCGCAGTCCAAGTAGTTTTCATGACATTCTGAAGATCTAAAGGAAAGCTGCATTCATGTTTTGTTCTTCTTCAGATGTAACAACTTCCGATTGTCGTTTGTCTTCGCAGCAATAATTATTTTCGAAGTGTTGGGAAAGTTCTAGGAATTCAGAAACATTCTATTTAGGTCAAACCAAATTATGCTTATCTCCAGCGCAGCTAGGGGCACACTATCTTCAGTATTGCATCCAGTGAAGAGTGAAGTTTTTTGCATCAAATTAACTTTGCTTCATTAAACAAAATAGCTGGGAGAAATATCTAGAAGCCATAAATCTAATATTAAACTATGGTCTTTTAGAAATTTACCTACACTTAGGTATAACGAATCAGTTAAATGAAACAAAGGAAAAATCTGGTGTGGGCACCACACTACTTTCTTATACAAATAAATTGTTTACTAGAAAATAAATTAAATACTCCTCCAAACTTAACTTGAAATTTATTACTTATGTATAATTTAAACATGAATAAACTCATTGCTGTAGTACGCATCGTAATATGTCTTATAATTATCGAAATATGGCGATTTGTAACATTTTTCAAAATAACGGAAATTTTCCCAAATATGACTTAAAATAGTAATTTTTTTTTATTACATTTCTTTATAATATTCTCGCCAGGAAACCCATTGCAGCAGAGCGCATCGTCATATCTCTAATATTTTTCGAGATATGACGATTTTTTATATTTTCCGAAGACCAACTTTGAGGGGCTGTCACTCGAAACCTATACTAGATATCGAAAAATCTCTCCAGTTTTGTGTTTTTCGTGCCATTTATAATAAATTAGTAAATTTTGAAAATTTTGAAATTTTTTTGAATTTTTTTTCAAAATTTCGATTGGTGATATCTCGACAAATATGAAAGATACAGACTTGCAGTGTTCACCAATCGATTCAGCTCGACGAAATACATAAATCCTGAAAATTTCAGGAAATTCGGACAACCGGTTGAAATGTTAGAGCAAAAAGTCTTAAAATGGCCAAATTCAGGCCAAACGTCAAGGGGTACCTATTGACTTTTTGGACGAAAAACGCCATTTTAAGGCTTTTTGCTCTAACTTTCCATCCCGTAAAGCGATTTTTATGAAACTTTGCATACTTATGTATTTCGACGAGCTGAATCGATTGGTGAACACTGCAAATCTGTATCTTTAATATTTCTCGAGTTATCGCCGATCGAAATTTTGAACAAAATACAAAAAAAATTCAAAATTTTAAAAATTTGCTAAGTTGTTATATAAAGCACCAGAAACGCTAAACTGAAGAGAATTTTTAGATATCTCGTGTAGTTTTTGAATTACAGGCCCTTAAAGTAGCACTTCGAAAAATACCAAAAATCGACGTATTTCGAAAAATATTAGAGATCTGACGATGCGCTCTGCTGCAATGTGTTTCTTAGCGCTTATATTATAAAGAAATGTAATAAAAAAATATTACAATTTTAAGTGAGGATATTCCGTGAGTAAAATTTTTCTATCTGTATGTGAATCTGTATCGAATGTTTCTATTATTTGTTTGTTCCCATAGCAACTAAAATTAGTTTATTAAACATATAATTCAGTTTTGTCAATAGAAGCAAACAAAATCTGGTGTGGGCACAACACTACTTTCTTATACAAATAAAACCAACTGAACACGTATGACTTGTTCCTTGCGTATGTAAATCTTATAAATATCTATCGAAAAATTATCAATTACCTATGAGTACAGTGTAATACATAGATGACATAATAATTTAGATTTGTATAGCGACAATAATAGCGTGAAAATAATAATAATTATATATGATTATAGCATATATTTTCAGTTTGTACGAATGCATAAATTTGCCGATTAAATATTTTATAAATAAAATACTAATTGGAGATCAGAAAAGATTAGGTATTGGATCGCAGTATCCTAAATAAAATTACTATCCATACCATTAATTAAATTAGTTATAGCGTAATTGAAGTGAAATCAAACTTCAGAAAATCCGATCTCATGTGTCGGGAATGGCTGTTTGTATTTACAAAGTGCACAACATAAATCCAACAAATTCTAAAATCCTAGATCCTGGTGAGCTTAAACAAATGCGTGTCGGTGCGGCCGGTGTTTACACTGTGCTACAACCCTGTCGAGTGGGCTGTCGTAAACAAATTACGATCAGCACACACACAGAACACTAGTATTGAGCTAAGCAGAGTGCTTGCATTGTTTTAGTGATTGCACGGCCTCCAAACTAACGAGGTTATCTTTAAAACATGAGCCTCTGACGCTCAAATTCAACTTGTAATGTTCATTTAAATATTTAGTTGTGTGGAGAACTCCTACGCCATCTGTAAGGCAAATGGGGAACTTGTGGAGAAATTGGTGGCATTCACGATGTTTCGTGGCAATCAGCATTCCCTTCACTAGCGGGAAACTAACTTACTTACGAAGAAAGCTGACTTATTATTTAATATTACAAGAGAAAAGAAACGGAATTGCATGCGCAAATACACATATCAAACATAAGCAGTGTCACTATTTTCTGTTTATTTCTAGTACATTATTTCTTAGAAGCCGTTATTTGACATAATTCACGCACACTAAAATATATCAACTATCAAGATCTGTGCTTACATTCATCCGGAAATGATAAAATAGTGCCAGGATATCTTCATTCATTTTTAAATGTAAAGTGTAATTTTTGGTGGAGTAGCCAGCATAGTACTTATTAAAATAATTATTTTAAAAGATGACCTAAAATAAGGAATTATGAAAATACCAATCCGATACAGGGTGATTCATAACGTACGGAAAATAATGTCTTTTCCTTAATAAACTTTTGACAAAATAGTTACAGAAAATTAAAGTTGAAACTATTCATAAGCAGTTCATTATATTTTAAATAGAAATTGACAATACTTAAAAGTTAGTTGAACAATGTTTAGTTACAAAAAATAATAGCAATGTTTAAATTTAGTAAATTTAAATTCACTGCTTTTGCCACTATCTTTTGTTGTTTTTATCCATTTTTTATTATTATTTAGATTTAGATAAATCAAATTAAATGATAAACACACATAATACATAATACAGATTTCAATGCGATGTTTTCTATATGCTAACTTCTGATTAGCCAACGATAAGAAATGTTTAATAAAGTAACGTACAAAAATGAAAGTTTTAACTTCTTACCTTACATATTACTTTTGCGTTACTTTCTACCTTAATTCATTATAAATACAGTTTTGGGGTTATGCTATTTAGTATTTGACGTCTACGTTAAACTATTAAACAATACATTATTTACAACCTTTTATTTATTTCTATAGCAACGCGAACAACAACAAAATAATTTATTAAAATAATCCATTTCAGTATTTGAACTAGCGGTTCGACATGCTTCGCATGTCTAACCCCTAGGCTCCGCGACGCTGAAGAAGATTACAACTAAAAATACAGAAAAATAACTTGAGTTAGTCCCTTTGTTCCTCGCTTCCATGTCAGTACATTGGCGAAGAATGCTCGTCACTTCGTTCCTCGCATCCATGTCAGTACATCGGTGAAGCAAGCTCGTCACTTCGTTCCTCGCTTCCATGTTAGTACTTTTTAACCTAAGAGTGTAAATCTCCTCCAAGAGACCTTTAATTTGATACCAAACAGGGTAGAATTTAAATAGTATTTATAAAAAACAATAGACGATCGTCCAAAATAACTTTCTGATACGAGTTGAAATCTACTCCGTGAAACTTTTAATTTGATATCAAATACGGTAGGATTTAAATAACATTTATAAAAAAACAATTGACACTCGACCAAAATATCTTTTTGATACTTTAGTTTAAATTTCCTCCGCGAGACCTATAATTTGATACCAAACACGGTAGGATTTAAGTAACATTTATAAAAAACAATTGACAATCGTCAAAAAAAAACTTTTTGACACTTGAGTTTAAATCTCCTCTGTGAGACCTTTTATTTGATACCAAACAGGGTAGGAGTTAAATAGTATTTATGAAAAACAATTGACGATTGTCCAAAATAACTTCTGACACTTGAGTTGAAATCTACTCCGCGAAACTTTTAATTTGATACCAATCACGGTAGTATTTAAATAACATTTATAAAAAAAAATTGACAATCGTCCAAAATAACTTTTTGACACTTGAGTTTAAATAACATTTATAAAAAACAATTGACGATCGTTCAACATTTCTTTTTGACAATTTTAGATAAAAAGAAAATTCTGAAATTGATTATAAATATTTAAAACTATCTTCAAAATAATTTTTAACCATTTCATATTAGATAAGTAATTAAATTATTTAAATTTTACCGCCTAAAATGCCTATAAGCGACAAAGTTGTCGAACAAGGGCATCTGTTATTATTTTTTTTTTCCAGATGGAAAAAGAAATCATCTGTGCTATGGAATGTGAAATATAATAAATACGTAAATAAAAAAACTCACATTTACAAAAATTACAAAATACTAAACATGTTTGCTCAATTATTCTAAACACAAATAAATTTACCAAACTTATCTACCTTGTCTACAATTAAAGTAATGTATAATAAAAACTTCAAACTAAACTGTCAAAAATGACAAGTTGTTCAAAGTGAACTGTCAATTCAATTGAAATCAACAAAAATTTCACAGTGGTAACTACGGGTTTGATTCAACAAAAGCTACACACCCATACTAGATTTAAAAATGCCCGCCTTATTTATTTAATATCTCGCACATCATGTGTAATAAAAATGTAAATTCATAAAAAGCACGTGTTCCCAAAGGATCTTTAAGTGCCTTTGAAGGTTTCACTCGAATCCGTCAAACCGTGTAGGCTCTAGGTCTGTGTACAAATGGTTCCTAAGCAGATGAATCTATAGATCCGGAATTAAGCCTTTTAGTATAAGGGACTATCTATGATTAAATGTATTTTTAATTTTATCAATATTCTTGTATCGTACATTCAATAATTCTTCCAGTTTCATAATATAACTAGAACAACTACTAAACATTATTTATGTTGTTTATAATGTCTGACAACACGATTCTATTTATGGATGTTTTAAGAGAAGTGTATTAGCCTTGGTTTTAGCGCTGTACAATGTTCTAAAGCTATTTTATAAAAAAAAATACTTGAAATAAAAGAGCTGGATAATACATTTCTATGTATCTTCTATTCAAAACATGTTTTATAAAATAATTTTAGAAAATACAACGCTAAACACCCAAAAACAGAGCTCGTGATACCAGCCATTAAGTTTGAACTGCTGTTAAAACTAAGGGATGTTTCAATACTTCAAATAATAAATCAATCAATAATTCAATTAATTTTTATTAGGGTAGGTTTTTATCTACAACAAACTGTAAATATAACTATATTTCTTGTGTATTTAAGCTGTGCAAATACCGTATTTTATTATTCTCATGACTAACCTATTTTTTCTGTTTTGTTTCAGCTCAACGGCAAGCGACTTGATCTCGCGGCGTGGTGTGTTTTCTCGGCGTTATTATGGATCAGTGGAGCAGGTGAGCCCCAAATTTACACCCTCTTTCAACCATAAAACAACCCTCGACGTGCAAACAACTTTTCCACGAAAAATAATTTACACGACTCTTCAGATTCTGAGTGCGAGTTTGGAGAAAAGAATCAAGTTTTAATTATCAGAGTTTATTTTAATAAGTGTCGACGTCAGAGTTGACTACGTTACGCTACGTTCCTCTCATTAAGGACGACGGAAGACATCTGTCAAATATTTGTTCTCTTCTGCTTTATACGAACAATACACAGAGATAATCGGCGCGTTTAATTATTCGTTTTTCCGCTGTGCTTCTAAAAAATGTTTTGTTAAATTATTTTACTTAAATATTTAAAGACTTCTTTAACCAATTATCTTCTATATAACACTTTCCACTTTATCCTCATTAACAATTCATTGTTGGAAGCTAATTTGAGGCACGGCTTTTGTATAATTAAATCTGAGTTGTTTTTTTTTTATTATTATTTAAGCGGTCTCAACTACTGAGGTTATATGAACCGACTTCAACGCTATCTGCCATGGCCGTAGCCAAATTTGAGTTGACATATAGTATATTATTCAATGAATGTATAATGATAAAAATCATAACACTTGAATAGAATACTGTACTTTTTCTATTATTATTCATTTCATTTAGGAATGTAATAGTATATTATACACTTCTCTCCTGCGGTGTGCATACAATTTTTTTCATACGACCTCAATATTTATGATGGTTTTTATGTTTTTTAAAATTATTTGAATTGTAATATAATTTATGATAGTTACCTTTGCTTTGTTTAATTTTGTTCATTTTTACTTTCTTATACAAAGTATAAGGAAGTAATGGAATCATGAAAAAAATTGTTGAAAAGATTTTTACGGAAATACATATTTTGACGTCCACTGAATCCGTTAAGACCAATTTCTCTGTAACAAGGCGAACATTCAGAATACGATTTATTGTTTTTACTATCAAAGCGATTTTAAAATATCAAGTTTCAAACTGCGTTTGGGACGTGAACGCATCGAAAATCGCTTTGACAGGAGTTCTTGTTTTCTTGAGGTTAATTTATTACCACACATGTGTGTTAGATTTTTGTTATCCTAAATTGTCATTTGAGATTATCGCGGCAAATATTCTGAAATATCGGCTTGAGATGCCATCTGCTGTTGACAGATTTACAGATCCTGGTCGAACCCTAGATATGGTTTTAGTTTTTAAGTGTTCTAGTTTTTATGTAATCTTTGTGTTGGTCCTCAAGAGATTTCCTACCCCCGCGTTCCCGCTTATGGGGTAGATACGTGTGTTTGGCCAGCACAAATGAAAGTTAGTTGTTAGATTTTGGACAGAGCAGACGTCTTCTGACGTCTGTAGTGCTCTACGAAAATGTAGAATTTAAAGTAAATTGGTTAATAAATATGTTTTGGTAACTGTAACTAAGATCATATTCATACGTTGTCGCCGTTGTTAATATTTGTAATTTATTTCTAATTGTTCAATTCAGCATTTATCATTTCATTAAATACCCTTCTTTATCATTTTAAAAGTGTTTGTGTATTTATTTGTCAACCCCTAAGTATCAGTCGTCAGCCCGCCGTGCTACATCTCAATGAGGTCTGTGTGTGAGGATGGATGGATGTTCGTGTGCGCAATATCTCATGAACGAGACAAGATATGTAAACGAAACTTGGAATTTATAAGTTTCATGAAAAAATGAAAAGCTGAGTTGATTTTGAATGTAATTGAAAAACCGGGAGAGGAAGTTTACTGAACACACAAGCCAATAAATTCCATTTTTTCAAAAATAGAATCAGCTGTGAAAAGAAGTTTCAAATGAAAGATGTGCAAGAATATTAGGAATATAAAATTTTATTTACACTTTTCTTGTACATGCTTCTAATTTTGAGAAAAACTATATTATATATTTAAGAATATATTTCTATAATCTTAGAATGGGAACAAAAACTAGAACATTTTTAATACCTATGTGTCAAACGTGTCAAATAATTGTGAAGTGTCAGAAATATGTGTCGTGTGAAATATTATAAAAGTAATATTTGTATTCTAGTTAGAAAGTTTTGAAGACCGATATTGATTTCTATTTTAAAATAAATTCATAGCTACAATGAGAACATCAAATTAAACAGGTTTAACATCAATATATCAAATAATTGTCAAAAGTCATACGCAAGGAACAAGTCATACGTGTTCAGTTGGTTTTATTTGTATAAGGAAGTAGTGTGGTGTCCACACCAGATTTTTTCTATTATAAATTATTTCATTTAGGAATGTAATAGTATATTATACACTTCTCTTCTGCGGTGTGTATACAATTTTTCTCATACGACCTCAATATTTATGATGGTTTTTATGTTTTCCAAATTATTTGAATTGTAATATAATTTATAATAGTTGCCTTTGATTAGTTTAATTTTGTTCATTTTCACATTATTTTGAGCACTTTCCTTCACGACGGACCATGATTTTGGTATCATGAAACCGAGTTTCTCTCCCGGTCGTAAAAAAATATTATAATTACATCTTACTTTTCATTTGACAGTAAGTTGCGTCATTGATGAAATTCCGCGTAATTTCCTAGCGTATAGATCAGAGTTAATCCTATTCATGCTGGCACCAAAAGAGCAGCAAAGTTCTTGGCGCGAGCTCCTTCCAGCCAATATCAACATCGTACATCGAGGAGGCCCTGGTGAAGATTACACCGTCGTATAAATGCAGGGCGACGCGTAAAAGACGCATGCCATGTCACACTCGCTCACTTTGAGTTTATAGTTTGTGTCTGGCAAGTTCTGCCTCAAACTTTGCTGTTATTAATGTGTATATCCTCTAATCGAACTTTCGTGTATGGAATGGTTTTCAGCGTTTTCACTGTTGAGGCTGGAGGAATTTCTATATGAGAATTAGTTCGCTAATAGAGCACACGGTTTATTCAAATATGAGGCTGTCGTAAATGAGGTTAGAGCAGAATTAAATCTCGACACTTTAAACAAGCATTCAGTAAATAAATAACTGGGAAACAATTGAAATGTTATCAATAATAGTATATTGCGTATCTAGTAGAAAAATTTATATACCCGAATGATTGTGGAAATTGTAGGACGAGCCTGCAACACCGGGAGTCCGGGAAGTTTACTTTTCGTACGTGGTACACATAGTATTTTTTTTTTCGATCGGTTTATATTTAATAATTATTTATTTTATATTTCATTTATAAACGTCAGACAACCAACAAAACATACAAATATTGAGTTGTTTTGATAAAAATATCTGAGAATACCGTGATTTGTTCATTTTCACAAGCGTCAAATTTATTTGAAAAGCTAAATCGTACGGGAATACTTTACCAGTGTTCGGAATAGTATACTGTACAACAAGCATGGAATGGTACTCATTTCTGAATGCGAATGCTGCAAATCATACGAGTGTGAAATGGACATTCCATGCGAGTTGTACAGTATACTTTTTCTACGACCATGATATTATTTCCTAATTAATTTAATTTTAATAATAAATTTGTCCTGCTTCCACCATTCGAATATTTGACAATTCTAAATAAGTATCCTAGCAATATCACCTTTACTGAAATACTCACAAAACAAATTCATTTCGCACGATGTTTGCAATGTACCTCATTTCTCTAGCAACAACAAACATACAATAAGCAGATTTCTAAATGGTCGTAGAAAACAAATATTCCCGTATTGTTATTTATTGTAAGCAACGACACTAAAATACCGGATTAATGCACTTTGCGGTTCAAAAACACACCGGAAAGGAGACAGTTTTTGTCCGATCGAAAAAAAAAAACAAATGTACCAATCATTGTTTGATTTCAAGTGTTTTGATTAAAAATGTATAATATGGTAGAAAAATTAGATGAATTAGTGTAATAGTTTTATGGTCAAAATAATGCTGGACAAAAATGTATTAAATAAAATAAACTCTTAATTAACATCACATTTATTTTGATTGTTTCATGGCACTGATGATTTAAGGAAAATTATCAATAAACATTTCCGTCATTTTCCCGATTTTAGATAGAGTAAAATTATAAATATTAGGGTCACAAAATGCAGAAATTATCTCTCTACAATGTAACTTTTTTTGATGTAAAATAATTAGGAAGCCAATAATTAAACATTTCAAAAGTAGCATTGAAAACGCTATGGTGCGTTCTTCGATTTACCACCCTGTATGTTTAAGAAATTGGTGTGACGACCAAGTCAGGTTTTTCATTTAGAAATAGTTACTTAATTCTGATAAAATTACAAATGCAAATTGCTAATTATGCAAATTCGAATCTACCTTATAACAAGACCTGTAATAGTATGACTGTAGTTTGAAAATAGTTTTAATCGTCCACGTAGTTGAAACCACCCTTATTTGCATGCGAATGTGTAATTTTCCTACTTTGAGAGAAAAGTATTATTTTTTCACATGCCAGGAAACTCCACCTTTCTTCTCTGAAAATAGTGATGAAAATGTATTGTTTCTCTCTAGAGAGAGGAAATTATAGATATGTTATCAATATGAATGTTATTTACAAAAAAAAAATTATAAATAAATTCCTAATTTTATTAAAAAATCATTATTTTTGTGATATACATACATTAAATTATATTACAATTGTGTCTTATATTTTTCTTTTTCTAGATTAAATCACAATTTGACAACTTTAATTTAAATTCATTGGCAACACTGTTATACCGTCTTGCGTCTGATAATCTAATTTTTTAAGTGTCCGTTGTGTGTTGTCTTGTCAAAGTGTATTTAAAATCCCAGAATAGTATATTGTACAACGAGCATGGAATGGTACTCATTTCCTACGAGTATGAAATGGACATTCCATGCAAGTTGTACACTATACTTTTTCTACGACTACAATATTATTTTAAAATTAATATAATTTTAATAATAAATTTGTCTCGCTTTCACCATTCCAATATTTGACCATTCTAAATAAGTATCCTAGCAATGGCACCTGCACTTAAATGAACTGACCTGTATTTAAAACTCACAAAACAAATTCATTTCGCACGATGCTTGCAATGTACCTCATATCGCTAGCAACATGTGAAAAAAATGTTGTGTCTAACACGAGAAGAAAGCAAATAACTATATTAACTGTCCATTTTTAATTTTCCTCATTCTATAAATAGTTTAGCACCACCGCGCTAAAATTGAAAATTTATCTAATAATTTAGGTGTAATTTCACCCATGATACAGCGTGAAATTAGCTCAATCTATCCGGGGAAATGAGGTCTATGGTACGTTGAATTTTTGTCGCTTTTGCGAAGTTTGTATTGGAGAATCTGGGTAATCTAATACATATTTTATAAGGCTCTTGTGTATAAAAGACGGTGCATGTATTAATTTTGTTTATTCAGTCGTGCAAGCAGAACACTTCAAGATCTCATTCAAAATTTAAATTCCATTTGAAATTGAAGAGATTACAATGGCGCAACATATGTAATGTTGTAATAACATGTGGCTTAGAAGCAACGGAACCAATTAAACGAAATATTACAACGGAATACAAACTCATTCGCTTATGATAATTGTCGCAATATGCCTTATTAATTATTCTTACCCTGCTGTTACTTTAGAAGGGTAGGTTTCTTTTTTCCACCCACTTAAATTTTAGAGACGCCTCCTAATTTGATCGGGATATATTTTGTTTTTGAATATATTTAAGCAGAGGTTTTGTAAGTTCCAAATCGATATCGTCTTCAAGTTACGAATTGATTATATTTTAGTAGCAATCCATCAATCAGAATTGATAGTTTACGAAGGCCTTTCGGGTATTTTGAACATATTTCAGTAAAAAATACATTTTTATTATATTAAACAATAATTTTATTTCAAACTTTTTACTTGTAGATATAATAGTCTATAGTTAATAGGAAACCGAGATTTTTTTTTATCAATAGGGATGTGTCATTAACATAGTTACAATTAAAGTAATTGACAGCAATGTATTTAATTTTACCTCTCGCCATATTTCTGTAAGGAAGATATAGGAATCATGCTAAAAATTCGATGGTGAGTTTTCAGTGGATGAGCACGTTTTAGAGTCGAGACGTAGACGAAGGCTACAATTTGTCAAGGGAAAAAATCTGGTGTGGGCACCACACTACTTTCTTATACAAATAAATTGTTTACTAGAAAATAAATTAAATACTCCTCCAAACTTAACTTGAAATTTATTACTTATGTATAATTTAAACATGAATAAACTCATTGCTGTAGTACGCATCGTAATATGTCTTATATTTATCGAAATATGGCCATTTGTAATATTTTTCAAAATACGGAAATTTCCCCAAATATGACTTAAAATTGTAAATTTTTCTTATTACATTTCTTTATAATATTCGCGCCAAGGAACCCATTGCAGCAGAGCGCATCGTCATATCTCTAATATTTTTCGAGATATGACGATTTTTTATATTTTCCGAGGAGCAACTTTGCGGGGCTGTATCTCGAAAACTATACAAGATATCGAAAAATAACTCCAGTTTTGTGTTTTTCGTGCCATTTATAATAAATTAGTAAATTTTGAAAATTTTGAAATTTTTTTGAATTTTTTTTCAAAACTTCGATTGGATATATCTTGAAAAATATGAAAGACACCGACGTGTATTGTTCACCAATCGATTCAGCTCGTCGAAATACATAAACCCTGAAAATTTCAGAAAATTCGGACAACCGGTTGAAATGTTAGAGCAAAAAGTCTGAAAATGGCCAAATTCAGGCCAAACGTCAAAGGGTACCTATTGACTTTTTGGGCAAAAAACGCCATTTTCAGGCTTTTTGCTCTAACTCTCCTTCCCGTAAAGCGATTTTTATGAAACTTGGCATACTTATGTATTTTGATGAGCTGAAACGATTGGTGGACACTGCAAATCTGTATCTTTAATATTTGTCGAGTTATCGCCGATCGAAATTTTGAACAAAAATACAAAAAAAATTCAAAATTTTAAAAATTGGCTAATTTGTTATATATGGCACCAGAAATACTAAACTGAAGAGAATTTGTAGATATCTCGTGTAGTTTTTGAATTACAGGCCCTTAAAGTTGCACTTCGAAAAATACCAAAAATCGACGTATCTCGAAAAATATTAGAGATCTGATGATGCGCTCTGCTACAATGGGTTTCTTAGCGCTTATATTATAAAGAAATGTAATAAAAAAATATTACAATTTTAAGTCATATTTGGAGAAATTTCCGTGAGAGGATAATTCGTGAGTTTCAAATTTTTCTATCGGTATGTGATACAAAATTCAGTTTTTACGTTTACCGTAACGGCGTTATTTCTCATTTCTGTTTGTGTGAAATGAGGTATGAAAAATTGCAATGCCAGTTACTGAAGATTTATAAATAATGGATGAAGCGAAACGTGTGGTTACTGTTAAATATTGATCACATCGTATATACAATGTTTCATTTTTCATATTGGTTGAATTATTAAATACATTTATTACATTTCACTGATAAATATAATTAATTTGTGAATTACACACATAACAGATAATAACACCAATGTATTACATTAATTCTGAATAACTGAACAAATTATATCAAAACTATAGCAACAAATAAATGTCAAACACACCAAAAACAATTTCGAAATTCAATTCAAGTTAATAAACAACAGAGTTAAACAGAAAAAATGATATTTACCAACCAACAAAACTGAGTATTTACCTAGCAACGAATGTAAACGGTTCCTGCTATGTTTATATACAGAGAGGATAACGTTTATTAGGTCCTGCAGTTCAGCTGGGCAGGCTTTACACTTGGGTGGACAACCAGCGTCCATTACTGTTCCAGTACCACTAAAACAACAATGAATTCCACAAGGGACTGTGGGACATCTTTATTCATTACATTGCAGTTTCGTATGATGCTTATAACGTAAATATCATTTGTTAATTGTCTGGTTTTAAAAATACCATAGATTGCTTATTATAGTGTCTGGAAGACGAAAGATTAACAATTTAGGTACCTGGTTGAAAAGATGATCACTATTGTCGATAGGCCAATAATGATATCTTTTTCAACCGTAGTGTATATACTGTTTTTTTTTTCTCTACTTGTCCTTTAATCCTTTCTAATGAATTTTATATTAATAATTACCTAAAGATTTTGGCATGAATACTTGTTACTGTCTATAATAACAGAGAAAGCAGATGTAAAATTCTTTTATTTTTAACATTGTTTTTATTTGACATTTCATTTTAATAACAATAAATAACAATGCAATTATAATACAAAAAAAATATGTAGAATGTAAGATAATTAAATATTATAATAAATATTTACCTTTCCAGAATATAGCAATAAATATTGCAATAAATAAATGCATTAATACATATTTCACAAGGTAAAAATTAAGTATACTCATGTAAAATATTTATTCTTCAGTCTGAATTGCCAACTTAAAGTTAGGTGACAATTATAAATTCAAAACTAATACTTTCCTTGCAATTTTAAATTCATAATTATAACTTTGCTTGCGTTTAATGAGTTAAATAAGTTCAGGAGCTTAAATTTTTTATGAGAAGTGACAGTTCTAATTATTAACTAATTATTATTATTGAATTTTATTAAGGAAGCGGTAGATAATAATATATTATATTACTAGGAGTTGAACAGGACTATTTGTATCATATATTTGCTGCTGAGGCAAGCGAAAAAAAAAAAAGAATGTTCAACTCCTACTGACATACTATTTTTTATTTATTCAAGCATTCTGAAGTAAACTTGAGGTAAATAAAAGGCAAGTATGTCATTTTTTCAGCCATTTTAAATAATCAAATATAACGTATGACTGAACCACACATTGTCACTGGTCAGAGCTGCTGTTGTAGGTGCTGCCACCAGTGGTCTATGAAACAGATAACATATTATTGTACAATAAAAATAATATTTATATACTTAATTGTAATAATAACAAAATGATTAACTTTTATGCCGTATATGTAGTAGCAAAATATGAATATTATAATACGCTTGAAGGAAAATTCAATAATGGCATGTTGCTAGACAAGTAGTAAAAAATTAATCAACTTGCACACTCTTATACAAGTTTGCGGATAAGCTTTTTAAAATCGGATATAAAATCTTTTGAGTGCTTTTCAAACTTCATGTTTACTTTCAAAAGAAAAATTCATTTTCTTTTTAACCCAATTTAAAATTTATTGTTACAGATGTTTCCTTTACCTGTCACAAACATTTTAATTTTGAAGTTATAGAATAAATCACAACGCCACGGACAATTGTTGAAATTTGGTTAGAAAGCTTTAGTTTGTTTCTATTCTACTCTGTAGCATTGCATTAAACTGTCGTTATTTGCAAAGCGTAGTAGTTCCATCTTTAGCAGGCATTTCCTAGTACCATCTGAAGTTCAGCGTCATCTACAGAAGCCGGTAATTTGAAAATAATATCGTTCTTTCCCGGACTGCGAGTCTGGCGACGTCGGACATCAAAGCACAGCGCTGTACACCACTTCCGGCTCATAATTATATTGGAGGCGGCGGTAGAGGAGCAGACAACGAACAAGGTTTCAATTAAAGTTCTATGGAGAAGACTTGCCTGTCAAATGGCATTAAATACGCGTATTTCGCATCGGTAGTTAGTTAAGCTAACAATATTACGCGCGAAGAGATATGTTTGTTGAACGAGCGAATCCTTAAAGAATCTTCTGCAACAATAATTTGCAGAAATTAAATTTGTTTCATTTATTGCCACGAACCCGGCGGCTGAGTCAATTCCAAAACGTTTAGAAACGCTTTGTATATCTGTTTATTCTTTCTTCTTCTATATCTTTTTATTTATTATCTACCAATTCCCTTTTGGTTTTTCATATACATTTATTACAAGTATTTCTTATTTTTTCGTACTCTATCTGTTTTTTTCTTTTATAATGTTATAACATTATACATTGTTATTAAGAATAATGGAAAAATAATTATAAAAGATATAGCGAAAAAGATCAAGCAACAGAGAATCAGATTGCTTGGACATATATAGAGAGCAGAAGAAAAGACTAAAGTACTTAAAATGTATTTCTTATTTGTTTAAGCTTGAAATAGCAATAGCCACGAAAGCCCGTAGGGCTTGAATGACTATTGCCAAATGGCGACAAGTTTAAGAAAGATAACGGAGAATTATTTTCTAATTTATCGAACTCTCGAGTTATATTTAATTAGATTATTTTTTTATTTCACCATCAGGCACGTCTCTAATCTATCTTTTTTGCTCATTTTTACTTGTGTTGATGATAACTATCTGATATCTGACTTCTGTCTACAAAAACAAAAAAGCTACAGAGAATATTGCCGGGAATAATCCCTTACCTAGAGGTAGGCGGGAGGTAAAAAATAGCATTGAAATCCCAACGCACCACATTTCAATTCTGCACCCGTACACATAGACGTAACAGGAGGATAATGATTTTACTTTCTTCTTGTCTTCGCTCTCTTGTATCTCTCGCGATGAACAGTAGAACATCATCGCGGCGATGAAAAGTCCTTTTAATTGAAGCGCTATTAGGTTACACTTACTTTCCACCCTCTGAATTCGCCAATTCGCCGTTGAACTTGTGTAATTGCGACTTGTTGGTGCGATCGATTCGCGAACTTTCTAATTAATAAATTCAATTAAACAATACCCACGAATTAATGGACAGACGTCCGCCTGGAAAATCCCGCTGCGCCGGAATTTTTACCGGAGAAAAAGAAGCTTCACTCACTAATAGTTCTTCGAATTATTTTGCGGAGCTGTATTTTTATTATTTATTATTGTAGAACATGTGATCACCATCGGAAGATAGACATTAAATTTAATTTAAAGTCATTTATATTATAACTAGACCAAAAAACATAGTACTAGATATAATAGAAGTTTAATAGAATATTATTAATTATTAAGATATTTAAGTTTTAAATATAGCAATTCTATCGTCAAAGTATTGTTTCTATGTGGTTCTCTCTCACACATCTATTCTATTCTAAATACTTTGTACTTCTTTCATTATTGAGCTGTTAGATTGTCGAAGTGTCAAATGGTTGGCACCTAATTTGAAGATTTTTGTTGTGAATTCCAAATTACAAATAACACAAATCACACTTGTTTGAGAATTCGCAGAATAATTAAACCACGTGGTTAGGTCGACACAATGAAATTAAAGACATGTTGAATGACATAGATTAGCAAAATTTATCAGTGTTGACTAAAATAATCTTATTTTATTTGAATTATTTAAGTACCTCGAAAAATTTTAGCACACGATACCGAAGACTGAGTGTGATAATTTAATCGAGTGGGTAATTCTACTTTGCCCACGTGTGAAGTATAACGTTTTATCCAACATCTCTTAATAAATGCAAAATTTATTAAAGAAATATTATTTGACATTGACATATGCTTTAAAATTTCTAAATTAAAATGTCAATCGAAGTAATTATCAAAGTGTTATGTGTCATTATTATTCTTATAAATAAAAAATTACTCACTAGTGACATTTCTCAAAATTATTCCCACTAGTGGGTAATCTGTTACTTTCCTTGTTTCAAATCGCCATAATTATAGAGCAAAATTGAAACGTGTTGGATAAAATAATTTTCTTAATAATGAAATAGTAATAGTAGTAATTTATGTAACTACAATTATTTACAATCCCTACTGCTAGAGAGCCCCAACTTACAACAACTCTGACGTCACAACATTTGAAAAATCATTTCGGTTTAATGATTAATAATTAAAGCTTTTTAAAACTGCAGATAGTCTTCAGTTTCAATAAAGTTAAAAAAAACAAGTAAAGGACCCCATTATCCCAACTATCCCAGTTACTAAATTACGGTGTAGTTATTTAGTTAACCAGAGCAGAAGTTCTCAAACTCTTGTAAACTTAGCGCGTCACATTATTATCAAGTTAGCGTATAGCGTAAAGTACATTTTACACTACACAAACTTAATCGATTCTCACAGTGAGTTCGCCCATTTTACGTCAACTAATTGTCGTTTTATTTTCAGTTACAGCAGCCTGAAATTGACGGTCAGGAGCAGGGGCGGCGCTTCAGGGTGGAGAACGGGGACTCGCCCGGGGAAAAGGACGAGGTAAGTACGACAAATAATTGACAATCAATCACCTATCAACTGTCTATGGCTTTGTATTCCATTCATTCCTCTACGTTGCTTTTTCCTTTTGTTTTCGGTCGCGAAAACATCGATTGTTTCCGGGAGAACTGACAACTGACTCACTGAAAAGTTACTAATTGTGAAACTCAAATTGAAATAGTATTATGGCTTCGTTTCTTGAAACTGGTAGACTTAATCAAAAAATGGTTCCAGTAAAATCGATAGAGAATTTAAAGACGAACAAGTTTGATTCTGACAATTTTTTTGTAATGAGAACCTGGTAACCTAAAAATGAAATTATATTTGAAACGAGACTACTGCTGCTATCTCTGGGCAAACTACATATACAGGCTGAATTTTTTAAAGCAATCAATCAGTTTTGCTGGTTAACAAATTTAGAGAAAAAATAAATACACAGGTTTATACAGCAAGGAGGGGTACATAATTCTACGGTTGGTAAAATAAAATTATTAGAGGGATGTGGCGGAAGGAATGAAAGTTTTATTTTTTTAAATGGAAAGATGTATCCTGTATACGTGTGAAAATATATTGAAACTATATAAGTTTATAAAAAAATGTTTCAAATAAAACTTTTAGATTTTATTAGATCAAACTATTTCTGTTTGAAACATTTCACACGTTCGGTAATATAAACTCGCTAAAGAACTCTGAAAAAATTATTTATTCAAAACAGCATCATCCTATGTTGTCATGCATATGATTATTTATCGACAAGGCTGACAGTCGCTTGTCGTGAATCAAATGTTTTTAAATGAGGCAGCATTTGTTATTCCGTGTAAATGATATTAGTTGCCAGCGAAGGTAAGCCGCTAGTCTTCTAAAATTTTCTCACACTTCGCACGTTTCAGCCGAGAAAATTAACAAGTAATTTATGTAAATCTCAACACAAGTGGCGGCGAAATATTAAAATTTTACAAAAGAAAATACAAGCAGAAAATAACTGCCGCGAAATGAGGAAATTACATTCATATGCTCCGCCGGAAAATTTTATGCGTATTTTTATTGAGCTATAAATTTTCACGAGCGCTGAATCGAAAAAAAAACTCGTTAATGTTTCGTTTATTTTAGGCCGTTCGCTAATTTATGCTGACTACTAATGAGTACACAAATTAAATTGGAAAAATACATTCGGACCGAATTTGCTGCCACTCTATGCACAGACTCATATCATACAAAGGAAAATTGTTTAATTCACCATATTTTTATCTTAAATTCTATCATTTTTACCTCCTGCACATACATATATGTAAGTGAGGAATTATGTTCTATGTTACGAAATGATTAGATTTTGAGAACAATTCATCAACAGTAAATAGTAGATTATTTGAAGGCCTGTCAAGGTTTTTGAGCATATCTTAGTAAATAAATAAAATAGAGGAAATTGCATTGGAATCAAAAAGATATAGAATAATATTGTTTACATTTTTCTATATTTTATTGTCATTCAAAAACAGTGTCCGTGGTACCAGCCAATACCTTTGAGCCAAATCAAATATTTATGTTAGTGATTATTGTTAATTTGTTATTATTTCATTTGTTTATGTTTCCTTAAAATATTCTTAAAAATTATAAAATTTAAGATATAAATAAATTGAGTACAATTTTCCTTTTATCGCAACTATTTTATTTAAAAGTTATTCTAAAAGTCTTAATTAGGGCAAATGATAGGATTCTGGGCTCGTAAATGTAAGGGAGGTATTATGTTTATGTTACGAATTGTTTAGATTTTGGGAACAATTTATCAACAGTAAATGGTAGTTTATTTGAAGGCCTATCAGGGTTTTGGGGCATAACTTACTAAATAAATGATATAGAGTAAATTTCATTGGAATCAAAAAAGATGTAGAATAATATTACCTACAATCTTTATTTGAAACATTTTTCTATATTTTGTTGTCATCAGATTCAAACATAGTTTTTGTGATATCAGCCAATACCTTTGGGCTAATCGAAATCTTTGTTAGTAATTTTGGTTAATTTGTTATTATTTCAATTGATATTTTACCCTAAAATATTCTTATAAATAATATAATTTAAGATACTAATAAATTGAGTAAGATCAGTATAATAGTATATTATGTATCTAGTAGGAAAAGTAATATATTCCCGGACGGTGGTGAAAACCAGGAGTCCGGGAAGTTTACTTTTTCTACGTGGTGCACATACTATTTTGTTTTTCGATCGGTTTATATTCAATAATTATTTATTTTATATTTCATTTATAAACGTCAGACAACCAACAAGACAAACAAATACAAATATTGCGTTGTTTTGGTAAAAATAAGCGTCAAATTTATTTGAAAAGCTGTAAATCGTATGGGAATACTTTGCCAGTGTCCGGAATAGTATATTCTACAACAAGTAATGGAATGGCACATATTCCTCTCGAGCAAAAGGTTTGTAGTCCGAGCCGAAGGCGAGGGCTACGGTTTGCGAGTGTAGGATATGCCATTCCGTTACATGTTGTAGACTATACTTTCTATAACAAGATTTTGGAAATTATACAAAAAATCTGAATATAAAACTGGTGAAAACGTCAAACTCAAAAAATAAATTAAAACAAACAGACGTAACCATAGTAACTGAATCAAGATACTTCATATATCGCGACTCTGATTTGTCGAAAATATTCCATACGCGGCGTATGGAATGTTAGTGATTCCATAACAATTTTTAGTTGTAGAATGTGTAGTTTCCAAAATAGTGTTATAGAAAACATATTCCTGTACTGTTATTTATCGGAACCTAACGACTAAAATATCGGATTAATGCACTTTGCAGTTCGAAAACACACCGAAAAGAAGTCAGTTTTCGGCCGATCGAAAAAAAAATTTGAGTTATTCTAAAAGTCTTAATATGATTCTGGGCTCGTAATGTTTCATCAAATATATGATCACTGCTTTCGTAAAATCCTAGTGTTTTTATTGTTGGAATTCTCCGGATTTCAGATGTTCGGGTCACCATGCACTCCAGTACTGGAGAACCCGGAATACCAGACCAGATGGTACTTCAAATATTTCCTGGGAAAGTGTAAGTAACAGTGACACAATGTCGCCAACCTTGCGGACACAAACCTCCCAACAGACAGTGCTGGGAGCCTTTCAATGTTGGCCAGCCAGATAATCAGATAAAACTCTAATATGTAAATGAAATTTCAGCGCACAGTATTTTAGTTTAATGAATTCGTTGTTAAGCTCCTGGCGCTGAAGCTGAAGCCTGAAGCTGGAAGCTTGAAACGTGAAGCTTTCAGGGAGATATGCCCGTCAATGTCAAGTCCAAAGCGTGCTAGACATTCTTGTAGTTTTAACGAAAATGTTGTCGCGGGTTTCTCAGCATTTCTATACCTTACAATTTTACAATATATTTTTTAATTAAATTACTGCATTCAGAATCCAGTTTAAACTAATTTCACGCCATTTGGCACTCTGCTTGGAACAGATCGCGGTTATGATACTTCCCGTCAAATAACAACGCCCAAAGATCACTATTACCAATTATGTTTCTTGCAGATTTTTTGACAACAGTCTGTAAAAGGTGCAGTAAAAATATTAGCGTACGCAAAGTAGCTCGTTATGGACTAGTTCGATAAAATAAAACAATAAACAATTTGGTAACCAAACAACAGATAAACGTATACTTTGAAATTATCAAATTTGTTTATGTCAACGTCAACATTGGGGCCTATTCTGTAACTTACCTGTTAGTTTTAACGGCTTGTTAAAAATAACCAATAAAAATAAATTTTCAATTTTTATTTAGGAACCCCTGCTATCATTGGTTAAAATTTGTAAGAATCTGTTAAAAATTAACAGGTAAATAATAGAAAAGGCCCGTAAGTTAAGCATAAGAAACAACCCTTAGTAAAAAAAATTATTAAAGTTAATATAAATTAATTTGCGTGTATTTGAGTGTATGGAATTATCATATGTAAATCATAAAGTTTTGTAATACAAGTTTAAAAGTCGCTTTTTTGTATTAACAAAGTATGTTAAGCATAAGAAACAACCCTTAATAAAAAAAAATATATAATTTGTGTATATTTGAGTGTATGGAATTATCATATGTAAATACGTGCAGTTTTGTAATACAAGTTCAAATATAAAATATTGTATGTCACACTTACATACATAATAAGTTTTTATTAAAACATAATGCTATTTATTTAAGTTTTTTATTAATAATTTAACAATTTTGGAAAAAATATAATGTATACCTCGGCATTAAAGTATTTTTTATTACTCATATGGTTTATTCGTAATAAAAAATTATACTATTTGTACTTTTTTTTCAGTACACCAGAACTACGTGGGAATGGACTCAGAGAAAACACCTTTCTTTTTAAGTGTAGTTATGAACGAAGCAAATAACCAATGCGTGCCTCTGTATCGAGCTATACTCTTCAAAAAAACGGTAAGCGCCCTTCGGAATTACAGCCATAAAGGGCAGAACGCCCTACAGTGGCCCCAATCATAGCCCACTACGCACGAATGTTTTTGTACGCTAGGAATTCAAATTTGCTGTATGGAATATCGACGCGTCCGCGTTCTGATCTCTTTGATCGCATGTGTTGCCTTCCGTCTGCAGATTTTCTTTTCGCCTGGAGACTCTACCCTAAATTGGACACGAAATTCGGGAATTCCAAACCTATTTTATCGAAATTATCTTACGGTGCTTCACCTTTATCGCAGTTTAAATGCTATTAGTAGTAGTCACACTTCCTGTCGACACCTTTGATGTTTGCCCCGCCTCCTGATAGGCGAAGCGGTGGAATTTAAACAGATAAAAAAATTATAAGTCAAATTTTGATACAAGTTACATGTTTTTAACAATTAAATATGCAAATGATAACCTAGTATTTTCTTTAATATAAAAAATTATTAGCGATAGTATTGACATCAAGTTCTAGCTATTGGAACTAACCAGCCAGGAGGCGGAGTTTACCATTTCAAAGCCAAATTTTCTTATTACAAAAATTCCGCGTCTACTGCTTAAAGCATTTATCCTATTTTTATACTAGGTGGAAATAAGAACACATTTAAACTCTTTTGGTCTTACTAATTTGCACTATATCAAATTTAAATTCATATTTATTAGAAGAAGTGTAAAGCGGTCATAGAAACTTAAACGAAAAATATTTGACATTTCAGAAAACAGATTTCTAAATATTTATTAGTGTTGCATTGTTTTCCATAGAAATTTCGTCAAATAGTATATTACACATTAAGGGAGAGAAGTGTAAGATTTTTCCCCGCGGAGTAAATTGAAGCACGAACCGTAGACGAGGGCTACAATACAACAAGGGAAAAATACACTTCTCTCCTGCGGTGTACATATCTACTATTTTTATCTCGATCCCAATATTGTATATGTATTTCAAAATTATTTGAATTGTATTATAATTTATGATAGTTACCTTTGATTTGTTTAATTTTGTTCATTTTTTACATTATTTGAGCACTTTCCCTCACGACGGGAAAGACAGTACACAAATCTCCCGTAGATATGAAATTGGCCGTTTCTGTCATGATTTTGGTATCAAAGAAACTCAGTTTCTCTCCCGGTCGTAAGAAAAACAAATTAAACCGGTGAAAAAAGAAACTGAAAAACGAAAAATAACATAATCCCTTTTAGTTTTAATAATTAAGCTCCTAAGTTAATGTAAGTAATTAATTTTGCGTCGGTGTCAAACAAACAAACAAACAACGAACGCAGGCTCAAAATTAGTTACTTACATTACATTAATTTAGAAGCTTAGTTATTAGTTATTTTTCGCTTTTCAGTTTCTTTTTTCGTCGGTTTAATTTCTCTCAGTTTTGTGGCTATTTTTCTACCCTTAGTAGTAGATTTTTTTAGTCAAATTTAAATGAAACCTCTTTTGTAGTATACCCTATTCAATAAAAAAAGAATCATCGAAATCGGATAACCCAGTTCAAAGTTATGCGTGATAGAATCGGTTAACAAGTAAAAATTCAGTGCGTGAACCATCCCAAATTTTCCTACCTTTAAGATTGAAATTTTTATTTCAAATTTAAATGGGACAAACTTCGAAGTATACCCTATGCAATAAAAAAAGAATCATCAAAATTGGCCTACTCTATAAAAAGTTATGCGTGGTTATACAGATATGAATACTTCTCCCTTTTTTCGTCGGTTAAAAATAGCATTGTATTTCCTATGTAACATAAAAAAAAAACACCAAAACCCCCATAGACGTTAAGCTAGTGAGGTGGGTTTCATCGCTTCATAAATTATTGACAAATAAATAGACAAAGGCAAACACAATTTTAATTTCCGTCTTAGTGAAAATAAACAATGTTGAATATAAAACTCTATTTTTAATTTCGTTAGTGAAGTTACAAGGCGAACTCCAGAATAAAATTTTTATGATGTGCTCATATCGGCGTTTCGTTAAAATTTAATGTGCAGGTGAATGTGACCCGCGTTCTCTGTGTCAGCCTCATAAAAATTGATCAGCCGGTCCTGATAGTGGCGGAGCCAAGCCTTATAACATATTTAAGTATAGGGTTTTTGCCCTTTTACATTGCAGTGTTAAAGATGAATTATTTAAATATGCCTGCCTTGCAGACGTTCAAAAGATATTCCCTACGGATAACTACTATTATTACTAGTGATACTTTATTTATTTAAACTGCTTTTAGATGTAAAGAGTTCAAACAATACTAGAGGTAATTTCATGTTCATATATTTTAATAGCAAAGGAGTATATCTTCTTCAGTCAAAACCGTTGATGGCTAACGTAAACTGAAGCATAATTTAAGTTTGCAAACTCTACCGTTGGACCATAAATTCTCACATTAAATAACATTTCTGAATGGTTTCATTACAACTCTTAAAACTAAGTTGTTAATGTAGATACAATGTAGAACGAATACGCAAAATTAATTTTGTTTTACACTTTTGATTCATGATTTATTTATAAATAAAATAAATATGTCATCACGCTATTTATTTCCATGCAAAATGTCAATGTACCCTATTTGATCATTTCTTTATGTACAAAGTAATTAATAGTGAATCTATACAAGTCTAAATTATTACGTTATATATTTTACTGTACTCATAGGTAAATGATAATTTCTTAAAATATATTTATAAGATTTATTGTCTTAATAGGATCACAATATTTTTCGAAAATCAACACCTAACACAGTTCCACAAATCAAAATGAATTATTTCAAACATGTTTGTAATATTGAATGTGTAATGATTAAAAGCAACATTCAATTACTTGTTGGCTAGATTTTTACGTGTGCTAATACATTAGATTTGTTTTAATATAAATATGTTTATCCAACACCTCTCAATAAATGCCAAATGATAACAAGTTTGAGAAAGATACTGGAGAAAAATTTTCTAATTTATCGAACTCTCGAGTTTAATTTAATTAGAATTTTGTTTTGATTTTTTACTTGTATTGATGATGACTATCTGTCAACTGTTATTTGTCAACAGAAATGAAAAAGCTAGAGAGATTATTCCTGAGAATAATAACTAGAGCTTTATTCTCAGTATAATAATGATAGGATTAGTTAAAACGCAGACACGTTACATACAATGAAGCATTTCATTGGTTTTAAGAAACGTCAAAAAATATAACAATATTTTATGCGTGGGTCAGACATAATTAACCTGCGTCATATAATCAAATATATTCGTATTTACATTAAAACAGATCTAATTTATTAGCCTGCGGAAAAATCTAGTCAACAAGTAATTTAATATTATTTTTAATCATTATATGTACATTCAATATTATAAATATGGTTGAAAAATATTTTCATATTGGTTCGTGGAAGCGCGTTAGGTGCGGATTTACAAAAAAGTATTGTTATTGTGATTCCATTAAACAGTAATCTATCAAAAAATTAGCATTTACCTAAGAGTACGTCAAAAAAATAATTATTATATTTGATTAAAGCTTTTTTTTTAGGTGGTAAGAAAACATTTGGGGTTAGGCTAATACATTTCTCAGAATTATATAAAAAAAAAACTTTATAAATTATTTTTAGTAGTAGTTAATAGAATGTGTAATCTACTTACGTTGATATTTAATTTATGATATTTTTCATCAAAAAATTATCTTCAAATTCAATGATTGATTATTATTATTCGGAACACAGATGAAAACAAAATTTCCAACCATTTACTTGAAGAGATACCTCTTTTAACTACTGAAATTTTATAGAATTTTAAACCGTTTATTTGAATAAATTTTGAACGCCTTTTTTTCGTTATTTTGTTGTCTGCACATTGGCGAATCATGCTACTATTTTCTACTATCACTCATAATTCGTCAATGCTGACGATTGGCATAACCTATGTATTTTTTTTAAACCTATGGTTTATACAAGACTCACTGGGCCACTGGGCGGCCATCCGAGATTCCCATATTTTGCTGAACTTTATCAATAAATATATTATGATTATCATTTCAGGGAGCCCAAAAAATATCCCTGCCTTACACGCACAACAAACTCCTCACTGTCAAACAAATCCTGTCCAACTTCCCGAACATGGAGAAAACTGAAAAAGGACCAAAGGAGATCCTCTCCCCAGACATCCAGAAGGACCTGCTCCTGCTGGAAGAACAGGAGGGCTCCGTGAACTTCAAGTTCGGCGTGGTGTACATGAAGCTGGGCCAGACCACAGACGACGAGATTCTCAGCAACGGTACGTGCTAATCGTATAATCCATTTATTTTGCGAAGTCTTTTTCCGCCATTATTTTTGTCTTTATAGTCGGAAAAACGAGGTTTCTTTTAAAGGAAAATTCAGTGTGTAAGCCAAACGGATTCGAGGAAAAACATTTTAGCTTTGTTTCATTGTAGCCACTTATCCTGCTATGAATCTCTTGTTAATTTGTGCAAACGATAGAAGAGGGCTTTTATTTTATTAACTTGGTGGTGTAGTGTCTGTATCACTAGCCTAGCATACCAGAGACCGTGGGTTCACACAAACAGTTTTGACTTACCTATAGGTTAAGTTATAGCTATTTATGATTGTGGTGGAATGTTTGAAGGAGATTGATTGTTGGTTGATTGTGTTTGTTATGTATGTATGTTGATAACATATTTAAAGATTTAAATATAAAGTCAGTGAATATCGCAAGAGTCTAGACCAATTTTGAAGCATTGGCAGCAGACAAAAGTCTGACATTGTAAATATTTTGTGAGATGATATTTGGTCTGTATAAGTGTTTTTGTATTCCAGAGAGTGGCAGCCCTGAGTTTGACGCGTTCGTATCCCTCTTGGGGGAGAAGATCCGTCTGAAGGGGTGGGATAAGTACCGTGGCGGACTCGACGTTAAGGGTAAGTTTGAGATTGATTTTAATAATGTAATTTACCCTAATTTTTTGTGGGATAGAAATAATCTTACAGCTATTTATTTAACAGTGAATTTATGATTTACGATGACAATTCCCTTGATTCATTTGTTAATTTTTATATAAAATTACTTTGTAAAGCTGCCTTTGTCGCGTTTGCTCTTTTATCACAAGTTTAAGAGTTGTAAAGTTGCTATAATTTAATAATTAAATTGCTTTTATGTTCATGAAAAGGACTCACAGAATAAAAGATAAAATCTGAACTGTTTGTGGTATCATCTGAAATATTGTGGGCAGAAACATGACACAGGATACAAGAATACATTTTATATCACAAGCTGTGAATATGAATTCGTACAAATGGTTGTAAGGTCGACGACTTACATTTGAATAGAAATTCTTTCGTTTTTCCTTTGCTTTAAAATACCATACATATATCTTTTCGCTCAACACTCATGCAGTAATGAAATATGTAAAAATAGAAACTTAAATTGATTCTACGATCAATATAATTCCGTATTCAACTGGGAAGTAGTATGAATACTTTAATTAAAATCACACACGTCGTACAAATTCTTTAGACTAGAAATGGAGTCAATTTTCGGTGCCCGATTTTTTAATCATTTCTCCCTTGACATTTATTATATATTATTGATTTTCCGTCACGTATAATTCACTTTTATTACACATTACCTCGATGAAAAGATTCCGAATTTTCCAAAATAAATTTAACAGCTCTCAGCTTAGCAATTATTATTAATAATTTATCAATACTTCGTGTTCCCTACTGGCTATGAATGTATAAAATCAAGGCGATATTGATCTGTCTTCGGCACAATATATTTCCGAAACTAAAAGTTAAATGAAAAAATGTTTCAAATAACTCAGATTAATTTTATAATTCTCTGCAACTTTTATTTGAAACATTTTTTGATTACTTCTTCCAGTTCCGAGATATTTTCACACGTATATAGTTCAACAGTTTCTCAAAAGATTGCAACATGAATTTGGATACGAAATAAAATCAGATTATTCTAATTTTTGGCTAAACGGTTGACGGTACAAAAAATTGTTGAGAGGAAAAATGTTTTTTTTTAATTTTCTAAACATTTAAACCATTTTTACTTTCTTATACAAAGTATAAGGAAGTATTGGAATCGTGAAAAAAATAGCTGACTGGATTTTTGCGGAAATATATATTTTTACGTCCACTGAATCCATTAAGGCCAATTTCTCAATGATGTCTGTGTATGAGGATGGATGGATGAATGTCCGTATTCGAATTTATAAGTTTCATGAAAATATGAAGAGCTGAGTCAATTTTGAATGAAATTGAAAAACCGGAATAGGAAGTTTACTTGACAGAAAACAATAAATTCCATTTTTTCAAAAATAGAATCAGCTGTGAATATCTTTCATTTGAAATATAAAATGTTATTGCACTTTTCTTGTACATGCTTCAATTTGAGATAAACTAAATTATATATTTAATCCCGAATATAATACTATACTTTTTCTACTCCTGTAAATTCGGAAATCACTTTTGAAAATGATCAAAATTTGTTGAAAACACACGTTGAAAAACGTCAACATCAAAATACACAATGATAACTGACTACATGGCAACTGTCAGACGGCCGTTGCTTGGTGATCCACATCACGTTTTTAAAATAATCGTGAATTGTGGATTCCTGGCTCTATGATTGGTCGAGAAAAGTGAATTATGGGTACTATAATTCATCGAAAAAAATTGAAATAATGGGTGTATATAAAGGAGTAGAAAAAAGTATTTTTTCATACAATGCACGGTTTTTGGTATTGTCTTCATGGAAAACTTTTTTTTTTTATTTAGGTGATATGACAGGGAAGTATTCAGTGTACACCATTTACGAAGGACACGAAATCATGTTCCACGTGTCTACTATGCTCCCATACTCGAAGGACAATCGGCAGCAGGTGGAAAGAAAGCGACACATCGGTAACGACATCGTCAACATCATCTTCGTGGACAACACCCAGCAGCAACCAGGCTCTGAAAACGCTACTTTCAATCCTGCTTGCATCAAATCGCAATTCACACGTATCCTTTACCTACATCACGACAGATACATCAGATAAAAATAATTAATTTCGTTACCTATTAAACGTTACTTTGACAGGTCATATTTTAGAATTTCATCATTATTTTTTATAACCCCCAAGTCTCGTAAAACTAACATAAAACTTTGATTGATTTTTGCCCGTGATTTTCTGCCGCATTTTGTTTTATATCCTCTTCCGTCGCAGATAACTTTGTTGTTTTCATAGAGAAAATAAATTAGAATGGAACAAAAAGCGATGTGTGAACTAATGCAAGTTTGGTGGAGCTATTTCGAGTTGGACGTGTTTGTAAATCATGGAAGATGTGGTTCTCAGCTCGACTGGAGGAAAGAGAATTACAAATGTATATTTTTCCTAACGTTACAGTCTTCGGATAAAATATATGAGTTTCCTTCAAGAGTTTTCAATGCAAATATGATTTTCCGCATGTTTATTTGAGCAGCCTCCTCCAAGAGGAAAAATATTTTATAAGTTTTATTTTTTCAAAAATTCAAATCTAATTTCGTACAGCACATTTCTTTCTTCATTTTATTCAAATTATTTCACTGCTGTGCAATGGAGTCCTTCGCATTTTTTTTATGAAACTTTATCTAAATTGATAACTATCTGCAGTTTTAAAAAGTCTTAATAATTGTTAATCATTAATCCGAAATGATTTTTTTTTTAATGTTGTGACATTAGTGTTGTCGTGTGTTGTGGATCTCAAACAGTAGTAGAAAATTATTTATATGGAATTAAAATAACTTTTCGTGGTTAATAATTAAAATATTCATAAATACCATTTATTCCAGGAAGAAACATAAATAAACTGTATGATTCTTTCGTCAAATGTTTATTTAACACCACTGACATATAGTAATACTGGAACGCGCACTTATAGCCTTTTACGACAGCGAAAAGCGAGCTTGGAATAGAGAGATATCTTGGTTCACTTTTTTTTATTACACTTATTTGTAGAAGTGTTGCTAAGCGTTTGTTGAACAGTTGCTATATAAAAACATCATAGGTACAATAAAGAGGGTACTAGACAATATTATCTAAATATATAGTAATAATAGTATATTATGATACAAGTGTATAAGTAAGTTTTTAAAGCACGTACGACGAGTGCTTTAAAAGCACTTATACACGTGTGTCATACGCTATTTTTTATTATACCTGCATCATACTCTGGAAAAAACTGAAAAGCAACATTTTGATTTTGATAATTTTACGCGTGTGACGTTTGACGTATATCGTTTACATGGAGTTTGGTTGGTATTTATTGTTTACGTTTACAGTTTTACCAAATATTAACAGTAATTATTTGTGTTGTTGCTTAGCAACCTTTAAAGCACGACGTGTTTTAATCTTGCGTTTGTGAACGCTGTAGCGTGTTTTAAACACGGATTAAGATGCAGGTATAATAAAAAATATTGAAATAACAGATTTCATTGAACACAGAGGTTTAGGTTTGTTTCTGCGCTGCATTAGGACGACGAATATTCGAACGGTGAATAAAACGGTGTTAGAAGAAATCAGTGTATGAATGAGGCTGTGTTTGAACAAAGCAGTGATTGAAGAAAGCAATGTACGCATGAAGCAGTGCATGAATAAGGCAGCGTTAGAATTTTCGATTATTACATGCGTTCCCCAACACAGACATAATGGCCTTCAATTAACTGTCTCTCTCGGTTCGCATTTTCAGCGTCAGTGAGCGTTCCAGTATATTATATTTCACTTTAATTTCGTTATGACGACTTAACCACATGATTTCATTATTGCGCGAATTCTCAAACAAGTGTGACTTGTGTAATTTGGTTACGAATTCAAAACAAAAATTTTCAAATTAGTTGCTTATCATTTGACAGTTCGACAATCACAACAGCTCAATAATAAGAGAAGTGCAAAGAATTTAGAATAGAATAGATGTGTGAGAGAGAAGCTAATTCTTTGACGCCAGGATTGCTATCTTTAAAAACTCGAATATCTTAATAATTAATAATACTTTTTAAACTTCTATCATATCTAGTACGATGTTTTTGGGTCTAGTCATAATATAAATGACTTATTTTCCATTTTGCGACTCTAATGAAGGGCCCCATTGCAATTATAGATTTGAAATATCTAAATGCGTTCCTTAACCAAGTCTTGCAGATGTATTCGCTGTAGTATCCATCGACAACAAACGCCAATACCGCCTCGCTGTTTACTCCGATGAAACCGTTCCTCTATTCGGACCAAGTCTGCCGTGCCCCCCAGTATTCAAAAACCACGACCTCTTCAGACAGTTCCTCCTGGTTAAGCTCATCAACGGAGAAAAAGCGACCTTCGACACGCCCACTTTCGCCAGGAAGCGAGAACGCACGCTGGACATGCTCATCAAGGACTTGTACTCGGAGCACATGACCGACCAGCGACTGGTAAGAAAATTGCAAATTAAAAGTAGTTATGACAGTTTTAATTAAGTTCAGGATGAAAAATTAATGAACAAGGAATACTCTTTTTAAGAATTATGTCCGATAGTAAATTCTGGAAATCTACTGCGTACGTTATAGTCCTGCTCTTTGTTCTCGTTCTTCGTTCATTATTATGAGGTCTTTTCCTTTTAATTGCTAGCAATAATTGCAGGTACTTTCTCTTATAATGGAAGTAAAAGTCTGCGCAGTGTATGTTCTTTTATTTATCTGTTAACAACCAGAAATTCCGACAGAAATAAATACAGGGTAAATCGTAAGGCACGGAAAAAATTGAAAGTGTATTTAGGAAACCATAATAATGCTTTAATAACAAAAAATTACAGCAAATTTAAGTTTATTCTTCACATTCGAAATCATTCGTTCACGCAATAAACCATCAATCATACCTAACCACTTATTCCTCGGACGCCGACACAATAGTTCATCCTCAATCTCACCCGAATATATTAGTTTCACAACATTTCAAGATGGCCAAACCACCTCAACTAACTCACTCCCACTTTCTTACCATCATTCTTCTCAATCTCACACTCACCATACAATAATGTATTACAGACACGATCACTCTCCTCTCAAATACCTCATTTCCACCATTTTCGCTTCATCCACATTGCTCGTTTATTTTACACTCGGAATTATACGTTCACGCAACAAACTATCAATCATACCCAACCACTTATTCCTCGGACGTCCACGCAATCGTTCACCATTAATCTCATTCGCATATATTAATTTCACCAACCTTTCGAGACGGCTAAACCACCTCAACTGACTCACACATACCTCATTTCCACAGCAATACGTCGTTCATGTTTCTTCATCCACACCCAACATTTAGAACCATGCATCAATGTAACACATCATTATAAACACTCAATCGAGCATCTCTATAATATAGATACATTCACGTTTCGAGCAAATGTACTTAGAGCACCCAATACCTTGCACCCTGCAGATACCCGATATAAACGAAACCAACACAACGGAATAAATTGTTTAGAGCAATAAAATAAAATCGGAATAATTTAATTAAAAATTGATGCTTCCACAATGACCTATATAATCTGTTTGAAACAAAATAAAATCCATCCCCAAGTATTTAACAGCCAGGAAATAAAAATATGTCAAACGGGTGTTGGTTCGCACATCCGAATGAAAACCCCAACAAACACAGACCGGACCCCATGGTGATCAAAAGAAAAGGACAGCATCGACACTGGTGGGAAGCAAGCAACGATTTCCTATCGTGTTCACCGGTCCGCGAACAACGCGATTTCACGTACTCGCGATCTTCAAACGCCAACACCGACCGCCGTCATAATCGCATATGCGCTCCAATCCCTTTCACCAGCTGATTTGTCCTCCCACTAATTATTTCGCGCTTTGTTTCTGTGGTCAGATTAAATGAAGTTTGGCGCTGCCGGGAATTTTGTGCATTGTTCTCACTTGATTAAATGATAGCGTTTTTGTTGCCAGTCTGCTTGCGCTGAACGTTGATTATAATCTGGATTTATTGAAAGAGGAAATTAAAAAATAAGTTTGTTTTTAGACAATGCTGAATCGCAGAGCGTTTTCGGATGTGTTGGCAGAAACTCCGAAGCACTCGCGATTGAAAGAAGACGCCCGGCAAATTGAGTTTGTCCGAATTGGACAGGTAAGCATAAACTCGTAACGAAAATGATGCGATGAATGATGATCGACTGCTGAGAAAATTTGGGAAGAATTATAAACTATTGTGGGCAACACAATACCTCCCGCCATATATTTTTTATCAAACAAAGCGGGAACACGAAACAACTCTATCAAGAATGTTCATCCCTTCAAAAAATTTAGATTTCAATTATGACACATGTCAATAAATGATATGTATTAAGCGTTTTTAATTTTTTCAAAATAAAAAGGATAGTAGATTGATTAACGAATATGTAAAAATTTTTATTTTAGCTTTTCAAATCAATTTGACGCTTGTGAAAATAAATAAACAATGGATACGCTATCCTCAAATATTTTTATCCAAATAATGCAATATTTTTATGTCTTGTTGGTTGTTTATAAAGGAATTATAAAATTACTAATTATTGAATATAAACCGATCGAAAAAAAAAACAAATAGTATGTGTACCACCTGGAAAAGTAAACTTCTCGGATTCCACTACCGTCCGGGAATATATCACTTTTCCTACTAGATACATAATATACTATTTATTTAATGTGTTGTAATTCCTAAGTGGTGACATCACAGTGAGAGAAAATGAAAAATGTTTCAAACAACAATTCTAAATAATAATATTCTAAAACAAAAATTGTCATTGAACCATAATTTACTGAGATATTTCAAAAACCTGCTCACCCACTGAAAACTGACTACCAAATTTTTAGCATGATTCCTTTACCTCCCTTACAAGATGTGGCGGGAGGTACAAAGCAGATTTATAGTCAATTATTTATTTATAAAAAAAACTATGCCGACGACGTTTCTACAGCTTCAGTATCATCAGGTCTAACTTAGAGTTTATTAACAAATAATTGATTTGAATTCTTCCCTAATAAACTCTTCTGCATCAGATAATATTTTCGCAACATTTTAGGCACTAAAACTAGAAGCAATAATGCGCGGAGACGCGCCCACAAGTCTAGCAAGTGCTGGAAGCCCCGGAACAGTCTTCAAACGGTCTCCATGGGAGCCGAACTGTTTCTACCCAGTTTTCCCTGCAGTTACCATCGTCTGCGGTGACTCTTGGAGCGAAAACCGTCTTATGATCGCCACAGAAGATGGTACATTTGTTGTCGAAGGTATTCATTTCACCCTCTTTAATAATTACTAACTAACTAATATATGTTATTGTGTGCCATAGATGGGAACTCTCACAGATTGGTTTTCGATAAAACGCTCCAAGTAAAACAGCTGAATGTAGTAGAACCTCATGGTATTCTACTTTTAAGAGCGGGACAATCATGTCGCGAAGGAAAAGTTTATGTATTTCGATTGTCAGAAATTGATAAACAAACTGAAGTTAGGACGAGAATTGAAGTGAAAGACCATAGGCTAGAACGGACTAGAGGTTGCCATCTATACGCCCTATCACGTCCGGGAGGTTCCAGATTGCGGATGTGTGTAGCTGTTAATAGAAAACTGCTGTTGTTCCAATGGAAACATTCTGCAGCTTGGACTGCGTGGTGTCCCACAAATGATACTGACACTGTAGATGGATTTAGTTTTATTTGGGTACTTAAATATTTTAGTAACACCTGTAAACTCTTGATAATAATTGTTTTGTTACAGGAAATCAATCTGTATGAATATCCTTGTCTGATGACAGTTCTAGATGGAAGTGTTAGTCCAAGATCTCCCAGTCAAGGAGAAGTTTTAGTTTGTGTTGGGTATAAGAACCATTGGGAGATTATAAATGGACGGACGGGGTATTCACACAACCTACACACCGTGGAAGGTGCCAGGGTACATTTAGTAGCTGCTTTAGACTTGTACGAGGACCAAGAAATCGAGTTACTTCTATGCTATAATCGTAAGAACTCTAATAGTAGTACTCGAGAGTCGAGAAGCTTTACTAGGTGTGTTTGTTTACAGATACTTGTCATTTTCAAAAAATACAAGAAGAGTGTAGTAATAAAAACTCGAATTTCGATTTTCATTGGAATACAGTGCCTACGAATGTTGGTAAGTCTGAATAATTTAATATCTAGTTATCGAATGAACTTGTATATTTGGATAGTATGTTTTCGAGGGATGGATGGATGGATTACCGGAAGATTCAAAAGCGAGTATCTGTAGGGTGTAAGGTGTTGGTTGCTATGAGTACATTTGCTCGAAATATGAATGTATCTAGAGATGTTCCATTGAATGTTTATAATAGTGTGTTAGTGTCTATATTGATGTATGGTTCTGAATGTTGGGCGTGGATGAAGAAGCATGAACGACGTATAACTGCTGTAGAAATTAGATATTTAAGAGGAGTTGTATACGAGACATGTCCGGAATGCATTGGTGTATGGTGAGTGTGATATTGAGAAGAATGTTGTAAAGAAAGTGGTAGTCAGTCAGTTGAGCGAATGGCGAATGAAATGTTGGTGAAACTAATATATAAGCAATACGTGGTTATGTATGATTGATGGTTTGTTGCGGGAAATAATGATTTTGGATCTGAAGAATAAACGAACATGTATATGAATGTCCGATTGACTGTTTATAATGGTGTGTTAGTGCCTACATTGATCTGCGGTTATAAATGTTGGGTGTAGATAAAGAAGCATGTAAAACCTATAACTTGTTGTAGAAAAGAGGTACTGAGAGGAATGTGTGTGCAAAGATTGGTGTTAAGAAAGTGGGAGTGAGTCAGTTGAGGTGCTTTGGCCATCAGGAAAGGTTGATGAAATTAAGGGTGAACGATTTCGATTATGGTTTGTTGCGTGAACGATTGATTCCGAGTGTGAAGAATAAACGAGCATGATCGATTGTTAGTTGACGTTATGTAAGTATGTATGTAAAATTAATATTTGAAATGTTTACAGTATGTGCGTTTCCCTACGTGATAGCATTCACATCAGATTCAATGGAAATTCGCTTAATAGTCAACGGGAACTTAGTCCACACAATGTCGATGCCAAAACTCCAACTAGTCGCATCAAAAAACGACATCTTTTTCGCTACAACCGCTCCAGAATTCTTCCCGGAGAGATCAGAACGCCTAGCGATGGACTTGCGTTGTGAACCAGCCAAACACTCCCCGCCATCCAGTCCACACTGTAATACTATCCACCAAACACAACCCTATCGTAAACTTAATTCATTTATCGTTGCAGCCACTCCGGAAATTAGGCCGTTACGTTTGTACCGGATACCAATCCAAGCGCTAAACGGGGGAATTACGGAAACAGAAACCTGTTCCGGAAGTCGCAAGACACCGGATACGTGGTCAAGTGCGGATTCGAAGCTGACTGTTCCGAATAGGTTGGCGTCAAGAAGCGCAGCGAGTTCGCCGATACCAACGACGAAAATCAAATCTTCTTCTGTTGTTAAGTGATGATCACCAGTTCATTGATTGCCTTTCTTCACTTCTGTTATTCTGTGATACCGTGTTATGTATGTAACTATCAAAATCTATTTAATATAAGTCTATTGTCAATAAATAGATCCTTAAACTTTGTAATCATTTATTTTTTACTGAATACTGTCGTGTGTACATTTTATGATAACCATGTTATGTAAATTTCTTAACCCTTAACAGAGGACACATTTTCAATCAAGGATTTAAAATGGTTTCTCTGTTGGCGTAAATGTATATATTAGATAAATCTACAAAGTGAGCAAAGAACTATACCTATTTATAAAAAATATTTAATGCTGTGGTGATGAAATAAATGAAATTAAGTTCATTTATTCAAGTTGTACAAAACTATTGCATTAATAATACCTACTGAAGACTACATCATCGCTTCAAAAAAGACTCGAAATGAACTTAATTTTATTCTTTATTTCATTACAGTAGCAGCAGTATGGTTTACAACTTTTAGGGAAGACAAAACAAGAACTTTTTATTGATTCAACTTCTATTTCCCATTACAAGGTTACCGTGAACTGGTTTACAACAATAAAATATAGTAATTCTGGAACGGTCATTGAAAATGCGGGCCGAGAAAGGCAGGCAAAATGCTTCAAATGAATGTTGTTGAACTTAAAATTATGCATGTAAATCCGTAAACAAAATTCATTTACTGTTGAAACATCAGAAAGTTACACAATTACTATTTAATAGTGTTCGCCATGGAATAAAACAAAATGACAAACAAATGTGAATTTTTTTTCTGTCAAATATTTTGCCTTATTAAGTGTTTGCTTTGTTTTTTAAAATAATGTCAAAGTATTTGACAGGGGAAAAAATTACACATTGATTTGTCAATTTGTTTTATTGCATGGTGAACACTATTAAATTGTAATTTTGCAAATTTTTATAATTAATTTCTGCTGCTACAACCAATAGTAAATGAATTTTGTTTATTGAATTATATGCAGAATTTTAAGCTTTACAACATTTCATTTGAATCATTTTTATCTAAAACAATCAGGAGAGCAATGCGTACGGAAAAACTGATTTCCCATCTTAAACGCTTATGTTTCACTTTCCATAATACACTGTAGGTGAATTTAAAGGAATTTTCAAACAATTGAACAATATACTGTTAGATAAATATAATTTATCACTTTTGGACAAGACTGTGCACCATCTTTTTAGATAGCAACCGCTCGAAAAACAAGTTAGGCAAAGAAGGGTAGTTCATGACATCTATCTGTCTCAGGCTCTTTTTTTGCTTTTATAAAAACCTACAAGTGCGCATTCCAGTATTACTATATTTCAGTGGTTAACTATATTTTCGAAAATGGTTATTTTTGCCCACTTTGTATTGTATAACACAGTGACAACAGACAAATACTCGTTTCTTGTACTGTTATCAAGTTATGTAAAAATGTATATTGTATAACTGTCCGTAATTCGAGATTCGAGTTTCTCATCTTTGCCTCTTGGGTATATAATCACTCTGTTATACCTATCAACCTTATAAATTGACACAAATATACCTGAATTATACAGTCAGACATTATATTAAAATAAAACGTAACTGTCTGATTATACAGTTTCTCACTTATTGTTAAGTTTTTATGTTTATTTATTGTAGAGTTATTCACATCATAAATAAAAATAATTATGTTAATTTATAATTACCAAAGCAACATATTTAAAACAATAATATTATCACAATTAATTATCAAACATTAAGCAATACATTACCAAACAAATCTTATCGTAAGACTATTACATAAATGTTATCAAAGTTATTTTCCAAGATATACGACACCACATGTATTCATTTTTAAGGTTTCTTAAAAAAAAAGTAGTTATTCAGTTTAGATTCAATAATGAATTACAGTGAGCAAGACAAATTGTATTCGCCTTCTCTTTGGTCTAACAGAGAAAATGTTATTGAAAAACATATTGAATTTGCTGTGCAAGGTAAACAAACCTTAGTTTGATGTATAATACTTGTAAAAAAAAAATATTTTGTTGCAGAAACTCAGAAAAATAGGAATAATATTCCGTGCTCTTTAAATATTTCATACGGCAAGAAACCACGACAGAAATTTGATATCTACGGCATAGACTTACCAAATGGTAAATTGAACACATTTATAGTTATAAATTATTTATAATTTCTTATTTAAGATGCTCCAATATTTATTTACATTCACGGTGGGTACTGGCAAGAATTAGATAAAAATAATTCGGGATATGTCGTTGAACCATTCTACAAAAATCATATTAAAACAATCATTATTGGTTACACATTGTGTCCTGAAGTGTCATTAAACGAAATTGTGTTGGAAATTGAAACTGCGGTAAAAAAATGTATTGAATACGTTGAACAACATGGCTCAAGGTACAATTTTATTTTAGGAAATATAAGTTTAGTAATAATGTTTCATTTTTAGGGGCATTTACATATCTGGATATTCAGCAGGTAGTCAATTAATATCTTGTTTATTTTCAAATTTATTTCCTAAATTATCTAAGCAACAATTGAGTCTTTTTAAAGCTGCAATTTTATGTTGTGGTATTTACGATTTAACTCCAATAATTAATACTTATATAAACATTCCTTTAAAGTTAAATTATGATGAAGCTAAACTATTAAGTCCAATGTTTCAATCAATTGATAAATTAAATTTAAAAGTACATGTAGTTGTTGGTGAATACGACAGCCCTGCGTTTAAGAAACAATCAGTTCAATATTTTGAAAAAATAAATTCATTTATTGATGCATCTTTTAAAATAATTCATAATGTAGATCATTTTAGTATTGTTGAAAAATTTAGTTGCAACGATTACGAATTAGTTAAATTTATTTTGAATGAAAACACTAAATAAAAGTACAAAATATTTATTTAAAAATTGAGATACAAAATAACTTAATATTTAATCTTCAGCAATACGGTTTGCTTCTTCAATAATATTATTGGACATGACGTAATTATGGCGAATCGATCCACTAAAATCATCCTCATAAGAAATACTGTCATCAGTTTCAGATGTATTTTGGTTTTTAATATATTTATTCAAATCACTTTTCTTTTGTAAAGTTTCTAACAAACTACTAATTTTGTTCGAGTTCACAGCGACGACATTTTCTAATTCTGTTTTATTTGAAGAAGTAGCAACTCCAGTTTTATCATTAGTGAAATTAACAAAATCATCATTATTAAATTCAGCCATACTCTTCTTTAATTTCGAGACCAAACATTCAATATCATCTGTGGTGACATTTGAAGCAGTAAAAATTTCGTTGCTAGGTTTATCTTCCTTCTCTTCCATTTCCAAAATTTTCTTCAAATTGTCTATTTCGCTTTTAAGAAAATCCATTTTGTTTTTTCTTTCGGTTTTTGTCATTTTCTTTGGTAAACCAAGGGTTGGAAATAAGTTTACTTCCGGAATTATTTTGTTTTTCAATTCTTCAGATGGCTTCATGAAAACTTGCTTTAGTTTGAGATCTTCTTCGGTCATGTTTTCTTGTGTTGAATTATTGGAATTTAGTAATGATAACATGGAGAAAATCCTATTGAATATTATGATCTGGAATATAAATATTTGTATTATATAATAAATTTTAAAATGTTGGTAAATACCTGTTTATCTTCATCCAAAGTGCCCTTAACAAATAGTTCTTTTTCTGTAGATCTACAAAATCCATTTTCATATATAATATTGATAAGTAAGCTCTCAATTTTATTATCTTTCTTTGCTTCTTCTATTTTATTATTGCAAGAAGGAAGATATTTTGTCATTAGCCAGGAAAGTAATAAAATTCTATTTTCCTTTTCAAATATTTTTTGAAATTCAATACTATTTTGTTGTTTTATGAATGGATAATCCAATACAATTAAATAATCCTTATACTTTTCTAATATTTCTTTATTTAAAATCATTTTAATATCTGAAAAATAAAAAATACAGTTGGCAACATTTGCAAATTTAAATCTATGCAGTTGGCAACACTACGGGAGATACGCTAACCAATAAATGTGAAATGGAGTCTGTGGTGTGAAAAAGTGTATGATAAATAAATGATTGTTGACCAAAAATGGAATAACATGGAATGTTTTAAATAATTGTCGATTGTTCCCAAGATCTTTGAAGCCTTAAAAATTTGTTTTTGTGGAGTGTAGTCAAGGTAATAATCTATTATTTGAATTTCACAAGAAAATGAAACAAGCTTACGTCAGCCATTAATGATTATAAGAGAAATTGCTTGTAATATCTTTAATTTATTAAATTATAATATTATTACATTAGTTAATTGATATAATGATGTGAAATAGACTTACCTATCTTTTATGAGAATTTACTACAACACTTTAACCTATTTCGGCTTGAGATATTATTAAACCGGTTGACATGCCCGTTATCATAAAGCAGTGTGTCCTTGACGCTACCAACTAATTTGTTTTGCCGCGCAAATTGAACTCATTTCACGCTTGGAAAATAGCTCCTTAGCCTGTTATTTATACTAGGATGCATGATTAAAAATATGAAATAAATTACAATAATAAAAATTTAGAAAGATGGCTTCGCCTTCGCCTCAAAGTAGTCCAATGCCGCCGCCTCAGGCGCCAAGCCCTATGGGGCCACCTATACAAAGCCCTGCGCCACCGCAGTCCCCTCACAGCCCGTACCAGGGCGGGCCGGGGCCGATGCCAGGGCACATGAACGGTCCTCCGCCACCCCACATGGGTCCAGGAGGTCCGCCACCGCCACACGGGCTGCCTCCACACCCAGGTCCGTTGTGCTTTTCGCCTATAATCTCTTATTATTTTCCTCAAAAAAAAAATTGTAATATTATTGTTATGTTTTTGATTGTTTACTTGTTTTTCGTTGTTATGTATTTTATTGATTCAGTTTTCAAAATTTGTAAAATTATCAACATTTTTTTACAACCGGGAGAGAAACTCGGTTTCTTTGATAACAAAATCGTAACAGAAATAGCCAATTTCATATCAACGGGAAATTTGTGCAGTTTGTATCCTGTCGGTAAATGCTCAAATAATATTTGTTGTGAAAAATGAACAAAATAAATCAAAGGAAACTATCATAAATTATTTTTTAATTTAAATAATATAAATATAGTAACCATTATAAATATTGGGGTCATGAGAAAAATAGTAGGTATGTACATCGTAGGAGAGCAGTGTATTTTTTCCCTAGTCGTATTGTAGCCCTCGCCTACGGTTCGTGCTTCAATTTTACTCCACTTGAAAGAATAATAAACTTCTCTCCTTTAATGTATATAATATTTTCTTCAAGCCTATTATAGTATTCATATTTTGTTACTGCATATACGACATAAATATAATTCTACGACGTACAATAATATTTTTAGGTGTTTCATATACCACTGTCAGTGACATTTGTGCTGCAATTGCTTCTGTCATATTTTATTGTTTAAAATGACAGAAAAAAAAACGACATACTTCTATTTTATATACCTCAAGTTTACTTGGGAAGAAGAAATACTATGTCACCTGAAGATTGGAGTTGAACTCCTAGTAACATGATATACTATAGACTTACAAAGAATTATTTTTCCAGGTCTCCCGCCTCATCCGGGTATGGCGCAGGGCCCACCGCCACAAGGTCACCCGGGCATGCCGATGCCACCAGGCGGTCCTCCGCCTCAACAACATCCTGGCATGCCACCACAGGGTCCTCCGGGACCAGGAGGTCCACCGCCACCCCAGCAGCACCCGGGCATGCCACCGCAAGGACCTCCGCACGGGGGTATGCCACCGCAAGGCCCGCAGCAACATCCTGGCATGCCACCCCAGGGCCCTGGCGGACCACCGCATCAACAAGGCATGCCTCAGGGGCCTCCACATGGAGGTATGCCGCCGCAGCAGGGGCCACCGCAACATCCTGGCATGCCAGGGGGACCTGGAGGCCCACCACAACAGCAACATCCGGGCATGCCTCCACAAGGACCCCAACATCCAGGTATTACTATATTGTAATCATTATATACATTAGTTTGACAATGAGAAGTAATGCTACTGTTTCTTTTTATCTCATTTGAAAATTTGACTATAGTAATATTTAAAATTTTGTTGTCATTATTCCATTATTGTTTGATGTTGTTTATGAAATCTGTTGTGGACACCACGATACCTCCCGCCATAGACTTATTATCAAATGATGCAGGAAAATAGATTACCACTATCAAGAAACGCTAATTCCTTCAATTAATTTAGTTTTCACTTATGACATATGTTTACGTTCATTAATTGTAAGAATAATAATTGATTACAATAATGTACAGATTATAAGCGTATTGATGACAACAATATACTCATATTGATAACAACAATGTATTCGTATTGATTACAACAATGTATTCTTATTGATTACAACAATGAATTCGTATTGATTACAAAAATGTATTCGTATTGATTACAACAATGAATTCGTATTGATCACAACAGTGTATTCGTATTGATTACAATAATGTAAACGTATTGATTATAATAAAAAAAATTGTAATCTTAAGCAACCTGAAAATTCGCTTATCAAACACGAATTTAACGAGTTCTGGGGGCAATGAAATTTCATAATGACATATTTCAAGAACAAGAAATTAATGAATAAACACTAAATAATGTCAAAATATTTTACATTTTTTTATCATTTTGTTTTATTCTGCTCACATTTACGGCACTAGTGCATGTACCTGTATTACATTTCAATGATCTAACCAGCATGTTTTCATGCAGGTATGCCCCAAGGCGGCCCGCAGCATGGTGGAATGCCTCCACAAGGTCCCGGCGGTCCTGGTCCAGGCCAGCATCCCGGCATGCCGCCTCAGGGTCCTGGTGGACCTCAACATCCGGGTATGCCACCTGGTGGTCCAGGTATGCCACCACAACATTCGGGACCTGACGGTGGAGCCCCGCCTCCGCCACAGGGTCATCCGCATCCTGGTATGCCTCCGCAGGGCCCACCGGGACCAGGAGGGCCTCCGCCGCCCCAGCAGCACCCTGGTATGCCTCCCGGGCCTGGACAACATCCCGGGATGCCGCCGCAAGGTCCTCCGGGACCTGGACAACATCCTGGAATGCCGCCACATCCGGGGATGCCGCCACATCCACCACCGGGAGCTATGCCCCATCAGCAGCAGGGCCAGCAAGTAAGTCATCTAGTTCTAACACCAATATATTTATTTCTTTCATTAATACAATTATAATACATTTTGTGGGTATAAAACAATATTTATTCACGATCAGCTTTCTTGAGCATTTCTATAACTTGATCAGCGAGTTTCTGCGTAGATGCAACCAAAAACGACGATTTCATTACATCGAACTTGTCCCCTATAACACAATCCATTAACCATTACTCATTCAAGCGTTGTATGAAGGAAGTGAGGCTACGGTGAGAGTTGATGGTAGATTGAGTGATTGGTTTGGAGTAGATGTTTGTGCGAATTTTCTTTGGTTGTTTAATTTGTATATGGATGTGTTGTTGAGAAAGGCATTGATGGAATATATCAGGCGTCAGCAAACCATGGCCCGCGGGTCACCAAGTGACCCATTTCATAATTTTGAGTGAGCCTTTTGAGTTCGGGAAATAAAAAATATCACCTGGAATCTTCCAACATTTAGGAAAAATTGTGTTAGCATTTGTAGATATTTTGATTTACAAGAAAGAATAATTTATAAAATTAATTTTAAATACTGTTTTTATGATAATTAGAATTCGTTTTGTTTTCACTGATCCGAAATGAATGATTAAAAGTCACATTTTGATTGTTTTTGACCCGCGTCCAAAAATGATGCCGTATATATTGATAAATGTATAGTACCTGCGTTATCTTATGCGGATGATGTTGTTTTGTTGGGTGAAACTGAAGAGCAATTGAGAAGAATGATTGTGAGCATAAATGAAGTAGGGAATGGTTTAAATAAAGGTGTTATTGATTGTTGATGAATGTAAAGTGTTGGTGTTTGAGAAAAATGATTTGGTGACTGATTGTAATGTTTATATATTCGTGTAGTATGTTTTCGAGGGATGGACGTATTGACCAGGAGATTGAAATGCGGGTGTCTGCAGGGTGCAAGGTATTGGGTGCACTGGGTACATTTGTTCGAAACGTGAATGTATCTAGAGATGCTCGATTGAGTGTTTATAATGGTGTGTTAGTGCATACATTGATGTATGGTTCTGAATGTTGAGTGGTGAATGAAGAAACATGAACGACGTATAACTGCTGTAGAAGTGAGATATTTGAAAGAAGAGTGATCGTATCCGGAATACATTGGTGTATAGTGAGTGTGAGATTGAGACTAATGTTGTTAAAAAAGTGGGAATGAGTCAGTTGAGGTGGTTTGGCTATTTCGAAAGGTTAGTGAATTTAATATATGCGGGTGAGATTGAGGGTAAACGATTGCGTGGGCATCCGAGGAATAAGTGGTTGGGTATAATTGAGTGTGAAGAATTGAAGAGCATGTAAGAAAGTGGAGGATACTAAAATGGTGGAATGGGATAGAGCGTGACGTTATGTATGTATGTATCAGTGCGGAAAGTAGTGCATTGCCCACACTAACCATTAGTAGCGAAGATGACGCCTCCTGCTTCACGTACTAACACAGCTCCTGCAGCTGCATCCCAAGGTTGCAAACCATCACAAGTGTAAAGATCTTGTGAACCGTTTGCAACGTACGCCATTCCCAAACATGCTGAACCCATTGATCTAATCCTACATTAATGAATCAAAAATTAATTTGTATTTGTATTAATAATAATTAATATTTACGCTTGTGCTTTGCTGACCATAGCGCGTAATCTTTTCATCATAAGTTCTCTAATATCATCTCTTCGTGCTATTGAAATTTCGTAGCCTATAACTGAGCGAGAAACATCTAAAAACAAATACATTAATTTTACTTAAAGCGTTTTCATATAAAATAATTTGTTACCATCTATTTTACTGACGTAAACTCTTTTGCCGTTGTAATAAGTCCCTTTTCCTTTCTGTGCGCTCCACAATTCTTCTAATACTGGGTTATAAATAATACCAACAACCTCCTCTTTTTTAATTGACAATCCCACAGAAATACAACAATATGGAAAACTATGTACAAAATTTGTGGTTCCATCTATTGGATCAATTATCCAAGTTGGGTCATCTGTTAATTCAGGGATCAAAGCGGCTTCTGCTGCTGCCTCTTCTCCAATGAATCTAAGTTTAAAAATAGAATTAATTATTGTAGTTTGAAATTAATGGACTATTTACTTGTGCGTCGGGAATTCATTTTTTAATGATTTAATTAGAACATCTTCTATTTTTTTGTCGTACTCTGTAACTAGATCCCAGTCGGCTGTTTTACATGATGCTGTTTTATCTTTTGCTTCTCGAATTATCTGAAATTAAAAACAATTAAACAAATTTAATTTATCGTTTGTGTTTACAAGGTTGACCTTCGGTTGTAGGCCAATCTTTGTTTGTCTTATTTCCTTATAAAATTCTGATACTATTTGTAATAGTTTGCAGAAACAATTCCTCATTTTAATTACAGAATTGTATCGTTAAATATTCTTTAACCAGTTTTATTTTTTTTTACATATAAAAATGCCTCTCGAATATTTACATAGTAAACATTTTTCAAGGACGAAAAGATTTTTCTAAAAATACTTGTATATATGTTCTACTTACTGATCCAGCATCTTTAACTAATTTCAAAGCGAAATTATAATAATAATCCAAATTTTCTTTGGCCATTTCACCGTAATACTTTTCACGTCTACTCTCTACGTTGGGAGAATGTAAACTGAACAAAATGATAGTAAAATAAAAGGACCTTGAACAGATGACAGTATTAATAATATTAGTTAACTTTTTTTTTTGGTAATAGAATGTTTATATTCAAATAATGTTGTAATGTAATGGTTTCCAAATAATCTAATCTTCAAGTAAGATAAGAATTTATATAATTTATTTCGTATTTATTTTCATTTATAATTTGTATAATTACATAGCAATTAAAATAAAGACCCGTAATTTTAAAATAGGACATTAATTTTCGGCTATGTTTAAATTCTTTTAACGTCTTTGGAACAATTTAATTTTAATTCATCTTGAATATTATATTCGTTGCTTGGCAATTTTCACACAAAATCTATAAAATTTTCAAATTCTGTTTATTATATTTCTATATAAATTACAATGCATAGAATACAATGCAGCAAAGTGCATCTTCATATCTTTTTTATTTCTCGAGTTACAGTGATTTTTGTGATTTTTCCAAGGTCAACTTTGGAGGTCTATAACTCAAAAACTAAGCAAGCTATTTACATTCTGCGGTCAGTTTTGTGCTTCTAGTGCATTTTACGACTAATTAGGAAATTTTAAAAATTTTGAAAATTTTTGAACTTTTTTGTCAAAAATTCGATCGGCATAACTCGAAAAATATCAAAGATACAGACTTGCGGAGCTCACCAATCGATTCAGCTCGTCGAAATACATAAGTATACAAAATTTCAGAACATTTGAACTGCAGGTTAAAAAGTTAGAGCAAAAAGTCTGAAAATAGCAAAATTCGGCCCAAACCTTAAGGGGTACCCCTTGACGTTAGCTTGAAATTTGCCATTTTCATATTTTTTGCTCTAACTTTTCAACCAGTTGTTCAAGTATCCTGAAATTTGGTATACTTATGTATTTCGACGAGCTGAATCGATTGGTCCACTTCGCAAGTCTGTATCTTTTATATTTTTCGAGTTATTGCCGATCGAAATTTTGACAAAAAAGTTCAAAAATTTCCAAAATTTTTAAAATTTCCTAATTTGAAGTAAAATGCACTAGAAGCACAAAACTGAGCGCTGAATTTGAATATCTCGCTTAGTTTTTGACTTATAATCGCTCAAAGTTGACTTTTGAAAAATTACAAAAATTGCTATATCTCGTCAAATAAAAGAGATATGAAGATGCTTTCTGCTGCATTGTATTCTACGCGTTTTAATTTATAAAGAAATACAATAAACAGAATATCGAAAATTTAAAAGCTTCAAGTTAAAATTACATAATTTCAAGAATCCTTCGGCATCTTCGCCTGGACCAAATGTTCCGCCAGGTCAAGGCCCTCCAGGAGGTCCTCCAGGTCAACCAGGACCCGGTGGACAAGGCCAAGAGAATCTAAACGCCCTTCAAAGAGCTATTGACACTATGGAGGAAAAAGGAATGCAAGAAGATCCACGATACTCACAATTGTTAGCATTGCGCGCTCGGTCCAATGGAAATGGACCACATCCATTTAATTCTTCTCAGCTGCAACAACTTAGGTATAAAATAATAATTTTGACAAGCCGAGAAAATCATTGAAATTTAGTTATACTGGAACGCGCACTTGTAAGCTTTTATCAGGGTGTCTACCGACCTGGAATTTCTTGTTTCTCTTTAAAAAAAGATCTTATTCATTATAGTCCTAAAATTATTAGTACAGAAACTATTTTTGTTCTTATTATTGAATAATCATACACATAAATTAAGTATGCCATGAATTGTGTGTGTTTCAACAATCAGATTAGGTGCTGTCAGATTTTTAATAATTATTTGTTTTTTTCACTTAGTTTATCAACTTTTTATATAACATTTTATTTAACTTAAATTGATGTTCTATTCGAACATGTTTTATAAATTTATTATCGTTATTAATTTCATGGCAAACTTTCTGTTTGTGATTTTTCACTAATAAAAATAAGAATGTTTTTTGTACTGATTATTTTAGAACTGTAATGAATAAGGACTGTTTTAGAGAGAAATAAAAGGTATTTAAAAATTTTTTTAAATATATACCGTGTTCCATTTAAAAAGATAAAGATGCATATCCTTGCGCGAAAATGGAATACCCGGTTGAAAAAAATACGTGAGCATTTTAATATAAAATAAATTTTAAAAAAATTTCGGTAATATTTAAAATAATAGCATATAATAAAAAATACAGATCGATGGACCACCCCGGTACACATTTCTTTATATCGCCTGGAATTCTATACAAATTATCCTGGAATACCTGGAAGAATCCTTGAATTTCATTTTTAATATTTGGTAGACAGCCTGTTTTATGAAAGAGAAAAACCTAGCCTGAGACAGATAGATGTCCTGGGCTACCCTTCTTTGGCTAACACTTGTTTTTAGAGCGGTTGCTATGTAAAACATGTTACACAGTCTTCTCCAAAAGTGATATTTAACAGTGCATTGTTTAATAATTTGAAAATTCCTTTTAATTGAGATATAACGGGTATTGTTTTAGAGGTATAGAAACCTCTAAAAACACTCATTTTCATTAATGATTGTTAATTTCTTTATATTTTCTTATCAACTTGCTAAGCGTGCTGTACAACAATGATAGGTTAAACACATATTGCATGTCTATTGGCTCGCATTTTCAACAGTAGTGAGCGTTCCAGTATTACTATATATCATTAGAAAGGATATTTTATATGGAGTCCATAATTAAATCAATTATTATATTAGGGTGCAAATCATGGCGTACAGAATGTTAGCGAGAAATCAGCCATTGAGTCCTCAGCTATCCATGGCTGTCCAAGGAAAGCGAGATGGCCCACCTCAGTGTCCTACGCCCCCGTCGAACGTATTCCAAGGACCTCAGCAAGGCGGAGTCCCGCCAGGGCCCCCGGGACAACAGGTAAGTCGCCTGCCTTCCACCATTGTTATACCAACTCGCATCGCTTTGTGAATGCTACTAAATATTAATTGTATTATTTGTACCATAAATAATATTTGCTTAAGTTGTTTTTAATTTGTAGTTGCTAAGGTGACTGGTTTTGTATTTCTTTAGAGCTGTCTTTTATTTTATGCTTAATTGTAATATTAATTCTTTTTAGCTCTAGTGTATAATTTATCTCGATAAGGTCGTATTTTTGTAGACAGTAGTATTTTCAGTAGACTTATTATTATTTTTAATAACGTTGATGATGAAATCTGTATTTAAACTTACAAATTCGTATAGTATTGTTTACTTTCTTATACGCAAAAATTCGGATGAAATTATGCCAAGGTTTTTACATACGACTAACCGGAAATTACAACTACATACTATTTGAATTATTTTATTATTTCTAATAAATTATTGTCAATCTTTTCACGATAGGGTGACCACACATTCCATTTTTTACACAATTCATTCTTTATTTTGTTAACGTTATTATCTTATTAAAAGTATTGGCTAGTAGCACGAGCACTGTTTTTCGGTGTTTTAAGTGAAGTGATTTAGTCTGGGTTTTATCACTGTTCAGTATTTTAATTGATATTTACAATATAAGTGGTATAAGAGCATTATTAAGATACGCATGTAAAATTTGCACGAGACGGTAGCCAAGTTGTGTAATCACATAAGTTTATTAATAATGCATTATCACACGTGTATTGTACAATATTTTATCTACGCCCGCCCAAAGTTAAATAAATTTTAATAAATTGACTTAAGTTTTTTGACAAGTAGAAAATTAATCCAACTGGTTGCTGTAAAAATGTTTTTACACCATGACGACTACATTAAACAATTATATAGTTGAGTTGTTTTTCAAATTTTTTTGAAGCATTTCATAAAAATGAGTGAATTAGAAAGTATTTCGTCGGATATTAATTAATGTAATATTAATTAATTTAAAGAGTTGTAATGATTGTATTTTCAACATGTATAATAAATAGTACGTTAATGAAAACGACTGTAGCTCTTAACTCACGCAAAATGAGTGGAATTTATGCAATAATTAAGAGAATCATAGCGAGAATAGCAGTGTGAAAATAAATATATCACATCATTTACCCTTTTCTAGGTGTGGCACTCTGCTCAAAGCAGATCTCGGTTTTAAGAATGGTAGTTTTAGCAGGGACACGGAAAATTTTATGTGGTGAAATTTCTCTGCTATGAGGCTTGAACCGAGGATCTAATGATCCACAGTTCGATGCGTTACCACGGAGCCTTTTACACCGTAGTGTAAAAATAATTCTTTATATTTCATCACAGAAAATTTTCAAGTGGTACGAATACATTTGGTGTTGCCCTATATATTTCTCTATCATATTTATTTGAAGAATTTTTTTACAACACTAATCCCAAGGTAAAATACTTCTCTTAAAACACCCAAAAACAGAGCTCGTGGTACCAGTCATTGTTTCTAAAATAATATAGAAACATAGATAGGCTTTGTGGTCACCTAGTTCGTGGTTGTTGTGCGTATAAGAAAGCTGTGCGTGCTCGTGTAGAAGTCGTTTGGCTTGCGCGTTGCGGAATGCCGGTAGGCTATGCGGGTTAGGGTCGTCGGTGTGTCGTGATGAGTGTCGGTGTGTGCAGAGCACCGGGGCCGCCCCGAGCGCGCCGCAGGCACAGGCCGAGGCCGACGCGCCGCCGCCGGACGGGCCCGGGCCCGTGGCCGCGCCCCCGCAGCCCATGCGCCCCCCGGGGCCTCCACCGCCCGGCCCGCCGCCCCCGCAACCTGGGCCCCCGCCGCCGCCGCCGCCACAGGTAACCAACAGACAGCTCTAGAACTATACAACACCATCACCATGTGTACATAGCCCCCCCGTCATTGTAAATATGCATGGGAAACGGAAATCTAACCCGTCTTTACAATATGCCCCATCCTGATTTTTTATGCCTGTAAGTTTTATCAATAAATATACATTTATATATGGCCACCATGTTGTTTCAAGATGGCTTATACCAACTGTTCCATCAATCTGTATTTTTATTTATTACAGAAAATCAATTCATCTATCTGCAGTATCACTTTTTCTACCGAGTATTTTGGCAAAATTTTAAAGATCTTTTGTATTTCTTTAAAACAGTTCTATGCATTATAGTCACTGAAATATAGTAATACTGGAACGCGCACTTGTAATATTTTACGAAAGCGAAAAACGAACCTGTAACAGATAGATGTTGTGGGTTACTCTTCTTTGTCTAGTACTTGTTTTTAGAACGGTTGCTGTGTAAAAACATTGTACAACAAAGTCATGTAATCCTCAACTAGCTGTCTCTCTCGGTTCGCATTTTCAACATCAGTGAGCGTTCCAGTATTATTATATTTCACTGGTTATGTCCTAAAATGATCAGTAATCACACTCAGAAAATATGCCATGAAATTAAATACAATAAATATATTTATAATAAATGTTCAAATTCAATATCAATTCAACAAACTAAATAACAAAATGCTGATAAATTAAATGCAGCAAACAATAATTATTATTTTATTTTATGACTATATTTGTATATCTTGACTCAAAATTATTCTACGTGTTTTTATGTGTCCATGTAAAATAGTTGTTTTCAACCCTAACTTAGCCTTGATGATGACAGCAGCAGCTGTCGAAACGTCGGCATAGATTTTTAATAAATAATTGTCTGCTGGTCCGTTTTTTTATTCTTCCCATAAACATATAAAGTTGCATTTAATTACGCGAAAATGGTACACCCGGTAGAAAATCTTATACTGCACATTTGTGGCCATATTAATAAATTTAATTTCAAATAATTTTCGGTTGTATTTAAAATAATCGAGTATAAAAGTTACAAGCAACAAAAATCAAAACAATTTTGGTTCACTGCTGTACGTCCTCATTTTGGAAGTAGCAATCAATAAAATAAAAAATATAAACAAAGGTAATGGCTGGCCCCCAACCGCAACCCCCTCAACAAGTCCCCCCAATGCGCCAACCAGGCCAGATGCCAATGCCTGTGCCCGGTGCTCCTCCGGGAGTACCTCCAGGTCCTCGACCTCCCGGACCACCTGGTCCACAACCTCAACAAGGCCCACAGCCTCAACCGAAACAAAACAGAGTTACTACTCTGCCAAAACCCAGTGGAGTCGACCCACTTGTCATCTTACAGGAAAGAGAAAATCGGTAGGGCGTTATTTCCTATTTAAAAAAATATAGGTGTTATAACTATCAAATAAATTCAGGGTGGCAGCTCGAATTGCAGCAAGGATGGAACAACTAAAAAACCTCCCAACCAATATGTCAGAAGATCTTCGCATTCAAGCTCAAATCGAGCTTCGAGCTTTGCGTTGTTTAAATTTCCAGCGGCAATTACGCAGCGAGATAATAGCATGTACTCGTCGTGATACAACTCTTGAAACCGCTGTTAATGTCAAAGCATATAAACGCACTAAACGCCAAGGTTTACGTGAAGCCCGCGCTACTGAAAAACTAGAAAAGCAGCAGAAACTCGAAGCAGAACGCAAACGTCGACAGAAACATCAAGAATTCTTGAGCTCTGTTCTTCAACACGGCAAAGATTTCAAAGAATTCCATCGTAATAATCAAGCTAAACTTGCTAGACTTAACAAAGCTGTTATGAATTACCACGCTAACGCAGAGCGAGAACAAAAGAAAGAACAAGAAAGAATTGAGAAAGAACGTATGCGAAGGTTGATGGCTGAAGATGAAGAAGGTTACAGGAAACTTATTGATCAAAAGAAAGATAAACGTTTAGCTTTCTTGCTATCACAAACTGACGAATATATTGGAAACTTAACAGAGATGGTCAAACAACATAAGATTGAACAAAAACGTAAACAACAGGAGGAACAGAAACGAAAACGAGTATGATTAATTTTTGTATCAAAATTCACAATTTTAAAAAGTTTTTATTGCAGAAAAAGAAGAAGAAGTTAACTGCAGATGGGAATATAATCGATGAAGGAGACGATGGTTCTCAAGGTTCAGATTATCGGGTAACAGTTATTGAGGTTTCTTCAGGTAAAACACTTTCTGGAGAAGATGCTCCGATGTTAAGCCAGCTTAAAGACTGGTTAGAGATTCATCCAGGCTGGGAAGTCGCAGATAGTGATGACGACAGCGATCAGGACGACGATCAAGATGGTACAAAAACTCTTTATTTAGGTCAATAAAATTTTAATTCAAATATTTATAGAACGCCACAGAGCAGAAGCCAGATCAGAAGAAGACAAAGCTAAAGAGGTCATCAAGAAAGCTAAAGTTGAAGACGATGAATACAAGAATGCTACCGAAGAACAAACCTATTACAGTATTGCCCATACTGTTCATGAAATCGTCACCGAACAAGCCTCGATTATGGTTAATGGTAAACTTAAAGAATACCAAATCAAAGGTTTGGAGTGGTTGGTATCATTATTCAACAACAATTTGAACGGTATTTTGGCTGACGAAATGGGTTTGGGTAAAACCATTCAAACCATTGCTTTAGTCACTTATTTAATGGAGAAAAAGAAAGTTAACGGACCGTTTTTAGTTATTGTACCTTTATCGTAAGTTGCTTTTGGTAAAAACTTTAAAATTGTAAATAAAAAATTGTTTTTTTAGTACTTTGTCTAATTGGGTGTTAGAATTCGAGAAGTGGGCACCGTCTGTTGTGGTTGTTTCATATAAGGGTTCTCCGGCTGGAAGAAGAGCTATTCAGAGTCAGATGCGTTCGACTAAGTTTAACGTACTACTAACTACTTACGAGTATGTTATTAAGGACAAAGGAGTTTTAGCTAAAGTAATTTAATTGTTGTTAAAACTGTTACAATTTATAAATAATAAATATTTTTAGCTTCCTTGGAAATACATGATCATCGACGAAGGTCATCGAATGAAAAATCATCATTGCAAACTCACTCAAGTATTAAATACTCATTATTTAGCTCCTCATAGGTTGTTACTTACCGGAACTCCTCTTCAAAATAAACTTCCGGAATTATGGGCCCTTCTTAATTTCCTCTTGCCCTCAATTTTCAAAAGCTGCTCCACTTTTGAGCAATGGTTTAATGCTCCTTTTGCAACTACTGGAGAAAAGGTCGAACTCAATGAAGAAGAAACCATTTTGATCATTCGACGTTTGCATAAAGTTTTACGACCGTTCTTGTTGCGTCGTTTAAAGAAAGAAGTAGAATCTCAATTGCCGGATAAAGTCGAATATATTATTAAATGTGATATGTCTGGACTACAGCGCGTGCTTTACAAGTATAATTTAAAATTATCACATTTTAAATTTTATTCTAATGATTAAAATTTTAGGCACATGCAGAGTAAAGGTGTTTTACTGACAGACGGATCTGAAAAGGGCAATAAGGGTAAAGGTGGTGCTAAAGCTCTGATGAACACGATTGTCCAACTGAGAAAACTTTGTAATCATCCATTTATGTTCCAAAATATCGAAGAAAAATATTGTGACCATGTCGGGATGTCGTCTGGAATTATCTCAGGGTAAAACATATTTTTCATATCAACATTTTTGCTCTATTCAATAAAAGTTATCACTTAAACGGTCAGCTTGTCCAAATTTATTCATACCACATTTAAACACAGATACTTTAATAAAATCGCACTTCAATGAAATAGAATATATTTTAATTTTTCGGCTACCCAAAATTTTAATATGTAAACGCATAAATATTATTATATTATAAATTTAGACTGGAACAAGTGAATGAATTTAATATTTGGGTAGTATGTTCTCGAGGGATGGACGTATTGACCGGGAGATTGAAAGGCGTGTGTCTGCAGGATGCAAGGTATTGGGTGCTCTGGGTACATTTGCTCGAAACGTGAATGTATCTAGAGATTAAGTGTTTATAATGGTGTGTTAGTGCCTACATTGATGTATGGTTCTGAATGTTGGGTGTGGATGAAGAAGCATGAACGACGTATGACTGCTGTAGAAATGAGATATTTGAGAGGAGTGTGTGGGTATACGAGACGTGATCGTATTCGGAATACATTGGTGTATGATGAGTGTAAGATTCAGAAGAATGTTGTTAAGAAAGTGGGAGTGAGTCAGTTGAGGTGGTTTGGACATGTTGAGCGAATGTCGAATGAAAGGTTGGTGAAGATTGAAGGTGAACGATTGCGTGGGCGTCCGAGGAATAACTGGTTGGGTATGATTGATGGTTTGTTGCGTGAACGAATGATTCCGAGTGTGAAGAATAAACAAGCATGTATGAATCGCACTATGAATGTGGACGAGGCGAAAGTGGTGTGTCAGGATAGGATTGTTTGGAGGAGATTGATTGTTGGTTGACTGTGTTTCTGGGTTCGTGCTACCCCACTAAGTGGGACATAGCTTGACGTTATGTATGTATAAATATCTTATGGATATAATTTTGTTGCTGACCAAGTAAAAATTTTCTTTCATTCCCATTTAATTTAGTTTGTTGATTTTTTGTGCCAACAATAACAATGTATGATGTCCAAATGAAAAAAATATTATTTCAGTCCTGATTTGTACCGAGCATCTGGAAAATTCGAGCTTTTAGATCGAATTCTCCCGAAACTAAAAGCAACAAATCATCGAGTACTTCTTTTCTGTCAAATGACACAACTTATGACAATCATGGAAGATTATCTTAGCTGGCGTGGTTTTGGTTATCTCCGACTTGATGGAACGACCAAAGCTGAAGAAAGAGGAGATTTACTCAAAAAATTCAACTGTAAAAACAGTGAATACTTTCTGTTTCTTCTCTCTACAAGAGCTGGAGGTTTAGGTTTGAATCTTCAAAGTGCTGACACTGTTGTCATCTTCGACTCGGATTGGAATCCTCATCAGGTATTTTCATTATAACTTTAAGAAGTAATAAATGTGTTTATAATTATTTTTGGTAGGATCTTCAAGCTCAAGATCGAGCTCATCGAATTGGGCAACAAAATGAAGTAAGAGTTCTTCGTTTAATGACTGTTAATTCAGTTGAAGAAAGAATTTTAGCTGCTGCAAGATATAAATTAAACATGGATGAAAAAGTTATTCAAGCTGGTATGTTTGATCAAAAATCCACAGGTTCCGAACGGCAACAGTTCTTGCAAAGTATTCTCCATCAGGATGAAGCAGATGAAGAAGTATAACATCAAATATATATTTCTAATGTGAACAATTAAACAATTATATTTTCAGGAGGAAAACGAAGTTCCAGACGATGAAACCGTGAACCAGATGATCGCCCGTTCGGAACCCGAGTTCGAAATCTTTCAAAAAATGGACCTGGAACGTCGAAGAGAAGACGCACAGCTCGGACCTAAACGCAAGTCCCGCCTTATTGAAGAAAGCGAACTTCCTGATTGGCTGGTCAAAGATGATGACGAAGTCGAACGATGGGCCTATGACGAAAGTGAAGAATCGTATCTGGGAAGAGGAACTCGTCAAAGAAAAGAAGTCGACTACACGGATTCCCTCACAGAGAAGGAATGGCTGAAGGCCATTGATGATGGCGGTGATTACGAGGACGAAGAAGAGGAGGAAGAGAAAGTTAAGAAGAAGAAAGGAAGGAAGCGGAGGTCGAAAAGAGGAGATGATTCAGATGTGGAGCCAAGTACCTCCAAAAAAAGAAGAGGTGCCTCTAGCAACATTGACCCGAAGATCAAACGGCAAATGAAGAAGTTGATGAACGTCGTCGTCAAATACACCGACAGGCAATAAGATTTCTTTCTGTATTATTTTAATTATTTTATTCCAGAAGATTTAATAAAAGGAAAATTAAATTTAATTGTTTTTATCAAATGAAAAGAATTATTCAACTAACATAGAATTTGGAACAAAACCTGAATTGCAGTCTTAAATATTTTATTTACTAAATCGACGTTTCTGCAAACATTTGTTATCAGATTTGTAAATAAAAATGTTTAAAACTGCATTTCAAGTAATTTTCCTCCAAAGTGTATTTTATTTTTAGTGATGGTCGACTTTTAAGTGAGCCATTTATGAAGCTACCTTCAAGAAGAGAGTTACCGGATTATTATGAAATAATTAAGAAGCCGATGGACATCAACAAAATTATGTCAAGAATCGACGAAGCAAAGGTACAGTACACACTAATTATGTGTAACGAATTCTCACTTCCATTGCAATTATTGCTCGTTAAGTTATAACATACATACATAACATCACGCTATAGCACACTTAGTGGGGTAGTTCGAACCCAGAAACACAGTCAACCAACAATCAATTCCACCACTTTCGCCTCGTCCACATTCATACATGCTCGTCTGGAATCATTCGTTCACGCAACAAATCATCAATCATACTTAACCACTTATTCCTCGGACGCCCACGCTATCGTTACCATCAATCTCTTCCGCATACATTAGTTTCAGCAACTTTTCAAGATGTCCAAACCACCTCAACAGACTCACTCCCATTTCCTTAACCCTCGAAGAAAGCACTGGGTCAATCTGACCCACAAAATATTAAAAATAAATAAATTACAATATTATTTGTAAAATATCATTTTTCAAAAAACAATTTTTTCGTGATTTTTTTAACCTTGTCTAAGACATCAACAATTATAAAATTTTGCATAAAACATTTCTATCGGATCTTAAATATACCTCAGAATTTTTTTCGACCAATCTATCCAATTATTGCAGAATGATAGACGATCAAAAAAAGTATTGGGTCAAATTGGCCCACAGTGCTACGAAATAGGTGTGTTCTCAGAAGATTAACAACATTCTTCTCAACCTCACGCTCACCATACACCTATGTATTCCCGACACGATCACACCATTATAAACACTCAATCAATATATTCACGTTTCGAGCAAATGTATCCAGAGCACCCAATACGTTGCACCCTGCAGACACCCGCTTTTCAACCTCCCGATCAATGCGTCCATCCCTCGAAAACACTACCCAAATATACAAATTAAATGTTATTTATTTAATTTATTTTTGTGATTGTCTCAAGCATGAAGATTCACCAAAATTTTGTACAAAGTTGGGGAGTAAAACTTATGATAAACATTTTTGTAGTACACCGATTTCATGGAGTTAGAGCGTGACTTCATGCAACTTTGCCAAAACGCTCAAACCTATAATGAAGAAGCATCTTTAATCCATGAAGATAGCATTGTGCTTCAATCCGTATTCACAAACGCTAGGCAGCGACTAGAAACTGACGGAGATTCCGAAGGCGACGAAGAAAATAAATCACGTAAGATATAAGAGAATTCTTAGTATTTTTCAGCTTAACTAATATTTTCTTTAGATGCTGGCGATGACGACAACAAATCAGATGCAGACTCAAGTGTTAAAATGAAGATCAAGATTTCCAAAACGAAGAAAACAACTTCTGGAAGGCGCAAACGAACCACAAAGAAATACGTTTCGGATGATGATGAAGATGATTTAGATTAATTTTTTAATTTATGTTTGTAATACATCTAAACTGCTGGCGTTATTTGTACAAAATAATATTTTTACCTTACAGGCTATTTAAAGAAACAGTGACTGTACTTTTTACGTATGACAAAAATTCTATAACTTTATGTGAATAATTCATTTCATTGATATTTACAGATTTATCATCCTCATTACTTTATTTTGCGTAAGGGTATTTTCATATTGAAGCACTCTGGTATTCCGTTAAATTTTAATTCTACTTTGGATGTAATTTTTAGTGTAGTTCAACTAGATTTTATTATAGCTGTACTTTTATTAAAGATATATTTAATTTTTATGTATTATTCAATTTAGGTAATCATAGAATTTCTTGCAGAAAAAATATAATCCGATTTACTACTTAAATATTTGTAATTTCTTTTCATTTTAGATCACAACTAAACCACATCGTAAGTATTTTTGTATTAAATATAATTTTGTTTGTCGAGGGTTTCAAATACAAATTTAACATCCCTGAGACTTTGCTGATATATAAACTAAATTTGGCATTGGAAAATATGACAAATCAGCCAATTAGGTCCTTAACTATTTTTTTTTTTTTATGGGATTATCTAAATTGAAGATCATCTGCAGTTTGAAAAAGTTTTAATTGTTGTTCATTAAGCCGCAATGATTTTTTAAAAATGTTACGATATCATTGTTGTGGATTTGTGTTATTTGACACTTCGACAATCTAACAGCTCAATAAGAAAAGCAGAATCTTAAACAGAGAAACAATTCTTTGGCGTCAGAATTGGTTATTTTAAAATAAACATCTAAATAATTAATAATATTTTAAAAAATATATAAATAAGCGACTGTATGTATTAGTAGTAGGACAAAATAATAAACAGAGTTGCAGTAAATATTTTTAAACTTCTATTATATCTAGTACGATGTTCTTGGGTCTAGTTATAATATATGTATATGACATTTAGTGAAGGACCCTTTTGGCCATTACAAGCGACTATTTCAAACACCGTCCTGTGCAATTTAAACTTATAATTTTCTTAGTTCATTACTATTTATTTTTAAATATAGTACAAGTAAATTAAGTTCTTTATATAGAATTTATTGGTATTTAATATAAAGCTGCTTTAGTTCTAAAAGATAATATAAAATTTATTATCAAAAACACTTTAAACGTGATAAAATAATTTTTGTGTGCATAAGGAAATAACAAATATAGTTTTGTTTGCGGGAATTATTTTGCAAGCGAAACCAGACAAAAACATTCAGACCAATTAAATCACGTAATTAAAATACATCTATCCTGTTCTAAATATCGAAACGTTATCGTATTCTTATCAGGCTTTTTCCGCGTTTAAAATATCGTGTTTGGGTTTGTTCAAAACATACAATTGGCTCTGATTCACGCAGTATTTGTTGACTTTTGAAAACGGTGTAACGAAGTCACAACTTCGGCGAATTTTAAAGCAGTGCAGCGTTTTAAAATAATCTGTGGTCTTCATACGACAATGTCTTATCTCTTAAGTGGGTTCTTCGTTAAGTGGAGGCTGTGCCTCGGCCCTGAAAGCGTACAAGAGATTCAACAGGCGTCCAAGACTTCAAGAACTTCTTGGCGGGGAGCGGGCAGTCTACTTGAAGGTAAGAACTCCACGGTTGTTGAGGGGACAGACGAAGGTGTCTTGTGCTGCTAAGCTGAGTGCTGAGTAGTAGTACCTAGTAAGACAGAGTCCACAGTCGTAGTGTAGTGTTAGCGGGCGATATGTGATTGAACTGATTGTTGTGTTTACATTGTTGTAATCAAGTGTTGTGAATGATTTGGATTATTGATGGAGTTTAATTCAGGAGTTTGATTTACCTGGATTTCTAGATGATTTGTTTGGCGTTAAGGTAATTCTCAAATAGTAAATCTGTAAATAATAATTGATACATAAGCAGTATTTACCGGTAGTAATTAATAAATCTAGTCGAAATGCGTCAATTAAAATCGCAGAAATTAATTAAAACAACAGGTTTAGTTCCTATTATGGTTTTTATATTCGATTTCTCTTGAATTCCAAAAGAAAGGTACATCAACTTTCAAATTTGCAAACAGATTCATGCGTAAACACCGTGTATGTATTGCTACTGTTTTGCTAATTTGATCGTTAAAATGTTTATCGAACAATCAAATAAAAATCCTTTAAATTTCACGGAGATTGTACTTTTTATGTGTTGAAAATTTGCCGGTTGTGAGATTCGAACTGAAGACCGGTGCGTTACCACAGAGCTATTCATTACAATGGAATTTTTTAGCTCCGCCCACGCAAAATAATCAAGTTTTGCTAACATTTTAAATATAATAAATCATTTCTGAGAACTGTTTTCTTGCAAATCTATATTTAAAGTGTTTATTTGCAAACTGTAAAAATATGTAAACAGTTACAAGATATGAGGGGAGATTGATTAAGGAAAATAATCCATATTGATAAGATATTTACCACTTAAAACAGATTTTTACTTCAACACAATTAATTATTTGCTTGTCATTTAATCAAGTACCTATTTTGATCACTTATTTCTTTAACACAACAATTTCCGCTTAGCACGTGCCACTAGAACCATTTTAGACGATTACCAGAACACCCAAAAGTATCAAATATCAGTTGACTGATACTTTTCAGAAATTGAACGTGCCAGAATCGAAAACACTATTGTAGAGTTGTAGAATCTACTCGGATACAGTCTGTTGTGTTAAAAATATCTGGTTTCATGTGCGGTATCATATTACTTTAGAATAGACAAAATTTAGAACGATAAGAGTCAGTTTTTCTCGTACTGAGAGATGCATCTTTTCCATTTAATCACGACAGAATAAAAATATTTTTACCTGGAAACACAAACAAAAAGATAAAAAGAAATAGGAAGCAATATTATTTGGTCATGAATATTTTATTTTGACGACGTTTCCTGATTGTGTAATATGTATATTATATTTTAAGTGGATATTTAATATATACTAATTAAATGATGAATACTGATTACAGATATATATGCAGTTTCACTAATTTCACAGAAAAATATTTGAAGTAAAAGTTTTTACAATAAAACTACTATATTTACTTTAATAGAAAAAAAAAAACCTATTCCTAAGTGGGACACTCTGCTTAACGTAGATAATATATTTTTATATGTGCACTGCCGTCAAAATACAATCCCCAAAACTGGTAGTGGAGAAGGTAATGTCACAAATTTTGAATACCTAACATTATTTTATTTATAATCTAATCTGGTACTATGACTAAGTAGTTCGGACAAAAAATAAAACTGAAATGATATTTTGAAGAACTAACGGCAACTCCAAATTCAGCTACAGTTATATTCTGATTATTTTTTATCTAAAATCATTGATTGGGTAATTTAATTCAGGTTATAATAAAGCAAGACGCTCAGAAGACTAGAAATAATTTTGCCCTTTCGAAATACAAATCTTAGAAACTGTATTTGATTGGAAAAGTTTCTATTTACATACTGCAATTAACGTTTTGTATTCTGATGATCTTTTTAATAGGTAAATGAATTGACTCCATCTTGAGGAGGTAGCAATAGGCTACGAAACGGCGATGTTTGTCAAAAAAAAAATCTTTTTTTTTTTAATTGTTAAAACATGTTATCTATATTAGAAACTTGTTAAAATATATTACCTTAGTGTTCCCTCCAAATTCAAGTCTCCTTTTAAATACCTGTTTAGAATTTCCACTAACCATCACGTTTCTTCTGCGTGACAGGTAATCGAAACATGGTCCATCTTCAACAATGACGTCAGCTCAGGTGAACTACCGGCCCAATGCCTTCCCAGGCGGCGAAGGGACAGGGATGGCACCTTCCAGGGATTCGTTGGGGTTCACCAGCACCAAGGGGTTGTTAAATGCACCCGGACAGAACAATTGCTTCCTGAATAGCGCTGTACAGGTAAGAAGACTTTGTTAAATTGTATTGTATGACCTTCGAAATTTCGCTGAAAAATAACAGATGCAGGGGTATAGTAAATACCTATATATATACCTGTGTTGATGAACTTGCCAACTTTCAAATATTTTATGTATAGGTATACTCTTTGCGAATGACGGAGAGTAATTAACCAAAATTTGCTAGAATAGTACTGAATTTTTTCAGCTATGCGGCAAATAAATCCACTAAAAATATAAAATATAATTTTTCACAATTTATTCTTCTATATATGATATATATGTCGCTAAGAAACCATTTCATATTATAAAATATAACTTTATTAGGATGCTTATAGAATATCGCCTTATACCTAAAACGAAACTTACTTTTCCAATAAGAGGAACACTGCTATAGATTTTTCAAAGTAATAAAAAAAATAAATAAATATCTATAGTTAAAAATTAAACAGATCTATCGTCTACAAAATCTGGAGCTGAACTATTTTCTTATCATATGACTAATTGTGCACATTTTAGATCTTGATTCAGAATTTCTCTACGTTTTAAAATATATTTGTATGTGTCCATGTTATTTAATTGTTTTTCGACCTTAACTTAGCCCTGAAGATGACAGCCGTTGCTGTCGAAACGTTGGCATAGCTTTTCAATAAATTATTTGACTGCTAGTCCGTTTTTTGTTTTTCCAATAATCTGTTTAAGTTTTTTAATATCAGTATCCAATTCATGTACGAAACGTGGCCGTATCTAGCATACATTGGTGTATGGTGAGATTGAGAAGAATGTTGTTAAGAAAGTAAGTGTGTCAGTTGAAGTGGTTTGGATTTTGGACATTTTGAGCGAATGTCGAATGAAAGTTTGGTGAAACTAATATATGCGGGTGATATTGAAGGTGAATGATTGTGTGAGCGTCCGAGGAATATATGGTTGGATATGATTGATGGATTTTTTTTTGTGTGAACGAATGATTCCGAGTGTGATTGAAGAATAGACAAGTATGTACGAATCGCACTATGAATGTGGACGAGACGAAGGTGGAGAAATGTTTGGAGGAGATTGATTGTTGGTTGACTGTGCTACCCCACTGAATGAAATATATATGATGAACATATTTATATTTATGTAATTTAGCGGTAGATCTCTATCGAATTCAGTCTTTTCGACTATCTCTGACTCTCTGAGCAAACAATTATTGGCGCGTCACTGAAATATCTCTGACTGATTTATTATTTTCTTATTCTCAAATAGATTATAGTTTTCGAGTTAACGTCAAATTCTGATTGGGCAGCGGTGTCAGTTGCAAGTACCGCAACAATTTTACGGGATAACGTTTGTGTATAAACATATGTACACACACACACACACACACACACACACACACTCTCGAAGTTCGGTAGCGGTGTGTGTGACAAAGTTGAACGTCCGCGATCCTCACCTACAGCCACGATCGAAGCACGCGGCCAAGAAGTCTTCAGCAGTGCAAGAACTGCAAGAGTGGTTACGGTGATAGTGGGTACCACACACACGCTCTATGGTGACGAAATATACACGGGCCCAGTAAACAAACTCATAAATTTATTAAAAAGTTAACAGTACAAGCAGTTGAACTAGAAATATAACCAATAAAATCTATTATGAGCAGCACAATACCTACCGCCATAAATTTCTTATCAAACTATTCAGAAACACGGACCATTATCAAGAAACGCTCATATTCTCAAAAAATTTAGTTTTCATTTATGACACATACCAAAAAATGACATTTTAAACGCTTTTTTTTTTCAAAATGCACAGAGCAATCATATAGCTAAATTTTTCTTTAGTTACGTTGTATAATCGGCCCAATTCTATAACAAAGTTGTTACGTAGCAACTTGCTAATGGTGACAAAATTGCATCAAAAGTTCATGTTTAATGGGGAATATTTCTTTACCTGTCAAAAAACGATGCATTTTTGTCACAATTAGCAAGTTGTTACAATAGCAAATTTTTAGAGAACTTTCGCATATCGGTTATTTGGTTGCTAAGTTGAGTTTCGGTCGCAAACAAATGAATCATAATGTAATCATATAATCCATGAATATAAACAAACAAATAAATTGTTTAATATAAATGGTTGATTCGTTTTGTAGTCTTAACATATACAACTCGAGCTTTGAAAATCATCTGAATATACAGTTGCGGACTCAATGTGTTGAATAGGAAACACATTTCGTCCTCTCAACTGTATATTCGATTATTTTCAAACCTCTTGTTGTATAACTACTGAAAATGTCAAAATATAATTTTATTTAATGTGTTGTAATTCGTAAAAGGTGACAGTACGAAAAAATGTTTCAAACATGAATTGTATACAATAATATTTGAAACATTACTCTAATAACAAAATTGTCATTGAACGATAATTACTGAGATAATTCAAAATAACTTGATAGGTCTTCAGGTAAACTAACACTTCCGATTATCGGATTATCACCAAAAACAAATCAGCTCTTCCCAAGGGGCAGTTGATTACGGAATATCAAAATTTCCATTGCGAAACAATTAAAATCGTATTCTAGGGACCCTAAAACGTGCTGATCCACTGCAAACTCACTACCTAATTTTAAGCATGATTCCTATGTCTCCATTGCAGGTATGTGGCGGGAGGTAAAATGCTAATGGAGTGGTAAAAAATGTTGTGTCTTCATTACGCAAAATTGAGTGCTGTTCCTGGATGCACGGCTCTCAGATTTCATCTGACATCACGTAAAATAATTCTCTGTAACGCTGGAACACAACGTAATGTATAAAGTCACGTGGAGTTGTTCGTTACGCCATGAGTTTATGTCGCCCCCTCGCGCTGCAAGACTCATGTGTCAACTGTCATTAGCATAACTAACTTTATGCTTGCTTATTAAGTTTTTGTTTTCGCGTTCTATTTAATTAAGTTCGCTCATTACATGAATAAATATAGTTTGTCGCATTATTAACTGGTAAAGAGTAGATTTATGATTTATGCAACAGATTGATTGCTAATATCATCTTTGATTATTTCTTTCTTTGGTAGTTAACTCGGAATATCTCAGACTGGTAGGAGATCTATTACCTTATATTATAGTAGACTTTGGAGATTTCGTTTTCTTTTCTCCCAGAGAATTCTGTTAAATAATTTTTCACACAGTTTATTATATTGAAGCAGAACAATAAATCATAGTTATTGTAACAAATTTAGTTGTTACAAAGGATACAAACCTTCTTTACCAATTTCTAATTGATAAGTTAGCTAAATTTACTTGTTATTATTGACGAGTCTGTTTGATAAATTTTATTAAACCAGCAAATAAATAAAAACAACAATTTTGCTTGGTAAAAATTCAGAATTAACAAAATTTTAATTTAACAAATTGTCATATTTGTTCGCTCATTACATGAATAAATATAGTTTGCCGCCTCATTAACTGGTAAAGAGTAGATTTATGCAACAGGTTGATTGCTAATATCATCTTTGATTATTTATTTCTTTGGTAGTTAACTCGGAATATCTCAGACTGGTAGTAGATCTATTGCTTTATAGACTTTGAAGATTTCTTTTTCTTTTCTCCCAGAGAATTCTGTTAAATAATTTTTTACACAGTTCAACTCTGCTTTACTTTCTCTACAATTAAACATCGCACGGAAATAAAATTTAATTGAATAGATAGACGTCAATAAACATACACTTTAAATTCATTTTATTTTAATGAAATTTGTATATTTTTATTAATATTATTACTTTCTTATACTTCGTATACCGTGTGTCCCACGTAAATTTTGGCATAGGCAGTTAACATGTAAAATTAGTTTTTTGTAAATAAAAAGTGTTCGGCAAAAAATTATGCATCTAAATTTTATATTACAATACTGCCAATATCCCTATATCTTATTTAATACAGATTAATTTATTTTGATACCGCAATTTAACGAAATTAATAATAATAATTCCTAATTTTCCGCCTACTCTTTTCATTGCTACTGACGTATAGTGCCTGCAATTTGTTTTAAATATTTTAATCTGTCACTGTCAATTTCTGGCGATGGAAACCATTCACCGTTCATTCTTGTGATGTATTCAGATATTTGTCTTGCACTGCGCCCCCATAATACATTCTAATAATATTTACACGGTTCTCGACATTTAATGTATTCTTGATGGCAGTGACAGATTAAAATATTTAAAACAAATTGCAAGCACTATATGTCAGTAGCAATAAAAAGAATAGGCAGAAAATTACGAATTATTATTATTAATTGCGGTATCAAAATAAAATAATCTGCATTAAATAAGATGTAGGGATATTGGCAGCATTGTGATTTAAAATTTGGATGCATAATTTTTTGCCGGACACGTTTTATTTACAAAATACTGATTTTACATGTTAATTGCCTATGCCAACATTTACGTGGGACACACGGTATAAACAATTAGTTTCATCGCCCTCAACAAATAAAGACAAACGTTACTCTCTTGATATATAAATTACTATTATAGTTAAGGTTTTGTAGGGTTAAATTTTGTCCTCTGCCATTTTGAGGGATTACTAAATGGCGTGATGATATAAGTTAATCAAAAAGTAATCTGTGACTTTTACACGTGGTAGATTTACACTAAAGATACTTATAACAAATAGCCTTGTTGGCAAATACATTCACGTGGAGATTTACAATAGCTGTTGTACACAAACAGAATTTAAAATGACAAAATGGCGACTTGGAATAAATCTCTGTCGCAGCCACGTGTGCAAGGCATTCGAACCGAGGACCGAAGCCACTCCTTGTCATGTCATTAATATTCAATGGTTAGAGATACCCAGGTGTGCTGTAATTGTAAATTACAAATTATGCGCGAAATTCAATGTTTGACGATGTTGCTGATGATGCAGCTAACTTGCTTAACATTTAACTTATAGTTTGTGTTTGTACATTGCTGTGATTAGCATATTTTATTGCATTGATTTGATGAGCAAGCAATAAGATATACACTATTTTCTTATACATACAAATATAATAAAAAATATAAAAGATTTTTTCTATAGCAAATATGATTATTGAAATATAATTAAAAAGGTACGCAAACGACATTGAGAAATTTCAGAGAACCGCAAATAAAATATGTACATCTTATACTGTAAAGTTCAAAATATAATAAAAATTCCCCATTCAGGATGCTTCACTTTGATACCAAATTCTAATAACTAATAACTATCATAAAAATAAAACAACTGACAATAGCTTAAAAGTAATTTTCGATATGTTAACTGTCCATTGGGAGATTTTTAATTTTATTCTAAACTCAATTAGATTTACCTAATTAGTTATTCTTTATTTCAATTTAACCCTACTCCCAGAGACCTTAAATTTGATACCAAATTCGGTAGAAATTAAATTTTCTTCCAAAATAAATATAATCGATAATTTTCGATATATGTTATTTAATATTAATTAAAGGTCGTGTACTCCCGGCAAACGAAATTCAATATTTGTGGCCTCAAATTTCGGAACACTTTTAAATTTTGAAATTCGTCTGCCAAGACAACCCGACCACGTACGGAGTGGCAGACTGGCGTCTTTTGATTTGTATTTTCGTCTAGTATCATGGGATAAAAAGAAAATTTTGGTCATATTATTTAAAATTCCATCATTTACTTTCTTTTTTTAATGGAGGCCATTTTTAATACCACCCAGATTTAAATGGCAGAAGCGCGCTTTTCGATGTACCTAATCGGGTAAATTCCATAGAACATAACTGAAACTTTTGGTCAAATGGGTCGCAGTTTTTAAACCCTATATGCCACGGGGATATTTTCTCAGAATTAAAAATGATATATGTCACTATTTATTATAAGATTATCCTTGAATATACTAACTCGTTTGTTGGATTTACATTCATTTGTCTTTGTTGTTTTATTATATTTATTTATTGTTGTCACCTTGGAAACTGCTGAAACCAGACCAGATGAAATAAAAGAATGTTAATTATATTATTTGACATTTAACTATTGTTGTATAGTGAACTATTATTATTATTATTATTATTAAATTTCACCGAAAATTAGAATGACCGTAGCTTTTAAAAAATCTACTTTCGTATTTTATTTTGCACTGGTTTACTTTCACAATTAGCACGGTACGTTTCTTTACTTCAAACCCATAATCTGTATTTGTCAGTACAAAAGTAAATAAAAATTAAAACATTTGAAAGTTCCTGCTCTAATTGATCATTGAAGTCTCTTACAATAATTCTATTAAAACTAAGAAACACTTTTACTATAGTTAGACGAAAATAATGGACGAAATTTAGCGAAATTATATTTAATGTTTGATATGTGTGTTCTGAAAAGATACTTGGTGCAATTAATTTAATTATTTAATTGGGCAGGATCAAATTTACCGGGTCATAATTTACGTTGTGTAATTTTCGGACACACTTATATTTGGTGGTTGAACCCTATGCGTGCTGTGGTCAATTTTCTGTCGGTTAAAAAAATTAAAAATCTTGGGAGTCGGGTCGAAATTAAGTGGCGTGAAGTAGCTATAGAAGACTGACCGCGTCCAGATCAGGTTAATAATTATACATCATAGTTTCGTAAAAATGGTCTGCCTGCTCGCTACCTAACTAAAAGACTAAAACTTCTGGTTAAAATTTCGTTTTTGAAACAAATAAAAAGTTAATAACTTCTTGTGCTGCAAGTCTATTGTCGATTCTGGTAATGAGCGCACAAAGCAACACTGCAGACTGGGAACCAAATCAAAATTCCCACAATGGTACCTAGTTATAAACATATTTATAAGTAATGTTCTCGAGTTTTAGCTGCTGAGAGTAATTAGTTAAATGAGCTTGGTTATTCGACGCAATTAGAACAGAAAGCTACTTAAAATTTCTTACTCTACACTTGAAACTAAAATAGGAGTAGTGTTATGTTATCATTTCGTTTTGTATAAGGTTTAGATAAATACAAAATAAAATAATAAAAATTTGTAGTCAAAATTTTTAGTCCCAGACAATCCACCATTAATTTTTGTTGATTTAACAAGTTTCAAATTTATTAGCAAATAACAAATTATTTTTGTGTTTTTCGTAAGTAAATATATTTGTGAATATAGTAATTATTAACATTTATTTTTATGTGCTTTTGACTAAATATTTTAGTAATTATATTGAAGCAGAACAATAAATCATAGTTATTATAACAAATTTAGTTGTTGCAAAGGATACAAACTTTCTTTAACAATTTCAAATTGATAAGTTAGCTAAATTTACTTGTTATTATTCACGAATCTGTTTGATAAATTTTATTAATCCAGCAAATAAATATAAACAACAATTTTGCTTGTAAAAAATTCAGAATTGACAAAATTTTAATTTAACAAATTGTCATATTTATTCAAATAGTTAATTTAACTCAATATATTTGTCCAACCTTTCGAAATGCCCAAACAATCTCAACTGACTCACTCCCACTTTCTTATCAACAGTCTTCTCAATCTCACACTCACCGTACACCAATGTATTCCAGATACGATCACGTCTCGTATATCTTCACACTCCTCTCAAATATGTCATTTCTTCAGCAGTTATTTATTTATTTAAATCAATCCAACAGGATGTGAAATCCCAATTATTGGATGATTATACAATACAAAGAAAAAAGAAAAATTGTCACAAATAGAAATGAGAAAAAAAAACATTAGATACATTTAAATACAAAGATTAAATTAGAAAATTAGCTGTAACCGATTTTTTAAATTTAATTAACGAGTCTTTAAATATGTTCAATTCAATTGTACATTCCGAAGAGGACATATTAAATATGGAACATAGTTGACGTATCGGAGATTTGGATTCATAATTAGTTCTAACAAATTTTAGTTTGAAGAGAATATTGGTCCTAGAAGAAGATCTAGGTACATTAAATGAAATTTATACATCGTTCATGCTGCTTCATCCACACCCAACATTCAAAACGATACATCAATGTAGGCACTAACACATTATTATAAACACTCAATCAAGCATCTCTAGATATATCCACGAATTAATAAATGTAATAAAATACGCAATATTATACTTGGTGGAAAAAGAGTTTTTTTCGGACAACAGTATTTTCTCCATGGAGCATTTAATTGTAATATTTATATTTATTTACCTATTAGAATAAATATCGTTGAACCTAAATAACAATAAAGGATCTCACAAACAAAACAAGTCAAAAATTTTCTTTGTGTCTTGGCTTCGCGCACAAAGACAATTCCATTCTAATCGAGCATTGAAGTCTCCAACTTCCTCTAAATTTACCATCTTGAGCACAGTTCCTGCGTCTGTCAGCTCACTACGCCTCACGACTGATTACCAGATTTGACACTGAGAGGAACTGGAGGTCAATACTCAGTCTTCAGTAAGGTGAAGGGTCACCTGCAGGTCTAGGTTCTAATCAGGCGTGTTCTGTGAATCAGACACACGACAGAACAATGTAAGTCTGTCACGGTGTCTGCCTGTGGATCCTACAAACACTCATTTCCCTTTTCGTAATTACCCAACTGGATGTGATCTCCTCTTCTTCGTTTCTTTGCCGGAAGATCCGAGACAATGAGGGAAATTGTCTTCGTTGTTTGACGAATCTATTAGCGAGCCATTGTTGTGACATTTAAACAAAAAATATATTACTCTGGGCACATCCTTGCTTTGGGGATTGTTGGGGGCGCAAAAATACACAGTAAAACTTTTGTAGTCAAATTTGACAAAATTTTAACAAAATTTTTAGTCCCAGATGAACCACAGTTGATTTTTGTTAATTTAACAAGTTCCAAATTTGTTAGCAAGTAGCAAATTATTTTGTGTATTTCGTAACTAAATAAATTTGTGAATACCCATAGTAATTATTAACATTTATTTTTATGTGCTTTTGACTAAATATTTTAGTAATTATATTGAAGCAGAACAATAAATCATAGTTATTATAACAAATTTAGTTGTTACAAAGGATACAAACTTACTTTACTAATTTCAAATTGATAAGTTAGCTAAATTTACTTGTTATTATTGACCAGTCGGTTTGATAAATTTTATTAATCCAGCAAATAAATAAAAACAACAATTTTGCTAGTCAAAAATTCAGAATTGACAAAATTTTAATTTCACAAATTGTCATTAATTTATTTCAATATATTTGTCCAACCTTTCGAAATGCCCAAACAACATCAACTGACTCATTCCCACTTTCTTAACAACATTCTTCTCAATCTTACACTCACCGTACACCAATGTATTCCAGATACGATCACGTCTCGTATACCCACACACTCCTCTCAAATATGTTATTTACCACAATAAAGTTGTCAATATTAACTAAAACCGCAAAATTTTTACTGTGTATATTTCAAGAATAGTGTTTTTGGAAAAATTAACGCTCGAGCAGAACAGTAGTTTATAAACATCCCCGCTTATTTTAAGCACCTCTTTTGTCGGTATCAATTGAAAGTATTAGTAATTAGCTAATTACTGATTATATTTCGTGAATGAATGACATACGAAAACAAAATGAATTGGTAACATCCGGTGGGAATCACCTGCAACCTGCAGCCCCTTCCGTTTCACAAGAAACAATAACACATCGGTGGGGCCAGGGTGGAAGTTCTCAGGAGGCGCTACACAAGTTCACATGGACGATGCGCTCGGAAGCACTTTCCCACACCGTCTGACGTGAATCTAAACACCACAGAGATATCTAGTGATGATTAGACTGTGACGCTTCCACGTCTATCAGATTTTACACTTTGTCTAGTTTTATTGCGCCTGGAAATATTATTTTACAAATTTCTTGGAGCGATGATTAAAAACCCTTTTTCTGATTTTAAAACGCTAGGACTATTGCTAATATTTACAGAAACTTTAACGGGTGTTGGGGTGTATTTTTTAGAGGTTTGCTTTTCGAATTGGCAAAACTTGCTAGGGACAGTCAATTTGACAACTGACAGCTTTTTTGCGCTCAGTTTTGTTTGCCATTTTACTGTAAATAGAGTTGGCCAGTTTGTAGTCTACACCGATAAACCAGAGTCGATGGACACCCTGGCACAAATAAAATTGTGAACAATATTACTGGTTTCTCAAATTTAGCACAGAGTTTTATAAACATTATTCGCATAGTTATTTAAATTGTATTATATTTTCACATAATGAAATGAATGATCAACAATAATTTACTGTAATAATATTTACATAAGTCATCCAGGTAATGAGATAATTAACATAACAAAATTACTCATCGGTTTCAATATTTGAAGTATCGTTAGTCATAAGTATTTTAAATGTTTTTTATTTATGGGAAAGATATAAAATACTAAAGATATGATTTAATACCGATTAATTTCGCTAATCATTTTATGCTAATGCTAATCATTTTATGCTAATAGATAAATTCTAATTTGTTAAATAATAAGTACAGGTACATAATATCTTTGCAAATGGCATTTTAAATTAAAAAAATTTTGATACATTTTTACAAGAATTGTTTGGTAATTCAAAGATAATTAGAATCAAAATTTTAACGCCATATTGTTATAAACTTTGTTAAATTAACTTGTGTTTTTTTTTATGTATTGACTTACGAGACACATTTATGTTATGTTGATTTATTTTAATATTTAATAATATTTTAATTTTAATGCGTTACTAACATTTTTAGTCACTTGCCCTGAAAAATCCAACTGCGTTGGCGAAACGTTTTGATTAATAAATTCATCTTGTCTGCAGTCCTGAGTATTTTTACCTCTCACATATCCAAGCCAGTCGATAAACTCTTCATTATAATAAAAATAACATATTTTTCATCAACCACTTAGAAATTTGCTCATTGTATGTTTGTTGTTGGTAGGGAAATGAGGTACATTGCAAGCATCGTACGAAATGAATTTGTTTTGTGAGTATTTCAATACAGGTCATTCCATTTCAGTACTATTGCCATTGCTAGGATAATTATTTAGAATTGTCAAATATTGGAATGATGGAAGCGGGACAGATTTATTATTAAAATATAAATTAAATAAGGAAATAATATCGACCGAGGTCGTAGAAAAACTATAGTGTATATTTCATACTCGTAGGAAATGAGTACCATTACGAGGACTGGTTAATTGTTTTGATATGTCCTTCGAGTATTGGTGAAACATTCCTAATAAGATAATTTGCTAAATGTTGTCAATATATTTAAGGTAAATAAAAGTTTGTTCAGTTGTAAAACTAATTATTTTTCGTAATATTTTGAGTTGCCGTGTGGCTCAGCAAGCCGTGGCCTTTTAAATTCTTTATAGTTGATGTGCGGCGTGCGTCACGTGATATGATATACAGACTGACCGTCCGCATTCCGGAGCAGCACGTCCAGCACACCTGAGCTCGCACATAACTAGAACATCTCGGTCTTCGTCTCTTGGTAATTACATATAATCATGCCATGGTCTTCAGCACTAATCTTCACTCGTCACAACAAAAAATACATTACTTGGGAAGGTTAGGAGTTAGGACATTACATAAACACAGGAATTTTGTTTTTATTTATATTTTGAAATCAGTTTCATTGTTGGTAGAATGTTAGTCAAGAATGAAAGAGTATTTTAATGTCAAACTCGATTACCGTGCGTTTTTTATCTACAGTTTGTTATTCGCTTTACTACATAGTCATTCTAGTAGGCAGATTCACTAACTCCATTTTTTTCAACATCTGTAACTTTGTTTCTAAATTAATTAAATTAACAAAATGTGTCAAATTTTATGCTAAACAATCCCTTTTGAAAATCTGACTATCCATAAATAGAAATGTGAGAAAATAAGTTAAATGGTGTTATAATACGAGAGTCGTCCAGAATGTAAAGAACGATTTGGTATAACGTATAATTAAATAGATTTCTTATCGAATAATGCAGAAACACGGACTACCAGTATCAACAAACGCTCATCCCTTAAAAAAATTGAGTTTTCAATTATGATACATGTAAAAAATGACATTTTTCCATTTTTCAACCGTTGTTTTGTTCTTATCAAAAAGTATAGATTTGTAGATTTAAACGAAAATGTAAAAATATAATTTTTCTTTAACGTGTTGTAATTCTTAAATGGTGACAGTAAGATAAAAATGTTTCAAGCAATAACAGTAGATAATAATATTTTAAATATTATTTTCATAACAAAAATTGTTTTCCAATGCCGATATTATACTCTTTATAGCTAGAAATCTGAGCCATTTCTTTGCGGTCTTCAACGTTTGCGAGTTTTTTTCACCCCAAAATTCCTTTAGTTTGGAAACAATTGAAAATCGCTTTGTGCCAAATCAGTGGGAAATTTTTGGGACATCCTCTTTATAGCCCTGACCTCTCACCAAGCTATTTTCACTTGTTTCCAAAACTAAAGGAATTTTTAGGTGGAAAACAGTTAACAAACAATGAAGACCTCAAAAAAGCAATGACATCCTAGCTCAGATTTTTGGCGGTAGAAAAGTATAACATCGGCATTAGAAAACTGGAACCACGTTACAATAAATGCCTTGACAACTATGGCGATTACATGGAAAAATAGAGTAATGTACTGTAACTTTGTAAATAAAGTTTTGTGTCGATATCTTTCGTTTTTATTTTGTTATACCAAATCGTTCTTTTCTTTCTGGACGAACCTCATAAATGTAAATATGAGATAATGTGTTAAATGGCATGATAATATATTAATTACAATGTGTTGTTTTGTCCTTGTAACTATAGCGATTACAGTTCTGCAACCATGTTAACATTATAACATTTATACTGCATAATATCCGGCGCGCAGTAAATTAGTATTCATCAATTGTAACAATATATCATTTAGCAACAATAAATCATAAAACACTGTAACAACAAACGTTCAATAATCATCATTAGCATCCTTATAACATCCTGTAGATTATTTATCATTCATTTACGACTTGTACTTGTGATGATTCCACGGTACAAAGTAATGAACCTGGTTTAAATTCATTCTTAAACGTTGTGTTCCTCTCTGGAGAACAATTATGTGTTTAATTATGAAATTAATATTGTATGAGTGTATTTCAGTTCAAAAGTGAAGGTGTTAAAATGACTCCTGTAATTCCATTTGCACCTCAAGGCAATTGTTATGAATATCTCTGATTGTTTTGCAACAGATTTCTTCGAGAATGTTTTGGTGGTTTATGAGAATTGGAAAAGCAACATTTTTCTTGCTCAACCTAGAAATATAGACGTATTTAACCTTTGACTTGAGGTCGCGCGTACAATATGCTAATAGTTGGACCGGTCTTACCAGTCATGGAGTTCAAAATAGAAACTACTGCTTTGTGTGGGGATTTGTCAACCATTATTCTTTGAATTATAGTCTTTCGCAATATAATTTGAATATGATTATACTGTTAGTTGCGCGGCTAGCACACCGTTAATCATACACTTAAATGAATTTAATTAATCATGAGATCTAAACAGTTTCTTCACTAATTTCATTGGGGGTTGTTCGCAGATACGAGACCAGAGTCATACCATTTGACCCAGTTAAAATCATACAAAGGAAAATTGTTTAAGTAACCATATTTATCATTTTTACCTCCCGCACATACATATATGTTTATGTTTATGTTACGAATTGATTAGATTTTGGGAACAATTCATCAACAGTAAGTAGTAGATTATTTGAAGGCCTGTCAGGATTTTTGGGAATATCTAATAAATAAATGAGCTACAGTAAATTTTATTGCAATAAAACAGTATATTATTGGATGGATTATGATAGTCATTATTCACAAAGATGAAGTTTGCGCCATGAGCCGTAGCAAATCATCCGAGTGAATAATGACCATAATCCCGAATATAATACTATACTTTTTCTGTTCCTTTAAATTCGGAAATTACTTTTGAAAAGGGATTATATAGTACCTATATCACAAGCCGTAGGCGAGTGATGCAATTCTTTCGAATGAAAAATAATAATAACTTTTGAAAATGATCGAAATTCGTTGAAAACACACGTCGAAAAACGTCAACATAAAAATATACAATGACAACTGACTACATGTCAACTGTCAGACGAGCGTTGCTTATTATGGTTTTCTAGCTCTGTGATTGGTCGAGAAGAGTGAATTATGAATCATAATTCAATGTCCTGAATTATGGGTACTATAATTCATCGAAAAAATTGAAATATTGAGGATATATTTATACAGGAGTAGAAAAAAGTTGTAGAATAATATTACCTATACAATTTTTGTATATTTTGTTGTCATCAGATTCAAAAACAGTGTTCGTGATAGCAGCTTATAACTTTGGGAAAAAATGAAATCTTTATGGTAGTGATTTTTGTTAATTTGTTATTATTTCTGTTGTTATTTTTCCTTAAAATATTCCTAAAACTAACAGAATGTAAGATACAAATAAATTGAGTACAATTTTACCTTTGTAAGATCAGTACAATTTTTTAAGTTATACTAAAAGTATTAATTGGGCCAAATGATATGTTTCTGGGCTCGTATTTACTTTATTTTATTTTGTGATACCTAAAAATAAAATAGATTTTCGAAAAATTGTACTGATAGAACCCTTGCGTGCTATCCAAAAGCGTTTATGCAAATTTGAACCACGCAAAATAATATAGGTAATAGCTTCCTAAAACTAGATAATTATATTTCATTCACGCAAACTCTAACAAAACTTAATAGCATTTTGCAAATTTCCTGGTAGGGTCCAACCTTAAAAAACAATAACAATAATCAATCAAATTAAACCTCCATCGTGACGTAAGTCAGTGAGCCATTTTGTCTCCTTTCTCTTTGTCTGAGTCTATGATACACAAAGCCCACAATCACTTCTGCGATCGCGACAGATCAACCTCAGTGTACACAACTCTGACTCTTTATGGAGAAACTGGTCTGGCTTTATGAGTGTGTGAGTGTCTGCCTCACAAAGGATAAAGGATAGTGCACTCGTGCACTCCACGTGAAACTGGCGCCAAAGAAAACGTTACGCGCCAACATTTACCATTAGCGAGCAAAGAACTGGTAGAACTAAGACTGAAAAATCAATGTTACACTAATGTCACAGATGAATTATATCGTCGGTTGAGATCTGAAGATATTGTAATACAGAAGTTATAGACTTAAAAGGACATTTAATCGTGATCTCATAATACGAAATAACATTTAATTTTATATCAGTCTGGCTTTGCCCAATGGGGTCGTTCACTAGAGTCACAAAATGGCAAATAAGTTATTTATGTTATAACTTGACCCAAAAACATCGTAATAGATGTAATATAAGTTCAAAAAATATTATTAATCATTAAGAGTTCTGACGTTATTATGTTTCTTTGGGCTTCTCTCACACCAGCCCCAACGACTTCACAAAATAAATATGCTCTTTTCTGTTCAGCTTGGCCAATACGCCGCTATGCGGCGCACCAATCTAACCGCCCATGTTTTTCCATGCCGAATATGTACAACTCGTACTCATATATTTATTTTTCATATATATATGCGCAATATTAGACAAATTCTAATTTGTATTACAGTTATTAAATATTTTGAATATTATAAATGATTTTTATTTTAATGTATAGTTATTTTACACAGAAATATGAGGGCAAAATAATGTTCAATTTTATTTACTCTCAAGTTTTATTTCTTTAAGGATAATCAATACAATGAGCAATAGTTTCTACGTTTATTTCTTTTCGTTGTCATCCTTTTTGCTCGCTGATTTTTTACATATACCTGTGTTCTGCACTTTCTTTTACAAATTTTAATTTTTGACGAATCTGTGATTTACGATTAAATTGACGAGAACAGGCGATTCGCAAAGAAACATTTAAAGAAGCACAATGCTTACAAATTTCACTGTTTTTAAGACATTTGCACATATATTGCCTCTAAGTTGATGTTATGAAATCTTTAGAACCAATAGATACAACTAAATTTCATATTCATTTACAGAAGCACCAGCAGAACATATTTTCTGCTTAAAAAATTTGTGTAATACATTTGTAATCAAATCAGTATTAATAGAGTGACATTCAACAGCCTCATAAATAATTTATTTATCACTGTAGGAAAATTCTATAGTGTTATTAAGTACAGTAACTTTTTTCGAATTATTCCAGTTTTTAAGTAATTATAACAGATTGTTTCAAAGAATACTAACTTTTCATTATTATCGTTTGTATCTATTTTACAGGATGTCTAATTTTTTTATGGCAAATTAATATCAGACAGATTAATACTACTTGAATTCTGATTAGTAATAATTGTTTCTTGTAAATTTTCCATTGTAGAAACATTATATTATTCTTCTAAAATTTGTATTTTACGTGTTTTTGCTAGTTTTGTATCATCTACGTGTCTAATTGTTGGTGGTTTACGTTTAACAACGTGTTTTGATAAATAATATGGATAATTATGAAATATTGTCGGAAGATCATCATCTGTCAGTTTGCATTTTTTTAATGCAATCTACAATATTTTTGGTGTTAAGGTTACTTCATATTTTAATTACGTATATTCGGGCTTAAAATGTTTTTCACAGATAATATCTTTTGTTGACAAAACTCCATCTTTTCGAGGAATAGCATTCGACCATGCATATAAACGGTTTTCGCTCATAGCGAATAAAGACACATTTTCTTTACTTGACGCGTATCCCGAATTACAATTAGATACAAAACACTTTATATTCGGCCTTTTTTATTTTAAAAATATCGAATATAGCAAAATAAATCTACAAAACAAACACAATGTCGCATGTAGAATGGCTAGCAACGGACATAAGAAGTAGTGTTCTAAATTCGAACCTGAACAAACTTGGTCACTAGCCGCTCTGTGCTACGCAATAGGAAGTTCATTTTCCTGTTTATCTTATTCCGTGTCTCACACACACCTCTTCTATTCTAAATTCTTTGTACATCTTATTCTTGAGCTGTCAGTTTGTCAAGTGTGGTTGATTTTTGTTTTGTTTTTACTTCGTAAATAAATCACACTAGTTTCAAAATTCGCGCATTAATGAAACTACGTTTTTCAAAAATGTTGACTGGCATAGGTTAGTAAAATTTCTAAAATAAACTTACAGTTTATTTATGTTTCTTCCTGAAATAAATGTTTTTTTATTATTATATCTATTTACTTCCATTGTGTTTCCAACTTCAGATAAATTACGGAATAAACTATCTTTGTAATAAACAAAAATATTGACAGCTAAAATAATAGTATATTATAAATTAAGGAAGATAAGTGTATGATTTTTTCCTGCGAAGTAAATTGAAGCACGAGCCGTAGGCGAGGTCTACAATACGACAAGGGAAAAATATATTCTATTTTTTTCTCGACTCCAATATTTAAGATGATTTTAATGTATTTTAAAATTATTTGAATTGAATGATAGTTACCTTTGATTTGTTTAATTTTGTTCACATTATTTGAGCACTTTTCCTCACGACGGGAGAAAAAGTGCACAAATCTCCCTTTGAAATGAAATTGGCTGTTTCTGTCATGATTTTGGTATCATAAAAAACAAAGTTTTTCTCTCGTTCGTGAAAAATGTTTAAATAATTTTCTGAACATTAAAATAGAACATTTTTGTGACTACAATTTGTACACCCCTCCTGTTTGAGATCTACAACACACGACAGCACTGACACATTTTAAAGAATCATTGTGGCTTAATTAATAACAATTAAGACTTTTTAAAGCTGCAGATAACCTTCAATTTAAATAAAGTTTTACAAAATTATTTTAATAAAATAGTGAAAGACTTCATTGCAGATCTCGTATCGGTGAGTGACAATGTATAGCTAATTTTGTAAAAGTGAAAAAAGTATAAATGTCAAAGAATTATTGCTAATAAAACGAAACTAATTAAGTCAAATATGGATGCAGAAATAAATGTTCAGAACCGTGTATAAATAGGTAATTAAATTAGCTGTATAAAAGTTCAGGAATATGTTAATTGTACACGCGTCTTGCTTTGGTTCGTGTGGCTGGCGATGTTTTTTTGCTACTTGTTGGTCTGTTGGTCTTCAACTGTCAGGTGCAACAGGTGAGGGTATATTTTCTTTTTCAAACCTTGGGCACGACAACAGGGGTAAAAAGAACTGCCTGGAAAGATTTAAGTCAGATAATGCACTCGCCAGGACCGGACTCAACATTTTGGAAATACTTTTTCTTTTCCTGGGATTCATTCTTGTTGGTTGTATCATAAGAATACACACAGTAGCGACACTTAAAATATTTTATGATCCCAATTTTTTTCAGTAGTGCGTTACTGAAAAGATGGCCGCTCAGTGTCCGCTGATAGCTTTGATATCTTAAAAAATAAAGTATAGTATGTGAGTGTCAGATATTTCTGTTAAATATTAAACCACAGTATTTCTTTCATGTTAAGTTCATAAAATTACTGCAAATCAAAGAAGTAAACTTATATGTACCATGAAAAATTGTAGGAATTTTTATAGTGCAGGCGAAATAATATTTATAGTTTTCTAATATACCGTCAAGTACTGCTACTGCCAATATGGCCGCTCGGCTCAAGGTCATCGGTCGATAAAGATCAAAAGCGCGGAAAGCGAGTTTCGCTACTGTATGCATTTTTATACTGTGATTTAAATAAATAAATATATCATCCGCCATTTTCCCAAGGATGGCAGTGGTGGAGGAACCACAGGGGTAATTTTTTGTGCTGAAAATTTTCGAAAATTTTGTCGGCTGTGAAGCTCGAACCGAGGATCTTATGATTCACAGTCCGATGCGTTACCACGGAGCTGTTTACTCCAATTAAGAGACAAAATGTTCGTTACATAAAACCCTGACTACCATTTGTGACAAAATATTGATTAATTGTTGTATTTTTGTTTACAGTTTGTCAAAAGTTGATATTATTTTTGTGTTAGCTTATTCGAGAAATAGTCTAATAATAGTATATTATAAATTAAGGGAGAGAAGTGTATGATTTTTTCCCAGGGAGTAAATTGAAGCTACAATACGACAAGGGAAAATATACACTTCTCTCCTGCGGTGTATATACAATTTTTCTTACGTATGTATGTATTTCAAAATTATTTGAATCGTAATATAATTTATGGTAGTTTCCTTCGATTTGTTTAAATTTGTTTTGTTCATTTTTCATATTATTTGAGCACTTTCCCTCACGACGGTAGCGAAAGTGTACAAATCTCCCGTAGATATGAAATTGGCTGTTTCTGTCATGATTTTGATATCATAGACCCGGGTTTCTCTCCTGGTCGTATAAAAAATATTTTCTACATTTGTTCATCACCGTTAAATCAAGTGTTCTACTAAGTAAGAATGTCATTATGGATTGTGAATGCAATGAAATCACTTTTGCGCCAATATTTCTAAAAACAAACCGAGATCTTCGCGCTTGGAAAAAGCGGGAACTCGTCGGCGTACTACGTGTAAAAAACAAGAACATCATCTTAAGCCGGTTCTGTACCACAAGCTTAAGTGTAGGCAAGCAGCGCATATGAAGTTTCAGTTCTTTTGGCTTAGCTGTACCTGGTGACCATGAACTCTTACCACCTTCCGTCTCTTTCCAGCACCTAGCTCTCCTGTTGCAGCTTTCCTCGTCTGTTGTTCTAACGTTTCTTGGGCTCTGAAGTCATCTAGCGCTCTTACCTGTAGTGAAGTAGTGATGTTGTCTTCGTCTACATCTAGAACCAGTCCTGCCGCAGGGCAACTAGTGATTTCACTCCTGACCTCTCGGACGCCATCTTGTTTACTATTACTACGATGAGGTTTCCCGCGTTTTGGTTGGGAGTTGTTATATAAGCAAAGAACTTTAAATTTTAATTTGTTTCTTAGCTTTATAGATCCTTTCGGTTGTCAAAACTTAACATGAAGATTATTTATTTATTTCTAAATGTATTTATGCGTAGTTGTGGCAGAATGGTTAACACCCTTGCATCATAAACAGTAGAATACAAAAATAGGGAACATAATTTTAGGAATATCTGCAGCTCAGCATACATACATACATAACATCACTCTATGTCCCACTTAGTGGGGTAGCACGAACCCAGAAACACAGTCAACCAACAATCAATCTTCTCCAAACATTTCTATCATAAATAAAAATAAATAAATATATCATCACGCCTTTTACCCATTACGGGTGTGGCACTCTGCTTACGCAGATCTCGGTAGGTGATATATTTTTTCGTATGAAGTGCGGTTACCAGCCGTCAAATCATAGCCCCCAAGGATGTTAGTGGAGGGGGAACCACAGGGGTAAAAATAAATTTGTAACTGTCGGCAGTGGGATTCGAACTGAGGATCTCACGATCCACAGTCCGACACGTTACCACGGAGCTATTTACCCCTTTACATTTCTATCCTGGCACACCATTTTCGCCTCGTCCACATTCATAGCTCAGCATAACCAGCAAAATATAGAATTATAGATTTTAGAACATAAATTGTCATTTGGATAACTTGATGTAATTTTAGTATGGAAGTAAATTTAACTGGAGTTTAAATTTCTTTATAATACCGGGCATTTAAAAACTTAATTCATATTTTTAAATAAAGTCATAGTAACAATGAGAATAAAAAAATTAACAGGTATAACATCTATATGTTAAATAATTGTCAAAATAAAATCACACGCAAGAAACAAGTCATATGTGTTTAATTGGTTTTATATATTATATGTATAAAAAAGTAAAGTGGTGCCCACACCAGATTTGTTGAGAAATCATCTTATTGGCTGAGGGAATCGAACTAAAAGCAATAAGTAATAACTAATCTAATACCCGATAGATTAAACAAATTTTAACTCCAGGGAAGTAAATCCCTATTTTTACATCGAGTTATCGAAATAACATTCAAATTTTTAACGGCAATGTTAAGTAAGTGATAAAATAATTTCAAATGATGTGCACTTGTTAAAAAACAATGTGACAGTTAAATTTCTTTATAATACCGGACATAAATTTGTTATACTACTCTCTCCAATATCCAAATTTGAAAGACAATAGGAAACTCGTTGTCTTCCTTTCACTTGAAGAGTAGCGAGTTTTGAATAAATAATTCATTAAAGTCTGTCATTTGTCTGGGAGAGGTGAGAGGAGAGGAAAGTCGTCAGAGGAAGTGAAGCGTGTATATTGTATAGTGTGGTGTATTCTTTTCTCTTCCCCAGAAAGGGCAGGTGAGTATAATTATTTACAAACAGGTGCGTGTGTAAAATGAGTCACCACCGCGTGTACTAACAGTACCATGTGTAACGTACGTTTATTTAGTTTTCGAGTTAGAGGTTTGTTAGTTTGTTGCAAATGAGGGAGAAACTTGTTTACCTGTCACTTATTATTCATATTAGCATTGCGATAAAGACAAGATTTCTTGAAAATGTACACAACTTGGATAAGAGAATTTCATTGAAATTTGTGCATACTGCTGAATTGATAAAGTATATCATTTCTGGGTATAGCACTCGTAAAAGAGATCGACCAGAGAATTATTATTATTATTTTTATTAGTATTATTATTATTTAAGCAGTCTCAACTGCTGAGGTTATATACCTCGGGACCTCGTTATTTGGTGGTATGACAACACGCTTATTCGCTGGTACGGGTTTTCACAAAGTGGTCACCCATCCAACTGCTGACCCAGGGCACGTATCTGTGTTTTAACCAATCCTACAATTATTATACTGAGAATAAAGCTCTAGTGATTATTCCCGAGAATAATCTCTGTAGCTTTTTTGTTTTTTGTCGACAAATGTCAGTTGTCAAATAGTTATCATAAATACAAATAAAAAATAAGCAAAAATATCTAATTAAATATAGTATTATTATTAAGTATAGTATCTTTCTCAAACAAGTTTTTGAAAGATCTGTCAAATTATTTCCAATTTCTTCGCACTCTCTTGTTATATTATTACTTACAATTTCTTTAGTTTGTTCAAAAAAAATGTTAAAAAATGGAATTCATTGTTTTGTGCGTCCAGAAAACTTCCACTTCCAATTTTTCAATTTTTGTATTTTTAAGAAAGAAAACCAAAGTTTCATTACCATATCTTATTTCTTTCATGAGATATTATATCCATATATCCACACACATACAGACATCATTCAGAAAATAGTTAAAACAAATTCCCTCAATCTCGTCAGCGATGTTTTCATGTTTCCAATACTTCCTTATACCTTGTATAAGAATTAAAAATACCCCAGCCTGTCGTATGTGGGTAACTCCCAGACCTAGGGGTAGTGTCCATAGTGCCGCAACTGCCGGAGTTTTCGTGTGATTCAGCGAGACATAACTAATTGCAAACTTCCTCTTCAGTCTAGCAGTCTTTCCAAATGTGTGTGAACATTTGTCCGTGTATGTGTCTGTTCCGCTCTTGAGCACCCAAGCAGTCGATCGGCCATTGTTTCCGAGTAAAATGGCCGCTGGTGGCGTGGCTATCGCGCCTTCACCTGTACAGGTAACTCAAGTGTTCTTCTGCCGAGTTCAACTCACACCGCGGCGCCGTGTTTCGGAAGTTACAGATGTGTTTCACATGGTGTACCAGTGTTAATAAGAGTGCATTTTTCAAGATTGATACTTTGAATTGTTGGTGATGTAAGTGAGAGATTCTGCGGGAAATATGACGAAAGGAAAGCAGCACAGACCCAAGGCGTTGTTTCAAATCTCCAAGGTATGTTTACGAGTCTGTTGAGGTTGCTATGGTTATGGCAGCTACGACGCAGGTTGCTTTAAATGACACAAATAAACAAACAATGTTTTATTGTTTCATCGATTGGTTTGTACCACATACACACATAGCAAGTTATTATTGATGTCGTTAAATAAATGAAATAATAAGTGAAAATACTTACTGAACTCATAATATAGAAATAATAATTCGTCAGGAAGAAGAGCTATGTATAATAATTCGAAATGTTGATTTTAAATAAACTTGTATCTACAGAACTATATCCAAAAGTCTTATTGTTTCTAAATGAAATAATATTAATGACCCTTAATTAAAATTTATATACAGATGTAGGGCAAAAATTAAAATCTGGTATAGGTACTTTCCTTGAATAATTGCACGAAAATAAAATGAATTCCTACAATAGCAATCTGTATAATACCTTACGTATAGTAACAGCAATTTATGTATTTATTTATTTCTCTGTAATAATACTTATTTATTATAAATAAATATCTTACAGTGAAATAGCAAAATTATACCTAGTTGTTGATTTGGAAATATATATATTATATTCTTAACAATATAGCATATTTAAGACAACATGATATAATTATTGTAATATACCGGGTGTCTACTTTTTTTTGAGCTGTAGGATATTCAATGTTAATATACAATTTCGCTCTAATTTTTTCCTATTAATTTTAGAACAAAAGTAAAATATTCAGAATTGAAAACTGCACCAAATGAGCCTAAATTTGTTGATGAGATACATTTCTGTTATGAGATAGACGTAAAATAAAATGTATAATATTTAGTTATTTCCAAAGTGCTATGGTAAATAAAATATGCAAACGGTCGTATTGTTTGAGTTTAACAGATGGCATTTGGCAGAGTTTTAATGATTATTGAATTATTTCTAAATGGTAAATGTGTCCATGATTACAGAGAAATAATATAAACAAGTCAATAACCATTAAAACTCTGCCAAATGTCATCTGTCACAATCAAACAATACAACTGTTTGTATGTTTTGTTTCCCATGGCACTCTGAAAATAGCAATAAATTATATATTTTATTTTACGTCTATCTCTTGACAGAAATGTATCACATTTACAAATTTAGGCTCATTTGGTGCAGTTTTCGTTGCTGAAAATTTTACATATTTACACTTTTGCTCTAAAATTAATAACAATACGTAAAAACTTAGATCGAAATATTAACAGTAGAGACCGGGTATATCTAAATATATACTGCAACAATATTAGAGTATTAAAAAAATAAAAATATTTACATTATTGTAGCAGCTATCGAAAATATTATCATATTACTAATATAAATATAAATATTGCTGAAAAACACATATTTACATTAACAATATTAGATCTGCTTTGATTAGAGTGCCACACCCAGAAATCGGTAAATGGCATGATGATATATTTATTTTATTATAATATCTCATTTACATTTATGTGCGAGAGTTAAAAGTATGTTATGGTCGAGGAGATATAAATGAAAGTTTATTAATTAATTAATAAAATAACAAACTATAAATGGTAACGTTTAAAAAGCACAAATAAAATTTCTGAAAATAATTAGTGTACAACTAATGTATTACATCAAATTAAGTGGTTCATTTTACGTAAAATAATTGTAAGTAGGCGATTTCCCTGGTCGTCACGGTGCCTGACGTCTTTGTACAATTTCTACGAATTTTTATTGTTAAGTTTATTTCTCAGGGTGTCCCCAGGTTAAAATCATGACCAAGACTGTACCGAACTGAGGCACTGAGCGACTTTAAGTCTCACCTGCCCAGATTACGAAATAGAAGAATAGGACCTTGTTTTTTTGAATTATTTATGACTTGTACCTGGCTAAAGCAAAGGGCAGGAAGTTTACAGAGGAAATTAGCTATTTGCACATTAACAAATATTGAACAAATGACAACCTAACATCCGCTAGATATGGTTAATTTGTTTATGTGAATAATATGAACTCGGTAATTTACAATTTATAACACAATAATTAGTACAATGAATCTGACTCAAGGAGGAGTTCCCACAGAATATCTTAAACCCAAACAATGAGGGAAACAAAATCTACTAACTGTGCTCATCCATCATTCAAGTCTTTGTGTGGATCTACTTTTCTACCCACAGGATTACCTCAAACTAGAATATGATTAAGATTATGAGAATCGGAATATACAATTACCAATTAGGTATATTTTGAAAGTCATTTATTTCTTTGGGCAGCCGACAATATTTGTACAAAAAATATGAAAATGTTGTAGCTCTCAAGCTGTCTTTATTGTTGTTTATAATCTTGTTTGTTCTTTAAATAAATGTTCAGGGACATATTTTTAAACAATGGGCATATTTCAAAGGTTACAATTAACACACATAATGTGTTTTGTTTAACTTTAAAGAACTTTAACCAATGAAATAATAAGACTTTTTGATATTATCTACATAACTATATCCAAAAATCTTCTTATTTCATTATTATGAGTTCTGAATTTTATTTCCACTTATTGAAAAAACTTTAACCAATTTTATTTCCCACATATACCAAGAGTAGAATTGCTGTAAATATTTACTTATTCACTTTACAGTAAAAGTGCAAATAAATGTTCAGAATTTAAAAATGATTATAATATGGTCCATTTTGTTCCATAAATATTTGTATTTCACGATATATCAATCAAATTACAACAAATATTGATTAGGAAAATTATAATACTTCTATGGAAAATTAAACAAAAATAAAATATGTTTGACATTTCATAAAACAGTTTTAGGGTTATTTATTTATTTCTGGGCATATCTCAATAAATAAATGAGTTAGAATAAATTTTGTTATAATGAAAAAAATGTAAAATAATGTTGGCTATAATTTTTATTTGAAACTTTTTTCTATATTTTGTACCGTATAGAAATTAAAATTTTCGGAAAGTTATGTGTTGGGTTTATCGGATTTGTATAATTATCTGATATCAGGCACATTATTATAGGTGTCAAAACTTTTCCTTAGCTCTTTGTGCTTTATATTCATCAAAAATAATCACAGATTTGGCCAGCAACAAGTATTTTTTAGATTATTACTTTATTTGTGTTTGGAGACTTCAACGATCAGTCAGAACAGATGCACTGAAATTTTCTAAATTTTTAAATATAAGTATAGGTTGTTTTAATTGGTGATGGATACTCTTTTGGAGGAGGGTATTTCTCAGATTTAATTGTATATTTACAAAATAAAATAATAAATAATAAAGACTTATTTGGCTCCATAATGGATGATAAAAGAAACTCAACATTTTAAAAACAATAAATATATGTATTTATAAATAAATATAAACAACAAACAAAAAAGCGAAAAATAAAACAAACTTTTTAGTTTTAATAACTAAGCTCCTAAAATTTTTGTAAGTAACTAATTTTGAGTCGACATTCGTTGATTGTTTGTTTTGAACTTTTTATATTTTTATCTAAATCTCACCCCAATTAACAACTCACCCTACCATTAAAGTAAAGCTAAATACCTCGCGTTATGGTTTGTCGCACCTGCTTTTAGATCCCCGTGCAATTTCGACCGCGATATCAAATTTAAATCTCCAGACAACAGGTGCCGGATCGCCTCGTGTCCTCACGATTGAGTAACAAACACACAAGAGGCGTTAGGCCCCTGCTTCTTGCAGATCTTGTTGGGCACGTGTTGCATGATGAGTCAGATGATGTCGTGCGCCTAGCAGCTGCTCATCACGAACACATGGACTGATGAGGACTCTGCTGTTTGTTGCAGGTGCTATGGCATCTGGATATCTTCAGGAGGAGTTTCCGGGATCTGTCGGGACATGCCTGCATGGCCGAGTCCTGTATCTTCTGCGCGCTGAAGGTAGGTGCAGAAATGATAGCGAAAATAGGATGATTCTGTCATTATTATTGTGATAATTCAATTCATATGTCATCTGGTAATAATGGTCTAATAAATTTTGTGGATTTTAAATTTTCCACCAAGTAAAAAGAATTATACTGACATTTTTCACTAGTGGTCTCATCGACTATTTTCACTAGTAATCCTATCGATAATTTTAAACAATTAAATTGTTACACTGTTGCTGTGGAAGTGAATCTATTTGCAACTCAGTTACATTGTTACAGAATACATTTTGACAATTTTGACTCATTGAATTGTCCTACGAATACCATTCGTGTTACAAGTTATGTCGACAATTTTTGGGGCTGCATCACTCATGGTTATTACGCTTGAAAATATCACACGTGCTGCGCACTCGTGTTATTTAAAATTAAGCGTAGTCCATTCGTGATACAGCAACAAAAATTGTCGACTGGATAAAAAATAATTCTTCAGTTCCTGTCTCAAACATGTTGCCATTTAGAAAAACGTTTTCGAAAAATTTGTCTAATTATTTTCAATTTATTTTCACTTCTTATTACTGAACATTTCAATAGATCGAAGTAATATACAGGATGGTGAATCGAAGCGTTTTCAATATTATTTTTGAAATGTTCAATTATTGGTTTCCCTAATTATTTTATATCAAAAAAGTTAAATAGTTTATTGTTTTTTATTACAGTAATATTCATAATTTGACTGTACTTGAAACCAGAAAAATGACGGAAATGTTTATTGGTAATTTTCTTAAAACTGCCAGTGCCATGAAATAACAAAATAAATTTGATATTTGATATTAATTAAGAGATTATTTTATTTAATACAATTTTGTCAAGCACTATTTTGACCATAAAATTATTACACTATATCTAATTTTTTTTTTCAAATTATACATTTTTAATCTAGACACTTGAAATCAAACACTGCTGACATAAAACCAATAAATTTTAATTGGTATATTTGTTTTGTTATTATTAATTACCAATAAACATTTCTGTCGTTATTCTGGTTCCAGGTAGAGAAAAATTATAAATATTAGTTTTAACAAATGCAGAAATTATTCTTCTACAATAAACTATTTAACGTTTTTGATATTAAATAATTAAGGAAGTCAATGATTTAACATTTAAAAATAGCATAGAAAACGCTATGGTGCGTCCTTCAATTTAGCACCCTGTACAATAACTTATCTTAGTAGAAAACGTTTAGAGCAATTCGTGCAATTTGTCAACAGTGTGATATTTAAATAGAAGTAAACATGTTTACTAACTCACCTACATTAAGAATAAAGTTAATGCGCATACATACGCTCTTGAAATATGCGTGAAACTTGAATATTGCGAATGTCCCGCATATATTTTGCATTTGATTATTTAGTAAAATAGTCAAGGATATTGATAAAGAGCAATCTGTCAATTGTATGAAAGATAAAAAATAGAATTCATTCATTAACCCAATAACGTATGTGCATTTATAGAGCCCTAGGGTATTCTTGTCATTACTGTGACTTTATAGAAAAAACTAAGTAAAGATAAATTATTTTACATCAAGGTTAAAATCGTATGTATGTTAATATTAATTTATAGAAGGTTACGTAATGCGTACATTCCTATCTGATCATTTAAATGGCTTGCTTTTATCCCAACAAACAACAAGAATTAAACAATTATTTATATTATTGAAAACTAATTAAATAACTGGTAAATGTTAGACAATCTTTTGTCATTATTTAAATAGTCTAATGTGGGCAGCACATAACCTTCCGCCTAAAATGTTTCAAATAAAATTTGTAGTCAATATGATTTAATTTTTTTTTTCAAATATATTTCAATTATTTTCTGTGTAGCATGGTGGCTGACCTGACAATTAGAGTTGACAAACACAAACTTTTAGGATGATAAAAATGATATTTAATAATATGTTAAGAGATGTTTAATTAGATGAATTACACACAAATACAAATAGCATTTGTCGACAATGTACGAATATGTTAAATAGTTACCAAAACAATAATTACATAAAATTCTACATTTTGTAGAGCATTGCTGACGTCTGCTAATTTCAAAATCTGAAATTCAACTGTCTGTCTTGTGTTGGCCAAACACACGCAACTACTCCATATGCGGGTAGGTGCGGGGCAGGGAACCTCTCGCAGGGCAAACACAAAAATTTCATAAAAAACTAAAAACCTAATCTAGGGTTCGATCAGGCCTATCTGTAAATCTGTCAACCCCATAAGGTATCTCAAACCGATATTTCAGAATATTTACCGCGATAATCTCAAATGACTATTTATGAAAACTAAAATCTAACAAAGTTTCTCACACATGTGAGGCAATAAATTTAACTCAAGAACTTCTGTCTAGACGATTTTCGATGCATTTAAGTACAAACGCAGTTTGAAACTTGACACTTTAAAATCGTTTTTGAATCTATATCATCATTACAAAAACAGAATTTTTTATATTTTTGAACGTCTTTTTAGCCTTAATTAAATAAGTAAAATAAAATTTGTTTACTATTTCAGATGCAGATATTAAATCTCTTCAGTTTTTATTTGAAACATTTTTCTCTAAAATGATAAGGGAAGCAGAAAACTGCATAAATATTATTTAACATGTAAAACACCTATGATCGTTTAAGACAGTAACCACCCTGTATAATAAAATAAATAACAGTATGCTTATTGTTTACAAGTTAACAAGTTAACATATTTTGTTGTTATTTGATGGTAGAACCCGTGCACATTCTATAACCATATGGTTGTATTTATTTTATAAATGTCATTAAACTTAAAACAATATAATTATTGTTATATATTTGAGATTGTTAATATGAGTATGTATAAACACTATTATAAATAGAAACGGCCTTTACTATACAAATAACTATAATACTAGGTCTATTAATTACAGCTGATAAAAGTACAATAAACCGACCATATGTTCTTTGGGTCGCCTCCATTTTTTCCAACCAAAAATCAAAACAAAAATCAAAGCTTGTAATACAGTGTATATAACGAGAAA